>OY744532.1:28299371-28521871 GCA_963556195.1 Sepiola atlantica | reverse complement strand
CTCTCTTTACTGCCACCACTATCACCAGAAGTCTGCGGTCATTGAGTGGAACACATACATCACTTTGTTGTTGTTTCATCAACAACTCTTTTTGTATGGACAGTTTCATGCAGAAACATCTGGCTCTTGCTGTTTAGATGAAGGGTGGGGTGGGGAGAGAGTTCAAATCAAGTTAAATGAAGAGTGATAGAATAAAACCTCTTCAAACTGTTAGACGGATTAACTAACAGAGTGACAGACAATGCAATGAACTGTGTATCAATGAACAACACTAACAGCCAATGAAACTGTGAAATAGATTAATGCAACAAGGTTTAATGGCTTACCTGAAACTAAAAGGCTGCCTCACATGTTTGGGCTACTATATTAAATCTATAAAAGACACTAAGGCTGCTTCACCTTACATACCTAAATGAATATTGGTTGTGTAAATAGGCTAAGAATTCGGCAGAAAAAGAGAAAGGATGAAGTAAGAAGAGTGCAAAAAACCACATATCAACAACAAACGAACAACACTAATACCAGTAAAACTTCCAATGTGCAAGTAAAAGTGTGTTCTCAGAGAGAACCTTAGTTTTCACTGATTAGTCACATACCACACCGTCACCCCCTTCTCCTCCCCAGCCCTGAAACAGAGAAGCAAAAATCATCCATAGCCTCCATCAAAAACTATGTGAGAATACATTTCAAATTTGAACGTGGCAGCCAGAAGTAGATTACTATTTCAAACTTTCGTGTAACAGACCAAAGAAACTGCTATTTCGACCTGAAGCTGGACAGACCAAAAAAACTGCTAGACGAAAGAAACTGCTATTTCGAACTGAAGCTGGACAGACTAAAGAAACTGCTATTTCGACCTGAAGCTGGACAGACCAAAAAAACTGCTATTTCGAACTGAAGCTGGACAG
The DNA here is from genome assembly GCA_963556195.1 of Sepiola atlantica. Classification (NCBI taxonomy): domain Eukaryota; kingdom Metazoa; phylum Mollusca; class Cephalopoda; order Sepiida; family Sepiolidae; genus Sepiola; species Sepiola atlantica. Next base: position 28,520,963 of record OY744532.1, on the reverse strand, counting down.
ACCAAAAAAACTGCTATTTCGAATTGAAGCTAGACATACCAAAAAAACTGCTATTTCGAACAGAAGCTGGACAGACCAAAAAAAATGCTATTTCGAATTGAAGCTAGACAGACCAAAAAAACTGCTATTTCGAATTGAAGCTAGACAGACAAAAGAAACTGTTATTTCGAACTGAAGCTAGATAGACAAAAGAAACTGCTATTTCAAACTGAAGCTAGACAGACAAAAGAAACTTCTATTTCGAAATGAAGCTGGACAGACGAAAGAACTGCTATTTCGAACTGAAGCTGGACAGACCAAAGAAACTGCTATTTCGAACTGAAGCTGGACAGACCAAACAAACTGCTATTTCGAACTGAAGCTGGACAGACCAAAGAAACTGTTACTTTTAACTGAAGCGAGACAGACCAAAGAAACTGCTATTTTGAACTGATGCTGGACAGACCAAAAAACTGCTATTTCAAACTGAAGCGAGACAAACCAAAGAAACTAGTATTGCAAATTTAGATGTAACAGACCAAAGAAACTGCTATTGCAAATTTAATCCTGACAGACTAAAGAAACTGCTATTGCAAACTTAATCTTGACAGACCAAACCCAAAGACAGAGCCTGTTATAGAGATGTTGGGATGCTGCATTTAAAATAAGTCAATCTAATCTGTGAATTTAACAATTTATTTCAAATAGTGTGTGAGCGACCGACAGAGGTCCTTATAGAGATCTAAGGACGCATTAAAGAAAGAAACAAAAAAAAAACCCACATTTTTTTGTGCTACATTTCTGGGTTTGACGCGGAATGATTTGTTAGCAAGATGTCTGCGGAGATACGTTTGCAGTTGAAAAAAGATCTCGGTCCTGAATGAATACATATATGAATGTCTAAGTGGAGACATTTGTCCGTGGAGGAACTGATTCCATCTCTACTTGATTGTTATCTGGTAATCAACACATCATAACTTAAACAGTCACTTCTCTAATCTATTAGAAACAAGCATCAGGAGAAATGGTGTCTCTCTGTCTGTCGCCATATTGTTTTGTCCAAACCTGTTTTCGATTGTGTTTCAATTCTTTCATTATTGTTTACAACCTTATAATACATACACTGACATCAGTGCTTACAACAAAGGTGGTGATATTTAACTTGCAAAAAAGAGGGGGTTTTTTTATATTATAGTATATCTCTCTTGCGGTCTCTTGGTCTTACCAGATTCCAGGACAATCTATAAGAATGTGTCTTCTTAAATTTAAGTGTCCATGAAGAAAGTGGGAGTAAATAGAAATGAGAGGGTAAAACCTGCCCCCTTTCTCTATTTAAGCATCATCATCTTCGGTTTAACATCCGTTTTACATGCTGCCATGTAACATCCGTTTTACATGCTGCCATGTGTTGGACGGCTTTAAGAAATTGACTTCCAAACCAACCTATCTCTAAACAGGTCTTTATTTATCCCTTTTTCTCTCGTCCATTTTTATTATTTCCTCCCATGTTTTCCTTGGCCTTTTCCTGTGAATTGAACTTGCTACCTTAACTGTTCTACATCTACTGACTCAAGAACTCTCATCCATTCTTTAAACGTGGTGATACCATCGAAATATTTGTTCTTCAAACATCTCCCTGTGACTAATAAAAAATTCAGTCTTGACCAGGATTAAATATTAAAATCGATCAAATACAATTTTTTTTAACAACACAGACCAATAGTTTCCATATATGACTGAAAAAAAAACCCAGATTTTATTATATAGCTGGTAGTAAAAAAAACTATTGGTCACAAAGATACAGAGGAAAATTGTCTTCATATATAAGATATGTTTGTACAGAAACAATTGAATTCTGCATTCTTTAAATGTGTAACTTAATGAAACAAAATAATACAAGTGTATTTAAATTTAAAGAAATCAATAATTAAGCTCAATTTTCGCTTCAAAAAATGTCTTCCTTTTTTTATTAAACTAGGATTAATGGGCCTCTAGGGACCATCTATTCTAGTAAATTAAATATCACATCACGCCAAAGCTATAATTATTTTGTTAAAGTAATGTTTTAAGCTCTATTTATACGAAAGTCTGAATAAATCAGTTGATAGAACCTCAGCTTGAAGATCTCAAGGTTCCGGTTTCAATTTCCGGTCATGGCATCCACTTTATTTGTTGGGAATTTATTATCTACTATTAATGCAATGTTCTCCATTTCTAAAAGTAGTTAAGATCTCTAATATTTCGAAACGAGGCAAATTCCGCAATGCATTAATTGCGTTTAAAAAAATTGTGACTGACAGACGAACAAACAAAATCTCTATTTATATAAGAAGGTTCATTAAGTCAATAAATAAATAAAAGAATTTTATTAAATTTTTGTATGAGATTTGAAAAAATTAATTTTAACCTTTTGTTTTATCCTTAGATTTAGGGATTGCAAAAGGGGTAGTACCTTTTCGAGTTGGCCTCCATGAGTATCCTCGACTGGTCTTCATGCATCACGGCTCTGTGTGATGCACAAAATATAGCCTCTCCATAGTGAATGACAGTCTGTGCATGGTGAGGAACCATATCATTCTCGATGTTACCCTGTTAATATCCTGCTATTCCAGTTGCACCCATCAACAAACTGATAATCTGGTTTTGAGAACAACATGTCTTCGCAGATGATCATATATATTAGACAAGGGGAAGGCATAACTCGCCCAGCTAGTCGAGTAACATGGGCTATATGCAGGTTTGGCGCACTGCATATAGAATCAGCCTTAAGAAAATAAAAACATGTTTCACCATCATGGATAAACAAAGAAGAAACAGTTTATATGCTGATCGTAGCCTTATTTTTCTATGAATTATTTATCTTGCATAAAAGCAAAAACTCTTTTTTTCATTTTTTAATTAATGAATCACCACTTATCAAGACTAAAAGCCACTCGCGGATAAGGGTTAATGAGATGGATGGATTGTCAGTCGAATGATTCAAAATATTATGAGAGGATTGAAAATGATTAATGAAGTAAACTAAGTTTGATTACTTATAAGGACAGTTTATGACAAGTATTTGTTGACATTGGATTTGAAGACGACCATGTTGTAGTCTGCAGGGAAGCAGTAATTAAAATTATTAAATTTTATGTTTCAAAATTTTGTAGATGAGGATTGATAATTTGTATTATTTGGACTACTGTTTTCATCTTGGATCCTATTCTTACAAGGACTCGTGACGTAACCAATAAAGTGCTATATAATAATCAGTTCTAAGTGGCAGTCTTCTGGAGGTTGAAGGTTCAATCCCCAGTGCAGTATTTAGAATACAATTACAAATGACTTAATTCTACCCAATCATGGCTGATGGAACAAGAGCAAGAGATTCCAGAGATTCCATAGTTCAATAAGAAAGATTCCCAACTTCGATAAGACACGCTTGAAGACGGTCGGAGGTTACACCGGCCGAAACGTTGTGAGAATAACATCCAAGATGAGAACAGTAGTCCTAATAATCCAAATAATACATATTAAATTTGGTTAAATTATTCAAAGTTAAGTAAAATCTCTTGAATTAAACTTTATTATTATTATTATTATTATTATTATTATTAAGCATTATAAAAGTATTAAAATTAATAAGAATAAATCGTTTAATTAGTCACATTTATGAATTTATTTAAATATATTAAATTAGTCAATTTTTGTTTATTAATCACCTAACACTGTCCACAGGATGGGTATTTAGCTAGTATGTTGAGACATGTTCAAATATAACAACAAAGCTTTTTTTTTTTGGTCAATTTATCTGATTATTGATAAGAATAAACAAAACCATATTTTTTGATTTTGAATCAAATAACATTGACTAAGCTTTCAGATCGGTGGGTGGCAAGGGGTGTATCCTATCAATGTGTGGGCGTATAAGGCTGACCAAGACAAAGGAAAACAAGATGTAACTTGCAAAGAAAAATCTGTAAGAATGTAAGTACTAGATCTACTTGTAACCGGTATAATATTACCTGCTGATCGTCAGAGAGCATATACATGAAAATGAATATAACTTATTAAATAGCAAACTGGAAAATTATTGTTCGCATTGATGATATTTATATTTCAACTGCCTGACTTGCTATTTGCTTACTTGCCTCCACTAACTTCAAATTATTTTGTCCAGTATGTTCTTTACTTGTGTGACAAGAACGAGAGGGAAGTATATATATTGTATATATATATATATATATATATATATATATATATATATATGTATATATATATGTATATATATATTATTTTATTCATATGTATATAGGTGTAATAAGCCAACGGAAAATCATAAGTGCACAAGTGGGAGAAAAAAGGTATGATAATAGTGAACAAAAAACTGAGAACGAATTAAAAAATAAACGTACAACTTACAATTCCGTGCCGAATTTATTGGACGAGTTTAGAAGCAAAGTAAAGTAAATCCCAATTTCAGTTTTTGTTTTTTGGGGAAAGTCTGTAGGAAATTTTCAGAAACCATTCCCTTCTTCAAGCTTTCTATGAAGTGTGAACAGAGTACTTGAAAATGGCGAACTAAAATTAATATCAATATTTTACAAACCGGCCACCAGGGGTCACCTCTCAAAGTCATATATGGGTGTGCTTGTGCTTGTTGTTTTTTTTTTATTTCCGGTACACATGTACCAGGAAGGAAAAGAAAAGAAATAAGAGGGGAGTTCTTTAGTTAAAACTGTCTGCTCAGTTAAATACCAGCGGGTGGCCTGTCTCATACACATCCGGTATGTAGGAGAAAAGGAACAGAAAAAGAAGGGAAAGGAAAGAGAAACTAATGTTCACAAGATAAATCCGATTATCTGCTGTAGGTGGGGTATTCGTCTATGTTTTTAGTGGTCTATGTCTAAAATTGAAATTCTGTGATTAGCAAGTGTGTCTGCAAATACATAAATATATATACACAAACACATACCAACACACACATATACATATATATATATATATATATATATATATATATATATACACACAAATAAATACACATCAGTCATTATTGTAAAATAGAGGATATTTATAAAAAAAAGACCATTTCCGTGATGACAGTTTCTGCTACAAGGTAAGATAACTCTAAGGAGTCCAGGTTCTTTTCATTCATGTAAACATTTAAATATTATCGTTGTTCATTATTTCCATATTATGTAGGTTGATGTTTCTTACATGTTTCAATTCGATAAACTGATTATTCTAACGTTTATTTTGAAATCTATGAACACTCATAAATTTTTAAATAATCAGTTCACATAATATAAATAACCAGTTCATCAGATATAAATGACCAGTTACACAGATGTAAATGACCAATTGAGCAGATGTAAATGACCAGTTCATCAGATGTATATAACCAGTTCATCAGATGTATATAACCAGTTCATCAGATGTATATAACCAGTTCATCAGATGTATATCACCAGTTCATCAGATGTAAATGACCAGTTCATCAGATGTATATAACCAGTTCATCAGATGTATATAACCAGTTCATCAGATGTATATAACCAGTTCATCAGATGTATATAACCAGTCTATCAGATGTATATCACCAGTTCATCTAATGTATATCACCAGTCCATCAGATGTAAATAACCAGTTCATTGTATGTAAATGAACAGTTCATTGTATGTAAATGAACAGTTCATTGTATGTAAATGAACAGTTCATTGTATGTAAATGAACAGTTCATTGTATGTAAATGAACAGTTCATTGTATGTAAATGACCAGTTCATTGTATATAAATGAACAGTTCATTGTATGTAAATGACCAGTTCATTGTATATAAATGAACAGTTCATTGTATGTAAATGACCAGTTCATTGTATGTAAATGAACAGTTCATTGTATGTAAATGACCAGTTCATTGTATGTAAATGACCAGTTCATTGTATGTAAATGAACAGTTCATTGTATGTAAATGACCAGTTCATTGTATGTAAATGACCAGTTCATTGTATGTAAATGAACAGTTCATTGTATGTAAATGACCAGTTCATTGTATGTAAATGACCAGTTCATTGTATGTAAATGAACAGTTCATTGTATGTAAATGAACAGTTCATTGTATGTAAATGACCAGTTCATTGTATGTAAATGACCAGTTCATTGTATGTAAATGAACAGTTCATTGTATATAAATGAACAGTTCATTGTATGTAAATGACCAGTTCATTGTATGTAAATGAACAGTTCATTGTATGTAAATGAACAGTTCATTGTATGTAAATGACCAGTTCATTGTATGTAAATGAACAGTTCATTGTATGTAAATGACCAGTTCATTGTATGTAAATGAACAGTTCATTGTATGTAAATGAACAGTTCATTGTATGTAAATGAACAGTTCATTGTATGTAAATGACCAGTTCATTGTATGTAAATGACCAGTTCATTGTATGTAAATGACCAGTTCATTGTATGTAAATGACCAGTTCATTGTATGTAAATGACCAGTTCATTGTATGTAAATGACCAGTTCATTGTATGTAAATGAACAGTTCATTGTATGTAAATGACCAGTTCATTGTATATAAATGAACAGTTCATTGTATGTAAATGACCAGTTCATTGTATGTAAATGACCAGTTCATTGTATGTAAATGACCAGTTCATTGTATGTAAATGAACAGTTCATTGTATGTAAATGAACAGTTCATTGTATGTAAATGACCAGTTCATTGTATGTAAATGACCAGTTCATTGTATGTAAATGAACAGTTCATTGTATATAAATGAACAGTTCGTTGTATGTAAATGACCAGTTCATTGTATGTAAATGAACAGTTCATTGTATGTAAATGACCAGTTCATTGTATGTAAATGACCAGTTCATTGTATGTAAATGAACAGTTCATTGTATGTAAATGAACAGTTCATTGTATGTAAATGACCAGTTCATTGTATGTAAATGACCAGTTCATTGTATGTAAATGAACAGTTCATTGTATGTAAATGACCAGTTCATTGTATGTAAATGACCAGTTCATTGTATGTAAATGACCAGTTCATTGTATGTAAATGAACAGTTCATTGTATGTAAATGACCAGTTCATTGTATATAAATGAACAGTTCATTGTATGTAAATGACCAGTTCATTGTATGTAAATGACCAGTTCATTGTATGTAAATGACTAGTTCATTGTATGTAAATGACCAGTTCATTGTATGTAAATGAACAGTTCATTGTATGTAAATGACCAGTTCATTGTATGTAAATGACTAGTTCATTGTATGTAAATGACCAGTTCATTGTATGTAAATGACCAGTTCATTGTATGTAAATGACCAGTTCATTGTATGTAAATGACCAGTTCATTGTATGTAAATGACCAGTTCATTGTATGTAAATGACCAGTTCATTGTATGTAAATGACCAGTTCATTGTATGTAAATGACCAGTTCATTGTATGTAAATGACCAGTTCATTGTATGTAAATGAACAGTTTATTGTATGTAAATGACCAGTTCATTGTATGTAAATGAACAGTTCGTTGTATGTAAATGACCAGTTCATTGTATGTAAATGAACAGTTCATTGTATGTAAATGAACAGTTCATTGTATGTAAATGAACAGTTCATTGTATGTAAATGACCAGTTCATTGTATGTAAATGAACAGTTCATTGTATGTAAATGTATTGGCAACATCAGTGTACATAATACACAGAAATAGTTCCGCACATGCAACTAAATTTCCTCAAAAAGGTCTGAACCCACCATTTATCCCACCACTCAGAAATCCATCTTTCCCAGCCCTTTGTACATTTTTTTTTTTTTTTTTTTTTTTGCCAACCACTTTCTAACTCTATCAACTATTCAATCCGTCTACCCAAACCGGGGTTTGGGTATGACCTTAAACTACATCTGGTGGTGAGCTTCTAATTTAGGACATCTAAGGAATGTGGAAACAGCTTTTCGTTGTCATTACTACCAGATCCAATGTGACCTTGAGTTCTAGCACTGGTCAGGGTTCCATCTCTGTCTCTGAGTTTAATAGAATCTATCGTTTGCAGACTATTTATTCACAAAATCTTTGACTACAAAACAACTTCACGTATTCGAAGATATTGAGTTTTTGTTACCAAAATGACTGAATTTAACAGTACCAACCACGTGACTTTCCAAATTTAAATTCTAAATTTCTTTTCTTTTTTCTCCATTTAATTCTTTTCAAAATAGTATTTAAGGTTAAGATCGGATTTTAACTCTGCCTGATGAGATCTCAGTTTATAATAACTGTTGATCGATAACATCGACATGCCAGTGTCGCAGATTTTGTACATGTCTGTGTAAATAAAAATAATCATATATATATATATATATATATAAATATATATATATATTTTTTTAATTTCACACAAAAGTTTATGTAGTAGCTCAATCGCATATAATACGACTAGAGCTCATAATGTAATATCATAATGATTGTGGCGAATGTGAACTGATCAAGCCTTTCCGTAAGTGTTTTTGATATTTTGTATATCATGAAAATATATATTTTCAGAATGGGCAAAAATAATTGTCTGATAAAATGTTTTTGGATGAAATCTGGAATATTTTCTGAATAATTATTATAACACATATATATATATATATATATATATATATAAAAGATTGAATGAAAATTTAACGATAAATATTGTATCTTTATATAAAGATCTATCGTGATAATGGAAAGCTCAATATACTGAATAGAGCAATAACTCTAGAAAATGAATGATGAAACTAAGTTTAAAAAATTAAAAATTTTATTTATTTATCAAAGTTTAAAACATGGAATAATTTCATGATTGTTAACCCATGGATTTTCAAAGAGAAATTATTTTCATCAGATGTATGTATCACTGATAAATATAACTTTGAAAATTTATATATATATATATATATATATATATATATATATATATGTATGTATATATATACAGAAAAATACATTTTTTGTTGGCTAAAAGCATTATAATTAGGGTAAATAACCTCAATACTAATAATGTTACAATAGAATGTGGAAATGCTCAAATGTTCAAAGGTAATCCATAAAGTCCGAGTATTCCAAGTAGTAGCAATCAGATATATATATATATATATATATATATATATATATATATGGGAAATGAAAAAGGAAAAACCAAAAAAGGATGATTTTTATATATTCATCAACGTTTCGTCTTTATTTATAAGACTTTCTCAGGATGATAATTTTAAGAAAAATGTCATGCAAGTACGTGAAAATATTGGGTTGACATGATGGGTTGATGAGAAGAAGTAGTAGTCACTGCTGGAGGCAGGACAGGACCGAGGTCCGGGCTTAGTGAAGTCAGTAGCATGGAATGAAGTAAATGGTGATGGTTCTGAGTGAAAAAGTGAAGGGGTGGGGGTGAACGGAAATAATGTGGCTGGCTGTGAGTGAAGAAGTGGAAGAGTGGGGAAATGGAGGGGAGGGGGAGGCTCTGTGATTTGGGTGAGTGGGTAATGTCATGGTTTTAGAAAAGATTTGAAAAAATCAGCTGGTCAAACACCCACTCTCCAAAAATTTCACGCCTAACCGCAACAAAATCTCCCCTCACTCCCTCACCCTTTTAACCCTTTCGACTACTTCTCTTACACTCTTACCCACCCATCCCTCCCACTCTCAAACCACCTCATTTTCAGACAAAATGAAATGTTTAGTATATGGAATAGTGGATAAGCATGTAACAGACTAGTAGAAATACGAACAGAAACACATCTATAAAGCAGAACCGATATTTCGGACGACACAAACGGTCATGATCATTTGGTGTAGAAAAATACTAGAAAAATGTGACCTATTGAGCTCGTGTTAGATTGCTTTGAATCAGAAAAAAAAATAAGTTTGTGAAGCCAGTTAAATTTTTTAAAGTAAAAAAAAAAAATTTCCAGTTACGGGATGAATAGTATTACTATTTGTCGTGATATTTCCTTTTGTTTATAATGGAATATTCCAATTTTAGGTTTTATTACCTTGGACAGGTAGTAAACAAAGAAAGAGAGAGAGAGAGAGAGAGAGAGACACGAGAATGATATACATTGTATAAAGTAAGAGCGGAGGGGGGGGATCGAACAACAACTCACGGTAAGAGAGGGGGGAGAGTAATAGACAGAAACTCAACAAGGGATGGGTTACTTGATGAGTTAATTGGAAATTGTGGCTAATTAGGACAATTAAAATGAAGGTTTTTTTTAAACATAATTTGATCCCCAAATTGAGGAATATTTTAACATGCATTAACAAATGTTGATTTACTCAGCTTTAGTATAATAATAGATACAGGTTGATTGTTTAGGAGAAATCAACACAGAGGGTTAATAAGGTGTATATAAGCTATAGTTATTCTTGGATATAGCATATAATAATCATCGTTTTAATACGATTGGTTTCTAGAGAGGAGACCACAATTTTGATATAGATTTTTTTGAGAGAGATTTGTTTTTCCTGCCTATATATATATATATATATATATGCAACTTGAATGCATGGCTAAAGACCTGAGGTCTAAGGTTCGAACTGTGCAGCTTGCGAGTCAGTTATATACATAGACACACTAATAAGTTTTAGAGAGACTAAACAAGCGCTTGTCTGTAGATATAAATATTTAATTATCAAATTATAATTATTGGCCCCCTTAAAGGGAGGGCACTGTGTTTGAGAAGAATTGTTTCTGTCATGGCTGTAATGCATAGGTTCTCTCCCCTGTCAAAGCTGAGATTGAACCCTTTTAGGAGACAATGTATTGCACTGATAAAAATGTGGTATTTATATTTTTCATTCGTATAGCTGAATCGTTGAGCGCATGGATAAAGACGTTGTGTTATGGGACTTGAGGTCAAAGGTTCGAACTGTGCGGTTGGCGGGTCATTTGTATACATAGCCATACTAATGAGTCTTAGAGAGACACAACAAGCGCTTGTTTATAGATATAAATATTTAATTATTAAATTATATATATATATATATATGTAGTAGTGTAGGAACACAAAACATGAAAAAAAAACAATTTTTTTTTTTTTTTAAATAATTATTAATCTCTGATAAGTTAAGCCCTTTGAGAGAAATTAAATTGAAGATTCACATTCAGCCATGTTGCGAGGTTCTCTCCATTTAGGAGATTAAAACACTGTTTTAATTTAAAGAAGCCGGTGGTTCATAATACTGGGATCTGAGGTTCGAATCGCCTAACTGGTGGCACGGTTATGTCATCCATACTGACGAGTGTAGGAACACGAAACACATATATGCCTATGGATATTATAAAAAAAAATATATATTTATTAAAAATATAAAATAATATATATATTAAAAATATTATCAGTTTTGTTTCTAGATAGTTCTGTTAACAGTAAAAATGTCAGTTATCTGTTAACATTGGACTTAAAGAAAACTAAGTTGTAATCAGCAGAGAAGCAGTCCCACGACAATGTGTTCCATGGCGGGAAATCTTTGCAAAAAAAGTTCTGTCTATGAAAAGTCCGCCAGATGCCAGGCACATGGAGGAAGAAAAGTCTTTTTTTCGATGTGGTAGAAAAACGAGTTCCTGCTGTGAATGTCTTACAAGGAAGAAACAAAGATTGAAACTCAATCGAGCACCTCCCATGATAATAACGATGGAGCAGAGAGAGACTAGCAACATCTTTTCTGTGAGAGTGATAATAGCATACTTTTATGACTAAATCACCGTAATAATTAATTAATTCAAAATTTGGTTGTTTCCTGATATTTTCTCATGCTTTGATATTCCACAGCATAGTCTGTAAAACTGAAAAAAAACATTATACAATATGCAGTGAAATAATATTTGAGATTTAAATGTTTTTAAAATTACAAATATTAACAAAATATATATAAAAGACCAATACTGAGGTTTTCAAAAGAATGAGAAAAAAAATTAAATTATTAATAAAAAATTATACTGATATGAACAATTTAAAAATCTAATTCTAAAAAAAAAAAGGCAAATATGGATGTCCAAAAGAGATATAATTTTCAAATTTCATCTCATCACTAACGTTTTCTATGTAATTTTTTTTTTCTTGTCAACATAGAAAGATGTTTATATTTATGTATTTCTACAAGGAGTTTTTTTGTGGTGAAAATATATTGTCTTCACGTGTGCGACAGTACATATTATATTGTAACTGTATCATCGCATTCATATTCTTCGTCATATATCAATATTCAATTTCTTTATCAAGATTTGGATTTACGACATATCAACTGTTTTCTGAGTCTTTTAATTCCAAAAACATATGAATTAAAATATAAACAAAATAGCACTTGTAAATAATTTCAGACAAATTCCCACAGCTATTTTACTAATATCTGGAGATCAATGTGGGTTCATACCCCCTCCCCCAAGATATCCAAGCATAAATAAACTCTTCAGAAATTATAGGGACTTGAACCCTACAGAAATTATAGGAACTCGAACCCCTACAGAAATCATTGGGACTCGAACCCTACACAAATCATTGGGACTCGAACCCTACACAAATCATAGGGACTCGAACCCTACAAAAATTATAGGGACTCGAACCCTACAAAAATTATAGGGACTCGAACCCTACACAAATCATTGAGACTCAGACCCTACAAATATTAAAACTCAATCATTGGGACTCGAACTGATGGGACTTGAACTCCACAGAAATGATGAGACTTGAACTCAGCTCTCTGATTCCACAATTCACGTGAGTAACCAATACATCGCTCCAATTTCCCCATGAAGTAGGTATTATCTCGTTAGATCATAAATGTTGCATAATCAACGTTTTTATTTTTTGTGATACTATGTTACATGCATCAAAGCTCACATCAATTTACTTCCCTTTAAATATTACATTTAACAATGTTGAATGAAAAGGAATAAAGGAAGTTTAAATATTTATAATGCTGTGCGGCTTTATTTATGCATTTTGTTAAGAGGACATGTGCATGGATCAATACCAGCATTACAACATAAACAGCTTCTTTCTATTTCATTTATTCATGGCGTAATCATTTAGATGACTGAGTATTGCAATGTGATTTCGAGTCCTTCCAAAGTAGCAGCCATTGAAGAGTCACGAGTCAAACTTTCTCAAATCACCATCATCATATTCAGTTTAATGTCCATTTTACATGCTGGCATGTGTTGGATGGCTTTAAGAAAAGAAATTGACTTCCAAACTAACCTATCTCTGACCAGGTCTTTCTTTATTCCTCTTTCTCTCAAGTCCATTTTTATCACTTCCTGCCATGTTTTCCTTGGTCTTCTCTTGTGAACTGAACCTGCTACTTTAACTGACATCTACTGACCCAAGGACTCTCATCTATTCTTTAAATGTGGCCATACCATCGAAGTCTCTTGTTCTGCACAGATCTCCTTACACTGTCCAGAGTTCATCTTTCTCTGAGCTCATCAGAACTAAGCCTGTATTTTTCTCTCCATGAAACGCTTGTCCTCAACCTTCACTGACCAGATTTCACTTCCATACATTATCATATTGTGGATACATGGCTGATAAACTCTTCCCTTGGTCGATAGTTGTAACACTCTGCTGATTAGTGATTAGCAAAGGCAGAAGTTTCCTGAACGTACCCCATATTTCATATACACAATTTTTACAATTCTTTTAAAGCATGTTAATATGATAGCTTACGGCTTGAAACACTGGTTTTCAGCGGATCACCAAACTTAATCAATATTGAGCTTAGATGGGTGACCAATTGTGAATACCAGGTGACATGAATTTAGGATTGGAATCAGCTGTGAAAAAGTCAATTTCTCTAGTCTCCTAAGGAAAGGTATGAACCCCCCCCCCCCAGTTACGGATGAAATAATACCAAAACTTGGTAGAGAAATTAGTCCAACTGCACTTCTCTTGACTCGGCATTATATAAGTGGCAAGGAGAAATCCAAGACAGTCGGAAGCAATGCTAGCACATGTGGACAAAGACTGGTTCTATTATGGAGTTAGAATGCTGTGAAAACAACGCCATTTTTTAACGGTTTCTGAAAAAAGACATGGATAAATATTTTGATATTATCAAAGTGTAGTATCCAATGAAATCGTTGTATATAAGTATATTTATGAAAAAATAAAATTTGGGGTTATCTTAAGTAGGACTGCCCCTAGTGTAAATACAATATTGTGGTGACTGAGATGATTCTAGTTAAGGGTAGGATAGACATTTTTATCACTTAAGACCAAGATGACCAATGACACCCATTAACGCCTCACTTTCGATGGCCTTGTTCCTAATTTGTTTCGAATGTAATTTTTTTATATTTTCTGCAAATAAATAATTCAAAGTGTAGTATCTGTTTTGATACAACACTTTATCTTTTCTCTCCTCAGTCAGTGAATGAGAGGTCTTTCTAGAATGAAGCAATTTTTAAATTTTATTTCAATCCAGAATGCTCCTTTTTGCAGAGCTGGATTTTCCCAACATTAAAAGTCAACCTTGAGTCTAACTCGGTCCTCGCGTGGAGGCAAATAAATAGAACATTTATATCTACTATCTACATTTGCATCTTGAGACATACTATTTTGCTGCAGGGAAATCATTGTAATACTTTGATTTAGCACTAAAAAAATTATTTAATTTCACTGAACCAAAAATTGTAATTAATTTATTCAAGTAAAATAATTCAATAACTTATTGGTCTCTGATGTTAATCTGAGTGGACTTATATTTGGAGTGGACTTATATTTGGAGTGGACTTATATTTGGAGTGGACTTATATTTGGAGTGGACTTATATTTGGAGTGGACTTATATTTGTGCCACTGTTCGCTAGTCGGTCATTCTGGTAATTTTCTGATTTTCTCAAAATTGGTTAGTCACGTTTTCACAAAATTTTGTCTGTAGTTATATGACCATGAATGACACAGAAAAATGACTGAGTTAAATTTTTCAGGAAAACTTGGGTTTGTCTGTCAGGGGCTTAAATGCACCAAAAATGGCTGAAAATAGTCATAAATGACAATTATGTGCAAATATCTAAAATTGCCTCAAAATCAACTAAAAATCAAGATGAATGATCATTATCGTCATCATATTCGGTTAAACGTCCATTTTACATGCTGGCATGCGTTGAACGACTTTTAGAAATTGACTTCCAAACTAACCTATTTGTGACCAGGTCTTTATTTATCCCTCTATCTCTCAAGTCCATCATTATCACTTCCTCCCATGTTTTCCTTGGCTTTTCCCTGTGGCCTGAATCTGCTACCTCAAATGTTCTAAATCTACTGATTTATATGAAATAATTACTGGAGACCTCCCAGAAAAATCTAGTTTATCACCCTGGAGGACTGAAAAATGCCTGCCTCCAATTGACGAAAAATTGCAACATTTCACAAATATCTAAAAGTAAACCCATTATCCCCCGCCTCAAATCCAATAAAAGTTGTGATTTATCGTTGTTTACATTATTCAAATAGTAGTGATTGCAAGGGAGACAACTCAGGCTTTACTTGTTTGCTTCTTTTTTCTGATTCATTTTCATATGACAACCAACAAAAAAACTTTTGAATTAAAAGTAGTGAATAATTTATTTATCTTGTCTTTCTCTTAAGTTGAGGTTGTATAATGATAACCTGAGTCGTGGACATCCGACCATCAAAGACAACATCGTATGGTGAGAAAAAGGGGTCATGTCAGAGTTTGATCGTGATTGGACAATTTCAATTAGAGACATTCTTTATCCTCTTGTCTCAGATAAAAACTCTACTTCAATAATAATAAGACAAGCAATTAACTTATGAGATGAATCAAGTGGTGATTAGCAGAAGATCAAGTTGACTTATGTACAGTTCAATCATTTCTAGTCTCAAGTCAGCATTGAACATTTGGAAAGTGTTTTTTCTGTTGATTTCTTAGTGGTGGTGGCATGGTTGGTTTAATGAATGCAGGGTTCAAATCCTATCAGATGCATTGGGTGCAGCAGCAGTCATATTTCACAGGCTAAAACAGTGTGTTTATTTTTCTCGTAACTGATATCTCCAATGTTTATTCATGATATTTAACTAATTTACTTGAACTTGTAAATAGACAGCAACTTTATTCTCTCACTCTCCGGATCTATTTACCTTCACAATCGGATAAGGATACAAATGTATACATTAATGTACAATGTACCAATGTTGAGCCAACATATTGATCTAAAGTAAAAAGTGGTTGACCATAGTCGAAGGATACCCAAAGGCTCCCTTTTCATTGGCTAATACACTGAGGTATACAGGAGGGTGCCACTATTCGACTTACCCTTGATCCTCACATTATAATGCTGAGTATGGTTATAATCTCAATAGAACTAAACATAACAGCAAATTTATAAATTCAATGAATTTCCTTTCTTCCTAACAAATGAAAATTGACTAATCAGAAGCCAAGTTTGATTTGCCCGGGTCTGACTTTATATGTTTGACAGTTTAATTTCAGACCTGACCAAATTACTAGTAGAAAAGGTGTCGCCACAGGTAACATTCAAAATCAACAACCCCCCCCCCCTCCTTTAAAAAGGAAAATGGTAATTAATTAAAAGTTCAATGATCTTTTTCAGCTAACAGAATTTAAACTGAATTGATCATGACAGGAACATTTATGCATTTGTTGAAATCCTTTCAATGTTTGTAAAAGTTTTGAAGAATAAATAAAGTCCTTCTGTTTATTAGATATTTTCTTTGTCTCAATTACTCTGTCTTCCATGCTATCCCACTTGGTTGTAACAATATGTATATATATATATATATATATATATAAAACATTTAAAATTACCTAGTGAGATTTTATACTTTGAATCTAGCCATTTTTCATTTGTTATTGCTGTGACATATTGGCACTAGGAAACGTACTTTGCTATAGTTTATTTTTAAAAAAAACTATGTAGTTCCACCCTAGGCAACTTGTAATATGGAAAATTTTTCCATTGTGAACGAAAAATAATAAATCGCTTACATCATTAAGAAAAAATAAAATTCATCTGTGATCTACCTATTTCAATTAGCGGATAAACATTTTAATTTTTCGCAAGTACATAATAGCCGATTCCTTTCTTACTATCATAATATAGGTAACAAATGTTCGTTTATAATAACTATTTAAACTGATGTTTTTTTTCTGCAATGAGGCAAGCGCCATTGCTAATTGTCTTCTTTGCAACATATATTTTATATTACGCCTTCATTAAATCAAGAGTTAATCCCGATTTTCAGATGTTGTATAAAAGATAACACATTTACATAAATACGCTGTTTGGCATATTTAAACAACACTAAATTCTTTTTCTCCTTCAACCAGAAAGAAAGAAGTAAATAAAGTGAACATGACAGGCTCCACAAACAAACAAAACATGTTTCAAAATCGTTTATACGTCAGCATTTCCTCCCTTGACCCCCCCCCCCCAAAAAAAAAAGAGAAAGCAATAAGGTGAATACGACATGCTTTATTTCTTGGTTAAATCGAACTGTTACTTCTTTGCTGTCCAACATATACCACCATGTAAACAGACGTTAAATCGAATATAATGACTTCTATACTTGCTGCAGTGGTCACACAATTAACAATGAAGCAATTAGATAGCAAGATTGTGAGTTCGAACCATGATCATATCAATTTTCGAAGCTGATATCGATCCTGAACCAGTTTTCGTGAGGTTCGACTCGGAAGCGTTCGGCTGTCCTACGCAAACGCTCGAGAGTTGCCGATTTGTACCAGACAACAATTTTGATACGGTGCTGCGTCCTATGATAATAATTTTTTGCTTGTTTTTTTTGTTTTTTTTGTTAGGGTTAAGGTTAGGTTTAGGGTTAGGGTTTAGGGTTAGGGTAAGGGTTAAAAATATTTAGTTGATAACAGTAATTTCGCTCTGTTTTGCTTGTTTTATTTGTTTTGTTGTTTAAAAGATTTCTTGTAACTATAACTAAAAATTATAGGACGCAGCAACGTATCAAAAAAAAATATATATTTATTTGATAACAGTAATTTTGCTATGTTTTGCTTGTTTTGTTTTTTTTGTTGTTTCTTTTAGAAAATTTCTTGAAAATATAACTTACAATCACAGGACCGTATCAAAATTGTCGTCTGGTAACATTCGGCTCGTCAACACTCGGGCGTTTGCGTAGGACAGCCGAACGCTTCCGAATCGAACCTAACGAAAACTAGTTCAGGATCGATATCAGTACCCAAATTTCTTTGTCTGACTTTTTAGATTTTTACTTTATTTTATTTATAAACACATTCTTTTTTTACTTCATTTATAAAAAGATAACACATTCTTTTTTTTAAAACAGGGGCTAGAAATCTGAATTTTTTCCCTTATTATTTATCCCGACTTTAATAATATTTACACCTTTGTTCTATATTAAAAAAAAGCAATACAACGACGGCTATTAATATCTAATAACTTATTCAAACAAAATATGAACCCCTTAGGACAATTTGTACAGGTAAGGGATCATTTGTACCAAATCTCAATAACCTAAAAGTAGTTATCAGACAGACACAAACACAAATACTGTTTGTATTTAGGACTGAGCGGTTAGAAGCGAGAGTAGGCATTGGTTAGCTATAAAAACAATCCTAATATGTAAAGCCATGCCATTAGCATGATAATTTCCCTTGGGAATTAAATACAAACGTTTCTGTGTAGCTTACTTGTCATAAGTATATTTTCATACTACTACTAAGCTGTACTCACATACTGAGTACTGCTGAAGTAAATATATACGTAATATATTATTTTATAATGTAAGTGTAATTATATTAATTACAATAGTAATTATATATATATATATATATATATATATATATATATATATATATATATATATATATATATATATATATATATATATCCTAGCAGGACTATACTTAACAGTGGAAAAGAAAACTTTTGAACATATTGCAAGTAGAAATACTCTCGAGCAATGCCTGGTCGGGATTGCTAGTATATAACTATTTTGAAAGGAGATGGGATCATCACTTACCATCTCTTTTCACTACTACTGAAAAAATGTTTTTATAATTATTATAATCAGTTGCAATCACATTCTGAACATTATTGATAATACAAAGGGTAAATTCGTCTAAAATTCAAATAACATAGGTAAGTAGGTAAGTAAATTGGAGACATTCCATGTATATTTAAATCGTACTCCATCAAGAAATGATTGTAGAATGTACTTGTTCAGATCAAAGCACAGGTTATTAGACTTGCTAATCCTTTTCTCATAATTATGCAGTACACATATTTTTACTTAAACATATATATATATATATTAGGGCAGCATTTTATATTAGATGGAATACCGGTTCAAATTTTCACAAGCTTGAAACAGTGCAAGAGACTTGAGCCTAAATTCTTCAGACCAATCAAAAAGAGATTACACGACCGAAGTTACGAACTTAGAAATGTCTAATTTTGTAGGGGTAAGTTCCAACTAAGGGGCAAAATTTGTTCAAAGTTTTAGAATCAATATAATTTTCTGTCTGTTACTGCTGGTTTAAATCCCATTAAAACCAGAGATAGAAAATCAGTGTGTATGTGGGGTGGGAGGGGATAATACCCCCTTAAGACTCCCTTTAAACAGTAAAAAAGGGTCAAGTCCCAAAGTACTTAAATGCAATCAAAAACATATTGCTATGACAAAAAAAAACAGAAATGCAGTTCTAAGATTAGAACTTTTAATTTTGTAGAGTTGAGCCCCTCTTATTAGAGGGTCTTGAAATGATCAACCTATACTCAAATCTTGGGAATCTATTTAATTCAATATTAAAATCAGAGATAAAACATTTTTCCAGTTGGGGGTTTCATGCTCCCTGGGGATTTATTTTACAGATAAATGATAAATATTAACCCCTTAGGACAATTTGTACAGGTAAGGGATCATTTGTACCAAATCTCAATAACCTAAAAGTAGTTATCAGATAGACACAAACACAAATACTGTTTGTATTAAGGACTGAGCGGTTAGAAGCGATAGTAGGCATTGGTTAGCTATAAAAACAATCCTAATATGTAAAGCCATGCCATTAGCATGATAATTTCCCTTGGGAATTAAATACAAACGTTTCTGTGTAGCTTACTTGTCATAAGTATATTTTCATACTACTACTAAGCTGTACTCACATACTGAGTACTGCTGAAGTAAATATATACGTAATAT
This sequence comes from Sepiola atlantica, assembly GCA_963556195.1. NCBI lineage: Eukaryota > Metazoa > Mollusca > Cephalopoda > Sepiida > Sepiolidae > Sepiola > Sepiola atlantica. The sequence goes on along the minus strand of OY744532.1, from coordinate 28,500,781 downwards.
ATTATTTTATAATGTAAGTGTAATTATATTAATTAAAATAGTAATTATATATATATATATATATATATATATATATATATATATATATATATCCTAGCAGGACTGATCGGCATTGTCTAGGAAGTAATGAGAACACTGTGTACAATGGACCCCATATGTTACCGTTTTTATTCTAGTTACTTCCACCAAGGCAGAGGTTATGTTTTCAGTCGTCACTATGTCTTTTTGTTTGTTCTTGTACAGTCGAGTGTCCACATCACTTGATCAATCGTCACCAAACTTGGTCAAAATATCGGTTATGGTCTAACTTAGAACTGATTTAATTTTGGGATATCAAGGTCAAGGTCAAGAAAAAGGTGAACGTCACTTTTTGTGATAACTTCAGTTCTCTACATTGCAGAGACTCGCTACTTGGCCCATATTGTAGCCAATGAAGTCTTGCATCTTATATGACCGTGGCTTTTATCTATGACCGTGGCCTTGAAAAGTTTGGTCCAGGTAAAAATCTTGAGAGAATTTCAACTTCCGGTTTTTCAAAATATGATGCATGAATCTGATACTCTTTGATGACATCAACCACCATGAAAAATTTAATTCTGATTAGATAAATAGTTTTATCTGGGAATACTTTATACAATATGAAGAAGTAAGGCCCAGATAAAACTTTGACCCATCCTTACGTTGGCAGGTGAAGGTATGCAATCTCATGACTGACATAGTCTTGTTATTAATATTTTCACTATCAGTGTGGGGATTATATATTTTATTTCATTTCAAGTTAAAATATCATGTGCAAAATCATTTTTAAAGAAAAGAAACATAAAATAATTAATAATAAAAGAGTACTTACACATATAACAGAATTACAAAGTCATTTTAACATTCTGTTCCTATAAAAAAGGCAACACTATTATTGGCTAATGAACAAAGATGATTAGCTAATGGAAATAAAATGGCCTAGACGGAACGATTACATTCTATATGGAGAGGTTTCTCTTACCCAACGAGTTAGTGGACCAGATAGAACATGTAAATGGTGATTGGGATTTCAATTTTTTCTGGCAAATAGCACAGAATGATAATTGTCAAACATAACTGGTTAGTCAGAATCAAACATCCATGTGGGTGATGCATTGCTATTTAGATGTGACTTTGAACATCTGGCAAGATAACTTTATGTGTTATATAAAGGGCTAACTGTTGCTTCTGACAGTGCAGTTAACCTCCAAAACTTGATTTTTCAATGTTGATATTTTACAATTACGATGTTATTTCGTTCTCTATTCGCCCCTCACCCCCTTAACTTTATCCTCGGAATCAACATTTTTCGGATAGTCATAATTAAACAAAATGAGACAGAGTAAATATAATTTTCTAGTATGTGAAAGATGCTGGATAAATGTACACATCAAAAATTCATCTGATAGAATTGGTTGTTTCTATGTTACAAACAAACAGAAAGTAACATTACTTATCAGAGCATACAAAACACATCCATATCTATTCATGACATTCTTTCTTTTATTTATAGATACTCCATAACAATTACTGTTGTTTATCGGAAGCAATATATATAGTGACTAAAGTCTGGGGTTTGAATCTTGACGTGATGCACTTGATGCGTCTAGCCACGCTGATGAGTTTTGAAAAGATGTAAAACCTGTCTGTTGATGACATTATATATATATATATATATATATATATATGCTTGTGAAAATGATTTGCAGAAAACTCCATAGAGCTCTTTCGACTATCATTATATATATATATATGTGTGTGAGAGAGAGAGAGAGAGAGAGAGAGGGAGAGAGAGGGGGAGAGAGAGAGAGAGAGAGAAACCGTGTAAATTTAGAATCGCTGTTATCTTGAAAAAATGTAACATTTGTCTGTGGATGATATATATGTGTGTGTGTGTGTGTGTGTATTTTTTTATTTATATTTAGAATTTTTTATATATATTCAAATATAAATTTTATAACAAAGTCATTATAATAGCTCATTAGTCTAAGGCCAGAGCTATGCTATATTCAATATTTTTATGTAATTTTATACCATTTCAATGTTTTTTAACATTGAAATGGTATAAAATTACATAAAAATATTGATTCATGTTATTTTATAAAACTTATTTTTATTCAGCATACAATTGTTTCGGCTAACACCAAGATATTTGTAAAATGCTCCTGTGCATTTATTTCTTGGTGTGTTATCTTCAGTGCTAATTGTACAAAATAAAGCAAAAACGAAAAAAAAAAACCATAAAAAACTAGGCAAGCAGATCCTAAATTACAATCAGCACTCATTATCAACATAATAAGGGTCCTATCTTTAAATTTGAATAACTTGAATTTGAATAACTTCCACAAAATAAAAGTTAAACTCACCAAACTTTATGTGTGTGTAGACTGACCCTTCCGAGATTTTTTGAAATAAACAAAACAAATTTTAGCCGAAAAACACTTCTTAAAACTTACAAAAACTAAAGTATTGTTTTTTACACTGTTTTGAGTTTTTTAAGCAAAAATAATGTTTTCTAAATGAGGGTACGTTCCTTAGGGCTAATACGGCTCATGCTTGCTTCGGAAGGGGTCCTTTACTTATTCTAAAAAAAAAAAAAAAATCAATAAATAAAAAAGTTATGAATTTTTAAAAATAGGACCCTTATTTTTGCCCACCCTGTATATACATTATATATTTTCACAATGTAACTATGGTCTCGTTTTATCCAGATGGTAACATATGTGTATCCTATCCTCTTATCTATTTGTATTTCTAATTATTCATCATCAGCTATAATTATAAATCTAAATGTCCCTGAATTAAAACATATATTTTCACTGACCCTCCTTTGTTGTATTGGATAATGGCCCTATGGGAATGGACATATCTGTTGGAAATCGTTGGTTTGACTTGCGCGAATTAGCGCGGGTGCAGTCGAGTGCAGAATAGGGTCTGTTCTCACAGTCAGAGCTAACAGACGTGACAAGGTCACCGTGTGATGAGATCCCAGATCAAGGGTCAGTGTGCACCTCCGAGAGGCTGTGACATCACGAGCCCTTGTGTGGGAAACAGAGGGATCCGTGACGTCACTTGTTCTTCGTGAGAAGCGAGTTTCGTCAGTCTGGGTTTTGGAGGCGAACCTATCAGACATGATTTTGATGTAGTCAGCAATTTTATTTACGGGAAATATTTCCCTAAGAAAATACAAGCGAGAGATCTCCCTTCCCCCCTCTATGAATGGTTAAGAAAATAATTGTTAAGTAACTATGATAAAGTAGTGATTTGCGCTCTCGCTCTCTCGCTCTCTCTCTCTCTCTCTCTCTCTCTCTCTCTCTCGACGTAGTGAATGACTCCCAGCTGATTAAATAACTAACGCTTGTAATAAAAAGAATTGAAAGTAAAAAGATCGTTGTTTGGTGAGTCGGAAGGGAAGGTTTTGTTGCAGACAACGGACGGCGTGGTTCACAGCAGGAAGGAAAGAAGAAAGAATTCATCCACTAGACGACACAACCCTCTACACGGCGAGGGAGAAATCTAAGGTATGCAAACAATATATGAACTATGTGATTTATGATGTTTTAAAAATGACGAGTATTAAATGTGAACTACCACGGCACTTTCAGGGACGAGTATACGAAATGAGTACCACCACGGCCCGAGGTGGGACTAGTGTACAAAACGCGTACTGCTGCGGTCCATACAGGAGTGGGCCTATGCAATAGTTGTTTCGCCCAGTTATTTCCTTTTTTCTTCGGGTTTTTGGTCATCTTATTCCTTTTTTTCTTTTTCTTTTTTTACATTACTGTAACTTTACAGCTTGAGACGTTTTCTTTTTTCTTCCTTTTTTTTTCACTTCATCAATTCAGATGTTATTTTTATATGTATATTAGTATGAACACTGGCAAAGGATAATGTTTTTCCATCATTTTTTATGGGCAGTTTACACTTGTATAAAAAGAACTGAAAATTGTTCTTTTTATTGAAAGCCTTTCCTGTCTTATGGTATGTGAAGTAAAGATGTGGTTAATGTGAGATAAAAACTCTTCTGTATAGATCACAATTAATATTTATTCCCTATTTATAACTGAAGAATCCTTTAGTAGTTTAGATGTATAAATTCAAGAGCGCTGTGCGACACGTTTAATCCAAAATGTCTGCTGTCTAGAATAATGCAAAGGACATAACTCACATTCGCAATCTCTTTGAGACAAGAGAAATAAATTATGGGCAAAGAGTTACTTCCCCTTTAAATACAAAAATATTCTTCCTATTTCTTTCTAGATAAAAATCTCTTTCATCTAACACGATGATTAATAAATAATTGGTCACTGTTTCCCTTAATGGACATCAGAGAGCATCACCTCTTGCCTATAAGTAGGTTAAAACTGGATTTGTTAGCATTAGAAGAAGTAATTCCTTCTCTTTATATATAAAGTTAAGTATGTGTATATGTTTATTTATATACATATATACTAGCTGTATCTACCTGGCGTTGCCCAGGACGTACAAAAAAAAATGACGGAATTTGTTTACAAAGAAACAGTAATTAGTTTTGGCGACTTTAATTTCATAATCAAATTATTTTGTAAAATAGGAATTTTTTTAAAGTTCGTTTTAATATTGGACATTGATTGATTAAGAGTAAAAAACAAATAATGATGTGTAATTTATGTGGAGGTAGGGGAACACATACACAAACACATTTGAAATTTCATAACTTAGTATATATTTTGATTTTTGAAACGATCAAGGGAGAGAACTCAGTATAATTGCAGATGATAACTTCCCTTTAATGTTGAAAAATATAAAGTGTTTTTAGATATTTATTTTTGCAGAACTGAAATAAGTCATTAGACGATTATATCCCTTTATCTGAATCGGAAAAATGAAAAAAAAGGAAGAAGTATCGATATGCCAGATGGATTGCTATTTGGGACTTACTTTGAAAATCTGACAAGATATATCTATATATATATAAATATTGTGTGTGGTAAACACATAAAACTAATTAACCAACCATTATGAATTTTGGAATACAGCTGCTCTACATAAGGATGAGTAATGTGGGCTATATTTAATTTAATAATTAAGTTTTATGCAATGCCCTTCGTAAAAATTCAGATGACTCTGATTTTTATGAAATTTTAATAATAGGTGTTAGACATCAATTAACAAATATTACTAAATTTTTAGTTTCTTTAAGTAATCTAAAGGGTTGTTACAGCACATAATATGGACTAAAACGCCCATTTTAAAATGTTAATATTTCATATTTGTATGTAATTTGATTCATTAGACATCAATTAAACAAGATTTCCTGAATTTCAATTTTTTCTTAAGACCGCTTTAGCCTAAGCTGCATATTTTAGAAATTTTCCTAGAATGAAAATCATTTAATGGGTTTTGATAAAAATTGGAATAAGGATTCTAGACATAAGGATTAGTGGCATATATCTTGATTTTAATCTTCATAACTGAACATAAGTGGTACAGAACTGTTCTGTTTAGTGATTTAAAAATATAAAATAAGTAAAGTTGTCGACCATAGTTGAGGGCAACCGAAAGGCTCCTTTTTCATTGGCTACTACACTAAGAGTTAGGGATTACTCCACTTCCCCATGATCCTCACTTTATAATGCTGAGTCTTTAGAAAGGGGGCATCAATTACCATTTTTTGAGCATTTGGTATGACTCGACCGAGGATTGAAACCCAGTCTCGCAGCCTATTAGTGACCACTCTATTATGCTAAATAAGCCGGTCATCTAGGAGCTAATAAAAGACGGTAACTTTTAGCGCATCGTTTTCATCAGAAGATTTTTCACCTCACATTCATCAGGGGAGTATGGTTAGAATGAATATGCATCCTGAGGCAAGTATTCTGCTAGTAACATCGAGAAGTCGGCGCATATAGAAATCATGTAAATACATGACAGTAGATTGGAATCAATGTGTGCATTCGTCAACGGATATGCATCACAAATATCAATGTTTTTGTGGGTGGTTGAAGTAGCTCAATAAATATTTTTATCCAACACTTATCTAGAGGATAAACACGCCGCTGTTAAGGATATTATAGTTACACAAACAACCAGCAACTCAGTCATAGAACCAATTCATCTCTCAAAGCAACGATTTTAATCAATTACGATAGAGTATAAGTATAGGACACCTCGAAATGATTTCAGATAAATCAATATTTCGTGCAAAGGCAGGATAAAGCAAACATGTTGATTTTCTCGATTTGTCAAGTATCCATTTACTTATAGGCAATCAAAAATCTGCCAGATTCGGAATATTTCTTTCAAAATCAATTTTCTATTAGAATGAAAGTCATGGGTTTTCTTGTGTATGAATATTCATATTTTATGTAAATTCTTAATGTGAAAGATATGTATGAACCTCCTACAAGTGTTAATTGCCATAATATGTTGATACGTATTGAGGCATCTACATATCAAGGCCAAGAGCCACTCGAGGATAAACCTTTCCTTCTCTGTTTGTTCTACTTTTAACTTTCCTTGCCTTTCTTTTCCCTTTCTAAAGCAACACTCACATAAAAATGGAAAAAGTGTGTGTACACATAACGATTGCCTACGACTATCTCTTCTAGAATCAGAGGCAAACAAGAAAGACATGAACACAACGAGAGTGCGATTAGACAAACCAAGTTTTGGATCCCCTTCAGTGAAATAAAAAAGACATTTCATAGACCAAAAAAAGAAAAAGAATCTCCAGCTGACAAGGAAAGCAAGCGTGAGATATTGCCTGGTGTTTTGCCCATTCCGGAGTTCGGGACACTCACAGTATTCTAAATACCAAAACCGGATGAAGAAGGAAGAAAAACCACCAATGTCATTTTATCTAATTTCAGAGGGAGTGCCCTATGGAGAAACTATATGTGGAGTTACCAGCTGCGTCTGTATAGCTGGAGTATCCAACCCAGTCACGGTGATGTACATTAAAATCCCCAAATACATGTATTTTAGCACTCGAGTCAAGCGAAAACTTCATGCAAAATAACCAGAACGGGTTTTCTAACGACACATCCATAGAAACTAGATGGGCCAACAGACAAACAAACGAGTCTCTTCTTTTAGAGATAGGTATTTGCATCTAAACATACTATTTAAATGTATGTGACAGACCAAAGTAAAAGCCACAGAGCGACCAACAGACAGAATCCCTATTTACTTGCCTCTCCCCACAAAAGCAAAGTAAGACACAAGGTCAGTTTTTAATGCAAGACGAAACCAGCACCTAAAAGGGGGCACTTTAGATGAGACGAAAATAAAAATGGCTCCAGTCGAGAAGAATTTCATCTCCTTTTGATGACAGAAGAGATACTACACTTTGATCCTTGCTCAAAGGCAAGATTTATGAGCATCCTTCTCATGCGCAATGTGACGCAAGGTCTTTTTTTACCAAGGTAGATATAATGTCTGGGATGGTGAACATCCTAGGATTAAATCGAACCATACTTCATCCTGGCAAGAAAATTGACTGGAGCCTTTTGGTCCGGACCCCTAAATGTCAGGATGATGCCAGGGCGAACCCTGACTGATATAAACACCTGCTACAGCACAGACACTAGACTATCATCTTAGACCAAAGGCCAGCAAGTGCAGAGTCTCTTACAAAAATGGTTGCATGTATTGAAAATAAGATGTGTCAATTGAATATGCATGTTTAGCGATGAAAATGATATTTCAAACTTAAGCGTGACCGATGAAAAAAAAGTTATATTTCAAACTTAAGCATTACAGGCAAACTGATAAATAGTCTCTTATAGATATGCTCGAATGCATACATTTAATCTGCGTGTTTAGCAAGGAAAATGATATTTCAAACTGAAGCATGACAGGCTGGCCGACAAAGTCTCTTCTAAGGATTCTTGGATGCGTCCATTCAATCTGCGTATTTAGCGATGTAAATATTATTTCAGCCGATGGACCAAGCGTCTTATACAGAGGACGAATGCTGCATCTAAAATTGAACATTATGAAACAGCGTCAAAAAAGATGCCAAATCCCATTAAGGAAATATTTATCAGAAATGGCTACATCTGATAACAATCTGCTTCGAATACATCCCGTTAAAGGAACAACATTATAGATGGCAACAGGGTGCCTATTTAAAAACCACAGGTAACCGGTCATTTAAGTGCCATCTGGCCCAAACAGCAAGTAGCCATTTTGGATCGCAGCCAGCCGATTGATCCACAAGATGGCATCAGTTACTCAAGCCAAACTACGCAAGAATAGTCCGTAATGATAGCATTTGTCCTTCAACCGACACAGTTCCAATTACTAGTCACACAACATCTGTCTCAAATCAACTGAAGGAGACTCCACCGAACTCGCATGCTGTGCCAATGATTGTTCATTAGTAAATCCTTCTGAAACAAGAATGGTTATTCTTAACATGCGTTTATTCAATCGGCGTGTTTAGCGATGAGAATGCTATTTAAAACTTAAGCATAACAGACTAACGAAAATGCTATTTCAAACTTAAGCATAACAGACTAGCGAAAATGATATTTTAAATTTAAGCATAACAGACTAACGAAAATGCTATTTAAAACTTAAGCATAACAGACTAGCGAAAATGATATTTCAAATTTAAGCATAACAGACTAGCGAAAATGCTATTTCAAATTTAAGCATAGCAGACTAGCGAAAATGCTATTTCAAACTTAAGCATAACAGACTAACGAAAATGTTATTTCAAACTTAAGGACAGATTAACGAAAATTCTATTTCAAACATAAGTGGCTCAGAGAAACGAAATTCTATTTAAAACTTAAGCATTACACACCGATGAAAATGCTATTTCAAATTTACGCATGCCAGATCAATGAAAATTCTATTTCAAAATAAAGTGCAACAAAAGTTAGATCTATTTATGTTAAAGATATCAAACATGACTCATTACACTGCCTATAACGTCTATTATCTATGTTCTAAATATTAGAAAAATATGTCCAGAAGTTTTGGAATCCAGGAGTACATTTTTGTTTTCAACTAGGGGTTCTGACCACTTTACTACCTAACACGATTCATTACAATCCCTATAAAGTCTAGTATCCATGTTACAAAATTTCATAAAAATCTGTCGAGTACCTTTGATTCCTATAGACGTACTTGCACACTCACAGATGTTCATCATTATATATATATATTTAAAATGGGTACTTTTATAGATTTACTAGTAGTAGGCTGCACTCATCCATTGATTTAAAAAAAAAAAAATAGATATTGACCAATTGTTAAAAAAATAAAAATTAATAAAAAGACCAAAAACAGACAGTAACATTCATCAAAAGGAATCTAATCACATTTTAAAATTTAAATAAACAGCCAATTTATTTTTGTTGCAATGTCATTGTGACCACATATGCAAAGCTTTTTTACAGGCAATGAATGTTTGTTTTATTTGTAGGAGAAAGTAGGAATTGTGACCTCTTAGTCGGGGCTCATTTTACAATGAATGAACATTAGAAACTGATCACCCTTATGTTTGGGAAATGATTTTAAAAGTTTTTGTTTTGTTATTCTTGTTCTTCCTGTAAAACTCTTTTGCATAAATCCACCCTGAGGGCATCATAAATATCTATTCTGGTTTCGGTCCTAATTAAAGATACATTATTTCCATTTACGATAACAAGTGCTTGGAAATTTCTCTGGAAAGATCCCAACAATCTGACTATTATTATTGATATCAAATATTGTGCCAACATATATAATAAGAATCTGGTAAAGTTATTAAGAAGAGATAAGAAAATATATTATTATGTCAAGAAGTTATCAAGTTTATGACCTAAGAATAAAAGAAAAAAATGTTTGTGTTTTGAGTGGAAAAGTTTGATAACTCATGATTCAGCTCTTTTTCGATGAAAACTGGAAAGTGTTTTTAAGCTATGTTTATTAACTTTATTTCTAATAACCATTTAGTTAAAATGTAGTGAAGTGAATGTCCACTCCCCACTCTTATTTTGATTATGGCCTCCACAAATTAAATTCATCATAGAAGGACACAGCCACTCTCCAACTCCATCCCTTCCTCATTTTCACCCACCTACTACTTAGAGATCAACCTGCTTGTTTTTGGTCCTAAAACAAACCGAAAAACAGTGGGTGGTCTAATCTTTAGTACGGGTCAGAGGGATTTTACTAACCAAGGTTTTTTTTTTTTTTTGTCCCACTCCCCACTTCTAATGAATTTGTATATACATATATTTATGAATAAAATTATATTTTTCAACACTTTAGGGATATTTAAAGTAGGATGACCTCCTAAAGTAAATGTGGTATTGTGGTGACTGAAATGATTCTAGTCAAGAGTAGGATAGACAAAGGATGACCAACAACCCCCATTTTACCCACACTTTTGATGGCCTTATGCCTAATTTGTCAAGATGTATATTTTATCGCATATAAATATATATATAGATTTATAGATAGATATATATTAATTAAATAAGTTCAAATATATTGATAACATGAACTTAAAACCAATATTTTTTCAAAAAATGCTCAATATAAATTAGAGTTTTTATAAGTAAACTTAAATAAACATTAGACTATTTCTAATGTTTATCTAAGTTTATATATATAAATTTTATATATATATATAACTCATTCACTATCCAGGTTTATCGTCTATGTTCCCTTTGACAAGAAGTTCAGCGCTGTCTGGCTGTCTTTATGCTAAGTCTCCAGTGATCACGATTGTGGAGATTAACTGTGTCCATTTGCCTGCTGGTTTCTTTGCGTCTTTTTAGGATGCCCGACTTTCTCTTTGCCCAGTCTCAGGTCTCTGAAAGTACTGAATATATAAATATATATATATATATATATATATATATATATATATATCACAGCTCCCAGCATTGCCCGGGGGTTGGGGGTGACGAATAGTGTTTAAAGCAGTAACTTAGTAACAACATTTCTAGTTGAGAATAAGTGAAAAAAAAAGTCAACATTTTATTGTCATAATTGCAAGTGACTTTAAAAAATTAAAAAACATACATGAACATGTGCGAAAGCTTAATCTGGAAACAAAGTCCTGCTAGTTTTTTAAATTTAATTTTAACAGTCGATTTGCTAATGTAATCATTACAAGGAAAGTATTCCATAAAACAATAGACCAACAAATGAACGCCTTCGAAGTTTTAATTTGAAAAAAAAAGAAAGTCCTGCCATTTGTGTGAATCTAAATCTAATCGATGTGATTGTCATCAGCAGAACCTAAAAAAATAAACACGAAATAAACATGTTTGAAGTCTTTATCTGATAAAAAAAGATCCTGTAGCTGTAAAACGGCAAGTGGCTTTAACGAATCGAAACAAATTCGTTTTTATTTAATTATTTTACATCTTAAAAATACACAGAAAAGTAATTATTCAAATGTTTGAATCTTTTTTTTAAAATACATTCTTCACATAGATATTCTTTGTTAAATTTTATTGTTGCTTTATGAAATGAAGCAAATCTATTTTAAAAAAAAGAATTTCGTTTCTTTACGTTCAAATCTATTTCTGTTTTCTTATCGATATAATTACTAATTACCCCGAGTGATCCCAGATGGAATGTTAGGAAAATTTCGATATTGTCTTTAGATTCGGTGAAAAATTTAACCCTTATTGAAACTTGGTTGAATGTTTTAACTGTTAACATATCGATTTCTGTAATGTACAAACAAACAAATATTAACTTTATATATATATATATATATATATATATATATATATATATATATATATATATATATATGTGTGTGTGTGTGTGAGAGAGATTACACATAAATCTAAAAATGTACAGATATACATACATACACACATATCTAAGAGAGAGATAGAAAGAGAGGGAGAGATTTCAGTGTACATGAATAGACATTGATGGATGAATTACAATTATTATTTTAACTTTATTTACTTAGTTCATTGATCAGCAAATAAAATCAATAAGTAGAACTAATTGCCAACTGGGATTCCTCCAATCACTCACAAGCAGAATGTCTCAATAACCATAAAAAAGTATATCTAACCTATTCAATATCTCGACCACAGCAGAAAGGTCTTTCGTTTGTTTTTTTTTGTTTTTTTGTTCTTTTCAGATAGAACAAATATGTTAGTCAAATTCTAAAATAGGTTCAAGCCAAGTTTTTCTTATGTAAATAAACTGTACTTATCAATTCATACGCTATATTTCGTCTTTGTTGTCACGTATGCTCAATATAAGTAAAAAATCAGGTAAAAAAAATTATATTTCGCCGGTGTTCACACTAATATTTATACTCATAAAATAACGTCTGAATGGTGAAGTTAAAAAAAAAGAAAATAAGAAAGAAAACGTATAAAAAGCAGAAAGCAAAAAAGAAAGAAAACGTTTCATTATGGAAATAGATTTCCTTTCTCAATTCCCTTAAATACTTGAAATGAATTTGTTCGGCAGTTTTTTACTCACTAAATTTCTTGTGACAATACGAATATATATATATATATATGTATATATATATATATATATATATATATATATATATATATATATATATATATATATGATAATATAAAAACAACAATAATTCTTTTATATAGTTCAGATCGATTCTTATGGGAATCAATTTCTAAGGCAAAATGAAGCTCAATAGTCAATTAAAATATATAATAAATCTTTAAATAGTGATTTCAAATTTTGCAATGGACCATAAATAAATAAAATTGCAGATCAGAGTTATTTATATACTGGGATTTAATATCAATTTCAGAGCAAAGAAAACTTACATGCGTTTCCAGAAAAATTCAGAGCATACTTGAACAAATTCAAGTAACCACATGAATATCCTGTCTTCGGAATCTGTTGCCAAATGAAAACCATACAATATTAAGGCAAAAATTCATGCAAAATGCTTTGTTCAAGTATGCTCTGAATTTTTCCAGAAACGTGTGTAAGTTTTCTTTGTTCCGAAATTGAAATCACAGCCAATAACATGGTCCAACAATAAAAAATGAAAATTGGGGAGTCTGAAGCAAATTTTTATTTGTCAGCTTAAACACTATTTGGGTATGACTTTGAAAATCTGACAAGAAAGCTTATATATATATATATATATATATATATATATATATATATATATATATATATATATATATAATGAAGTGAAGAGATAGATGTAATTTGCATACTTTACAAGTTTATTAACTCATTATGTGTTCAAACAAGGAATACAAATACAAAATGACCTTTAAACCATGGCTTTTCAAAGATAACGCTCTTATCGTCAGAAGGTCTGACAAATAACGATTGAATATTAATTAATTATTAGATGGGAATATCTTGAAAATGCAAAAGTGAAAAACTTTTTTGAAAACACTATAGGGAAAAATGTCTCAATAAAAGTCCTGAAACAGACCAAACACAATTCGAACCTTGGGCAGAATGTTGTATCAAATTTAAATGATCCAAACTGTTTAAACTGTCCAAACAAAGAAGCCGAACAATGTTCTATGTTATTTCGAAACCTTGAGTGCTCCAAGAAATGGTATTTAATGGTCACAGATAATCACGGACATTTAGGCCCGAATGATACTTGAAAAAAACTCAGAGAGCAATATATCTTTCTTGACTGGATTTCTCATTTCGAAAAAAAAAATTATCTCACCATTGTTTTATTAGCCATTATCAAACATTTATTAAAGAAATTTGAAATCTCCCCCACTTTTTTTCTTTCTTTTCCTTATTCCTGTGTTTCCCTCATTCTCTTTATCTCTCATGTCTAGCTTATCCGTTGTTCAATTTCAACAAATAACATCTTCACTCATTTCTGAGAAAGTATTATCTGAATTAATATGCGAAAGTTGGGCCCATTTCAGTAAAAGTCAAAACTGGCTACTTCAAGTTAATTAAACTTATTCAATAGATGCACCATTTTTTTTTCATATACTATATATCTATTTTCGATATTAATCGCAAGGTTATCTAATTTGCATATTGGTTTTGAAAAAGTTAATTAATTATTATTTGTTATTGTTTCTTAAGTTAATGATTGTTTTGATTTTAATATGAAAAATAGTACTGTTTCGCAATATTGTTGAATTTCATGTACAAATATTCCTTTCTTTAGAGAAACCGACTTGATTTTGGTAAATTGCAAGTCGATTTATTCTTTCCCTTCCTCTCTTTACGATAACATTTAAAAAATAAATAAATATGTTCCAGAATTACCAAAATATTAATGTTTCGTGTTTACAACAAATTCATGAATAAAATGTTTATTATTTTAAACTAGCAGGTTTACCCGGCGTTGCCCGGGGGAGGGGTAGTAATTTATTTTTATCAATAACAAGTGATTTCCTATGGTTGTCACACACGAGGTAAATCATACTGTAAAATCCGAAACAACTAATCGAGGTAAAACTTATTTTTTTCAAATTAAATTTTTTTTTAAATATGTGAGTTAAATTTTACTCAAACCTTATTTACATACTTGTTCTTTATCAAAATAAAAAAATTTAAAAAAAAGCACGAGATAAGTTTTATTTAAAAAAATAAACTAATCCGCTTTCTCTCTTTATCCCTCTCTCTCTCCACTGAATCTGTAAATTAAGCATCTGTGGTCCCATAGATTAATTCCTATTTTAGTCACGAAATTATTAAGAACAAGGGATTTTTTTGTGTCTATTAAAAGTTAAAAAATTCTTTCTGTTATTTTTTATTATCAGTCATTAAGATTAAGCCTCTCCTTCTTTGCTCATCACAATCAATTTACATATGTGATTATGGAAGCAAGCCGGACACACTTACGTTCATTTCTATTATTTGTAATTAATGTTTCAAGTATTTCAAGCAGCAAAGTTTACAAAGCCAGCTAACACTAGAGGCGAAATATTAACATCTCACTAAAAGAGTTAATTTGATTGCATTCTTGCAGTATATCCGCTTTTTCCATTAATCTCTCTCTCTCTCTCTCTCTCTCTCATATATATATATATATATATATATATATATGTATATATATATTGGTACAGAAAAATTAGTACAACTTTCTTAAGTTCTTTATTTTGATAAAG
Source organism: Sepiola atlantica (assembly GCA_963556195.1). NCBI lineage: Eukaryota > Metazoa > Mollusca > Cephalopoda > Sepiida > Sepiolidae > Sepiola > Sepiola atlantica. The sequence continues at coordinate 28,485,713 of OY744532.1, read as the reverse complement.
AACAAATATGTAAGTAAGGTTTAAGTAAATATATACATATATAGACAATTTTCCATTTTTATTAATAAGAAAACTTAAAGCTTCAATATTCTATGTGAAATTGTAAAGTCTGTTATCTTTTAGTTACGGCGGTAATTGCAGAAATAATCTGTCTCTCTTGCTTTGTATTGCAAGAAATAATAATATACGAGTTCATGTCGGTGAGCACAGACACACGATTTTTAGACATTTTTAAATGATCGATGTTGAAGCTATTAAGATTAACTTGAGCCTAATTCTACTTGATTAGGGATTATGAACTTCAATGAAAACATTTAATTTTTTGTATTAAATGAATTAACTGAGTTTCAGATGCATTCTAAGAGGCTTTGGTCATCGGTCAGTATCTCATGTTTCAGTTTATAATAGCATTTTCGTTCATCGGTCAGGCTAAAGTTTAATAGCATTTCCGTTGGTCTGTCACGCTAAAGTATAAAAAAGCATTTCTGTTGGTCTGTCAAACTACATCTTAAAATAGCATTTTTATAGGTCTGTCAAGCTAAAATTTAAAATAACATTTTTCTTGGTCTGTAAAGCTAAAATTTAAAATAACATTTTTCTTGGTCTGTCAAGGAAAAGTTTAAAGTGACATTTTTCTTGGTCTGTCAAGCTAAAATTTAAAGTGACATTTTTCTTGGTCTGTCAAGCTAAAGTTTAAAATAACATTTTTCTTGGTCTGTCAAGCAAAAGTTTAAAGTGACATTTTTCTTGGTCTGTCAAGCTAAAATTTAAAATAACATTTTTCTTGGTCTGTCAAGCAAAAGTTTAAAGCGACATTTTTCTTGGTCTGTCAAGCTAAAATTTAAACTAATATTTTTCTTGGTCTGTCAAGCTAAAGTTTAAAATAACATTTTACTTGATCTGTCAAACTAAAATTTGAAGTAACATTTTTGTTGGTTTATCAAGCTAAAGTTTGAAATAGCAATTTGTTGGTTTATCAAGCTAAAGTTTGAAATAGCATTTTGTTGGTTTATCAAGCTAAAGTTTGAAATAGCATTTTGTTGGTTTATCAAGCTAAAGTTTGAAATAGCATTTTGTTGGTTTATCAAGCTAAAGTTTGAAATAGCATTTTGTTGGTTTATCAAGCTAAAGTTTGAAATAGCATTTTGTTGGTTTATCAAGCTAAAGTTTGAAATAGCATTTTGTTGGTTTATCAAGCTAAAGTTTGAAATAGCATTTTGTTGGTTTATCAAGCTAAAGTTTGAAATAGCATTTTGTTGGTTTATCAAGCTAAAGTTTGAAATAGCATTTTGTTGGTTTATCAAGCTAAAGTTTGAAATAGCATTTTGTTGGTTTATCAAGCTAAAGGTTGAAATAGCATTTTGTTGGTTTATCAAGCTAAAGTTTGAAATAGCATTTTGTTGGTTTATCAAGCTAAAGTTTGAAATAGCATTTTGTTGGTTTATCAAGCTAAAGTTTGAAATAGCATTTTGTTGGTTTATCAAGCTAAAGTTTGAAATAGCATTTTGTTGGTTTATCAAGCTAAAGTTTGAAATAGCATTTTGTTGGTTTATCAAGCTAAAGTTTGAAATAGCATTTTGTTGGTTTATCAAGCTAAAGTTTGAAATAGCATTTTGTAGGTTTATCAAGCTAAAGTTTGAAATAGCATTTTGTTGGTTTATCAAGCTAAAGTTTGAAATAGCATTTTGTTGGTTTATCAAGCTAAAGTTTGAAATAGCATTTTGTTGGTTTATCAAGCTAAAGTTTGAAATAGCATTTTGTTGGTTTATCAAGCTAAAGTTTGAAATAGCATTTTGTTGGTTTATCAAGCTAAAGTTTGAAATAGCATTTTGTTGGTTTATCAAGCTAAAGTTTGAAATAGCATTTTGTTGGTTTATCAAGCTAAAGTTTGAAATAGCATTTTGTTGGTTTATCAAGCTAAAGTTTGAAATAGCATTTTGTTGGTTTATCAAGCTAAAGTTTGAAATAGCATTTTGTTGGTTTATCAAGCTAAAGTTTGAAATAGCATTTTGTTGGTTTATCAAGCTAAAGTTTGAAATAGCATTTTGTTGGTTTATCAAGCTAAAAGTTGAAATAGCATTTTGTTGGTTTATCAAGCTAAAGTTTGAAATAGCATTTTGTTGGTTTATCAAGCTAAAGTTTGAAATAGCATTTTGTTGGTTTATCAAGCTAAAGTTTGAAATAGCATTTTGTTGGTTTATCAAGCTAAAGTTTGAAATAGCATTTTGTTGGTTTATCAAGCTAAAGTTTGAAATAGCATTTTGTTGGTTTATCAAGCTAAAGTTTGAAATAGCATTTTGTTGGTTTATCAAGCTAAAATTTGAAATAGCATTTTGTTGGTTTATCAAGCTAAAGTTTGAAATAGCATTTTGTTGGTTTATCAAGCTAAAGTTTGAAATAGCATTTTGTTGGTTTATCAAGCTAAAGTTTGAAATAGCATTTTGTTGGTTTATCAAGCTAAAGTTTGAAATAGCATTTTGTAGGTTTATCAAGCTAAAGTTTGAAATAGCATTTTGTTGGTTTATCAAGCTAAAGTTTGAAATAGCATTTTGTTGGTTTATCAAGCTAAAGTTTGAAATAGCATTTTGTTGGTTTATCAAGCTAAAGTTTGAAATAGCATTTTGTTGGTTTATCAAGCTAAAGTTTGAAATAGCATTTTGTTGGTTTATCAAGCTAAAGTTTTAAATAGCATTTTGTTGGTTTATCAAGCTAAAGTTTTAAATAGCATTTTGTTGGTTTATCAAGCTAAAGTTTGAAATAGTATTTTGTTGGTTTTTCAAGCTAACGTTTGAAATAGCATTTTGTTGGTTTATCAAGCTAAAGGTTGAAATAGCATTTTGTTGGTTTATCAAGCTAAAGTTTGAAATAGCATTTTGTTGGTTTATCAAGCTAAAGTTTGAAATAGCATTTTGTTGGTTTATCAAGCTAAAGTTTGAAATAGCATTTTGTTGGTTTATCAAGCTAAAGTTTGAAATAGCATTTTGTTGGTTTATCAAGCTAAAGTTTGAAATAGCATTTTGTTGGTTTATCAAGCTAAAGTTGGAAATAGCATTTTGTTGGTTTGTCAAGCTAAAGGTTGAAATAGCATTTTGTTGGTTTATCAAGCTAAAGTTTGAAATAGCATTTTGTTGGTTTATCAAGCTAAAGTTTGAAATAGCATTTTGTTGGTTTATCAAGCTAAAGTTTGAAATAGCATTTTGTTGGTTTATCAAGCTAAAGTTTGAAATAGCATTTTGTTGGTTTATCAAGCTAAAGTTTGAAATAGCATTTTGTTGGTTTATCAAGCTAAAGTTTGAAATAGCATTTTGTTGGTTTATCAAGCTAAAGTTTGAAATAGCATTTTGTTGGTTTATCAAGCTAAAGTTTGAAATAGCATTTTGTTGGTTTATCAAGCTAAAGTTTGAAATAGCATTTTGTTGGTTTATCAAGCTAAAGTTTGAAATAGCATTTTGTTGGTTTATCAAGCTAAAGTTTGAAAAAGCATTTTGTTTGTTTATCAAGCTAAAGTTTGAAATAGCATTTTGTTGGTTTATCAAGCTAAAGTTTGAAATAGCATTTTGTTGGTTTATCAAGCTAAAGTTTGAAATAGCATTTTGTAGGTTTATCAAGCTAAAGTTTGAAATAGCATTTTGTAGGTTTATCAAGCTAAAGTTTGAAATAGCATTTTGTTGGTTTATCAAGCTAAAGTTTGAAATAGCATTTTGTTGGTTTATCAAGCTAAAGTTTGAAATAGCATTTTGTTGGTTTATCAAGCTAAAGTTTGACATAGCATTTTGTTGGTTTATCAAGCTAAAGTTTGAAATAGCATTTTGTTGGTTTATCAAGCTAAAGTTTGAAATAGCATTTTGTTGGTTTATCAAGCTAAAGTTTGAAATAGCATTTTGTTGGTTTATCAAGCTAAAGTTTGAAATAGCATTTTGTTGGTTTATCAAGCTAAAGTTTGAAATAGCATTTTGTTGGTTTATCAAGCTAAAGTTTGAAATAGCATTTTGTTGGTTTATCAAGCTAAAGTTTGAAATAGCATTTTGTTGGTTTATCAAGCTAAAGTTTGAAATAGCATTTTGTTGGTTTATCAAGCTAAAGTTTGAAATAGCATTTTGTTGGTTTATCAAGCTAAAGTTTGAAATAGCATTTTGTTGGTTTATCAAGCTAAAGTTTGAAATAGCATTTTGTTGGTTTATCAAGCTAAAGTTTGAAATAGCATTTTGTTGGTTTATCAAGCTAAAGTTTGAAATAGCATTTTGTTGGTTTATCAAGCTAAAGTTTGAAATAGCATTTTGTTGGTTTTTCAAGCTAAAGTTTGAAATAGCATTTTGTTGGTTTATCAAGCTAAAGTTTGAAATATCATTTTGTTGGTTTATCAAGCTAAAGTTTGAAATAGCATTTTGTTGGTTTATCAAGCTAAAGTTTGAAATAGCATTTTGTTGGTTTATCAAGCTAAAGTTTGAAATAGCATTTTGTTGGTTTATCAAGCTAAAGGTTGAAATAGCATTTTGTTGGTTTATCAAGCTAAAGTTTGAAATAGCATTTTGTTGGTTTATCAAGCTAAAGTTTGAAATAGCATTTTGTTGGTTTATCAAGCTAAAGTTTGAAATAGCATTTTGTTGGTTTATCAAGCTAAAGTTTGAAATAGCATTTTGTTGGTTTATCAAGCTAAAGTTTGAAATAGCATTTTGTTGGTTTATCAAGCTAAAGTTTGAAATAGCATTTTGTTGGTTTATCAAGCTAAAGTTTGAAATAGCATTTTGTTGGTTTATCAAGCTAAAGTTTGAAATAGCATTTTGTTGGTTTATCAAGCTAAAGTTTGAAATAGCATTTTGTTGGTTTATCAAGCTAAAGTTTGAAATAGCATTTTGTTGGTTTATCAAGCTAAAGTTTGAAATAGCATTTTGTTGGTTTATCAAGCTAAAGTTTGAAATAGCATTTTGTTGGTTTATCAAGCTAAAGTTTGAAATAGCATTTTGTTGGTTTATCAAGCTAAAATTTGAAATAGCATTTTGTTGGTTTATCAAGCTAAAGTTTGAAATAGCATTTTGTTGGTTTATCAAGCTAAAGTTTGAAATAGCATTTTGTTGGTTTATCAAGCTAAAGTTTGAAATAGCATTTTGTTGGTTTATCAAGCTAAAGTTTGAAATAGCATTTTGTAGGTTTATCAAGCTAAAGTTTGAAATAGCATTTTGTTGGTTTATCAAGCTAAAGTTTGAAATAGCATTTTGTTGGTTTATCAAGCTAAAGTTTGAAATAGCATTTTGTTGGTTTATCAAGCTAAAGTTTGAAATAGCATTTTGTTGGTTTATCAAGCTAAAGTTTGAAATAGCATTTTGTTGGTTTATCAAGCTAAAGTTTGAAATAGCATTTTGTTGGTTTATCAAGCTAAAGTTTTAAATAGCATTTTGTTGGTTTATCAAGCTAAAGTTTGAAATAGTATTTTGTTGGTTTTTCAAGCTAACGTTTGAAATAGCATTTTGTTGGTTTATCAAGCTAAAGGTTGAAATAGCATTTTGTTGGTTTATCAAGCTAAAGTTTGAAATAGCATTTTGTTGGTTTATCAAGCTAAAGTTTGAAATAGCATTTTGTTGGTTTATCAAGCTAAAGTTTGAAATAGCATTTTGTTGGTTTATCAAGCTAAAGTTTGAAATAGCATTTTGTTGGTTTATCAAGCTAAAGTTTGAAATAGCATTTTGTTGGTTTATCAAGCTAAAGTTGGAAATAGCATTTTGTTGGTTTATCAAGCTAAAGGTTGAAATAGCATTTTGTTGGTTTATCAAGCTAAAGTTTGAAATAGCATTTTGTTGGTTTATCAAGCTAAAGTTTGAAATAGCATTTTGTTGGTTTATCAAGCTAAAGTTTGAAATAGCATTTTGTTGGTTTATCAAGCTAAAGTTTGAAATAGCATTTTGTTGGTTTATCAAGCTAAAGTTTGAAATAGCATTTTGTTGGTTTATCAAGCTAAAGTTTGAAATAGCATTTTGTTGGTTTATCAAGCTAAAGTTTGAAATAGCATTTTGTTGGTTTATCAAGCTAAAGTTTGAAATAGCATTTTGTAGGTTTATCAAGCTAAAGTTTGAAATAGCATTTTGTTGGTTTATCAAGCTAAAGTTTGAAATAGCATTTTGTTGGTTTATCAAGCTAAAGTTTGAAATAGCATTTTGTTGGTTTATCAAGCTAAAGTTTGAAATAGCATTTTGTTGGTTTATCAAGCTAAAGTTTGAAATAGCATTTTGTTGGTTTATCAAGCTAAAGTTTGAAATAGCATTTTGTTGGTTTATCAAGCTAAAGTTTTAAATAGCATTTTGTTGGTTTATCAAGCTAAAGTTTGAAATAGTATTTTGTTGGTTTTTCAAGCTAACGTTTGAAATAGCATTTTGTTGGTTTATCAAGCTAAAGGTTGAAATAGCATTTTGTTGGTTTATCAAGCTAAAGTTTGAAATAGCATTTTGTTGGTTTATCAAGCTAAAGTTTGAAATAGCATTTTGTTGGTTTATCAAGCTAAAGTTTGAAATAGCATTTTGTTGGTTTATCAAGCTAAAGTTTGAAATAGCATTTTGTTGGTTTATCAAGCTAAAGTTTGAAATAGCATTTTGTTGGTTTATCAAGCTAAAGTTGGAAATAGCATTTTGTTGGTTTATCAAGCTAAAGGTTGAAATAGCATTTTGTTGGTTTATCAAGCTAAAGTTTGAAATAGCATTTTGTTGGTTTATCAAGCTAAAGTTTGAAATAGCATTTTGTTGGTTTATCAAGCTAAAGTTTGAAATAGCATTTTGTTGGTTTATCAAGCTAAAGTTTGAAATAGCATTTTGTTGGTTTATCAAGCTAAAGTTTGAAATAGCATTTTGTTGGTTTATCAAGCTAAAGTTTGAAATAGCATTTTGTTGGTTTATCAAGCTAAAGTTTGAAATAGCATTTTGTTGGTTTATCAAGCTAAAGTTTGAAATAGCATTTTGTTGGTTTATCAAGCTAAAGTTTGAAATAGCATTTTGTTGGTTTATCAAGCTAAAGTTTGAAATAGCATTTTGTTGGTTTATCAAGCTAAAGTTTGAAATAGCATTTTGTTGGTTTATCAAGCTAAAGTTTGAAATAGCATTTTGTTGGTTTATCAAGCTAAAGTTTGAAATAGCATTTTGTTGGTTTATCAAGCTAAAGTTTGAAATAGCATTTTGTAGGTTTATCAAGCTAAAGTTTGAAATAGCATTTTGTTGGTTTATCAAGCTAAAGTTTGAAATAGCATTTTGTTGGTTTATCAAGCTAAAGTTTGAAATAGCATTTTGTTGGTTTATCAAGCTAAAGTTTGAAATAGCATTTTGTTGGTTTATCAAGCTAAAGTTTGAAATAGCATTTTGTTGGTTTATCAAGCTAAAGTTTGAAATAGCATTTTGTTGGTTTATCAAGCTAAAGTTTGAAATAGCATTTTGTTGGTTTATCAAGCTAAAGTTTGAAATAGCATTTTGTTGGTTTATCAAGCTAAAGTTTGAAATAGCATTTTGTTGGTTTATCAAGCTAAAGTTTGAAATAGCATTTTGTTGGTTTATCAAGCTAAAGTTTGAAATAGCATTTTGTTGGTTTATCAAGCTAAAGTTTGAAATAGCATTTTGTTGGTTTATCAAGCTAAAGTTTGAAATAGCATTTTGTTGGTTTATCAAGCTAAAGTTTGAAATAGCATTTTGTTGGTTTATCAAGCTAAAGTTTGAAATAGCATTTTGTTGGTTTATCAAGCTAAAGTTTGAAATAGAATTTTGTTGGTTTATCAAGCTAAAGTTTGAAATAGCATTTTGTTGGTTTATCAAGCTAAAGTTTGAAATAGCATTTTGTTGGTTTTTCAAGCTAAAGTTTGAAATAGCATTTTGTTGGTTTATCAAGCTAAAGTTTGAAATATCATTTTGTTGGTTTATCAAGCTAAAGTTTGAAATAGCATTTTGTTGGTTTATCAAGCTAAAGTTTGAAATAGCATTTTGTTGGTTTATCAAGCTAAAGTTTGAAATAGCATTTTGTTGGTTTATCAAGCTAAAGGTTGAAATAGCATTTTGTTGGTTTATCAAGCTAAAGTTTGAAATAGCATTTTGTTGGTTTACCAAGCTAAAGTTTGAAATAGCATTTTGTTGGTTTATCAAGCTAAAGTTTGAAATAGCATTTTGTTGGTTTATCAAGCTAAAGTTTGAAATAGCATTTTGTTGGTTTATCAAGCTAAAGTTTGAAATAGCATTTTGTTGGTTTATCAAGCTAAAGTTTGAAATAGCATTTTGTTGGTTTATCAAGCTAAAGTTTGAAATAGCATTTTGTTGGTTTATCAAGCTAAAGTTTGAAATAGCATTTTGTTGGTTTATCAAGCTAAAGTTTGAAATAGCATTTTGTAGGTTTATCAAGCTAAAGTTTGAAATAGCATTTTGTTGGTTTATCAAGCTAAAGTTTGAAATAGCATTTTGTTGGTTTATCAAGCTAAAGTTTGAAATAGCATTTTGTTGGTTTATCAAGCTAAAGTTTGAAATAGCATTTTGTTGGTTTATCAAGCTAAAGTTTGAAATAGCATTTTGTTGGTTTATCAAGCTAAAGTTTGAAATAGCATTTTGTTGGTTTATCAAGCTAAAGTTTGAAATAGCATTTTGTTGGTTTATCAAGCTAAAGTTTGAAATAGCATTTTGTTGGTTTATCAAGCTAAAGTTTGAAATAGCATTTTGTTGGTTTATCAAGCTAAAGTTTGAAATAGCATTTTGTTGGTTTATCAAGCTAAAGTTTGAAATAGCATTTTGTTGGTTTATCAAGCTAAAGTTTGAAATAGCATTTTGTTGGTTTATCAAGCTAAAGTTTGAAATAGCATTTTGTTGGTTTATCAAGCTAAAGTTTGAAATAGCATTTTGTTGGTTTATCAAGCTAACGTTTGAAATAGCATTTTGTTGGTTTATCAAGCTAAAGTTTGAAATAGCATTTTGTTGGTTTATCAAGCTAAAGTTTGAAATAGCATTTTGTTGGTTTATCAAGCTAAAGTTTGAAATAGCATTTTGTTGGTTTTTCAAGCTAAAGTTTGAAATAGCATTTTGTTGGTTTATCAAGCTAAAGTTTGAAATATCATTTTGTTGGTTTATCAAGCTAAAGTTTGAAATAGCATTTTGTTGGTTTATCAAGCTAAAGTTTGAAATAGCATTTTGTTGGTTTATCAAGCTAAAGGTTGAAATAGCATTTTGTTGGTTTATCAAGCTAAAGTTTGAAATAGCATTTTGTTGGTTTATCAAGCTAAAGTTTGAAATAGCATTTTGTTGGTTTATCAAGCTAAAGTTTGAAATAGCATTTTGTTGGTTTATCAAGCTAAAGTTTGAAATAGCATTTTGTTGGTTTATCAAGCTAAAGTTTGAAATAGCATTTTGTTGGTTTATCAAGCTAAAGTTTGAAATAGCATTTTGTTGGTTTATCAAGCTAAAGTTTGAAATAGCATTTTGTTGGTTTATCAAGCTAAAGTTTGAAATAGCATTTTGTTGGTTTATCAAGCTAAAGTTTGAAATAGCATTTTGTAGGTTTATCAAGCTAAAGTTTGAAATAGCATTTTGTTGGTTTATCAAGCTAAAGTTTGAAATAGCATTTTGTTGGTTTATCAAGCTAAAGTTTGAAATAGCATTTTGTTGGTTTATCAAGCTAAAGTTTGAAATAGCATTTTGTTGGTTTATCAAGCTAAAGTTTGAAATAGCATTTTGTTGGTTTATCAAGCTAAAGTTTGAAATAGCATTTTGTTGGTTTATCAAGCTAAAGTTTGAAATAGCATTTTGTTGGTTTATCAAGCTAAAGTTTGAAATAGCATTTTGTTGGTTTATCAAGCTAAAGTTTGAAATAGCATTTTGTTGGTTTATCAAGCTAAAGTTTGAAATAGCATTTTGTTGGTTTATCAAGCTAAAGTTTGAAATAGCATTTTGTTGGTTTATCAAGCTAAAGTTTGAAATAGCATTTTGTTGGTTTATCAAGCTAAAGTTTGAAATAGCATTTTGTTGGTTTATCAAGCTAAAGTTTGAAATAGCATTTTGTTGGTTTATCAAGCTAACGTTTGAAATAGCATTTTGTTGGTTTATCAAGCTAAAGTTTGAAATAGCATTTTGTTGGTTTATCAAGCTAAAGTTTGAAATAGCATTTTGTTGGTTTATCAAGCTAAAGTTTGAAATAGCATTTTGTTGGTTTTTCAAGCTAAAGTTTGAAATAGCATTTTGTTGGTTTATCAAGCTAAAGTTTGAAATATCATTTTGTTGGTTTATCAAGCTAAAGTTTGAAATAGCATTTTGTTGGTTTATCAAGCTAAAGTTTGAAATAGCATTTTGTTGGTTTATCAAGCTAAAGTTTGAAATAGCATTTTGTTGGTTTATCAAGCTAAAGTTTGAAATAGCATTTTGTTGGTTTATCAAGCTAAAGGTTGAAATAGCATTTTGTTGGTTTATCAAGCTAAAGTTTGAAATAGCATTTTGTTGGTTTATCAATCTAAAGTTTGAAATAGCATTTTGTTGGTTTATCAAGCTAAAGTTTGAAATAGCATTTTGTTGGTTTATCAAGCTAAAGTTTGAAATAGCATTTTGTTGGTTTATCAAGCTAAAGTTTGAAATAGCATTTTGTTGGTTTATCAAGCTAAAGTTTGAAATAGCATTTTGTTGGTTTATCAAGCTAAAGTTTGAAATAGCATTTTGTTGGTTTATCAAGCTAAAGTTTGAAATAGCATTTTGTTGGTTTATCAAGCTAAAGTTTGAAATAGCATTTTGTTGGTTTATCAAGCTAAAGTTTGAAATAGCATTTTGTTGGTTTATCAAGCTAAAGTTTGAAATAGCATTTTGTTGGTTTATCAAGCTAAAGTTTGAAATAGCATTTTGTTGGTTTATCAAGCTAAAGTTTGAAATAGCATTTTGTTGGTTTATCAAGCTAAAGTTTGAAATAGCATTTTGTAGGTTTATCAAGCTAAAGTTTGAAATAGCATTTTGTTGGTTTATCAAGCTAAAGTTTGAAATAGCATTTTGTTGGTTTATCAAGCTAAAGTTTGAAATAGCATTTTGTTGGTTTATCAAGCTAAAGTTTGAAATAGCATTTTGTTGGTTTATCAAGCTAAAGTTTGAAATAGCATTTTGTTGGTTTATCAAGCTAAAGTTTGAAATAGCATTTTGTTGGTTTATCAAGCTAAAGTTTGAAATAGCATTTTGTTGGTTTATCAAGCTAAAGTTTGAAATAGCATTTTGTTGGTTTATCAAGCTAAAGTTTGAAATAGCATTTTGTTGGTTTATCAAGCTAAAGTTTGAAATAGCATTTTGTTGGTTTATCAAGCTAAAATTTGAAATAGCATTTTGTTGGTTTATCAAGCTAAAGTTTGAAATAGCATTTTGTTGGTTTATCAAGCTAAAGTTTGAAATAGCATTTTGTTGGTTTATCAAGCTAAAGTTTGAAATAGCATTTTGTTGGTTTATCAAGCTAAAGTTTGAAATAGCATTTTGTTGGTTTATCAAGCTAAAGTTTGAAATAGCATTTTGTTGGTTTATCAAGCTAAAGTTTGAAATAGCATTTTGTTGGTTTATCAAGCTAAAGTTTGAAATAGCATTTTGTTGGTTTATCAAGCTAAAGTTTGAAATAGCATTTTGTTGGTTTATCAAGCTAAAGTTTGAAATAGCATTTTGTTGGTTTATCAAGCTAAAGTTTGAAATAGCATTTTGTTGGTTTATCAAGCTAAAGTTTTAAATAGCATTTTGTTGGTTTATCAAGCTAAAGTTTGAAATAGTATTTTGTTGGTTTTTCAAGCTAAAGGTTGAAATAGCATTTTGTTGGTTTATCAAGCTAAAGGTTGAAATAGCATTTTGTTGGTTTATCAAGCTAAAGTTTGAAATAGCATTTTGTTGGTTTATCAAGCTAAAGTTTGAAATAGCATTTTGTTGGTTTATCAAGCTAAAGTTTGAAATAGCATTTTGTTGGTTTATCAAGCTAAAGTTTGAAATAGCATTTTGTTGGTTTATCAAGCTAAAGTTGGAAATAGCATTTTGTTGGTTTATCAAGCTAAAGTTGGAAATAGCATTTTGTTGGTTTATCAAGCTAAAGGTTGAAATAGCATTTTGTTGGTTTATCAAGCTAAAGTTTGAAATAGCATTTTGTTGGTTTATCAAGCTAAAGTTTGAAATAGCATTTTGTTGGTTTATCAAGCTAAAGTTTGAAATAGCATTTTGTTGGTTTATCAAGCTAAAGTTTGAAATAGCATTTTGTTGGTTTATCAAGCTAAAGTTTGAAATAGCATTTTGTTGGTTTATCAAGCTAAAGTTTGAAATAGCATTTTGTTGGTTTATCAAGCTAAAGTTTGAAATAGCATTTTGTTGGTTTATCAAGCTAAAGTTTGAAATAGCATTTTGTTGGTTTATCAAGCTAAAGTTTGAAATAGCATTTTGTTGGTTTATCAAGCTAAAGTTTGAAATAGCATTTTGTTGGTTTATCAAGCTAAAGTTTGAAATAGCATTTTGTTGGTTTATCAAGCTAAAGTTTGAAATAGCATTTTGTTGGTTTATCAAGCTAAAGTTTGAAATAGCATTTTGTTGGTTTATCAAGCTAAAGTTTGAAATAGCATTTTGTAGGTTTATTAAGCTAAAGTTTGAAATAGCATTTTGTAGGTTTATCAAGCTAAAGTTTGAAATAGCATTTTGTTGGTTTATCAAGCTAAAGTTTGAAATAGCATTTTGTTGGTTTATCAAGCTAAAGTTTGAAATAGCATTTTGTTGGTTTATCAAGCTAAAGTTTGAAATAGCATTTTGTTGGTTTATCAAGCTAAAGTTTGAAATAGCATTTTGTTGGTTTATCAAGCTAAAGTTTGAAATAGCATTTTGTTGGTTTATCAAGCTAAAGTTTGAAATAGCATTTTGTTGGTTTATCAAGCTAAAGTTTGAAATAGCATTTTGTTGGTTTATCAAGCTAAAGTTTGAAATAGCATTTTGTTGGTTTATCAAGCTAAAGTTTGAAATAGCATTTTGTTGGTTTATCAAGCTAAAGTTTGAAATAGCATTTTGTTGGTTTATCAAGCTAAAGTTTGAAATAGCATTTTGTTGGTTTATCAAGCTAAAGTTTGAAATAGCATTTTGTTGGTTTATCAAGCTAAAGTTTGAAATAGCATTTTGTTGGTTTATCAAGCTAAAGTTTGAAATAGCATTTTGTTGGTTTATCAAGCTAAAGTTTGAAATAGCATTTTGTTGGTTTTTCAAGCTAAAGTTTGAAATAGCATTTTGTTGGTTTATCAAGCTAAAGTTTGAAATATCATTTTGTTGGTTTATCAAGCTAAAGTTTGAAATAGCATTTTGTTGGTTTATCAAGCTAAAGTTTGAAATAGCATTTTGTTGGTTTATCAAGCTAAAGTTTGAAATAGCATTTTGTTGGTTTATCAAGCTAAAGGTTGAAATAGCATTTTGTTGGTTTATCAAGCTAAAGGTTGAAATAGCATTTTGTTGGTTTATCAAGCTAAAGTTTGAAATAGCATTTTGTTGGTTTATCAAGCTAAAGTTTGAAATAGCATTTTGTTGGTTTATCAAGCTAAAGTTTGAAATAGCATTTTGTTGGTTTATCAAGCTAAAGTTTGAAATAGCATTTTGTTGGTTTATCAAGCTAAAGTTTGAAATAGCATTTTGTTGGTTTATCAAGCTAAAGTTTGAAATAGCATTTTGTTGGTTTATCAAGCTAAAGTTTGAAATAGCATTTTGTTGGTTTATCAAGCTAAAGTTTGAAATAGCATTTTGTTGGTTTATCAAGCTAAAGTTTGAAATAGCATTTTGTTGGTTTATCAAGCTAAAGTTTGAAATAGCATTTTGTTGGTTTATCAAGCTAAGGTTTGAAATAGCATTTTGTTGGTCTGTTGTGCTTCAGTTTAAAATAGAATTTTGTTGGTCTGTCACGCTTTAAAGTTTGAACTTTCATTTTCGTCACTTTATACTCAGACTGAATGGACGCATTTTAAGAATAGGTTCATTCCTCTTATTTTCCGTTTCTCATCTTCGATTTTAAAGATCTTATCGTTCTAAACCCTCTGATTTATCCAACCCTACCCATCAGTTTTATTCTCCTCTTTTCGTTTTTGACTTGTAACTTCAATTCCCCCTGAATAATCCTGACCGATTTGTTTCTCAATCTCAATAAAGGACGACATTGAGATAGATGGGGAAACTCTCCCCTGCCCATCAATCAGCTGTTCTGTATCATGAATAATTTCCATGGCTACAATCTCTGGAGATATTCAACCAACTGGATGTTTAACACTCCTGTTATTTTGTTCCTGTCCTTCAGGAAAATCTGTATTTCTTCTGTCGTTAAAACATAGTGAATGCAATCATTAAAAGCAAATTCATTTATGCACCTTCATCGACGTCCCAGAAAAAAAATGTTTTCATTATTATTGTTTTCTACTTTTTCTTTCTAATAACGTTATACGTTATAATGTTTTTATGGGGCATAAAATGTGCACAACCTTCCGTTTGAAAATTCAGATATTTCAGATTTGCATTGAAATTGATCTATAGTCATTAGACACAAAGTAAGCAAGATTCCCTGAATTTCAATTTATTATTAAGACCCCTTAAATTTTAGACATTCTCTAGAATCCAAATCATGTAATGGATTATTTTATCAAAATTGGAATAAATTGGAATAAGGATTCCAGGCATAAGGTTTAGAATCATTATATCTTGATTTTACTCCTCGTGCATGGTGCAAAACCGTTCTGTTTGGGGGAATTCATTTTACCCATCCTGCGCCGGGGATTTTTCTTTTAAAGTATTCATCTTATGTTTAAATTAAACATATCTCACAACAACACTTTTGCAGAAACGAAAAGAGAAAAAAAGTGTGTAAGCATGAACCTGGTTTTTCACATTTATCTCATACTCGATTGGGGGGGAGGGGGGGGGGAATAATGAATATTAAGTCATGATTGAACAGATTGTGCGTTTTGTGCGTTTTGTGAGATGAAATGATTTTGAAATAATCAGTTAAGTTAAAGCAGTTGCTGAAACACAAAGCTAGCAGACAAGTCGTCATGTGATATGCCTTTTCCCCATGGCCACCTGAATAAGGACGTTTTTCATTAACTAGCTTTATCTACTCGTCTTTGGCCGGGAGATCTTTTTTACTTTCATTTTTGCTTCACGAAGGTTAAACCAAAATAAAAATTGAAATAAAAGTGTAATTTCCGTAAAAATATGTTCCCATTTACTTGCTTCCCCAAAAGGGAAAAGTTAGACACAAAGTCGGTTTTTAATGTGAGATAAAATCCACCTCTCAAAAAGGGGCACCTTGAATTGGGACAAAAATAAAATTTGCTTTAGTCAAGAAGGATTTCTCATTCACTGACCGAGGACAAAACAGAATGAAGTGTAATATCAGAACAGATACTACACTTTTAATTATTTATTTTAAAAAATTATATACAAGTTACATTTTGAACAAATTAGGCATAACACTATCAAAAAGGTGGGGTAAATGGGGGTCGTTGGTCATCCTTTGTCTACTATAACATATTTGTCTATCCTGCTCTTGGCTAGAATATTGCAGTCACCACAATACCACATTTACTCTAGGGGGCCATCCTACTTAAAATATCCTTAGTGTTGAAAAATTCAAATCTTATTCATCAATATATATGTATATAGATTCATTGGAAGTAGAGAGCGGGACAAAAAAAAACTTGGTTAGTAAGACCCGCCCAACCTTTTCTAAAGAATAGACCGCTCACTGTTTTCCGGTTTGTTTTGGACCGAAAACAACCAGATACTACACTTTGATCGTAGTAAAAAGTTCAAGTAATTGAAAAAAGTTACACCTTTGGAGGGTTTTTTTTTTTTTAAGAGACAATGGCCATGTTTGTTCATTGTTAAAAAATTACTTATTTTGCTGACAGGTAATATGAGCTTAACAAAGTGAAATTGAAACAAATGTGTAAAAAAAATCAATTGATTCACTTCAGAGCTTTATTTTAATGACGATATACACATTAAACAAAATAATATACATTTTTTAAACCAGCTGTTGTATGATAGTTCTTTTTCCATTTTTTTTGTTAATCGTTTTTTTTTTTTTTTAGTTTAATTGATTCAATTAAACTTAAAAAAAAAACGATTACGGTATCATTAAGTCATTACATTGTTTGAATAAAATTGTTTTAATAAAAGTGTTTAAAATCACAAACATACTTTGAAAAGAGATTATCATCATCATCATTATCACCACCACCATCAGGGGTGGGTAACACCAGGCAACCTCTCACGCCTGCTCTCCATGCAATCTGATTCAGTCATGTTGCAAGAAGTCAAGTTACTTCATACGTACTCAAGCCAGGTCTTCCTTGGTCTTCTACGCACCCTTGTACCCAGGATATGTATCTGCACGTGTTATTGAGTCGATGCAGGAGGTGGCACGCTGTAGATGGACAAACCACCTGAGACGCCGTTCATTTAAAACATTACATTTGAACATGAATTACCACAGACATACAATGTTTTCTGACAATTTTATGATATAGAAGCTACTAGGAATATAGGACACAACTAACCGGCCAATTGTTTGCTGGATGGAGTTAATAAATTAATATTGTAAAAAGGCGTTTATAGTCGTCAACTAATCCTAATGCAGTCATGAAGGTGTAATCAAAGATCGTCAACATGTTCAAATAAACCCACTAAGATACATCGAAGTAAACGAATATCTAACATTCATTTAACTTGGGTTCGAGCTCTCCCACAACTCGACAAGAGCCTATTTTGTCAGTCGCATATGTTGATGTCAACTTGCTGGGTTGTCTTTGTATCATAACAGAGTCTATTAAGCTTATATTAGATGTGGGACGTAATGGGTGAAAATTTCAGATTCATGCGAGTAGTATTTTTTTGTGTTCATTTATACGTAAATAACACTAAACAATCAAACATTTTGAAAACTCTACATTCATGAAAACCCTTTTACAGCCTGAAAATGGTCCTAAATTACAGTACTATATCAGATTTAACCATCTATATCCATTCATAGCTTTTGAGGATGTTTTAGGACCGGCAATGTTGCATGAAACCACTTTTTCACCGAAAAATGATGGATTTTGAGTCCCGTGGAGCCCTAACGGCTATTTTTAGCGTGCACCTTCTGAACTTTGCAAAATTTTCAAAATGTTTGATTGTTTAGTGTTATTTATGTATAAATAAACACAAAAAAATACTACTCACATGAATCTGAAATTTTCATCCATTACGTCCCACCTCTACTTATATGTGGTGAACGTACGCTATTTTCAACATCAATCGCTGTTTTTAAACAACTGATCCGGGGTTCAAAAGCTGAGCTATTTTCTGTACATCAACACACCATAACAAGGCAAAACTAATTTAAGAATAGAAAGAGAGAGGTATGTGTACAAGGAAAGCCCCCCCCCCCCACCCACGAAAAAAAAATATGTTACCGATGGAATCGTTAATAAATTCAAAATTCTTTCTGCAATCTAACCATCTTTTGTACAAATAAACTGCATGGGTTTTACACTCACCGGACCTCCCCCCCCCCATCCCCCGTAAGTGATTTTTATCTCTGGGGTTATCTCAAAGATAATGTCTATCAACAGAATCCTAAACTATTCCTGAACTGAAAAGGCCCATCACAGTCAAAATCAAAACAATGTCAAGAGATTTGTTAGTTTTTAACAATTTTGCACGTCATATTCAGGTGCTTATCATTGAATGGTGATCAAACAAAGCCTGTCGGATATTCATGACTGAAACTGGGGTAACAAGTCAGGCATATACTAAAGTGTATTTGTAGCAAATATGATTGGATTGCAAAAAGGATTGTGAATTTCATAACGATTCATTTAGAGGATTTGGGGTAACCCCATATATTGGTTTTATAGATGCTGTGTCTCTATGTCAGTTTTTTTTTAAATGGAAATCACCCCAGACAAACTATGAAGTCACTTAATGTGAGGAGCTAACAAGAATGAAATAAAACTATCTCAAAGACAGAAGATGCCTATTGGCCTTAATCTTGAAAAGACCAAGGTTATAGATAGGAGGAAAACAGTCAACAGGAAGAGAGTTCCACAAGCCTGCGGTTCTTGAAAAGAAGCTACTGGAATAGGAAGCTGTATTACAATGAGGTATCAAAACAGCAAATTGAGGAAGACCACTAGACTAACGACTCAAACGAGCTGGAACAAAATAATCAGGGAATAGATCACATAATTCTGAAGAACACATGCCATAATAGTATTTATAGAAAAGACTAAGACTAGCAACATCACGTCTGTGAGAGAGAGGGTGTAGTGAAGAAGAAAGGGTGGGACCAATCAAATTACAGATACGTTTCTGCACCTTATCAAGAACCCTCAAATGGGACAGAGATTCACCATCCCAAATATGACAACAGTACTCTATACATAGTCTTATTGTAGATTTGTAGAGATAGAGAATAGCCTCAGGTGTGAGAAAGTGTTTAGAGCGATAGAGAGAACCGACTTTACGAGAAGCAGAAAGAGCAATGGATCTAATATATAAACTCCAAGAAAGATTTGATGAGAGAGAAAGACCAAGAAGTTTCAGAGTCGATTTCTCTTCAAGAGCAGAACCATCCATGAGAATCTCAGGATTAACTGGATTAAATGAAACAAGTCATTGCATACCCAATCCACAACTGAACCCAATTCAACTTCTAGATCAGCTGCATACTTCGACTGATCCAAAGGAGATGGGCAAGAATCAACACCAGAATAAAGAGTGGTATCAGTTAACAGATATGACCCTGTTTCTATGGTTATCACAGAAATAAAAATGTGAACATTTAATATTGATTAGTATTGTAAAACTATCCAAAGCTTATATAATTATATTAGCGTGACAGTTGTAAAATCTGGGTTAAACTTGTCACATCCATTTTTGCTTGGAACATATGCACTGCAAAATATCAGATTCAAACTGTAAGAACTAGAAATAGTGTGACACGATGGGTCACCTATTGCACTCCGGTTAGATTGTTTGAACCAGGAAAAAGTGAGTTTGAAAAGCCAGTTAAATCTTTTAAAATAAAAGGACAAAATCCAAAATTAAGATCTTTCTGTTCGCTATATATCCCCCCCTCCCTCTTTCTCGCGATGGGTTAAATATTATTAATGGACTTCTGTTTTATAGAGAGAGAAAAAGTGAGGGTGACACAAGCGAGGGTGATAGAAACTGCATAAGATAAAAGCGGAGAGGAGGGTCAAACAACAGAGTGAGAGAGGATGAGAGTAATAAACAGAAACTTCGTAAGAGATGGCTGACTTTCTGATTAAATTGCAAAGTATGGCTAATTAGAATAATTAAAACAGATTTTTGTTTTCAAACATAACTCAATCCCGATAACAAGAAATATTTTAGCAAGTATTTTGTGTGGTTAAAATATATAGGAAAATAGCCTTATGGAAACAAACTCAGCTTTAGTATAATAATATATAACAGAGTATTATCATATTATAATGAAGATCTGGCATCTGTAAACATAACTCCGAATATCATTTAAAAGGAATAGGATATTAATAAACATTAATCATTATATTTTGTAGAGATGGGCGGTTTTACCGAAAAACCGCGGTTTTTCGGTTTCGTCTCCATACCGAATACCGAATCGGTTTTATTTTTAAACCGTAACCGTTCGGTATTGTGTTTTTACTACAGTAAGCCACCATATACAAGGAAACACGGTTGAAAAGATTTTCCGATTTGAATAAAATTTAATATTACCAAAAAATGTTATATTAGTAAGAGGACAGATTGAACAAATATATGATAAAAACATTTAATTGACTTGTAGGAAGAAATCTTTGTTTACAGTTTGTTTATCATAAACGTTTTGAATTTTCAAATGAAAAAAAGAGAAATACGACAGACAACATGACATCATATTTTTAGCATAAACTATTTTCAAATGAAAAAGAAAAAATCAAACGCGTTCCGTATGATGTCGAAAATCTATTTGATTCAACTCAAAATTGTAAAATAATTATTTATGTTTGTTTCAGAGTTATCATTTTTAGATAACTCTGAAACAAACATAAATAAGTTATTAAAATGAAATTTAAAAAAAAAACTTGTTGTAAAAGTAAATAAAAGAAAATAGCGAGCGAGTATAAACATTTAAAAAGAAAAAAAGTAGTTGCCAATGCTAGTATCACTTTATTCGGATTTTTAAAATTATTTTAAACATTAGGCATTTCATTCTTTACTTTTGAAAAGCCACTTCATACATAAATTGTCATTTCTAGAGAACTATCTCTCAACTATACCGTTTTCTCTCCCAAAAATGGGTTATTCAAAAAGTAGACTATGCAACGATTTATATTTTACTAAATTGTTAATATGGTATTTATTTAGACTTGACAATTTATTCGAAAGTTTAATTATTAAACTTTAATCCAAGTCATGAATTCTATGACTAAAATTACCTTAAAGCTTAAAAATTGACTTTAGGTGAATTAATAATCTCTACTTTTCTTTTAACCATCCTTCCTTTTCCCTTGGCGCTGTTTTCGGGTGTACTACTAGTCTTTTACGCATGTCTATAAAGTTTTATTACCCTGTCTTAAAAACAAATATTAATAATAACTAATCATCACACAAGAGAATGAATAGCTTCCATAGTAAAAAAATATTTTTCAAAAAAACCGAAAAACCGAACCGTAAACCGAGGTTTTAAGGGAAAAAAACCGAAACCGATACCGAAACCAAAATTTCA
Organism: Sepiola atlantica; assembly: GCA_963556195.1. NCBI lineage: Eukaryota > Metazoa > Mollusca > Cephalopoda > Sepiida > Sepiolidae > Sepiola > Sepiola atlantica. Next base: position 28,465,001 of record OY744532.1, on the reverse strand, counting down.
AAACCGCCCAACTCTAATATTTTGTGACATATACCTAATTTTATTTAATCAATTTTCTAAATCTAAATTTTTCTTATTCATTCATTTAAATGTATTTTCTTTATATATTACATTCACACACATCTGAATATGTGCGTGGGTTTAAAAAAAATAATTTTATTTGGAATTTTTCATGTATGCTCCTATGTCGACAGATGTGTGTAAATGTAAACTTTTGAGAAATTGTAGTAATTTATATGCACTGCCTAAGTGCACAGTAGCTAACAGCTCCACAATCAGATCCAGTACCATGATCACCAGGAAAAGCCACTTCACAGTTTCGGCCCCTACTCCACTACTGCATTTTTTGCAATGGCGGGGCTCTTCACTTAGGAGGTTGTATTGATACTAGTGTAAGCTACTTTTCTCTCCAACACTCATCGTTTCTTTTCAACCGGATACAGTATGATGCTTTCTCTGCTGCTTCTTGTACATCCATCATAAAGTTATTTAATTCTGTGTTCGTACAACAAAAATGATGTCGCAGTATATTAATTAGTTTTCACTCAACATATCCTCAAGCTCCCACAGCCAAATAATGATATTAAACATTCCATCCTTTTTCCTGGCACTCGGTCAGTAGATCACCATATCTCTCACCTTTCCTATCTTCTGGAATTGCAAAATTATCCTCCAAGAGTAGAGTCAGCTCAGACATGATTCCAACCTTCTTTTCCTTACTCCACACTACAAGGTCTAGTCTCTACTGTGTAAGGACCAGTGGGAAGATGAAGATATTCTGGAAGTCTACAGCTAAGTTCCATTTTCCTTGCCATCTTTCATCAGTTAACTGTATCCTTGAATGACTTTTCGCCATGCATGTTGTTCCAGTTCTATGAAAGTTCATCTTCTTAATCTTCTCTATCTTTGGAAGCTCTTCTTCATTAAACTTCTTTACTTTCTGATGTAGCAGCTTCTCTATTACTTTCAGAATTTGGTTATGCCTCCACATGTACCGACTTAGTGCTAAGTTACAGTTAGACAGAATATGCCTGAGAGTTCCTCTTTCCCCACATCTGCATTTGTCATTATTGTCTACTCTCAATCAAACAAGATTTTATTAGGAACAAAATGTGTGCCTGCTCCCAAGCTCAGATAACTTTCCATCCGATCTTCCAGTTAATCACACTCTTTCCAGCGAACACACTGACCTTGTTGACGACACTGCATCATGTGTAGATATCTTTTCTCTGTTCTTCATTCCTTATCTCACTGACAACAGAATCTCACAGTTAGCTCTTAACAAGTTTACTTTCACAATTTGCTGATTTCAACAACATTTCCATCACAAGTACAAAAAGATCACTTATATACTCAGCCACATTGCATATGCATGTTCAAGACAGCCAGGTATTCCGGATATACAGGGTGGGCAAAAATAAGGGTCCTATTTTTAAAAATTCATAACTTTTTTATTTATTGATTTAAAAAAATTTTTTTTTTTAGAATAAGTAAAGGACCCCTTCCGAAGCAAGCATGAGCCGTATTAGCCCTAAGGAACGTACCCTCATTTAGAAAACATTATTTTTGCTTAAAAAACTCAAAACAGTGTAAAAAACAATACTTTAGTTTTTGTAAGTTTTAAGAAGTGTTTTTCGGCTAAAATTTGTTTTGTTTATTTCAAAAAATCTCGGAAGGGTCAGTCTACACACACATAAAGTTTGGTGAGTTTAACTTTTATTTTGTGGAAGTTATTCAAATTCAAGTTATTCAAATTTAAAGATAGGACCCTTATTTTGGCCCACCCTGTATTTGCCTTGTGAACTGAGTCATTGATGAAGCCATTGCTTTGAACAAACTTCATCATTCTGTTGGCAACAACTTTTGATGCAATCTTTCTATATTGGTCGGAATTGTCCTAGCTCCTAGGCCTGTTCTTCTTTTGGTAGTTATATGCCTTCTGCTAGACACCACCGTTCAGCAACATCTTTAGTCTACCACATCTCTCTTATCAGCAGAAACAGCCTCAATCGAAAGCATTCACAGTGCTTATACACATTGTAGCTGATACCATCATTGCCTGGTGAACTCGTAACTCTTGCCTTTCTGACAAAGTCAGCAACATCTCTTTTCTTGATATCGCTTACATCAAACATTGCGCCTGGTCGTGTTAGCTTTCTTACACCTTGTGTCAACAGTATATCCTCGTCTCTGTTTTCATCGCAATATGTTGTTTTCAGATGCTCCTTTAGTTCTTCCTTGGAACATTCTAACCTTTCACTGCGACCTTCTGTGAACAAGCCCTTAGCAAACTTGTATGGGTTCTTTACTAACTGTTTCCTACACTGTTTGTTCTCTTTTCCTTCTTCTCTTCATTCTCCTGACTTTCATCCGTTCATTCCTAATCATTATCTTTACATCTTCACAGTTGCTTCATCTCAACCATTTCAACTGCAGCTGCTTTTATCCATCTATTTCTCAATGCTCTTTTCTCCGTCTTTATCTCTGCAATTTTTATTTCTCTCCTTGCTGGTTGACTAGCTTTCCTTTGTTTTGGAAATTCTTTCTCGTCAACTCCAAACCTTTATCTTCCTTCTTCATCGATGATTTCCGCTAATTTCTCCAGCTTTATTTCAGTACTTTACAGTGCACTGTGATTTTTGCTACTTTTACATCAAAGGTTTTGCAGCTCATTAAATCATTGGTCAATTTATCTTAGCTTTATTGTCTGAATGTTTCTGTTCTTGCGTTTCTACGTCAGCTGTAGACTGTTCCCCACTGTGCTGTGTCTCCTGGAAGTTCTGGCTACAAGTCTCATGATGTCTCTGCGTTGTTGAGATACTTTCTTTTGGCAATTCCTTCCTTGATGGATTCGTAACCCTTTAAACGTATCAAATTCTTTGTCGAAACTTACTGTCTTGTATATTTGTATCTATGGCTCATAGTTGGATATTTAAAGAAGAATTAAATTGAATCAATATATATATATATATATATATATATAAAACTCAATGTCTCTGTGCATGTGTATGTGTTAGAAAATCTACATAAAATCTAAAAGTGTATTCCTATGTAAAATTTACCGGGGAAGACAATGGAAGTGTTTCCAAATCTCCAAGTGCACCCCTAAGGAGAGAATGAGGGCATAATCCCCCTTAAAACCTCAAATATATCCTATTTTTATGAAATTTAAATCTTATGTATAAAATGTTTTAGGGTAGACAATGGAAGTGGCCTCAAATCTCTAAATACCCTCCTAACCTAAGGGAGCCGAACCTCCTTTAAAACTTCAAATATATTCTATTTTGATGAAATGTATTTCATATGTATAAAATTCTCTGGGGAAGACAATGGAAGTGGTCCTGACTCTCTACGTTACTTTCTATGTACTTTTGGGGACAGACCCCTTAAAACTTCAAATATGTACATCTGATTTTTATTATGAGTGTTATTTTAAAAAGTTGACTTAACAAATGTCTGAATTGTTTAGTTGGGAAAGTATCACACTGAAAACATCGAGTGTGCGGTTTCGATTCTACTTCCTATTTTCCGAAATAAAATTATATGAAATCAAAGAATATATTTTTCCTATTTTTTAATATAATAAAATGTAAGTGAATAATTTTTGTATATTTAGTACGTAACGCCTCTCTTTCCCTTTCTCACTCTCTATATACCTATATCGATATATGATAAGGGAGAACACCTTTCTGTATGTGTGCATGTCTGTCCCTAACAATAGACATACTACAATTTGCATGTGAACATAATGGAAGTAGTTCTGCGTCTCCAGCTGCTCCTTAAATGAGCTAATGACACTTTTCTAACTTGTTACACAATGAAATTAATCTATTTATAAGCATTAGGTTAAGAGTATTAACATATATTTGAATAGCTCAGTTGATAAGATATCTAGCTGAAAACACCTAGGTTCTCCTTAATATGATGTTGCATATGATTCTAACTCACACTAACCCTGCTAGCATATATATGTATGTATTTTTTTTTTTAACGTAGTTCACCCCAAACAAAAAGCTACTGAGAAGAAAGAAAAGGGGAGAAGGTTTGGGGGGGGGGGGTCAACCCAAACTGGGATTTGTGCATCGAGATATCTATTTACATTAATTTTAAATTTCTGCATATCAGTACTGTCGAGGAAACAGGGGGCAGGGAGGGAGTTCCAGAGGCCAGCAGCACGAGGAAAGAAGCTATTTGAGTAGAAAGCTCTCCGGCATCTGGAGACCTCCACAGTGAATGGATGGGATTTAGTTGATATATATATATATATATGAAAGAATTCTTCAAGCCTAGTGATTTGGAGGGTGGTCTGTACAAGTAAACTCGCTTATTAAGAGATAAAAAGTTTCTGAAATTTGCTAATCATAAAATCCATTTGAATGGAGAATAGAGATTGCAATATATTAAAGATATATTTTATCTGAAGCCTTTTTTGTAAATAGTACAAGACAAATACAATTACAGAGAGAGAGAGAGAGAGAGAGAGAGAGAGAGAGAGATTCAGTTTTTTTATCAGTTGAGCAAATTACATTATGCTGTTGTCTTTTATATATAAAAAAAGAAAGATTGTCTGTCTGTTTATTCGATTTTCCCATTGTAAAGAATAGAAGAACTAAAATTCATACAAATTATAAATCAGCGTATAATAGCAAACTAAAATTGAGATTAACCTGATTCCTGTCATGGCATCGATTGATTTTCAATCAAAACCAGTCGTGGCTATGACTTAAAATGCATCCGAAGGTGAGACCCCAATTTGAAAGATTTGAGGAGTATACAGCCACTCCTTAGTTACAATTAACCCCAGCTTCTTGGAGTATTAGCACCTGTCCCATCTATGATGTAAATAAAATGTGTCCTGGGCATGAGACTAAACTGCCTTGGACAACCCCACCCTATCACCCTGAAATCCACCTCTTCCATCCTTTCTACCTATTTTTCTTCCTCCCCTATTAACACAAAACTGCATCTAGTGGTGAGGTCCCAATTTGTCATCACTGCTCCCAGGTCCACTCTGACTTGGAGTAGAGGTAGTACCTCTCAAGGTCCCATTCATGGGATCAATAGAATCCTAACCTGTTTGCAGACTATTTGTTTAGAAAATAGATGTGCCTACAAAACAAATTAATCTTCAAATCAACCTTATACAAAATATATGTAGACAATTTTCGGCACAAAATTACCCAACGATGGTTGACATGCTGTAAAACCTAACAACCAACCGATCAAATCACTGGACCCTTACTTTACGGCTAATCTTCATGTCTTGACAGAAGTACAAAATCGACTCTGCAATCTAGTGGGGGATGATGTTTTCTCGTCCCTAAAGCCTCTTTTATACAGAAGAGATGTTGCTAGCCTCTCTTTACTGTATCGTTATGTTCATGGTAGATGCTCGATTAAGCTCCAATCGCTGGTACCCTTCTCTAAAACATTCACAGCAAGAACCCATCTAGCTACAACCACAGTAAAGCCCTTTCTGTCCTCTCTCTGTACCACAAACCAAACCAAACTTCCATGAACAACGTTTCTTTCCTAGAATATTCCATCTGTGGAACAAGATACGAGTCTGCTTCCGAACCAATTATAGCATCGTCGTCTTCAAGTCTAATGTAAACAAATATTTGTTTAGCCGCCCTCTTGGATAATCAATTCCTCTTAAGTAATCTTCTGCCCATTCCACTAATTGTTTCCGGTCCTCTTGTGAAGGCGATCGTCATCCAACTGACGATCTCTTTAACCTTCATCCTTGAGTGGCCCCCGGGCCTTGATAAGTGGTGACACCTTAGTAAAAACAAAAAATCTCGAGTAAGGGAGATGATTTTCTCTTTTAAACTAAACTACACTAAATAAACTTTTTACTTATATTTTTAGGATTTGCAACATATTTATTTTTTATTTTTTTTTACTAAAGAGTCCCCGTTTATCAAGGCCCAGGGGTCACTTGAAGATAAGGATTAATGAGATTGTCAGTTGGCGATGAATAACACCATGAGAGGATTGGATACGATTGGTAAAATGGTCAGAATTTAATTATTTAAGTGGGTGACGCGACAAGAATTTGAACTTGAACCCAACCATGTTGTAGTCAGGTGTATTCCACAAATGAGAAGTTCTTGGGAAGAAACTTTGTTCATGGAGGTTCCGTTTGGTTTTAGGTACGCAGACGAAGAAAGGGAAATTCTTTACAGTGGTTGTAGCTAGATGAGTAATATATAACATCTGATGAATAGTGCTCGCTGTTCATGTGGAATGTTTGCATTACTGGTGTTATCTTGTCTCTAGAATACATGAGTAATACATGAGTAATACTGCTAGTGGTTCTATAAATTAAAATTTCAAAATAGAAGACAGTTTAAATGCATTATCTTGAAACCAGTTTCTCTTGAGACATAATCCTTTCGTCGAACAAATGAAGATTTAATTAAATTATGGCATTTTGGTTATACGCGATAAATCGACAGAGTTACGCTATTCATTTTGTTTTTTTTTTAATTAAATAATTCAGTAATGTTTAATTTGTTTTGAATAATTCTCCTCGGTTACATTAGGCTTATATAGCTGGTTCCTTTGATGATGATGATGATCATCATCATCATGATGATGATGATCATGATGATGATGATGATCATGATGATCATGATGATGATGATCATGATGATGATGATCATGATGATGATCATGATGATGATGATCATGATGATGATGATGATGATGGTGATGATGATGATGATGATGATGCCTGGAAGAACACACGATTGTCCTAAAACAAGGAAGAGCTTTGCGTTAGGAAAACAAAAAAGGGACATGTGTCACTTAGATCTGAGGAGTATTACTTTCATATAGATTAATGAGTCACCACTTCCCAAGGCCAAAAGCCACTCGAGGATAAGTGTTAATGAGATTGTCAGTTGGATGATGAACAATACTATGAGAGGATTGGAAACTATGAATGAAATTAACAAAATGTGATTAATTTAGAGGACGGCTCGACGAGTATTTAACAACATTGGACTTGAAGTTCTACAACCCTGACCCAACTTGAATCTAGCATGTACCAGGAAAGATTACACCTACTACACATAGGTGTATCAACCTATAGGTAAGATAATGCTGAAGGAAAGCATGTATTTTACAATAGAATGTTTAAGGAGTTCATTTTATGCCGACTCGATGTGCAACATAAGTGTGCTGCAGGTTCCTCGCATTCAAGAAAAGCAAACCAATCTTGTTCCATTATATCCTGAGGATTTAGAAGAATCTCTTGGTTCAGGATTTGGTCCACTTCTCAGCATTACTCAAAACTGATATTGCATATTCCAAGAAAAACACCTTGGAATTTCACTTCGATTGTTTGTTGGTCAACAAAAATCATAGGTTGGAGTTAATTGTTCTAAATGGAAAAGCCGCTCTTCACATCTATAACTCACTTCCGGTGATCAATCAGAGTGAAGAAAGATCAGTTTTCTAAAGTTGAAGAGAATCAAGAATGAAGAGAGACACATCACTGGAACAAGACAGACTGAATGAATCGACATTAATGAGTATCAAACATTAACTTTTCTATGAGATTGACATTCCTGATATCAGAAACAAGTTCTCCCATGCCGAATGTAGAAATTATTGTTATCCGGTGTTGTCCGAAGCAAAAGTGTAACATATTTCTATTAAAACTTCTATTTTTCTCTTCCGCGTTTTCCCCCCTCCCTCTCCCCCTCTTTCTTCTCCACCCAGCCCATTCCTCTCTCTGGATATACATACACACAGACAACTCAAGGAATGAGTCAGCGTAAATGAATAAACTCTGTGAAAAAAATCAGAGTTACTTCTCTTTCGTTAGTAGCTGGAAAACAAACCCCCATGACGAAATCTGCCACAGTTTAGGGTCAAAACATGAATATTCTTTTTATAAATTTTAGATATTATTAATTCCAGGCAACGCTGATCAAGAATATACCAATTCTGTGAGTTTTTGTTTTATAGTTTGGGACATTCAGCTGGACATACACACAGACAACCACCCTTTATATAATAGATGTCATTTTAGTCATCTCTTAGCAGGCACACATGACATTACTTAGGAATGAATAAGGACCTCTGTGTATTCCTGCTCCCATCCCTGAACTCTATATTATCATTATTACTTTTTTTATTTCTATAATTTTCAAGCGGAAAGTAATAATTTTCAAAAGGAAAGGAAAACGATGTCCGCCGCAAACGAAGACCTCGACAATATTATCGTAAAAATACACTAATAAAAAAATTCATTTTACCATTGGACAAAAATTGACTTGAGAAAAATTATTTGCTCTTGGTATAGACCTTTGTTTTCAATTGCAACTGCAGAGAAACAGAGACACTACAAAAATAATATAGATCATCTCTTACAATTATCTTATGCTCAAAACGACTTTATCCATCATTTTGGCCCATTCTGAGTCACGTACGTGACCAGTCAGACGCATTTATTCAACTTTGACATATTACTGTGTCTACAATACTCACTTTCTAATCAAAATATGTGTCTTACAACAAACTTCAATAATTTCTCTGTCTAAATAACTTCAGTTTTCATTGATTTGAACAAATCTTCATACTTAAAATACTTACTAGATTGGGTCACGTACTTGACGCCACACAAATTGGTATTTTCAAATTTTACTTTATGTCAGCAATTTTCTGTGAATTATCAAGGTCCCACAAAAGGAAATAACCATTTTCCAAAGGGAAATATGTGTAAATTTTGACTCGCAAAAATTTCAAGTCTCTACACATCTCCAATCAAGCACAAATTGGGTTTGAATTGGGTCACGTACGTGACGGTCTGAATTGCAAGCTTGAAAAGTTGATTTAGCTTGAGAATATCATGCTACTGTTTATTTATTGTTGTAACCATGGAGAATATTTGATTTTAGAATTACGTCCTCTGCTTTTCTCTTATTTGAGTGATATCCCTTTAGTAACTTCCTTTTTCAACCAAGATGGCTGACTGTCAACAAGCATGTGTTTCTGCTCCAGCAAAAAGAAAAAGGCTTACATCAGCAGAAAAGATGAGAAATCTCAGAGCAAGAAGAAAACTGTTAGATCCAAATTTTCGACAGAAAGAAAATTTAAGATTGAAAGCTGTCAAGGCAAATACAGTAAATGCAATGACTAATCTTGAACTTGCAGAGTACAAGAAGAAAAGTCGAGACAGGAAGAGAAAAAGTGGCTTCTTAAAGCAAATGCAGAAAAGCCACCTACTACAGCTACTAGTACACCAAGTAAATCCTATAGATCGCCACAATCGTATGGGAGGGCTGTCAGAAAGGCTGAGAGGGCTTTTCCTTCCCGTCCTCGAAAACGAAAAGCTGTAGTGTGGGGGGTGGCCAAACGTATTGGAGAAAGTTTGGCCACAAAGGCTGAAAACAATTTAAGAACCCATGAAAATGGATTGTCAGAAGATACTGTAAGAACGGTCCAGGATTTTTTTTAAAGTATGGACATTGTGTATACGAGTCCAGGCATAAAAACAATGGATGTGTGGGAAAATGGAGAGAAAAGGACAGAGCCTAGACTTTACCTGCAAATGCACTTAAAAGAAGCATATGCTTTGTTCAAAAACACTCACCCAGATATCACTATTTGTTTCTCCAGTGTTTGTACACTGAGGCCAGAAAATGTACTTACAATGAAGAACTTTCCTAATGAACAATGCAATGTAATTCAGATTCAATGAAGTTAATCTTATTTAAATGTGCTGTTTTTTCTTTTGTCAGAATTGCCACTGATATTATCATGCATTTATACGGTACACATTTTGTTATTTGAATATGTACATTAGCTTATTTTGTCAAGGCCTGACAATTTGTTCATCAATTCTATCTTTATTAGCAAGTTCATTAAAGATGTATACTTAATTATGTTAATAAGACACATAGTTTTGATTAGAAAGAGTTTATTCTGAGCAAAGTATTATCTCACAAGTTGAAAAAATGCATCTGAATGGTCGGTCACGTACGTGACCGAGACTGGGCCTTTTTGAACCTGCAATACAGAGTTTTATGAATATTTAAATGCTCAAATTAATTCCAGCCAAGATTGTTAACAGGCAAACTAAAAAAAATGCTTGAAAATACATGTCACATACATCTCTGTCGCATACGTGATCGTGTCACGTATGTGACAGAATTATGTATGTGCTTTTTTCTAAAGCAATTGGTTGTAGCTACTAGACATTTTGGCTCAAGGATGGTATCAGTATACTTGCTTTGTAAAAAAAATTTGAACTGTCTATTCCATAAACTTTTTATGCTAGCAAAACTCATATCTCTGATGGGTCACGTACGTGACGGAGCAAAGTAACCTTTCAATTATCACGTATAAAAGGTATTGCTCTGTAAAAATACCTCTATCTTATTGATGTACACTCAGATAAATGTCTGAACTTATGTATGAATGCTGTTTCAGAGATTTTTGAAGCTTTTATATACCCAAATAAATCCATTAAAAAAGAGTGAAAAAAGATGTATTTATACGGCAGAGGTTTGATGGTTTTCAGATAAGCCATATAAAAAAAATAAAACGTTAAAAAGCACTCCAAGGCCAAAAAGAGATACTTCAACCTTTATAATTTTCATAAAAATAAGTACCAGTCATGAATTCTTTAAAACAAATTACACCATCATAGAACCACTTTTGATGGAATCGGACTTTTAATAAATGTGTAATTTTTTTAAATTACGTTTTCATGCTGTTAAGACTAAAGTTATCTTTTAGAAAAGCTTAGCCCTGAAATGTGCAATCAACCCCCATGCTGGTCTAATGAGTTGAGACACATGGCCAGCATGTATCAGAGTTCCGAAAATAAGAATCCAGTAAATTGACTGTGTTTTCAAATAATACCATAAGCAAATCAATTAACTTATACAATGCTCCCTCACCTATCATGGTTAATGTGGTGGTGGTGGTGGTGGTGGTGGTGGTGGTGATGATGGTGGTGATGATGATGATGATCTTTAGCTTTTACACATCCATCTTATCATCCTCATATCATTTCTCGCCATGCAACACATGTCCTCAACCCTCACTGGCCAGGTTTCACTTCCATTTATCATCACACTGCATACAGATTCCTGATAGACTCTTCCCTTGGTCGATATATTTTTTTCTAACTTATTTGTTTTTGTACTATTCTCTTATATTTTATATATTTAACTTAAAGATAATTAAAATAATAAATGAACATTTTTCATGGTTTTCGAAAATACTGCAATATAGCGAACAATCCGTGATATAAAGTTAAATATGTATGATTTAAAAGTTGCTATATAGTTAAAACACAAAAAGTGAAGAGCGATATAGCAAGAGTACTATATACATATATATATATATATATATATATATATATATATATATATATATATATTTAATGTAGATAAAAAGGTTCGTTTCACAGTTGTTAGTTATTATATAATATAATTATTAGTTATATTATTATCAATAACATTACTTATATAAACAGAAAATTTGGTTTTTGCTTTGATATTGTCTGACTGAAAAAAGTGATTTTATCAGAAAACATGATTGAAAAGATGTGATTGGCCCAAATACATAGGTTAGGATAATCTAATAAACTTATTATATATGCAATGCCAATATAAAATGCTGCACATAAAGTGCAGTTATTCAAGACTTGCTAATCAAATCAAAATCGTGCACTGAAGTAGGTTGCATGCAGATAAAATTTACAAAGAAATAAAATCAATTTATTCAATGAAATGATTTTGTGCAAACTCAATGCGAACAGGAAACCATTTTTATGCTCTGCATCTTTTCATTCATCCTTTTTAGAGGTGTCCTCGCTTTTTTATGGTCTGTCGATCTATCACACTTCAGTTTGAAATAGCGTTTTTCGTTGGTCTGTCACACTCAACTTTGTAATAGCATTTTTGCCGTTAAATGTGTAGATTGCATAGTTTGTCTGTTACATTTAAGTTTGAAATAGTACTCTTGTTGGTCTGTCCTGTTTACGTTTGAAAGGGTATTTTTGTCGGTCTGTCATGCTTTAACTTTCAGATTGAGTAAACATCTTATTTTAGATGTGTTCAAGCTCAGTTTTTCAGTCATTCTGTGATGCTTAATTGGAAAAAGTGTCTTGGTCTGTCACTCTTAAATTTATAAATACCATTTTCATTGGTCTGTCATGCTTTTTTTCTTTTTTTAAAAAAATCATAGTTCACCCCAAACAAGGCAGGCCGCCACTGTAGACGTAAGGAGCTACTGAGAAAAAGGGTGAGAGTTTTTTTGTTTTTTGTTTTTTTTTTGGGGGGGGGTCAACCTAAATTGGGAGCTGTGCAGCTAGATGTCTAGGCAGGCCGCCACTGTAGACGTAAGGGGCTACTGAGAAAAAGGGTGAAAGTTTGGGGGGAGGGGGGTCAACCTAAATTGGGAGCGGTGCAGTGAGATGTCTGTTTACATTAGTTTTAAATTTCTGCATGTCAGTACCGTCAGCGAAACAAGGAGCAGGGAGGGAGTTCCAGAGTCCAGCAGCACGAGGAAAGAAGCTTTTGGAGTAGAAAGCTCTTCGGCATCTGGGGACCTCCACAGTGAATGGATGGGATTTGGCAGATTGTTGTGTTGGTCTAGTGAATTTACATCGTGGGGGCACCAGAGCAGCAAGTTCATCAGAGCACAATCCATTGAAGTACTTGTAAAACAGGCACAAGGATGCAACATTGCAGCGATGAGACAGGGGCTGGAGCTTAGTGGATAGTGAGGGACCTATTAAGTTTGCGACTCTTTTTTAAACCTTGTCTAAGAGGGAGAGACTAGTGGATGATGCCCCAGCCCAGATGTGGCAACAATACTCCATGCATGGGCGGATGGTGTCTATGTAGAGATATAGGATAATGTCAGGTGTGAGAAGTTTACTAGCACGGTAAAGGGATACCACTTTTTTTGCAGCAGCCCTGGCAATGTCTTCAATGTATTTATTCCAGTTCATGTTATCTGTGAAAGTTAAGTTGAGGAATTTGAATGATGAACTCTCAGGTAGGGTGTTATTTGCCATGACAATCGGTGGTTGAAGAGGTTTCTTGTAGTTATTGAAGAAAAGTAACTTTGTCTTTGCGGCATTAAAAGTTACCATCCATTTTTTACCCCAATCCACTACAGACTGGAGGTCATTTTCTAAGGATTCAGCCATTTCCTCAGATATGTGCGCGTCGGTTTTGTCCACATGGCATGAGTAGAGCGTGGTGTCGTCAAAAAATATTCCTATCTCAGTCTCAATGACATCAGCTTAAGTTTCAAATAGTACTTTCATTAGTCTGTCATTCTTAAGTTTCAAATAGTACTTTCATTGGTCTGTCATTCTAAAGTTTAAAATAGCATTTTCATTGGTCTGTCATTCTTAAGTTTCAAATAGCATATTCATTGGTCTGTCATTCTTAAGTTTCAAATAGCATTTTCATTGGTCTGTCATTCTTAAGTTTCAAATAGCATTTTCATTGGTCTGTTATTCTTAAGTTTCAAATAGTATTTTCATTGGTCTGTCATTCTTAAGTTTCAAATAGTATTTTCATTGGTCTGTTATTCTTAAGTTTCAAATAGCATTTTCATTGGTCTGTCATTCTTAAGTTTCAAATAGCATTTTCATTGGTCTGTCATTCTTAAGTTTTAAATAGTATTTTCATTGGTCTGTCATTCTTAAGTTTCAAATAGTATTTTCATTGGTCTGTCATTCTTAAGTTTCAAATAGCATTTTCATTGGTCTGTCATTCTTAAGTTTCAAATAGAATTTTCATTGGTCTGTCATTCTTAAGTTTCAAATAGTATTTACATTGGTCTGTCATTCTTAAGTTTCAAATAGTATTTTCATTGGTCTGTCATTCTTAAGTTTCAAATAGCATTTTCATTGGTCTGTCATTCTTAAGTTTCAAATAGCATTTTCATTGGTCTGTCATTCTTAAGTTTCAAATAGTATTTTTATTGGTCTGTCATTCTTAAGTTTCAAATAGTATTTTCATTGGTCTGTCATTCTTAAGTTTCAAATAGCATTTTCATTGGTCTGTCATTCTTAAGTTTCAAATAGAATTTTCATTGGTCTGTCATTCTTAAGTTTCAAATAGTATTTACATTGGTCTGTCATTCTTAAGTTTCAAATAGTATTTTCATTGGTCTGTCATTCTTAAGTTTCAAATAGCATTTTCATTGGTCTGTCATTCTTAAGTTTCAAATAGCATTTTCATTGGTCTGTCATTCTTAAGTTTCAAATAGTATTTTTATTGGTCTGTCATTCTTAAGTTTCAAATAGTAGTTTCATTGGTCTGTCATTCTTAAGTTTCAAATAGTATTTTCATTGGTCTGTCATTCTTAAGTTTCAAATAGCATTTTCATTCGTCTGTCATTCTTAAGTTTTAAATAGTATTTTCATTGGTCTGTCATTCTTAAGTTTCAAATAGTATTTTCATTGGTCTGTCATTCTTAAGTTTCAAATAGCATTTTCATTGGTCTGTCATTCTTAAGTTTAAAATAGTATTTTCATTGGTCTGTCATTCTTAAGTTTCAAATAGTATTTTCATTGGTCTGTAATTCTTAAGTTTCAAATAGTATTTTCATTACGACATGCTCAGATTGAATAAACACATTTAAAAAAAATACTTGTGTTTTTTGACCATCTGTTTCAGTCCACATTACTATGTCAAACTTATGACAGTTTTTGAAACTTGGCAAAGGCCTTAGAAAATAATATTTTCTTCTCTTCCACAGTTAAGAAAAATGAAAATATCTTTGGAAATTCTGTCTTTAGGTCCTTAATGTTGAAGTTTTTTTTGTTGTTAGCACAATGTTTGACTTAAAATAAACTCTGGTCATTTTTTCTTCTTCAGTGATATGACAGCATAATATAGATAGCTGTAGCTTTTTGCTCTAGCCACAACAGCGTTTTGCTCTAGCCAACCACTATTTGAAATTTATAAGGGTGAGCAATGAATTTGGTCTATCTGAAGATCTTGTCTTCGTTGGGTAAAAATCTATAAATACAATATAAAAATGACATTCCAATTATATTTTTTATATAAACCATTTGGTATTATTTGTATTATTCAGACTACTATTCCTATTCTGGCTGTTATATTCACAATGTTTTGGCCGATATAACCTTCAACCTTCTTTAGATGTATCCTTCCGAACTGTCATGAGAGAGAGAACTTTTGAAATAGTTAGATAAGTTGTTAGTTGATGAGAGACAGCAAAAATAAGACAGGTAGCAGGTTGACAATGCTATTCTGCCCATCCACTCTGAAAAAGGGAATTGATCATGTAAAACCTCTAGGAAATTATGACACAACCAACCTACCCAGCCGGTGATGATCGTTTGTTAAATTAATGAATTGATATTATATAAATATTCTACATCGTTTGTGGTTATTAATCCTCACGGCGGATTCCAGCTAATCAAGAACACAACGTTAAGGTATACAATTGTCATTCAAATCAGACTAAAATTTCATTCAAATCAGACGATTAAAACTTAATGGGGACATTTTCGGTTTACATTGCCCGATGTTAATAATGATTAATTAATTTTTTCACTGATTTTTAAAAAATTTTGTAATTTAATGGCTAATCTATATAAATCAGAATTTTTTTAATTCTCAAAAAAAAATAAAACAACAGATTTTAGAGGCATGAATTTTTCGATAAGGATTAGGGTACATTTTACAAGAAATTTACACGGTGAACTGCCCCCACCCAGTCCATTGTAAGTACAAAAAATAATTTTGTAATAAATTTTATAATCTTGTAATTGACTGCTTTATTTATAGTAATCCAAAGAAATTTTTTTACAAATCTCAACAATATACATTTTACAGATAGAATGACAAGAGACTTCAGAATTCCCATATAGTGACCAGTTCTGGGTCACCATGCAGTTTATATTTACTGCTCCCCCCCCCCTCGTCACGAAAGCAAAATTAGACACACGGTCAGTTTTTAATGTGGAGAAAATCCAGCTCCCCCAAAAGAGGCAGGCTGGAATGGAACAAAAATTTTAATTGCCTCAGTCTAGAAGGATTTCTTCTTCACTGACCGAGGATAGAATAGACTAATTTTAGCATCAGAACGGATACTACACTTTGTTGCTAGCCAAAAGCCCAAATTGGATCGCCATGTTGTTGTCTTCAGGAAAAATCTCTATTTTTTTATCCGATCAGAGAAGAATGAATATCCAGCAAAAATATTTTGATATCGATGAGAAAAAGATATTAATTCATAAGATAAAAGAAAGTTAATTGAATCTGCATTTCGCCATTTTCTGTCTTTACTTTTTGATCATATCTAATTTGCATAACGTGGCAGCCATAAATATATATTCAATCAAATTATGACGATGTTAGACATTTGTTCTTGTCATGATAGATTAAGTATATGATTAGCTTAAAATTGAACCGACTTCTGTGATTAATGAAAGATTTCTATTAATAACTATTTCTTTTTGTCATGTCATGTCATGTCATGTCATGTCATCCGCTGATTCACATGCAATAGAATCAGGTGATGTAATCACACGTCTACCTTTTTTATCCTTAGATTTTTTTTAAATCATGCAACATCTGGTTCACAGATTTGTTCTCAGTGGAGTTGGGCTGAGATACCTCAACAATTCTGAGAACTCTCTGATCTGGCATTTGGTCCGGAACGTGCTACCCATTGCTGTCCAAAACCAATTTAAATGACAACCCCTTGCTGCAAGGAGGAAGAAGAAGAAATAGCCATGCATGCTTTCTTCACTTGCAGCAAGCTTTGTGAATTTTGGAAGTATGTCAACGAAGTAACAGCTACCATCCTCCCCGGGCAGTTAGTATGTCTGGATGTAGCACACCTTATCTACAATCAAAGATCCTCATGGACTAGGAAGAAACAAATGGTGTTTCTTGTGATTCTAGCCCTGGCTAAACTGATTATGTGGACAACACGTCTAGAAATAGTACATAAGAGTGGATCTGTTTCTGATTATGATCTGATTCCATTCAAGCATCAGCTGAAGACTAAAATTAGGTGTGATAGGAAAAGTATTTGAGAGTTTTATAAAAGATGGCTGCGCACCATGAGTTTGTGCATTAGAAAAGGAGCCAGATACGAGTACGTGTTCCCGCCAAGGCATAGCACACGCAGTTCCAGGCCTTTACTAGAATACACTTCGCTTGAAATAAACTTTAGCTAATTGACTAAATGAGTCCCGTACCAACTTTATTTTTTCTGGTATTACAGATCCTCTAAGATGTTCACTTTGTCCCAGACCTCCCCAAATTATTATCTTGGAAGGACACCATCCAACCTTCAACTCTAACTCGCTTTTTCTTCTCTTCCCACTTAAAACTCCACTCCCACAGAGATCTACCTGCTTGTTTTCGACATTGACAACTCGAAAAACAGTGGAAGTTCTACAATTAGCAAACCCTAACCCTAATCTACCCATTATCTCATTTTATTTGGTACTTTGATTTTCTTCATCCCAATCGCCATCATTTATAAATCTGTACATATTCTTCTTTTAAATAAAATCCATCAAACACTGGGGATTTCGTAAGTAGTCAAATCCATAGAGCAAATGCGGTATTATGGTGACTAAAACTCTGACAATCTCGCCTGGTTGATTGTTTTCACACTAAATGTATTAGATAGAAAGGGAAAATGAGACAAGAAGTAGTAAACACAAAAGAACCATAATCCAGAGAATGTGAGTTCAATCCCTATACAGGGTAGTATGTTGTCATTTTCTCTTCAATCACACTCAAACATACATTTTAGTATTATATAAATTGAGTTGAGGCGATGTTTTTGTTAATAGAGAACGTATAAAAATATGGTAAATAAGAATGTTTTGTAAATAGTTATACAATTTCTTCTAATCCAATAAATGTTCCATTAACTACCAATGAATAAATGTACTTTTAAAATATCTATTTGCCTTCATAATTGTTTAAGGGTACTCAATGTATACACAATGGGTCATGGGTTGGCTAGTATTACTCTAAACTGGAATACCTACATGCACCACCCCCCCCAATCAGTATTAGAAAATATTAACTCTTATATAGTATTAAAATAGAAACATTCTTAACAAAACCATAAAATTTGAGTTATGTCATTTTACCCTGAAAAGGCCATTAAGTCGAAATCTTGGCAATATCGATCTAAATCATATATATATATATGTGTGTGTGCGTGTGAAAAAGACAAACGGAAAAAACAAATTAAATACAAGAATAAATCATCAAGAACCGAGATATTTTACCGGTTTCGTTCGGATCAACAAACGTTTTCAGAAAAAGTGAAGATTTTAAATTTATTCGATAACAGTAAAAACATAGGAAAAAGACGAATGCAGAACGGGATGTTATTGGCAGATGTTTAACTATTTGAAAAAAAAGAAAGAATAATAAGATGCCTGCAGCAGAGACATTAAAAATGGGAAAAGAGGGAGGGAGAAAAAAGAGAAGAAATTTAAAATCTTCACTCTTTCTGAAGATGTGCGAAACCTGTAAAATCTTTTTTTTCCGTTTGTCCTCTTCACACATCCTGTCTTTCACAGCATTTCATTTTATAATATATCATACATTTTATCCTCATATATATATATATATATATATATAGGTTCTCTCCAAATATGATCTGAGGTTAAGATCGGATTTTAACTCTGCCTGATGAGATCTCAGTTTATAGTAACTGTTGTCGCAGATTTTGTACATGTCTGTGTAAATAAAATTATCATATATATATATATATATATGTATATATATATAGTCATCCACATACTGACTGTTTCGCTGTATCACAGCTCATCAGTGCGGCTAGACCAGTTAGTGCCTCAAGCCGGGATTGAAACTCAACTCATATATATATATATATCAAGAGACAATGGATTCCCTCCAGAACGAGTATATAATGAAGCATGGGTTACACGATCACTACTCATGCTTTCTTCTGATCTGATACAACTAATGAAAACAAATACTGGGAAGATGTTATTTCGAAGTTTTCCTTTTTGTAGATAAGAGAGTCTAGTCTACCCTATTATTTAACCCATAGATGAAAGGGAGACTATATGGATTCATATCTTTTCCAAGAGTATTAGTGAAAGTAATGCAGTAACTCAGACAGAAATCAAACATAGCTTAGCACACAGTCCACATCAGTAATCACTACACCACCTTTCTTTCTATATATATGTATTCAACACTAAAAGTAGGTTAGTTTATTAACCCTTAATTGAAGATACACAAACGGTTTATTTAAAATATTATTCTGGATTTGATCATGTGACATTTCAGTTTTGAATCTAATGTTTTTCTTTTTTCTTCTTCCTTCAATATCAACAACTAAAAGAAAAGACCGACTTTCTTTACCTGAGAAGATCGTAGTTTTAATGGCTACCAATCGAAACATCGTCATGACAGTGTCACTTTTGTATGTGTTTGTATAAATAAAATATATATATATATATATATATATATATATATATATATACAGGGTGACTCAAAAAAAACGGGCCCCGTGTACACTTTATGTGATATCTCCCTTATTTATTCACCGATTGCCCTTATTTTACAGGACATGGCAGAATCAACGACTGTGAGTACACCAAGACCTCAGTGGGAGCTGGGACAAAGAATACACTGTGTTAAATTTTACTACAAGACAGACTCGTTTAAGAAAACCCAGGACAGTTTCATGCATCAGTTCGGATGTGAAAAGGCTCCACCCAAAAGCAGAACTCAGAACTGGGTGGACCACTTCGAGAAGTATGGGACCGTGGAGAACGTCAACGCTGCCAGTGAGAACCGTCCAAGCCACTCGGCACGTCCCAAGAAGCGGACAGCCGAGCTGGTCGAAAGTGTGAGAGAGTCTCTCCAGGAGAGTCTGAAACGCTCTGTGCGTAAGCGAAGTCAGTCCCTCGATATCTCCCGTGAGACTTGCAGGAGAGTGCTGGTGAACGATATCAGGGCTTACCCATACAGAATACAAACGCTGCAGACCCTTACAGCCTCAGACAAGAAGCATGGGAGCGCTAGTCAAGCGCTAGTCAAGTCAAGATGCTCGATAAGATGGAGGAGACACCAGGTTTCCTTAACCTCCTTTGGACCTCAGATGAAGCCCACTTCCATCTTGACGGAAAGGCAAACTCCAAGACAAATGTCTTCTGGGGGTCCTCCAGACCCAATGAAGTAGCCACCAAGCCCCTGCACTCTCCTGATTGCACGGTGTGGGCTGCAATCTCGGTCAGAGGCATAACTGGACCAATCTTCATCGAAGAATCTGGCGCAGCAGTGACAGTCACCAAGGAGCGGTATGTGGAGGTCCTCAAAACCTTCAAGAATGAGCTCCAGACCCTCTACCCGTCGCTCATGAGCAAGCTCTGGTTCAAGCCAGACGGAGCAAGTTCTCACACCTCAAACCTGTCCCGAGATTGGTTGAAAGAGAACTTCGGAGGCCGAGTGATCAGTCTCAAGACTAATTTTGAGTGGCCACCCCATAGCCCGGACCTAAGCAGCCCAGATTTTTTCCTTTGGGGCTATCTTAAGGACAGAATGTATGCAGGGAAACCCAGAACCATCACGGAACTCAAGGAAGCCATCAGGGAGGAGATGAGAGCCATTCCCAATTCAGTCTGTAAGAACGTCATAGACAACTTCGTTCTGCGCCTCAAAAAATGCACGGAGCTAAAAGTAGTCCATCTAGAACACATGCTGTAGAATGGAGAAAAAAAGGCCAAAGACCCTAGTGTTTTGATATGATGTTGTGAATATAATAAACTAGTTATGCCCCAAAATTCATTTCATTTGGACAAAACACTAAGAAACAGGGCCTTATTAGATTTGGGGCCCGTTTTGGGGGGGGGGGGTCACCCTGTATAAATGAATAAATACGAAAGGTTTTTATATTTATCACTCCTATATTACCATCAAAATTGTGTTTTGAAATACTGTCTATATCGTAGAGACAAAAGGCCGAAAGACAATTTTCTGTTTGCCTAATTTGTATAACTATTTTTAAAAAGTTCATTATGTCTAGTGTTATTTATTCGTAATTTTATTTTACTATTTTTTCATATGTATGCAATAGTGTTGTCGAGATTAACAGTAATTAATTAAAGTGATTAAATAATAAAAATAGATAAATTATTAAACCTTTCTTAAAATATTTGCTGATTAATTTTCATAGGAGGTAATTTAAATTAAATTAACTAGAAAAAAAAGATATACGAGGCATAAACAAGAATTCAGAAAAGGGAAAGAGTAACTGACTGGCCTCTCTACCCCGTTTGTGACGCCACATAGAAAAAAGGGGTGGTGACTGATTAACTGCTCCAATCATTAGCGACTGACGGCCTATTTTTTAAAAATGTTTTTAAATTCAGTTAATTAAGAAAAGAGTGTGTACACACAATCGCTCAGGCGAATTGATTTCCTCTTTCTTTTCATTTCTTGACGGTCTTATTTAAAAGATAATATAAATAAATTTGTATAAAAATTACCAAAATGTTAATATCTATTTATATGAAGATATACAAAAGTGTTTGTCTTCTGTTACAACAAAGTTATGAATGAAATGTTTATTATTTAACATTTTATTTCAAGTATTTCAAGCCCCAAACTTTGTGAAGCAATAATGAGCTGACAAAGCCAGCTAGTATATATATATATATATATATATATATATATATATATATATATGTAAAAATAAAAATGGAATAAAGGATAAGCAAATCAACAACTAGCAAAAATAAACTCAAAAACACATATTGAATAGTTCTACCAAAATATTTCAATTGTTAAAATACAATCATCAGTTAGTAGCAGAACTTTAATATATATATATATATATATATATATATATATATATATATATATGCACCCTTCCCTGCCCCATTGCAGACATATGACAAACACATAAGATTCTACATCTATCTTCTTAAATATTTTTCTCTCTCCTTTTTTCTTCTATTTTCCTTCTCTCATGTCACCTTAAAAATTTGAAAATAACATGACATCTCCAATTTTCTTCTTTTTCTTTTCTTTTGTCTTTCGTTTTTTTCTGTTTCCCCATCTCCCTTTATCTCTCATATCTATGCCATTTTGGGGGCAAATATTCAAAATTACAAACATGCGCAATGCTGCATGTTTAGTAGGATGCATAGTTGCATGCTACACATAGCAAGCCTGCAATGGGAGAAATGTTTAACCAAGAGACAATCCAAGAAATTGGTTGGCTCTTTAAAATAGTAGTGTCTTATAAGATATGAGGTTTTATGCTGTGATTGTGAGCCACTTGAGACTATACAAAAGTTATGATTATCCCAAATGGTGTACCCCCTAGCCAGTAAGTTTTTATGTCCACTGATAAAACGGCCCATGATTTTCAAGTAGGCTGACTGTGGGGTCTATCCCAAATGACACCAATATCTATATATATATATATATATATATATATATATATATATATATATATATATATTCCAGCAAGACAGGCAGAGGGGGTCAGTTGATTTTCCATAGGTCTCAGAAACAAATGGTCCTTTGGGCCATAACCTGACAGACTGTTTGTGTTCAGTTGTTTGTCCATTTTTGCAAGTCTGTCATTTTATTGAGGATCTGGGAGTCATTGTACGCTCAAAATAAAACCTTGCTGCTGTTTTAAACTTGAGTTGTGATTTTGTTACAGCAGTGACCGAGATATCATGATTGACACTCCAGCCAGTGTCGAGATCAAACAACAAATTTGGATGAAGACAATGAGTGGACAATCATGGCCTGTGCTGTGAACGCACGCACAGATGCGGGTTCATAAAATAACACTTTCTTCACTCTTTTCTGTGAAGTATTTTCGTAATAAGCATGACGAAATATTAAAAATATTACGATAAGAGCTTTTTTTTTATGTACTAACAAGTCACCGCTTATCAAGGCCCAAAGGTCACTGGAGGATAAGGGTTAATTAGTTTGTCAGGTGGATGGTAAGACAACACAGTGAGGATTGGTAATGATGGTTGAGAAAGCAGAATTTAAGATGACGGCTCAACAAGAATTTGTTAACATTGAAAACTACCATTTTGTAGACAGCTGGGAAGCAGCCCTGTGGTATTGTGTTCCACAGACGAATAGTTTTTGGAAAGAAACTTTGCTCTTGGAAGTTCCATTTAGTTTTAGGTACACAGAGGAAGAAAGGAAAATTATTTAAAGCGGTTGTAGTTAGACGAGTTTTTGCTGTGAATGTTTTACACGAGGGAACCATAGATTGAAGATTAGTCAAGCACTTACCATAAAAATAAGGATAGAGTAGAGAGAGACTAGCAACCTCTCTTCTGAGAGAAAGAGGCTGTAGGGAGAAGAAGATTTCGAAGTTGGTTTTGTACTCTGTCAAGGCAGGAAAGGGTGCTCTCAGTGGCACCTCTCCCGATGTGGCAACAGTACTCCATTTTAGGATATAGGACTTAATTTGATTGTATTTCTTTTTTTGGTCTATCCGTTTTTTCCCATTCATCTGCACAATTCTATCCATCTATACAAAAATACAAAGAGAGAGAGAGAGAGAGAAAGAGAGAGACAGAGAGAGAGAGAAAGAGAGAGAGAGAGAGAGAGAGAGAGAGTAGAATGTGTTCTGGTTCTGATGAATGAATAATACTTGAAGTAAAATTATTATCAAGAGGTGACGGTGGTTAAGTGGATAACGACACAGATTGACTACCTGGGTGTGCCAAGTTCGAATCCAGTTGGATCCATAGTACCATTTTCACTTAAGGATGTTAGCAACCAGTACGTGGTCCCTCCTGCAAGAATGCTGAAAACAGAATCAACCCAGTCAACAAAGTTGTACCAACTTGTTTCGTTCGAATTTACTTTACTATCACCAAAAGGATTTAAATGCAACACGATTGATCGATAGAAATCAGAGTTGATCTGACAAATCTGAAGAGATTAGAAATAGACTAATCACTCAAACGAAAAGTCAGCCAAAATGCAAACTAATGAAAATCTTGCCGAGAAATGATGATGCTTCAACCGAACAATCCTTTTCTTTGTTTTGATTCACAAATCTCACGGATAGATTATTTTAATATAAACTTAATATAAACTAAGCATATATACTTAATTCTAAGATGATAAACCAATTAAAAGGTTTAACTAATTGCTGTAACACATTCACTCAATTTGTCGACAGAAGAAGCAGATTTTGTTTAAAATAGCTCTACTAACCCAGCGTTGCCCGGAAGTTTTGTTTTTTTTCTTTCATTTTTCTTTCACCTTTTCTTTCCTTTTTTTTTCTTCTAATTATTGACTTTTTTGACCAGATTATTATATTTTTAAATCATCATCACCATCGGTTTAACATCCGTTTTACATGCTGGCATGTGTTGGACACTTTTTAGAGATTGACTTCCAAACTAACCTATTTCTGACCAAATCCATCCTTATCACTTCTTCCCATATTTGCCTTGGCCTTCCCATGACAACTGATCCTGCTACCTCAACTGTTATACATCTACTAACCCAAGCACTCTAATCCATTATTTCAATGTGACCAATCTAAAGAAGTCTCCTGTTCTGCACATATCTCCCTATACCGTTCAGCTTTAATCTTCCTCTGAGGTCATCAGATCTAAGCTTAAATAGGATTTAAAAAGTTAAATTTTATTATGTCGATATCGTTTGGCTACTACATTCTTAATTGAACCAAAGTGTCATAAAACTACAACTTGTTTAAGTTGTTTTAATTCACATTCACAAAATTCTTTTAATACATGACGATTTGCTAAAAATGTTAAAGCCAGTTTAAATGACTTTCTAGTAGACAGTTTAAAGGCTTCCAAATTCCTTTTAAATTTCGGAGGGTGACAAAGTAATGCATTTTGTTCTGTCTTTTTTTAAACTATTAACAAAAAGATGAACATGGCTTACTTGTTTACAAAGAAACGAAATGCATTCTGGTTGATTTAATTTTGGAATTAAATTATTTTTTTAAATAGGATTTTCAAAAACTTATTTTTAGTACTTTGTGCTATTGTAGTTTTTATTTCAATTAATCGATTATTAATAGTAATAAAAAATAATGTGTAAGTCATGTAGAGTTGAGAAACACACACACACACAGACAAAAGAAGTGGTCATACACTTTTATTAATATAGATATAGAGTGAACAGCATATTTTTCTCCTGTGGAAAATGAAGGGTCGTTGTATCTATATCAGTGGTTCTCAATTGTTTATTCTAGCTGCAGTCCCATCGATTCTCGTGCCACATTCAGCTCATATGTACACACTGGGAACATCTACCTGAGAGAACTGTGGGGAATGAGACATACACCGTCCATTATGACCATGAAATCCCCACATCTGGAAAACGCAGCTGTCAAACCTGACATTGTAATATGGAACAAGAGAGAGAGAATGGCAACTTTGGTTGAGGTCAGTGTCCCTAATGATGGGGGCCTAAATAGAGCTGAAAGGGAGAAAATAACAAAATATCAGGGTCTAATGTATGATATAAAAAGAAACTGGAACCTCAAAGAGATCTCTATCATTCCAGTTATCATAGGAGCCACTGGACTCATGAAGAAGAACTTGAAAAAGTATTTAGCAAGTATACCTGGTGAACCAAGTGCAAGAGAAATCCAAACAACTGCACTCAAGGGAACAGCCAGAATCCTGAAAAGTGCTCTCGGTTGGAGTCTGTAAATAGCGGGTGATCGTATGGCATTTGGAAGAATGCCCCGTCCCCAGCAAATGAATGAAAAGAAAAATTTAAAAAAAACAGAAAGGCAAACTTTGGGAGCATTATATATGTCTATAGATTGATACATAAAAAAGAAAAAAGTGTTTCAAAATTATTTTCATTTTTAAAGACCTTTATTACAAACCATTTATATCTGATGATGGGGTTGGGGGACAGTGATGAGGTGGATAAGATGCGGACTGACGGCCTGGATGTGCCAAGTTCGAATCTAGTCAATTCCATAGCACCACTTTCACTTAAAGGTGTTGGTAACCTTCATGTGGTCCCTCCTGTGCAAATACTTGACTAGGAAGACTAGGGGAAACCAATGCCAACAACAGAATGAAGTCGTTCGAAAAGAATCATACCCGATGCCGATTCATACAAAGTTATGTTTTATCTGATGGTTTGGTAAAATGACACGGGTGCTGCTGGACAACACATATTTTTCCCAGAGTACTTATCTATTTATCTTCCTCCCACAAGGTAAGATGTGACACAAGGTCGGGAAAGTGGGAAAGAACCAGTGCTCGAGAATTTGAGCACTCTGGCTGTTTAAAAATTGCCTGGGCAGCCCCGTCGGCATTCCCCGGTAAGGGCGCCTCAGGCAGTAAGCAATAAACTTACTCCTTCCCAAAGAGGGAGGCAAAGCCTGGGAGGGTGCACTTCTTAGAACTGCACAGGACCGACAACCAATAGACCGGCGTAAATCCAGACCCGAAGGCCCGGACAATACCGGTTTATTTTTCCCAGAGTACTTATCTATTTATCAAGGTAAAATCTTATTTAAATACAAGTTTAACATTTGATAAAATCGTCCATTGATAAAGTTTGAAAATACTTTAAGGTAAACATGAAAAAGTACTTATTTCACTATGATAATCATTACCACCGCTAATCATTTTGTCGGATGCCTGTCAAGCATTTTTTTTTTTTATCTGAGAGTATTTTAGTGAGATTTTGAACACAAATTACTCACTGAGTGAACATTTTGAGTCCTTTTCTTTCCGAATCAAGCAGGCGAATCCCGCAGCTTAAGAGACGAGCAAAGAAAAACTTGAAAAATGAGCAACAGAAATGCAGCATGAAATATGAACCAGAAATCAGCGACTGAGTTGAAGAAGGAAAAGCTATTCTTCAAAGTTTCAAAACAAAATGCTGTTAGGCATAAGACATGATTTGCAAAGACAGCTTCAAAGTGAATCAGTCAAAACGAATTTCGGCAAGATATTCAACCAAAAAAGCCGCAGCCGGCACCGTCGAGTTGGAAATTCCATACAAATTACCTTTGACATTAGCAAATATAAAACAAGACAAGCGAATAGGAATTGAAAGATGGCATCAGTCAAAATGGCTCTACAAAAAATAACATCAAAGATCAATCAGTTTGAATGAAGAATTTTATTTTAAATCCCTCAAACAGGGACAATATCAGCAAAATAATTCCATTCTTAAAGTCTGATGATGAAAAGATTATGATTGGCAGTTGAATTTATTTTCAGTAAATGCCACTTAAGACAGGCTGGTGTGTTATATTTCAACAATACAAATCATAAAGAAAATAAGAAAATTTGCTTTCTGCGTGTTATCTGTAGGAAAAAAAGTAACACCAAAAATAAGACAGTTTCTATAGAGTATCTGAATATGTTCATTCTAACTGCCATCTTTGTCTGTCACAACCAATTATAAACTGTCTTCTTTTATAAAAGACTGTTAATTCTTGACGAAGGGTTGAATGGTGAATCGATTCGTGAACAAGTGAGGCGTTGTTACGAATTGCGTTTACGAATTTCGTTGTCATCTACAAATCTTTCATTCATGCCAGCTTTTGACGCTTGGATTTATGCCCCCCAAATATTTGACTTTGGATTAGCGACTTAGTGTTTTGTCAGCTTATAACCCCTAGACCAAGGGCAGGCAACCTCCGGCCCGCGGGCCACATCCGGCCCGCCACCCTGCTATGCTTTATTATTGCAATCCGGCCTGTGGACCTTCCAATAAAACTCATATCATTTTATGAAAGTAGGTTTCAATTAAGATTTACAGTGGGATAAAAATGTATAAATATCAACGAGCGATGATGCATGTATATTTCATTGTTCTTTAACTATTAAGAGATTAAAATAGAAAAAGAGAAAGAGAGAGGCAAAGAGGAAACAAGAAACGAGGAAAGGGCATGAAACATAGAACTTATGTGAGGTGTGTCAAAACGAATGCTGGATCAACTTGCTACTTCCCTCGTCATTATTTTTTATGGTTCCAAAATGGCTCTTCGTCGACGCCTTTCATAACATCACATACAGAAGTCTCTTGAGAAAAAAATATCAGATTTGTAGAGTGTTCAATGCAATTTTTGTACAATTTATTCATGTAAACAAAATCTAGTAATTCTGAGATTTCGTTTTTCACTCTGGCCCGGGATCTCCTTCTTAAAGTCTAATCTGGCCCTCACTCTGAAAAGGTTGCCGCCCCTGCCCTAGACATTTGACTAAGGATGAGCATCCCATTATTTTTATTATTATTTACACACGCAAATATATCTCCAACTACAGTTGGTCAAAAATAGAAGAAATAATCAGTTAAATAAAAAGCTCTAAGAATATTATTCATAAAGAACTAAAAATAGCTACAATATAAATACAAAGAAATCCTATTGATCAATTTATATAGTTACCTAGCATATACCCCTGGTGTTGTCCGTGCATAAAATAAGGACTTCTACGTACTACTGCTTCCAACACTAAACCCAATATTACCATTTTTATTCTTTTTCTTTTTTCTATAATCTTATATATAAAGTAAAGTTGATTTGTCCGTCATACTTTTGTGATTAATACAAGGCACATTAAAACAATCTGTTTTGTCAGTCATTTACGACAAATATTAGTCTGTGTTGTTAAAAACATAAATTTTAGTTTCAATCGATTTCATCGATTTTTATATTTAATCCTGATCAATATTTTATTTATTTTTAGTCGCCCCTTTCCTCCTTTCCCTCTCCCGACCCACTCCGAGTCCCTGCTTTGTATCTGTTTGCGTGCGTGTGCAGTTGGTGGTGTCTCCTCTAAAGGTGCTCTTCTTAACATGGTTCTTTCTTTTTTTTTAACATGGTTCACCTCAAACAAGGCAGGCCGCCACTGTAGACATAAGGGGCTACTGAGAAAAAAGAAAAGGGGAGAAGGTTGGGGGGGGGGGGGGTCAGCCTAAATTGGGATTTGCTCAGCGAGATGTCTGTTTACATTAGTTTTAAATTTCTGCATGTCAGTACTGTTGGGGAAACAGGGGGCAGGGAGGGAGTTCCAGAGGTCAGCAGCACGAGGAAAGAAGCTATTTGAGTAGAAGGCTCTCCGGCATCTGGGGACCTCCACAGTGAATGAATGAGATTTAGTTGATTGTCGAGTTAGTCTAGTGAATTTACGTCGAGGGGGCACCAGAGTAGTCAATTCATCGGAGCATAATCCATTGAAGTATTCTGTTCAAGTTTGCATGATAAGCATGGAACGATGGAAGAGAACCTCGTCTACTTTCTAATCGGTGAAGTTAAAAAAAAAAAGAAAGAAAAAAGAAAACGTCTCAAACTTAAAAGTTTTAAAAAGGAAAAAAGAAAAAACGTATCAATCAGTCTAGAAAGCGAAAGAAAAAACGTATCAATCAGTCTAGAAAGAAAAGGAAAAAGCGAAAGAAAAAACGTATCAATCAGTCTAGAAAGAAAAGGAAAAAGCGAAAGAAAAAACGTATCAATCAGTCTAGAAAGAAAAGGAAAAAGCGAAAGAAAAAACGTATCAATCAGTATAGACAGAAAAGGAAAAAGAAAGAAAACGTCTCATTATGAAAATAGATTGAAGGATTTATTTATGACTGCGGGTAGGGGCTTGTCGGACTTGCTATTTCCTTTCTCCCTTTTCCTAAACACTTGAAATGGTTTTGTGTGGTAGTATTTTTACTAGCTAACTTTTGTCTCACAGGACAGATATATATTTATACATATACAACATAAATACACATTTATTTTCTTTCTTCCGGCATCAAAATACCTACATGGATCAAATGTCATAAATACATGAGAAATTTTAGAAGAGAACCTTACACTTTTCTTATCATAGCTTATTGTTGATGTTGCTCCAATTAATTAAACCAAAAATAGTAATAATGAAATCTGACGAACTTGCACAAAAAACAAAATGGCGTCGGCTGGAGATAAAATCGATAGAAATCAAAAAATGGTAAAAAGATATAATATCATTACAAAAAAAGTTGACGAAAGCCGCAAGGGAAAAATGAAAACGATAGAACGCTTTTGCTGTCTTGTTTGAAATAATCAGCATTAAGTATGTATTTTTAATTTTATCTGTATTTATTACTTATATTATCTCGCTATATAAACTGATGTCGATCAAATTTACAAACATTGGAAGCACTGAATTTAGTAGTCAGTACTCAGCTGTCTGACCAGTTGAGCTAGAACTAAATTGAGATCAGAAGTTAGAGAGTTGGTATATAAGAAGGCTGGGATGTTCCATTATGCTTAGATTCACAAGTCCATTCTCTCGATTCTGATTAGTTACTAGTCCATGAGTAGATAGTCTATTATATAAATATAGCCTCATTAAAGCAAGAGGTTTTCTGTCAACTGGAGTTCTTCTGTTGGTTTAGTGGCATTTTGATTCTACGGACAGAGCAAAAATGGAGCTTGAAAAGCAATCTAGACTTAAAATTGAAGACGTATATCCAGTCTGTTGCTAAGGTTGCTGGAAAAATGGTTGGATCATTCTACCACTCCAGAAAGTATCTCCAGATGTAATCCTCTACCTATATAAGAGCCAGATATGTTCTAAGACAAAATACTACTGCCACATTTGGGGAGGTGCTACACAAAGCACTTTTTCTTGCCTTGACAGAGTATAACCTCGACTACAAAATCTAGTGAGGTATGATCTCTTCTCCTCCCTACAGTCCATTTCTCATGGAATATATGTCGGTAATCTCTTTCTAATCTACCGCTATTTCTATGGAAAGTGCTCGACTGAGCTTTAATCTTTGGTTTCTCCTTGTAAGACATTCACAGCAAGAACTCATATTGCTTTCACAATGGAAAAATACTTTCTTTTCTTCCTCCATATGCATAGTGTCAGAGCTTCTTTGCAAGGGCTTCTAACCTGTGGAACACATTGCTGCAAGATTGCTTCCCTGCTGACTACAAATTTTTCGTTTTCAAACCCTATGTGAACAAATTCTTGTCCTAAACTACTCCATAAGTAATCCAATGCAGTTCATACCATTGATCAATGTTAGTACTCTCATAGTGGTCCTCATCTTTCAGTTGATAATCATTCTGTCTTATCCCTTATCTTCTTCCAGCGACCTTGACTTTGATAAGTGATGACCCAATAATATATATAAAAAAAAGAAGCAAACTACTTCATGGTGCAAATATGTGTGCATTGAAACTACTATCATATTTGGTTGGCTCGATCATATCAGCAGGATGCCAAAGTAGTGCTTCCCTCGCAACGTCCTGTATGACCAATTACATTTTGGCTGTACACAAACATGTAATAAACTACCTGCACCTAGTTTTTGTCTGTTTGCACATTTTTTAAACTTATACAAAAAACGAAATAAAATTTTAGTTGTAAGGGGGCTAACATTTTTTTATATTCTTCAATTAAAAATATGAGTTATTCCCCTTTGCTGATAAAAATATTTTTCGGTTATAATTGAAAAATGTTTCTATATTACAAGTTGTCAAGGTGTGACTACACTAATTTTTAAGTACATTGTAGCGAAGTATGTTATTATATTGCCAATAACATAGTACAACAATAACAAATGAAAATTGGCAAAGTATGTTTTTTATATTGCTAATAACATAGTAGAACAATAACAAATGAAAATTGGCAAAGTATGTTTTTTATATTGCTAATAACATAGAACAATAACAAATGAAAATTGGCAAAGTATGTTTTTTATATTTCTAATAACATAGTAGAACAATAACAAATGAAAATTGGCAAAGTATGTTTTTTATATTGCTAATAACATAGTAGAACAATAACAAATGAAAATTGGCAAAGTATGTTTTTTATATTTCTAATAACATAGTAGAACAATAACAAATGAAAATTGGCAAAGTATGTTTTTTATATTTCTAATAACATAGTAGAACAATAACAAATGAAAATTGGCAAAATATGTTTTTTATATTTCTAATAACATAGTACAACAATAACAAATGAAAATTGGCTAGTCAGAATCAAAGTTTGATATGCCAGCTTTTAAACTCTCATAAGATAACTTTATATATTAGGTATAAATTAACAATTTATACGAAAAAGCACGGTCTGAATCTAAGCTAGTTAGGAGATGCTGCTAAACGCTCAATCTAGCGGCAACCCTATCATAAAGTGAAGCTCAAAGAGGGCTGGAATCATCAATGGACCAAGAATCGTGCGAAGAGACAGAACACCAAAACCAGATCTACATCCTCTGTCAGTGCTCTCATCTGTTCTCCTTTTGGTAGACAGTATGATTCATGAATTTGACTCTACAAACATATAAGGAGCCATTGATGGCAAAGAGAGGATTGCCATCGTCTGACACGATGTACAACCAAGAAGAACAAGAAAGTGTTTATATGCTTATATCACCTGTGTCAGGTCGCTCTACTTGTGATACTATATAAATAATCTTGTACTACCTGCTGCATAGTCAGGTCATCGAATACTGAACTGGTTTCATCACCAGACTTGATTTGTGAGGAAGGTGGCTTGTAACCCAGCAGAATAAAAAAGAAAAACTCTGACAAAGTGTAGACAAACCAACTTGTAAGTTCAACAACCATCAAGTTCATATTAAAATAGCAATGTATTTGACGGCGAACAATAGACAGTCCTTCAACAGATGGAGTTTTCTGCAGTAAGAGCTCTTGCATTCTTGGGTTTCCCCTTGCTACTGTATCCTGCACTCCTTGCAACAAGTGCTGCTAGCATATGTACAAAGCCAGCATCACTTTATGTGATCTATTTGCGTATCTATCCACCTCTAAATCAAATAGATCAATAACCTGCAGCAGATATTATGGCTCGTAGATTAGACCGTACAGCCAGATGAAATCTCATTAGTCGCAGAGACAGAATTATCATCATCAGGCATATGTGTGCAGTGTGATGGTATATGGAAGTGAAACCTGGTCAGTGAGGATTTAGGATATGCGTTGCATGGAGATATATGATATGATTGATGTGTAATGTGAGTCTTAAAGACAGGCTTACATGTGATGACCTTAAAGGAAGATTAAATCTGAAAAGTATAGGGAGATGTGTGCAGAACAGGAGAATTCATTGGTTTGACGACATTCAAATAATGGATGAGAGTTCTTTGTTAGTAGATGTAGGAAAGTTGAGGTAACAGAATCAGTTCACAGGAGAAGGCCAAGGAAAACATGAGAGGAAGTGATAAGGATGGATTTGAGAGAAAGGAGGATAAATAAAGACCTGGTCAGATAGGTTAGGTTGGAAGTGATTTTTAAAAGCTGTCCAACATATGCCAGCATGTAAAACAGACGTTAAACCGATGATGATGATGGTGATGATGATGATGATGAGCAAGACAAGCAAGTAGGAAGGAAGCTTATATCACAGGTTAACAACACAGTCGAGTAATCAATAATAGATTTAAATTATGATGTATTTCAAAATAAGAAACTATAATAATTTACAGTCGTACTTAAAATAGCAAATGTTGTTCCGTGCCAACAAATTATAATATGACAATATGTGAGTTATTTAATCGTTAAATTTTAATAAAAATAGAGAGAAAATAGAAAACCCTCCGCAAAGGCTCGACAGTCATTTTCTAATCCACTCAATCTTTATCCAAACTCAAACTTGACCATAACTTTATCAAACCCAGAGATTCTGAAAATGCCACCATTTGACCTGTATAAGAAAACCTGCATTAAAAAATCAGTTTATGATTTATTATTGCATTTTGAACAATATTTTTTTTTTTTTTTGTGATGTAAAAATAATTGTTATTATTTATGTTTTGTGTTTTTGATCAAAATATTTTTATTTTTTTTATTTTTAATCTAGCATTAATTCTAATTTTAACGTTATTTAATTTTAAAAAATTATGCGAATAATATTAAATTTGGAAAAAAAAATGCATTCACTTGAATTAATATTTTAATTTATCCAGGTATATTATACAATGTATTGAATATTAATTTTATCTTAACTTCTCTCCACCCAGGAAACTTTGGGCAGCCCTACTAGTATATACAAAAAAATTGCACGTTAATAATAGTTTTGGAGCTTATGTGACCAACTGACAGACAAAAGTGTTCAATTATTATAGATTTAGTAATGTCTATCATAATTAAGCATTTTTGCATGTCTATTTAATTAATGGTTACCCACCGGGACCACTGTAGAAATTTGTGACAATAAAGAACAACACCTACCGGCCATGAAAAGAATACGATGCTTTGCATGTCAGGCATGTATATATGTCAGAGTGCGAGGAGGGGATTCTCTTCACAGAGGTGGCTTTTTTGTAGACGCAGATGATTAGCATATGTGGGGATCAGCTGATGTAAATAGAAGGAATAGAATGGAAAGCGGCAGTTGGAGCTGGGAGAGTTAAGAAGGAACGTTGAGTCTGAAGTCTGAAGTTTTGAGATTGATCGGTCGGTGTTCGTTGTGGTGACATTCACGAGGAGTACCTCTACCTTCATTACAGTTAACAAAATTATATGGTGCTTTTTACATTAATCTGTATAATTTACTGACTATAATAATATTCCTTTTAACATAATAAATGTCTGTCAATACTATTAAGAAAAACAAATGACTCTTTCTTTTCCATAAAAAT
Organism: Sepiola atlantica; assembly: GCA_963556195.1. Lineage (NCBI taxonomy): Eukaryota > Metazoa > Mollusca > Cephalopoda > Sepiida > Sepiolidae > Sepiola > Sepiola atlantica. The sequence goes on along the minus strand of OY744532.1, from coordinate 28,430,373 downwards.
AATTGTCATTGTCAGCTAAATATTCGTTCGATAAATAAAACGAATATGTCTCTTCTTTATAATTTGGATTATTCGGACTACTGTTCTCATCTTGAGTGTTATCATCACAACGTTTCGGCCGCTGTAACCTCAGGTCTTCTTCAGGTGTCTCTTTTCGAACTCGGGAATATTTCTGTCGAACTCGGGAATCTGGACGGAATTTCAAACGGAACCCTTTATTTAATCCACGGGGGTAGCATGCTCTCGTTCCGTCAGCCATGACTGGAAGAAGTCTTCAGTAATTCGCAATTCTCCGTATCGTCTGCACCGAGGATTGAACCTTGAACTTTAAAATGAGAACAGTGGTCTGAATAATCCAAATCATACAAATTATAAATCATCATTTCAAAAATTCAGAAACAGTCTCTTTACCTTTTTATTTAAAATTGTAGCAATTTAATTCTTTTTAAAACAATAAATATTCTGTCTCACGTCAAAATAATTGTCAGCAAAACATTTTTTAAATCAATAAAATGAACTTTTTGAAATATATTTATTTAAAATTCTACTGTTTTAGTCGACAGAACGACATAATTTGATTTTGGAACAATTCATTTTAAAATTTGTAAAGTCAGATTTGCTTTACCTTAGTGACATATGATTAATCACCAATCACCATCTTTGCTGATCGGATGATCTAATTCTTTTTTAACAGTGTGTGAAAGGTGATAACGTAAGTACGAACACAAAATGCCTTAGCATATTATTATATAGATTTTAGCAAGGTATGTTACACACTGTTTTGAAGATTAATTATGTTATCCCATCACCCAGGTAACGCCGTGCAACTCTGCTAGAATGTGATGAAATAAAAAGAAATTCAATATTCCAACTGAATAATATCCTCTTGTCTTAGTCTAGTGCGAGACCAAATCTATTCTTACTTCTTCTTTAATAAAACGGAGAAGTAAATGGACACCTGTGTATTTCAGGCAATGTACGTAGAACGTAATTAAAATAATTTCATATGCAATTAATGTGACAAATTATTTCTGATGAAATGAAGACTTGAATTTATTTGCAGATCTGATATCAGTTGATGACAATGATATCAGAAAAACATATTGACAATTTCTACCCTGGAAACACGGAAAATAACCTAGAAAATGCCCCCCCCCCCTCCCCATCTCAAAGATTAAAATGTCTTTTGACACAGGAAAGGAATTAAAAAAGGAAAGAAAAAAAAAAGGGAAAAAATAATTTGTATTCAAAGAGCTTTACGCTAAAAAGAAGTAGGTGCTCAACTTAGTTTCAATCACTGGTTCTTCCTTGTATGACATTCACAGCAAGAACTGGTTGCTTATTTGTCATTTACAAAAGATGAATGACCTGAATAAATGGCGAATGATAAGAGAAGTAGTGGGAGGAAGCTAATAATTAAAAGAGAAGAAAGAGAGAGAGAGAGAGGGGGGGCGAAAGAGAGAAAGAAGGGAGAAAGAGAGAGGGGAGAAAGAGAGAGAGAGAGGAGAGAAAGAGAGAGAGAGGGGAGAGAAAGAGAGAGCGATGGGGAGGGAAAAAGAGAGAGATGGGGAGGGAAAAAGAGAGGGGGAGATAGAGGGGGTGGTCTATCATGAAATTCCTCTGAGGGGGAAACACAGAGAGAGAGTAATGGAAAAGAAAGAGAGAGGGGCGAAAGAGAAAGAGAGAGGGGCGAAAGAGAGAGAGAGAGGGGCGAAAGAGAGAGAGAGAGAGGGGCGAAAGAGAGAGAGAGAGGGGAGAAAGAGAGAGAGAGAGAGGGGCGAAAGAGAGAGAGAGAGGGGCGAAATAGAGAGAGAGGGGCGAAAGAGAGAGGGGTGAAAGAGAGAGGAGTGAAAGAGAGAGAGAGAGGGTGGAGAAAGAGAGAGAGAGAGAGAGGGTGGAGAAAGAGAGAGAGAGAGGGGGTGGAGAAAGAGAGAGAGAGAGAGGGTGGAGAAAGAGAGAGAGAGGTTGGAGAAAGAGAGAGAGAGGGGGAGAGAAAGAGAGAGAGGTTGGAGAAAGAGAGAGAGAGAGAGGGGCGAAAGAGAGAGAGAGAGGGTGGAGAAAGAGAGAGAGAGAGGGTGGAGAAAGAGAGAGAGAGGGTGGAGAAAGAGAGAGAGAGGGTGGAGAAAGAGAGAGAGAGAGGGGTGAAAGAGAGAGAGAGGGTGGAGAAAGAGAGAGAGAGAGGGTGGAGAAAGAGAGAGAGAGGGGGAGAGAAAGAGAGAGAGAGGGAGAAAAAGAGAGAGATGGGAGAAAAAGAGAGAGAGAGAATGAGGGGATAAAGAGATTGAAGAGAGGTGGGAGAGTGGAAAGAGCAGATAAGAAAACAAATGATTATTATCAAGAAAAGAATTATATATATTTACTTGAAAATGGATGACGTCACAAAATGAGTTAAGTCTTTCAAAAGTTGTTTAGCACTTTATGACATCATACACTTCCAAGTAAATACTTTCTTGCGAAAACATGATGATCAACCAATGTCAACCTTAAGAAATTATATATTTAATAATATATATAACAAATACTGACTCAACGGATCACAGGTGGTCTAAAACTCTAAAAACTTTGTATGTTTGTTTGACAAACTGAATGTCAGATAATTTGTTCCAGAGTTACCTTCCTTGATACGGTATAATCTATCAATCTATTTGAGAAGAAACTGGTGATGTAACTAGTTCATCGTTTGAATATGAATGTTAATCTATTGGAGAAGAAACTGGTGATGTAGCTAGTTCATCGTTTGAATGTGAATGTTAATCTATTGGAGAAGAAACTGGTGATGTAACTAGTTCATCGTTTGAATATGAATGTTAATCTATTGGAGAAGAAACTGGTGATGTAACTAGTTCATCGTTTGAATATGAATGTTAATCTATTGGAGAAGAAACTGGTGATGTAGCTAGTTCATCGTTTGAATGTGAATGTTAATCTATTGGAGAAGAAACTGGTGATGTAACTAGTTCATCGTTTGAATATGAATGTTAATCTATTGGAGAAGAAACTGGTGATGTAACTAGTTCATCGTTTGAATATGAATGTTAATCTATTGGAGAAGAAACTGGTGATGTAACTAGTTCATCGTTTGAATATGAATGTTAATCTATTGGAGAAGAAACTGGTGATGTAACTAGTTCATCGTTTGAATATGAATGTTAATCTATTGGAGAAGAAACTGGTGATGTAGCTAGTTCATCGTTTGAATATGAATGTTAATCTATTGGAGAAGAAACTGGTGATGTAGCTAGTTCATCGTTTGAATATGAATGTTAATCTATTGGAGAAGAAACTGGTGATGTAACTAGTTCATCGTTTGAATATGAATGTTAATCTATTGGAGAAGAAATTGGTGATGTAACTAGTTCATCGTTTGAATATGAATGTTAATCTATTGGAGAAGAAACTGGTGATGTAACTAGTTCATCGTTTGAATATGAATGTTAATCTATTGGAGAAGAAACTGGTGATGTAACTAGTTCATCGTTTGAATATGAATGTTAATCTATTGGAGAAGAAACTGGTGATGTAACTAGTTCATCGTTTGAATATGAATGTTAATCTATTGGAGAAGAAACTGGTGATGTAACTAGTTCATCGTTTGAATATGAATGTTAATCTATTGGAGAAGAAACTGGTGATGTAACTAGTTCATCGTTTGAATATGAATGTTAATCTATTGGAGAAGAAACTGGTGATGTAACTAGTTCATCGTTTGAATATAAATGTTAATCTATTGGAGAAGAAACTGGTGATGTAACTAGTTCATCGTTTGAATATGAATGTTAATCTATTGGAGAAGAAACTGGTGATGTAACTAGTTCATCGTTTGAATATGAATGTTAATCTATTGGAGAAGAAACTGGTGATGTAACTAGTTCATCGTTTGAATATGAATGTTAATCTATTGGAGAAGAAACTGGGGATGTAACTAGTTCATCGTTTGAATATGAATGTTAATCTATTGGAGAAGAAACTGGTGATGTAACTAGTTCATCGTTTGAATATGAATGTTAATCTATTGGAGAAGAAACTGGTGATGTAACTAGTTCATCGTTTGAATATGAATGTTAATCTATTGGAGAAGAAACTGGGGATGTAACTAGTTCATCGTTTGAATATGAATGTTAATCTATTGGAGAAGAAACTGGTGATGTAACTAGTTCATCGTTTGAATATGAATGTTAATCTATTGGAGAAGAAACTGGTGATGTAACTAGTTCATCGTTTGAATATGAATGTTAATCTATTGGAGAAGAAACTGGGGATGTAACTAGTTCATCGTTTGAATATGAATGTTAATCTATTGGAGAAGAAACTGGTGATGTAACTAGTTCATCGTTTGAATATGAATGTTAATCTATTGGAGAAGAAACTGGGGATGTAACTAGTTCATCGTTTGAATATGAATGTTAATCTATTGGAGAAGAAACTGGTGATGTAACTAGTTCATCGTTTGAATATGAATGTTAATCTATTGGAGAAGAAACTGGTGATGTAACTAGTTCATCGTTTGAATATGAATGTTAATCTATTGGAGAAGAAACTGGTGATGTAACTAGTTCATCGTTTGAATATGATGAATTCTATTTTGATATAAAAATGTTGCTGATGTGAAACAATGCTCGATTGATATTTTTTTGACGTTATTTTTTATGAAATGGTCACTCTATTTTATTTATAACTTGAAAACTGAAATTTATAGAAATATAAAAATGGTAACATGGGGTTCAGAAGTACATATAAGTACATAACAGTAAATGGGTCCTCATTTATTCCCGGGCAATGTTGTGTAAAAGTGAAATGGTTCATTTGCTTTGAACCAAGTCATAATGAGGATGCAACAAAGCTGACAAAAAAGGTAAAACGACACACAAGAAAAGCAGTAGGATACATGCTACAAAGAGAGGATCACGTGTGTAACTGATAATGACACCTAATGACAAAGATAATAGTCTACTAGTAGTGCTGGCTCACTAAGATGAGAACAAAAACAGTAAAGTCGAGCCAACCGAAATGCGTAAGTGTTTGTCTCAGCTACAATGAGAAGAGAGACATGGCAAGTTCTTAAAAGCTTAGTCAGCATACCAGCGGTCAATTGTGAAGGAGAGCAAATGAGTTCACACTCAGTCGCAGTACAACAATTATGCCATCAGGCCACACACAGATAACAACAGAATTAACATTTTTGCAACACCAATTATCCGTCTACCTTGCGGAGGTTAACACTGCTCAGAAAAATGAGAAATTATGTCTGGAGTCTAGTTAAAAAAAAAAAAATCAATCTCTCTCAAATGAAATTGTCAAAATTATGAAATACGATTAAACCGTAATATTTATCTAACATATAAAGTTATCTTGCCGGATTTTTTTCTAATTCAGAATCAAATAGCAACCTGTCTGACATACTTGATTCGAACTAGCCTAATTTTTCGTTTTTTCCTTGAACTATATTATGAACACGGACATATTTTATTTTGCATCAGTTTTTTTTTAATGAAAATAATTATTCCGGCTAAGAAAACTTTTACAGTGGATATATTTTCCATTACTCACTAAATATCTTAAACATTCAAGAAGTCAAGAGAAATAACTACATAATTACTTCTCTTCAATAGAAATAATTATTGAATATTGCAATTTTACCCATCTGAGGAAGGGTGAGTTCATACCTTTTCCAATCGTATTACAGTGTAAGTGAATCTGAATTCGAACACAGCATATATGCTTTAATAATCAGCAATGCTTGAAAAAGAGAGACACTTTTCATCTAAAAACTTGCAGAGATATTAAAAAATATTAAACAGTGGTTGAATCAACATAGAGTAAGCGGTGCCAAGAGAAATATATAGATAGGTTAGATAGCTAAGGGAGATGGATGATTTCTTCAGTTAATTAAAAATTATAGCTAATTAGAACAATTAAAACAATTTTTTTTTCAAACAAAACACAATCCTAGAATTAAGGTACATTTTAGCATAGATTTTCTGTTATTAAAGTATATAAGAAAAAAGCCGTAGAGAAACAAACGTTGATTAATTCACATTTAGTATATGAATATGAATGTATATAAATTCCGGTGAGATTTTGTTCATAGGAGTTAATCCAGTGAACCCTTACTGTGTTTATATAATAATGCACAATAATACATAGAGCTGTATATTTATTTGATTTATACAAATATTTTTAAAACTATCTTCACTTTGATACTAAGAATTAGCCTGATGAGGTTGAGTTGATTCCCAACTAGAACTGAAAAATGTATGCAAATATGTAGCCAAAAATGTTTGTATAAATAAAAATTTATACTATATACATATATATATATATATATATATATACATATATATATATATATATATATATATATATATATATATATATATATATGGTATACATTTGTATTCTTTCCAAATATGATCTAAGGTTAAGATCGGATTCTAACTCTTCCTGATGAGATCTCAGTTTATAATAGCTGTTGATCAATAACATCGACATGCCAGTGTCGCAGATTTTGTATATGTCTGTGTAAATAAAAATAATCATATATAAAAACTATTTGATATTAAGCACGTTTTATAAACCCGGTTGAAATTCTTTGGATTACTATCCTGTGGATGTTTTACCTGGATTATATATATATATATATATATATATATATATATATATACTAAAATTTGGGGAATATATAAAAAATATATATGAAAAAACAAAGATATTATTAAAAAATGAACATAATAATTTGTTTATTTTCCCTTTTATGTTCAAGTTAGAGAGTCATAATTTGTTAAATCCTGACATTTCGAAAATAATACTTTTCTCGTCAGATGAAATAAGATGTTTCAAATACTATTTGAAATATTAATTGAAAAAGATTTTTTTATTAAAAAATATGAAAAATTCTTTTAAAAATTTGCATTTTTCTGATATAGATTCTTTAATGTAGAGTTCAAATTCCACCTTTACAGTTCTTATGGTATATCTACCATGAGAAAAAGTGTATGGTCAAAAGAAGATATTCAAAAACTTTACATGCGTCAGATGTCTCCCAATGTTTTGGATAAAAAGTAGTTTAAATATGTCTTTGTATGACAAAGAAGCAACTAGCCAGTGTGACGTGTTGAGAAAATCAACACCTAAATAATGATTTAAAAAAAAAAAAAATTAGGTTTGAAACAAAGTCAGGAGAAAAGGGCAAAACGAAAAAATCAGTGAAAAATAATAAACGGAAACGCGGCAATCGCATGTCAGCATGCTTACAATAGTGAGAGAAGAGGAAGGCACAACGAATGACAGTGTATTAGGCTATCTGCTTCTTACTCTGTTTCTTAACATAACCTGGCAAAGAGAGAGAAGGGAAAGGATTGGTGAGGAGGTGTGGCCTTTCCTTCTTCATTCTCACTCCTTGGGACTTAACTGGAGTAAAAGGGGGAGAAAGCAAACGTGTGATGATATGAGGGGGGAAGTGAAGGAAAGGAAAGAAAAAAATTAAATTGGAAGAAAGCAGCTGATAATTGGTTTCTGGTGGAATTTTTTAAATAGTCGAGTTGGGTTTTGGATTGCTATGATGTGGACAGAGATTGGAAGGAAAAATGAAGAAAACATGACTGAAAAAAAATATATGTCGTGCCATATGAATTATGATATTTCGGTTATGGGTGCTGTTAAGATCTTTTTGTATACATTATGTTTGCCTTTGTTATTGTTTTTTGCGATAAAGACAACTGAACGTATTCGGCTATATTACTGTGATGCATGTACCTAAATGCTAGAGGGAGAGTTATTTTATTTTTTGTTTTTATTAACGAGTCACCACTTATCAAGAACCAAAGGCCACTCGAGGATAAGGGTTAATGAGTTTGTCAGGTGCACAGTGAGACAACACCGTGAGGATTGGTAACAATGGTTGTAACTGGGCAGAATCCGATTATTTGTTAACATTGTACTTGAAAACGACCATTTTGCAGTCTACTGGGAATCAGCCCCATGGTGATGTCTTATTTCCCTTACACTGTGTTTCGCCCCTATATAAGGAGCGTATACATATTTTTTATTTATGAAATATAATTATCCACAAATACATGTTTAGCTGTCGTATGGCTCATCAGCATACGTATGGTAAAAATATCCCTGTTTCAAGCTAGGCTGACTGCAGCTATGGTGCAGAGAACAGATACTACACTTCGATCTTAGCCAAAAGGTCAATAAACTATAAGAATAATGTTTTTAGGGCTAGGCATTTTTAAATGAATAAATGAAAAAAAAAATGATTTAATTTATTATTGTATTATTTTTTTAATGGGGAAGGGCAGTGTAGTATCGGTTCTGTTGTCATAAGAGTCCTCCCAGGAATTACCTCCTCCTTTTTAAGGGGGTGAAAGTAATCCTTCCAAGTATTACATCCTCCTTTGGGGGAGGGGGTAATGTAGTATCTGTTCTGTTGTCATTAACACATTCCCAGGGACTACCTAATCCTTTTTTTTTGGGGGGGGGGGGGGCAGTATCTGTTATGTTGCCATGATACCATACTCACAAGTATTACCTTCTTTTATAGGGCGATCCACCCAGATATTACCATCTCTTTTTTGGGGCAGCATAGTATATGTTCCTTCCAGGAGTACCTTCTCCGTTTAGGGAGGGTAGTGTACTATCTGTTCTGTCATCATATCATGCTTCCAGGTGATTTTTTTTAGGGTGGGTGGTCGTCATGATACAATTCCCTCAGTCATTACCTCTTCCTTTGAGGGGCAGTGTAGTATATGTTCGTTCAGCATGATATTCTCCCAGTCTAGCAAAAATGAGACCAGAGCGAGCATGCTAGTTTTTTTATAAATAAAAATATATATACACTCCCCATATAGGGGTCGAAACACAGTGTAAGGGAAATAGCTCTTCCTCTAGCATTTAGGTGAATGCATCACTGTTAGATAGTCGATTATGTTCAGTAGTTTTTATTGCCAAGAAACAATATATATTTCATGTATATAGACAAATAGTATTATAAAGCAATATAATATATTGTATATATATTTTCAGAGTCTGGTGATTTTTCCCAGAATGAAACATGAACGTCTCTGTGTAGCTTACATGTCATAAATATATATATATATATATATATATATATATATATATGAATGTGTTTTTTACAACTCAATGTTCAAGTGAATGACTCCTACTTTTCATGCTGATCAAATCAACAAAGAGATCAAATAATTGGACGTTCAATAAAGACCAAATCAATTCGATCAAAGGGAAAAAATAAGTCACTCAAGTTCTTTCAAGTACTTTCTTCTCCGTTGAAATAATTTCTTGAAGGTTATGCACTACTTTGAATAAGTTCTTGTGTTCGAACAGAGTTTTAGAAAGAAAATTGATAGAAACGATACCAATTTAATATTGATGTTTTTATAAACGAATTGGGAACCAATATTTTCTTGTTAAAATATGGAATTTCGTTCTCTTTCTCTAAAAAAACCTCTTTTTTATGTATAAAGAAAAACGAAAATATTTAGAAGTTTTAATCATCCTTAGCATTTTGTTTGTTCTTACAGCGAAAAGATTGTTTAAAATAAAATATCTAATATATAAAGTAGAGACGTTTTTTCCCCTGTGCCTTCTCGGAGAATAGGAAAATAACCACATGCATCACAGGCTACTAAACTCACCATTACATTACACTTATTCACTCGAGTGTGTTTTAGTATATCTGTTATTCTTCATTCCAAACAAACATTGAATATTACATTCGGCCCGGCCGCCACGACTCTCCGAAATACCAACTCCATATAGGTGGTAGTAAAAACTTTTCTCCCTAACAATTATGTACTGTGACTACACTCATCGACACCGGGAACTTATAAACACAGTATAATTTTAACAAAACACCCATTGTTATTTCGTATTTGTCTGGCATTATTTTACTACATAATATTAAGCAATACGCAAAAACTTAACAACCGCTCCCTTACACTGCGATGATTATTCGCGAATATCAGATTACGTTACTTGTAATTCCACCTATAACTTCTACATTTACATTCATTCCGGAATTAACCGAATGAAATTAACGAACACAGTTCCAGCGAGATTTAATCATTCAAGATGGCCTCTAGAATTTCTTGATTGAATCGACTTCTTACTTAATTGAATAAGCGCCAACATACTGGTAGAGCCCGAAATATTTACATTTTCCGAATCATACACCTACAAGACGTATATTATAGAAATCTTGGCCAACTCCTTTACTTCATCACCAAATGCCGTAAACTCTGTCATAGTTGAACTTTATATTCGGTCGATAAACAAACTTAGCTTAATTGGGGTATTTACACATTCTTTTTAAACTGGAAACATTGGGGCTATGGTTTAGGAGATAGGCTTCATAATCGGCAGTTTCAGCGTTCGATCCCAATCTACGCTAAGACATTTTTCTTTTTCGCTACGACTTTTTTTTTTATTATTTAAAACATTCCCCAACACGGTAGATGAACATTAGGCCGTTTCTTTTTTTTATTCGACGTCATGCAATAGGTAGTACTTTCTCCCGTGCAACGCCGGGCGACGGGTTCCGCTAGTTGTATATAAAAAACAATGGTATTATTAACTAAATACTTAAATATAGAGTAGAGTCGTCTATTCGCCGTTTCTTTGACATTAATACCGTTTTTAATACAAGGTAGATACTTAATTCTGTTTTGAAAGTCGATTATGGCAAATACTGGTCCATGTTGTTAAAAAATGTATCTCTAATCAATTTTAATATTTAACTCTGTTCAATATTTTATTTTTGATTATTCATATTTAGAGGAGAGGGGAGTTTTTTACTCTTAGACTCAAATCTCCTCTCACTGTCCTGATGAACACCAAGAACAAATTTCATTTGACTTACTTATTATTTGAATTTTATGAATATTTTGCAATATTTTTCAAAAATGTTACAGCAACTGCTATATGTAAAAAATTTAAAGATCTTGGTCTGATGTCGTTTTCAATTAAAGAATATCAAAGTTTAATCAATACTCGGCCAATATGATTTGGAGGCATTATTAGAGAATTCTTTTAGACCCTTATAGATTGGCATTTCATGAGAATGATCCAGACACTTAATTCTCTTTTGCCAAATATTGATATGGGGGTTTAATAAAAATGTATTTCAATCGATTTTATATTTAATATTTTTTATATTTAACACCCGTTCGATATTTCATTTGTAATTAATCATATTTAATGGAGGGGGCGTTTTAACATTTAAACTCAGATCTTCCTTCAATGTCATTCATGAACACCGAGAGCAAGTTTAATAAGCGAAATTTTTCTAAGATTCACCTGTAGTAAAAAATATTTCAAGCGTTTTCATTGGCTAATACTTTCCCTTCATTTTTGATAAGCGATTTACCGAGGGAGTGAGAGATAGATTTGCATCTTGTTAATAATATTAAAAACCAAACATTAGGAAAACAACATTTTTCTTATAAGTTTGAACAAAAAATAACTTGAATTTTTTTTCTTTAAATGTATTTACATTGCAAAAAACTAAAAATATTACACTATTTCTAATTAGATGTCTACTTGAGTAAAACAAAATATGATAAACTAAACATATCCTCAATATAAAGTAGAGTCAGTTTATTCACCGTTTCTTTGACATAAATAACATTTTCAATACAAGGTAGATACTACATTCTGTTTTGCAAGTCGATTATGGCAATATATATATATTTCCAATCGATTTTAATATGTTAAATATTTTATTTTTGTTTAGTCATATTTAGAGTTGGAGTTTTTATTCTCAGACACAGATTTCCTCTCATGAACCCCGAGAACAAATTTAATAAGCAAAACTTTTCTAGATTAGTGAGGAGAGAGTTGCATTTTGTTAATAATATTTAAAACCAAGCAATAGAAAAACAACATTTTTTGATAATTAGTTTGAACAAAAAAATAACTTTAAAAAAATAATTTAGTAACAATTCAAAAAATAAAAATATTACGCTATTTCCAATTCAATTTCTATTATTTGAGTAAAACAAAGTATGATAAACTAAACATGTATGTGTGTCAATTTGACCAGTTTATTAAGTAAAACAACACAACACATAAACTGAAATAAGAAAATTCCTTGTCTTAGTGGCTTTATCTGGACACCACATGGTAACCAGGTATGATCACCATCATTGTTTTCTGCTAACAAGAAGTCTTTTCCCACTGGTTCACAGATAACCCACAAGGAACTGCAAATAGAAGGGGGAAAGCTTTCACATAACACTGAAATGCCGGAACACAAATCCACATGGGACAAATGTTCAGGCTCGGATCAAAATGTAGTATCTCTTCTGTCTTCGGTCAGAGGAGAATAATCCTTCTCGACTGGGGCAATTTTAAAAAACTTGGAAAAATATTTTTTTAAATAAAAACTTTAGTGTGGGTTCACTTTAGAATATAAATCTAATAACGTAAAATGGTCACTCAGTTCTTGATCAAACAAGTGAACATTACTTTTGTATTTCTAAAAAAGTTGACATTTTGGAAATATGAAAAAATAGAATCTCATTTTTATTTTTTAGTTGACAACAGGGGGGGGGGGGGCAAAGGGTAAACTTTTACCAAAAAAGTGCATCGAGCCTATAAAAACTGTGCCTCAATTAATGAAATATCTTCCAAAGAAAATTGGTCAAACTTCAGGCTGTGCAGTTTGAATGTTGGAAGCTTGCAATGAAGTTCAGGAGAGATTGTTGAGTTTCTTCAGAGAAGATGTATTGACCAAGAAACATTATGGCGAATAAATCTGTTAGAATGATCGTGGAAAAGAATGCAAGAAATAAGTTGTTTGGGATTGGAAATGAAGTTTAACACATGTCAGCATGTTAAACAGATATTAAACCGAATATGATGATGATCATCATACAATTATATGTGTATTAGCCATCTATATCGACGGTTTCTGTGGACATCGGGAAATCAAACATGATTTAAGACCTACTGTTTAAGAATGGGTAAACATGATATTAAAACCTATGAATTTGATTTCCTGGTTTCCCCCAAAACAGCCGGTATAGATGGTAATTCAACATATAATTGTATGTTATGAATAAATAAATATACCATGCTCTTACTAACGTAGTTCAGCACTGTCATTATTTCTTCATATATATTATATTATATATATTACTAATGGAGATTTGGTATCTGTCTATCTGAAGCCGAAACTATACTGTTACTTCTAATCAGTGTACTATTGTACTATCTTTCAATGCACAATTCAGGGAGGGTAGTGTAGTATCGTTCTGTTGTCATGAGACTAGCCTCCCAGGCATTACTTCATCCTTTTTAGGAGGGGAGGTCAGTATAGTATTTGTTCGTTTATCATAAGACCATCCTCCAAGGAATCAATTCCTTTTTTGCAGGGTGTAGTATCTGTTGTGTGATCATGCGACCATCCTTCCAGACATTATCTCATCTTTTGGGGCGTAACGTATGTCAACAAGGAATTGTCACAATCGGCTGTTCATTAGCAAACACTTGCTTACATCTATATATATATATATATATATATATATATATATATATATATATATATATATATAAAGTAAAGACCTTTTTCCCCTGTTCAATAAGCAAACATTATAAAACACTAACATATAATTCCAAATAACTGATAAGTGTTTCCGGAAATTATCAAACAGTTTCATCCAATTATCTAATTTCCTACATTATATCCTAAAAAAAAATACTTAGAGGAGGTAGCAGTAACTTTTACCCACACACAGATAACTACTAACACTCCCCCATCAATCATCAGGGCATCTTCTTCATTGGAAACATTACCCAGCTTTGCCCATAATTGTTTCATTTCTTCCTTATGCGATTTCACTATTCGGTCACTTTCACTTACCTAAGTAAATAAAGATAGCTCCCTTCAGCTTAAGATATTATTTTTTCACACCTTTGATTGGCTACTTACAAACCTAATCAGGATTAAAAGAATATAATTCCTGAATGATTAAAAATGAATTCTTAAACAAATACAAATGGCATCTTCCTTCCCACCATTCAATAAAACACCTCAGAAATACTGCTCATAAAGTTTATTACATTACACATTACATATATAAAAAAAATCAAACTAATACTGACACATCAGATTAAATGACATCGCTTAAAGTAGTGTATTTATTCACTTTATACTGACAACCTCAAATTCAATCACATTCCACCTAGCATTCGAGGAATGAAAGAATATCAGATTGTTTGGAACGTCTGACAATTCAGAATACAGACCATTATTTTCCAGAATGAAAGAATAACAAAAACAAACAAATCAAACAGTTTTGCCTTTCTCCTCGAATTATCATAAATTAATTTCCTTCGCATTCAACGCATCAAAATTTTTTACAATAACTGCGTTTTCCTTTCATTTAGTAACCGCATTTATTGATTAAAATTACAAATACGTCGATAACATATTAAGAAAAATATAACTGTTAACGCTTTTTTTTTTCGTACAGCAAACACGTGAGTCGACGTTTTCTTTACAATTTGTTTTTAAACATTAAAGACCTTCACATTTCTTTCAATATATAATAAAAAGATACAAAAAATATTTTCTTAAACTACAATACTTCTCTTTGAAAAAAAAAAAATTACTTTTCACACATACTTTATTACATCAACTATTAACCATGATCAAGCCTTGAAATACAGAACGAACACTCTCTCACTTTCATCATCTTCTTATAAGTAGTTAGGAATGTATTCACCGAATGAAGGAATATTGTTGAAAATACACCAAACGTTTCTTAAAATTCTACATAGAATTAATGTTGATGGATTTTCCACTAACTGTATAAGGTATTTATTTTAGGTACTTTTCCGACTGTTAAAAACAACCTATTTGATAATTCCCTCAGTCTAAAAGGATTTCTCATTCCCGAAGGATTTAACTTAAAAACAATAAAAATCACTTCCGAAACAAATAATCATAAAACGAATACAATATCACTAACTTACAAAGCTTTTACCAACAATAATAGCAAAACATAAGCATAAAAATGTACTCCAATGATTAAAACTATTGTTTAAAATAACCTTTGAAAAGTATTCATCAAACAACAAACGAATGAATTAAGACAGACATTCCCATAGCCTCTATGCTACACTTGACACTTCCTTCCTTCTTCCCTTATTTCTCTCTCCCTCTCTCATCTTTCATCTTTCATAAGTTAACAAGCAAAACCTACTCGCCCTCCGGCAGCAAGTAATCGGAAGGGGCGTAAAGTTAAAATAAATATGTTTTTACCTCCACTAAATGATTCTACATTTTTTTAGGCAAGGAGAAAACAAACTGCGAAACTGATCCCCCCCCCCCACACTTAAATTCTGAAATAATTTTTTTATGTTATTTTTTTTTTCTTTCTGAGAGGTTTTCCGGGGGATGGGGGGGGGGGGGTCACACATAATCGCCTAGGTAGAATCTCATTGGGGGGGGGGGGTAAGCTAAGGGTTTTAATCGATAATAATATCCAAACTTTTAATATTTTTTTTTATACCTTAAAAATAAAATATTTTATTAGCTAATTTTGAAGAAGTTATTTATCTAATTTTCAAGTGAAAGGTAAACTAAACAATTGAATTGCTTAAAGAAAAAAGGGGCGTGTTAGTTAAAAAATATACGATTTAAAAAAAAATATACCGGTTAACACCCTTCGCTACCCCCTCCCCCCAATGAGATTCTGCTTTTTTTTATGTGTGAACACCCTGGAAAATAGAAAGAAGGAAGAAAAAAAAACAATTATTTTAGAATTTAAAGTGGCGAATCAGTTTCATATTTAAATTAAACGTAAAATGATCCCCCATTTCCGGGCCATTCTAACTTTTTAGAGTAGTCAACAAATTTTTTTTACCACTAACTCTAAGTCCGAGTGGTGTGGTCATAAAACCACTTGTAATCGCCTAAAATCCCCCCCCCACACACACACACACACACACTAAACAAACCATAGTGGATTTAGCTCCTCATCAACATATTCCTGCAGCTTACGTAAAGCGTTGGAGGATGCCAAATGAAAATTCATACATACTTTTTTATGGTATTTTTGATAGTCTAATTCGTGGGATTTGATGTTGCAAAAGCATAAAAATGAAAATAACTTCCCCATGAAAAACTGGTTGTATAACGAAATGAATAAACAAAAAAGTGAAACGTTGATTGGTCAAATAAAACACATATATTACTGAGTAGTTTGAAAGGTTACTTTGTGTTTAAGATTAATGAAGATTTTTTTAAATATATCTTTTATTTGTAATTTCGAACATGTATTATTATCTATTTAACTTATTTATTCCAAAAAAATCTTTGTAATGTGTATTTCTTTAAAACAAATATCAAATAGAAAATAAGTTCTTTTAAAACTAAAAAATAATGAGAATTCTCTAAATCACACTGATAATGTTGGACGCTACATCACACGAAACTATCTTTAGAAATATCTCTAAAAATATCGCTAAAATATCTTTAAAACTATCGTTGAAACTATCTCTAAAACCTTCTTTAATACTATCTCTAAAACTATCTTTAAAACTAACTCTAAAAATATTTTTGAAATTATCTCTAAAAATGCTTTTAAAAATATCTCTAAAATATATTTAAAGCTAACTCTAAAAATATTTTTAAAACTATCTTTAATGCTATCTCTAAAAATATCTTTAAAACCAACTCTAAAAATATTTTTAAAACTATCTTTAATGCTATCTCTAAAAATATCTTTAAAACTATCTTTAATGCTATCTCTAAAAATATATTTAAAACTATCTTTAATGCTATCTCTAAAAATATCTTTAAAACTAACTCTAAAAATATTTTTTAAATTATCTCTAAAATATATTTAAAGCTATCTCTAAAAATATCTTTTAAAACTATCTTTAAAACTATCTTTTAAAACTATCTTTAAAAATATCTTCTAAAACTATCTTTAAAACTATCTCAAAAACTATCTTTAAAACTATCTTTTTAAAACTATCTTTAAAACTATCTCTAAAACTATTTCTAAAACTATCTCTAAAACCATCGTTGAAAACTATCTTGAAAACTATCTTTAATGCTATCTCTAAAAATATCTTTAAAACTAACTCTAAAAATATTTTTTAAACTATCTTGAAAACTATCTTTAATGCTATCTCTAAAAATATCTTTAAAACTATCTTTAATGCTATCTCTAAAAATATCTTTAAAACTATCTTTAATGCTATCTCTAAAAATATCTTTAAAACTAACTCTAAAAATATTTTTTAAATTATCTCTAAAATATATTTAAAGCTATCTCTAAAAATATCTTTTAAAACTATCTTTAAAAATATCTTTTAAAACTATCTTTAAAAATATCTTCTAAAACTATCTTTAAAACTATCTCTAAAACTATCTTTTTAAAACTATCTTTAAAACTATCTCTAAAACTATTTCTAAAACTATCTCTAAAACCATCGTTGAAAACTATCTTGAAAACTATCTTTAATGCTATCTCTAAAAATATCTTTAAAACTATGTCTAAAAATATCTCTTAAAATGCTTTTAAAACTATCTCTAAAAATATCTTAAAAACTATCTTAAAAACTATCTTTAAAAATATCTTTAAAAATATGTGCTCAGACAACTTTAAAAAATAATAGAACCAAGGAAACTTTTTAAAAAACCAAAAAAATACCATGGAGTTATGTTTTATTCTGATGAATATATACAATACTTTCATTTTACATTTTTGCCAAAATTAGGAAAAAGGGTACCCATAGTTATGTTTATAAAGTATATTTTATGATAAAATGATCGTCGTTTCCTTCATCATGTATGAACGTGTTCCCCCTACCCGACTACAGAAGATTATCCGCCCCCCCCCCCCGAGATCACGAGCAAAAGAAGCGTACCCCCTCCATTTAAAAGCTACGTAACACGGTTAAAGAGAAGCTACTGAAAACAACACAGGCGGACGGACAGACGTTTAAAATCCTAACCAATTAATTATACAGACAGTTAGAATCCTTTAAATAGCATAAAGCTTTCTGTTTATTTTTAACTTTAAAATTTTAAGGTGGGTTTGTAGCTATTGCTTAACGATTTTTGCACTGCCTAATGTTTTGCAATAGTTCTGGAAACTGACAAGCATCTTTCCATGTTGGCAGTGCACATGAAATAATGCGGAATGATAAGAGAAGCCATATGATTTCATCTTCTCACAATTTTAACCGTTCCTGCTTATCTTTAACAGAAGCACAAATCGCAAAACTTTCTTTGAATTCACTGGCACTCTGCTCTCGAGAAAACTAGAGTGGCCTCTCCAGAGCAAAAACGTCAGGAAGACGTTTTAAAATCCTGGGAATACCCAATTGTCAGGATCCCTCACTCGACATCACTGATAAGATTGATAGGAAAGCCTAACATGACGTTTGGTATGAGTTTGTCTACAGGAGCTGTTGGGGAGTGACAAGTATGCCATCACACCACCTTCGGGGCTCCAGTCTAGTGCTACATGGTCACTGACTCTACTAGAGTTCATTCATTCTTTCACAGATCTCATTTTTCTCCTGTTCGGGTGTCTTGCCACCCTCCTTATAAAACGAGTCTGGTTGGTTGGGAGAAGTTTAGTCAACAATTACCCAAACATGTCTTTAAATATTCCTCTATTAACCAATACACCCAGACCTTGGCCTTTTGGCTTGGAGCAAAGTATAGTATCTGTTCAGATACTACATTTCATCTTTTCTGTCCTTGACCAGTGAAGGAGAAATCCTTCTAGACTGAAGCAATTTTTATTTTTGTCCAAATCCAATGTTCCCCTTTTTAGGAGATGGATTTTTCTTACATTAAAAATCGACCTTGTGTCTAACTCTGCTCTTGTGGGGAGGCTACTAAATAGGGACAGACAAACTTAAAATTATCCAGGAGAGAAAATTTACTTTCATTCATGTAGCATAATGTATTTTTGGGGCTAAGAACTTTTAAAACTAGAAAATATTGAACCTTTACAAACAATTGGTGCTCGATATACTGTTGTCCGCTGTGGTAATCCATTGGATTCAATTGAAAATATTGGAAAAGAGACAACAAGAGTTAAATGGAATGAAAGGCGATAATCGGACAAATTATTGAGAAAGATTGAAACTACTGAATATCTTCTACCTATATAAGAGCCAAATACGGCCTAAGATGGAGTACTGTTGCCACATCTGGGGAGGCGCCCGCTCAGAACACTCTCTGTTGCTTTAACAGAGTACAAAGCCAACTTTGAAATCTAGTGGGGGATTTCGTCCTTTCTTCCCTGCAGCATTTTTCCCACCGAAGAGAGATTGTTAGTCTTTCTCTACTCTATCGTTATTTTCGTGGTAAGTGCTCGATCGAGCTTCAATCTATGCTTTCCCCCTGTTAAACATACACAACAAAAACTCGTCTAGCTACAACTATTGTAAATAATTCTCATGTCTTCCTCTGTGTACCTAAAACCAAACAGAAGTTCCATGAGCAAAGTTTCTTTTCAAGAACTGCTCGTCTGTAGAACACAATATCACAGGGCTGCTTCCCAGCTGACTACAACATGGTCGTTTTCAAGTCCAATGTTGATTTTTGTTGAGACAACCATCGTTACCAATCCACACGGTGTTGTCTCAATGTCCACCTGGCAAATTCATTAACCTTTATCCTCGAGTGGCTTTTGGGCCTTGATAAGTGGTGACTCGTTAGTACAAAAAAAAATCTACCACTTAGAAAAATGAAGGTAATTCGATAGGTTTTCAATGAGAAGCGATATGACTGGATGCAACCTGACTGATGTCAACCCTTTGAACTGTATGGAGAGCAGTTGTGAGACATTGCCTGATGTTGCCCACCCTAGACACACACAGCACCCTAAATACCAAAACAAGAAGAAGAAGAAGAAGAAGAAGAAGAAGAAGAAGAAGAAGAAGAGCAAACTATTTAATATGCCACCCAACAATATTAGAAAAACTGTATGAACAGATGAAGTTAAATCAAAGTGGGGCAACTTTCTAAGAACAGTACCTGACCAATCTCGTTGTGCAGGTATTTAAAATGTAGCCATTTCAAATTCAATAGTAAATCAAGTTAATTACATTAAATAATCATTTTATTTTTGCCCTTAAGTCTTAATTCTCAATATATCATATCCTACAAGATGGAAGTGCCACTCTTCCATGTTACTCAGGCCCCAAACTCTACTTTTTGTTAAATATAAGACATACCTAACATATTAAGAAAATTCTTCATACCAAAAAGATACATTGAATTTGTTTTGTGAAACGTCTAATGTTCTGTGTGACCATGAAGGTTAGTCAACAGGACAGAGGTCCCCCATACAAAATCACTGCCTGAAACCAACTACTACTTAAACTAACTATGTTAAACAACTTGCGACTTGCCTTAATCAATCAAAGCATTTGGTATCTTTTTCCCCCCTTATAAAAGGAATTTTCACAAGAAAACAACATTCATTCATATTATAGTATTTTTAGATTTCAATGACTAAACAGTATTCATCATCATCATCATCATCATATTCAGTTTAACGTTGGTTTTACATGCTGACATGTTTTGGACGGTTTTTAGAAATTTATTTCCAAACTAACATCTTTGGCCAGGTCTTTATTTAGCCCTCTTTTTCTCAAATCCATCCTCATCACTACCTCCCATGTTTTCCTTGGCCTCCCTCTTGCTAACTAACCTTGTTACTTCAACTGTTTTACATCTACTAATCCAAGAACTCTCATCCATTCTGTCAATGTGACCAAACCAACAAAATCTCCTGTTCTGCACACATCTTACTATACTGTCCAGATTTAATATTCCTCTGAAAGCATCACATCTAAGCCTGTCTATAGGATTCACCATTACACATCCATTATATCATTCTCATATCATTGTTCTCCATGCAATACATATCATCAATCCTCACTGACCAGGTTTCACTTCCATACATCATCACACTGTAGAACACATACCTGATAGACACTTTTCTTGGTCGACAGTGGTAATGCTCTGCTAGTTAGTAATGACAGAATTTCCTTGAACTTACTCCATCCACTCCTAACTCTTGCAATCACAGTAGCACCAGCTTCTGCCTGTGCTCAACAGTATCACGAAAACTTCTAGACAACCTCAATAGCCATCCAAATTAACTTTCTCCACATCAGAGTTCTCATCTGTCTCCATTGTTTTACACTTTTCTCGCACAAACTGGTTAGCATTTCTCAACTTACCCGTACTTCAACTGTGAAAAGAATTATTATTGCATTAAATTTTAAATAATGATTTTCAGTACTCTATTCATTCCTGCACAACACTTTAACTTGATGCTACAAAATACGAAGACAAAAAATATCACTTGTTTATACGATTAACAGATGATTTTTTAAAGATTCTGTAACAGCTAAATTGAAGTTTGGTTTGTCTATTCTATGGCTTGATTAACTCTTTTAATTATGTTAAACAGTCCATTGAACACAATCTGCTATTTCATCCATAGCTGAGAGAAAACTTTCGCATTGGCATTAGCACATAAATAAATCCAATAGATCCAAAGGGGAGCGTGAACTGTGGATTTGATAATTCCCGCCACTATCCATTACATCACTCATACCCAAGCCTCACCATCATTTAACATTTGTTCAATATTTTAATTCTACTATGATTGTATATACAATGTATAATACACATAGGTTTTGCAGAGGGGTAGTACCTCTCAGAGTCGGCGTCCAAGGGTGTCCTCAACTCATCTTCATGCATCTCAGAACTATGCGATACACAAAATATAGCCTCTCCGTAGCGAATGACACTCTATACATGGTGAGGAGCAACATCCTTCTTAAGGTTACCCTGTTTATATGCATGAGCATAGACAGAACACGGCAGATCTAGACGAGTAAACCTTGACCACAAATCCTGCTATTCCACAGGTAGCAGTAGTTTCGGTTGCACTCATTAACAAATTGATGATCTGGTTCTGAGAACGGCATCGCTTCGCAGATGATCATATTTAACAATGTGAAGGGAACCAGGGGTTTTTACCCCGCCTAATAAACCGGTATTGTCTGGCCTTCGGGTCTGGATTTACGCCGGTCTATTGGGGGTTGTCAGTCCTGTGCAGTTCTAGGAGATGCACCCTCCCAGGCTTTGCCTCCCCTCTTTGGGGAGGAGTAAGTTTCGGGGAATGCCGACGGAGCTGCTCAGGCAATTTTTAAACAACCAGAGTGCTCAAATTCTCGAGCGCTGGTTCTTTCCCACTTTCCCGACCTTGTGTCACATCTTGCCTTGTGGGAGGAAGATAAATAGAAACTGTTTCAATTAATGGACTATATGCAGGTTTGGCATGTCGCAGATACAATCAGCTTGAAGAAAAAAATGTTTCACCATCAATTGATGGATGATTCTATTTAACTTTGGTACCGATAAAATATTGAAATAAAAAAACAAACCACAACAATCCCTTGTGTATAATAAGTGTTCGTTTTTTCAAATTTGTAAAAGTTAAATTTAATCTCTGTTTAACTTTTTATCTAATATTTATTAACTCGAAATAAGAATTTATGTATTTAACATCACACTTTGAAAATCACGATGTATGACGTATGTAAACAGAGATACATAGTTATAAATGCAACACACATAAAGATGGAGGGAAAGAACATAATATAAAAAAATATAAAGTTTTAAATATTATTATTTACGTACTAAGAGTTTTCATCAGTGATTGGAGACAAAACCCAGTGAAACAGTAAATGTAGACTGTGTGGTCAAAAAGCCGAAATGGTAAATCACATCATAAGCGAATGCAGCAAACAAGCCCCTAAAGAAATACAACAATAGACATAATTGTATTGGGGAAGGCGGCCAACTGGAAACTATGCAAACGACGCCTGCACTTTGAACATGCAAAAAATGGTACAGACACGAATGGGAGACAGTATTAGAAAACGAAAATAATAAGATCCTCTACGACATGAAAGCGCAAACGGACAAACTCATCCAAGCTAGATAATCAACAAGGTAAAAAAAACTGATAAATCCCAGCAGTTCACAGGGTGAAGATCAATAGGGAATAAAAACGAATCAAATACATGGAACTTGAGAGAGTTGAAAGGAATATGGGACATAAAGAAAATTACAGTAATACCAGTAATTGTAGGAGTGCTAGGAAAAGTTTTTTAAATGTTGAAAACAGACTAGGAGAAATTGGAATTAAAAGGAAGATTGATACCATAGAACGCATGACACTGATGAAAACAGCCGAAATATTAAAGAAAATCATTGAGTGTGGAGACCAACCCTCATAACGAGATAATGCAGATAAACGAAAGGTAAGTCGAAATAGAACAAAAAATAGAGAAAAAACACAAAACAAATCCAAGGAAACTGACACTACCAGAAATCCCATAATCTGACATCCCCACTCGACCCCCCCCCCAGAAAAAAATATTGTGCACTAGTCTCGGTTGGTACCACACAAAATGATTGTGAAGGATTAAGGAGGATGGAAAGACTGACGAGGAGAGAGAGCACTATCCAGACCGCCACTGGCTCGGAGTACTGGAATCTTGAGCACGCTTATTGTCACTAAAACTTCAAAGAAAACCAACTGTCGTTGCCAGCAAGAAATCAATGGTAAACGGCTGTGTCGAGAATGTAAACTGATTTGCAACAGTGATTGTACTGGTACTGACTCGTGCGAGAACTTCAAGTGGGTAAATAAGAATTCAAACAGTAAGAGAATAAGATTATTATCGGCTTTGAATTTAAGGGAAGTTAACGAGATATCATGAATAAGTTTTAGAGATATCCGTTACGAACAAAAATAAACACGCTTTTACCCTTTTAAAACTCTGCGACTGCTGAATAAAACTATATATTATATGTCATCGAATCAAAACCCTTGTTGCTACGATGACTAAAATAGACGACCTTTTACTGGTTGATCCATTATTTATGTAATGTATTTATACCCTTACCAATTCTCACCTCATTTGCCCTTCCTCCCACCACTTAAAAGATTCAATGTGCAAGAAAGCAAGCAAAATTTTTAGTATTATATAGATGTTAACAAACATCCCCGTTCATAATCAGTAGAACTGTGTTACACCTTTCTAACATGTTCCAAATAAAAAAAACAACATTCTTCCGTTAATTCTGTACATCTACGGCAAAAGGGCAAACCCTTATATTTAGTCAATTTAAGTTAGATTCACGTCACGTCATTTCTCATTCTTCATCACAAAGATTTATCAAGCTGTTATTTTAAATCTCCAAAGACATTTATTCGCATCTTTAGATTTTGTAATGTCTATAATTTTAATCAGGATCCTCTTTCCAATATATCGATATTCTTCGGTCGTTGATTTCGGATCAATTTAAGCCATGTAAGTTTTCTTTATAATCTAACCCGATCAGAATCAATTGATTAGTGGACAAAGCCGCTAACACTTTTTGGGATGAAGAGGCAACGCAAGATGATTTTGTCGATGCCTTCACATGGTAACCATGAAATTAGAAGGCGAATACCAAAACAATTCTCATAAGAATGTAGAAAGGCTAATTCTTCACACATCCAAAAATAAATATCCATTCGAAAATCATTAAATGATTTACTTTTACCTTTAAAATCATTTATTCTCAAAACATGATATTACAGATAATAGCATTTTTTTTAATATATACTAATGGTTTTACCACTTACCAAGGCCAAAAGGCATTTGAGGATAGGGGTTAGTGAGATTTTTCAGTTTGATGATGGAACAATACTATGAAAGGATTGAGAACTACGATTAATTCATAGGACGACTTGACAGATTGGACTTGAAAACGACCATGTTTTAGTGTGTAGGGAAACATTCCTGCAGTAACGTGTTCCACAGGTTGGACGTTCTTGGAAATAAACTCTGTGCACCTAAAATCAAATGTAACTTTGATAAACAGAGGAAGAAAAGGGTCATTCTTTGCGGTGTTGGTATCAAGACAAATTCTTACCGAGAAGGTTTTACGGGGATAAAAAGAGTTTGAAACTCAGTCGAACACCTACAAATGGAACATCTCTTCTGTGAGAAAGGCACTGCAGGGAAGAGAAGAGATCATCTCCCACTAGATTACTAAGTATATATCTATTGGGTGGTAGTGTCTTCAATTCAGACCACACTTGTTCATATGGATCTTTGTAGAATATTTTCTGGCCTCCTGCCATGACCTTCGTTAAAATAAAAACCAAGATGTAATTGGCCATACATCATTTTACAAGGTACGTGCTCCTTCAGCATCCCAATGCCAAGACCTTGTGTTAAATAGTAAAGAGTATGTTTACTAGTATTCATCTGATGAGTTGGGTTCGCAGGACGGTATTCGCAGGAAATCAAGATCATGGAGTCAGCGAGTATACACTGAAATGTCACCTAAACCTGCTGTGGCTGGAAGCAGACATGATGTCACATGGCTCAAAGAGAGATGGAATGATAGAGGTAAGTCAGTTCGTTTGGGAAGCTTTTAAGCGGACCACATGTGTAAAGAAATGACTTAAGATCAATATAAATTCAAGTGTAAGGACCCAGATGTCTGTAGCTCAGAACATTCTCTGTCGCTGACAGAAGAGAAGGCAACGCCAGCATCTTAACAAATGGTCCTATTTCAAATTCAGAATATTCTTCTTTTTTTTTTCTTGCTGTTGTGAAACTTCAATTCCAAGGGTCTCAGTCACAGAAGAAGCGGATAACACGAGGTCGAATTTAATTGTGATGTTATAATTTCTGATTTACATTCAATAACAAACATGTATTTTGTTTGATTGTGACTTACAAAACATTGTAGGGGGTACAGGTAACACTAGACAGCAAAGTTGATGTTGGATAATGGTAGTGTCTGATACAATTGGTCTTGAGAGCATTTCTGTATGGAGCGGTTGAATGAAAAATTGTAATCATGTAGTCTTTTTATGCCTATATTAAGGCCGTGTGAGTAATGTGTGTATCTATTTAGTTGAGTTTATTTTTTACATTGTTGTGTGGAACTAAAGTCTACCCATAATAGAATGATTTTTATGTGGTGGTTTCGTCAATTATAGTACCAAGTGAACGATGAATGAGCCGAGTTGTCCAAATTAAATCGTGTAAAGTACAAAAACGAGCTTTATAAAAATACTATTTGAAAAAAATCCACCAGAATGCATTTTGGTGTCTTTAAGTCAGCAATTTAAATCTTTTGTTAATATTTGAAAAAAGTTCTCATCTTGGATGTTATTTTCACAACGTTTCAGCCGATGTAACCCAACGTTCTTCAGGTACATCTTCTTCAGACTCCTAAAATTCATACTAGAATTGTCCACAAGGACCTGTCATGTAACGGATATAAGTGCTAAGTAATAATCAGTTTTAAGTGACAGTCTTCTGGAGGTTGAAGGTTCAATCCCCAGTGCGGGTGATACTAAGAATACAGTTATGAATTCCTTAAAATTTGGTTGTTAAATCTTAAACAGAACTAGGTGTCTGTCTTCCGTAAGGGAAATATGAAAAGCAATATTGCAGAGTTCCATCCCTTTGTCAAACACTCTATGGAGGCTGACTCTATTCGTTAAATGAATAATAGGAATATTTCTTTTTCTTCGTCGTATAGCTGTCTCAGTGGCCGTGAAGGGAAATACGTCAAATAGAAGTCAAAAGTGATTCTCGTTCGGTGTTCAAATCCTGTGATCGGTGGTACAATTATATCTAGCCACACTGATGAGTCTTGATAAAGATGAAATAGTTATAGTTAATTATAGATGGATACAAAACCTTAGAATTAATGGGGTTTTTTAAGAAGCTCCCCGCCACTGGTGCTAAAGTTAGTCGGCCGCTAAGAATAACCCCGGTGCCAAGGGAGACAACTTTTCGGCTTGCTAAATTCTTTACGTGTTAACCCTTTTCACACGTGTTTGAGTGCAGCTTTTCTTAAAGTTTTATTTGCTCATGAATTTTCTAAGACTCACAACCCGGTTCACGACAAGGAGTCTGCTGTAGTTTTTTTGCAAAACCATGGAGCACTACATCAGCAGCGTCTCTGCAACAATGGCCATCAAATGGTTTTATCGAGCAATTGGTCCAGATGGCGATGTAATTCACGTCAATATAACATCCCTTAATAATAAAACATTCTTATTTTGTTAATTTATGAAAAATGTAATTACAAAAAAAATAACATCCATTAATACTAAAATCGTATATAATAAGTTATACATTCTTATTTTGTTAATTTTTTTAAGCAAAAGTGGCTGAAAAGCTGTCTCCTTTGAATAGCGGGGCTTTATTTTTGGCGGGGAACTTTTTAAAAAGATCCGAATTAATGTCTATAAGTTGCCAAATACCCATAAAAAAAACACATTAAACAATTGACATATGAAATGAAATAGATATTTATGCATTTGTACAAAAATGACTTAAACCCATCTTTTGTTGCACAGTTAAAGAACTGCTTCTATAAAGGATACATATCATTTAAACCTTAAATAAACATTAAAATTTATTAAACATCAATTTTAAAGGATACATATCATTTAAACCATAAATAAACATTAAAATTTATTAAACATCAATTTTAAAGGATACATATCATTTAAACCATAAATAAACATTAACATTTATTAAACATCAATTTTAAAGGATACATATCATTTAAACCATAAATAAACATTAACATTTATTAAACATCAATTTTAAAGGATACATATCATTTAAACCATAAATAAACATTAACATTTATTAAACATCAATTTTAAAGGATACATATCATTTAAACCATAAATAAACATTAAAATTTATTAAACATCAATTTTAAAGGATACATATCATTTAAACCATAAATAAACATTAAAATTTATTAAACATCAATTTTAAAGGATACATATCATTTAAACCATAAATAAACATTAACATTTATTAAACATCAATTTTAAAGGATACATATCATTTAAACCATAAATAAACATTAAAATTTATTAAACATCAATTTTAAAGGATACATATCATTTAAACCATAAATAAACATTAACATTTATTAAACATCAATTTTAAAGGATACATATCATTTAAACCTTAAATAAACATTAAAATTTATTAAACATCAATTTTAAAGGATACATATCATTTAAACCATAAATAAACATTAACATTTATTAAACATCAATTTTAAAGGATACATATCATTTAAACCACAAATAAACATTAAAATTTATTAAACATCAATTTAGAGTGCATAAAAAAAGAACGTTTGTCTATGTTTGTTTTCTGTGTAAATCCAAAGGTTAATCCGGATAAAGCCTAATTTTATCAGGTGACCTTCTGACCCAAGTAGCTTAAGCACTTTAATCCAAAATTAGGACAAAGAAGGAAGTAAATAATTTACATTAGCAATTTCATAGAAAAATGTGTTTCCTAATAAACAACATTTTCAAAAACAATATTCACAATGGTGGAAGTGCATCATAATTAAACAAAAAAGAAAACCCATGAAAAATAAACAATAATAAAAACTTTGTAACAATTAGTGCGTTTGCTACGGCCTTTTGGCTAAGATCAAAGTGTAGTATCTGTTCCGATGGATACTGCACCCCATACTGGTGTTGTCTTGGCCTTCGGGTCTTGATTTACGCCGGTCAATGGGTCTGTCCTGTGCAGTTCTGGGAGGTCCACCTTCCCAGGCTTTGCCTCCCGTCTTTGGGGAGGAGTAAGTTTATTGCTTACTGCCTGAGGCGCCCCTGCCGGGGAATGCCGACGGGGCTGCCCAGGCAATTTTTAAACCCCACTTTCCCGACCCGACCTTGGGTCACATCTTACTTGTGGGCGTAAGATAAAAACTGGCCTTGTGCCTAACTCCTGGAGAGGAGTAAATCAATACTCTCTATATTAATAAAATTATATAGCAACTTCATGTGTGTCCGTGTATGTGTGTGTTTTCCTCGCAAATATGTAACTTTGATAATAACACATTTAATTTTTTTTTTATTTACTATTATGGAATATTTTTTTTTAATCAAAAATTAAATGGCATAAATAAGATGAAATTTTTAAAAATCCTGTTTAAATAAATAATTTAATTACGAAATTAAATCAACCAGAATGCAATTCGGTTTCTTCATAAACACTCCAGCAATTATTAATCTAATATTTATTTAAATGAAAAATTAAATAGTGTAAAGTACTAAAACGAACTTTATGAAAATACTATTTGAAATAAATTATTAAATTATGAAATTAAATCCACCAGAATGCATTTCGGTTTCTTTAAGTCAACAATTTAAATCTTTTGTTAATATTTGAAAAAAGTTCTCATCTTGGATGTTATTTTCACAACGTTTCAGCCGATGTAACCAAACCTTCTTCAGATACATCTTCTTCAGGCTCCTAAAATTCACACTAGAATTGTCGACAAGTGTTAAGTAAAAATCAGTTCTAAATGACAGTCATCTGGAGGTTGAAGGTTCAATCCCCAGTGCGGGTGATACAAAGAATACAATTATGAATTACTTCAAATTTCTACTCAGTCATGGCTGACAGAACGGATTAAATAAAGGGCTTCATTCAAAATTCTATACAGATTCCATGCAGATACACCTGAAGAAGGTAGGTGGTTATATCGTCCGAAATGTCATAAGAATAGCATCCAAGATGAAAAAGTCTGAATAATCCAAAACCATTAAAATAAGATTTTTATTGACTACGAACCAATAAGAATTCGATGTTTAATAAATTTTGTACTTTTTAGCTTTTTATAGTTTAGAAAGTATTTTCTTTGGCACTTTTGAATGGTGCTTTGTTAGTAATGGCTGAAGCCCTCATTTGGAGGATATAATTTTTCAAACAAAAATGAAAAAAAAAAAACTGTCTATCTTCACTTTTAGGATATTAAAATATTTATATAAATACATTTTATAATATCAACCTATAAAATGTGAAACGTTTTATTGTTACATCCTACATGCATGTATATAGAGATCTAGTTTAGTGTAAAAAAGCATTTGGCTCTGAAGAGGTCTTAAGATCGATACCTCAGCATGACGATATAAGCCATATATAATAATACTTTATTATTATTGTTGCAATAAGGGGTATATATTGGGGAGACAGGCACCTAGTTTCATCTAAGATTTAACAACCTTGAAAAAGCGATCAGACAACTTGATTCAATCATTGGTTGTACAGCACTACTATTTACCAAACCACAATGCAAACAACACAAAAATGCATTCTATTACAGACAGACTTTAGTTTCACACAACAACGCAGACCAAAACGAAATTAAATGGATAAAAAAATTACACACACTAACGGATTTAATTCAGACGTGAAATACTACATCATTAGAAACATTTTTCAACTATTTCTCTCAGTCAACAAAGTTCGAGTCCGATGGATAGTTGAAATGCATATAGAAGTTTTCAACCAACGTGTTTTCAACAAAAAAACATGCGTTTGGAATTAATGTATGCATTTCTACAAAAATTACAAATGAGAAAACTTGTCTAAACAAAACAAAAAGCTTGCACTCTTGATTGAAGAAGGTGTAGGATGAACGAAAATTTTTAACCCAAAAAAGAAAACAAAATATATATTTATACGTGCTTCTAGACGTTCAATCAGGGGCTAGACAGAGACAAATCAGCAAAACAGTGAGTCACAAATTCATGTATTTTACTGTTTTAGATTTTGTCGTTGGTTGATTTTACATATGTAAATTATATATATATATATATATACATATGTATAAAGTGGTGTACTAAAAGCGAACTTTTAGGAAAAGTAAAACCTATTGTGAAGAGTATACAGCTCAATATCCAGGATAGAGCAGGTAGAATGAAGAAGAATGGAATTGAGCAATTGAATTGAATTATGATTTGGCTTTTGCTTCTCTAATTCCTTTCCATTCTTCTTCATATATATATGTATATATATATGTAAAAATAAAAATGGAATAAAAGATAAGCAAATCAACAACTAGCAAAGATAAACTCAAAAACATACAGGGTGGGCAAAAATAAGGGTCCTATTTTTTAAAATTCATAACTTTTTTGTTTATTGATTTTTTTTTATTTTTTTTTTAGAATAAGTAAAGGACCCCTTCCGAAGCAAGCATGAGCCGTATTAGCCCTAAGGAACGTACCCTCATTTAGAAAACATTATTTTTGCTTAAAAAACTCAAAACAGTGTAAAAAACAATACTTTAGTTTTTGTAAGTTTTAAGAAGTGTTTTTCGGCTAAAATTTGTTTTGTTTATTTCAAAAAATCTCGGAAGGGTCAGTCTACACACACATAAAGTTTGGTGAGTTTAACTTTTATTTTGTGGAAGTTATTCAAATTCAAGTTATTCAAATTTAAAGATAGGACCCTTATTTTGGCCCACCCTATATGTATATATATATATATATATATATATATATATATAATATTATATATTGTATATATGTATATATTATTATTATTATTATTATTTCATGAATACACATAAAATGTTATAAGTAGATATAATCTTTTATATCAATTTTC
Organism: Sepiola atlantica; assembly: GCA_963556195.1. Classification (NCBI taxonomy): domain Eukaryota; kingdom Metazoa; phylum Mollusca; class Cephalopoda; order Sepiida; family Sepiolidae; genus Sepiola; species Sepiola atlantica. Next base: position 28,398,834 of record OY744532.1, on the reverse strand, counting down.
AGTATTTAATTTAAAAAAAATTTTTTTTTAACATAGTTCACCTCAAATAAGACAGGCTGCCACTGTAGATGTAAGGGGCTACTGAGAAAAAAGGGAGAAGGTTTGGGGGATCAACCTAAATTGGGAGCTGCGCAGCGAGATGTCTGTTTACATTAATTTTAAATTTCTGCATGTCAGTACCGTCGGGGAAACAGGGGACAGGGAGGGAGTTCCTGAGGCCAGCAGCACGAGGAAAGAAGCTATTGGAGTAGAAAGCTCTCCAGCATCTGGGGACCTCCACAGTGAATGGATGGGATTTAGTTGATAGTCGAGTTGGTCTAGTGAATTTACGTCAACAGTACTCAATACGTGAGTAGAGCTAGGTAGTAAGTTATGAAAATATATTTATGGAAATTAAGCTAAAATTTTAGCATGACAATTCCCTATGGGATGAAACGCGGGAGCCTCGCCTCTGTGTAGCTTAATTGTTATAAATATATTTTCATAACTTCATATATATATATATATATATATATACTAGAGGAATACTCGTCCCAGGACGGGGAAAATTAATTCCTTGAGCAGAACAATTTTGACAAGTTTTATGTCCCCTTATGGAAATTAAAATCAAGATATAAATGATCGTTCTTCAGTCATTGGTCTGAAAAGCGGTTATTCAACACTACAGCTACAAACAGGCACAGCATACTTATCACTGAGACATTTGTTAAATATCTTAGTGAATATCATCAGCCAAGGCTGCCAGGTATTTCGTGCAAATGGTTGATCAAATTAGTCTAAATCTATTCTAATAGGTTACTTAAAGGATTTTGATACACTCCCTCCTTCCCGTCTCACACACACATACACACACACACACCTTAACAAATGGACGAAATACCTAATGACATTCTTAATTCCACTCATCTCAAAATAGAACATGTTCTCTCTTACACTTGTTTCATTATTAAATAAGTACAAGCAGTAACGTTTCTGGAACCCCCTACCGCCCCAATCTATGAAATGGCGGGGGAGGAGGGGGGGGGGGCACGAGAAGATTTTTCTCTTTGTTAACATTAAACAAATCCGTATGTTAATTGTACTTAATCGCCCCCCCCCCCCTCCAAAAAAAAAAATCAAAGAATTTTTAATGAAATGTTCAGCCTTTTTTTGATAAATTATGTTATTTGCCTTCTTGCCAGGAGGTTAGACACAAGGTCAGGTGTGGTTTTGAAAAGCCAGCGCACTGGGATAAGCCTAGGCAAAAAATGCCTGAGCAGCCCCGTCGGCATTCTCCGGTAGGGGCGCCTCAGACAATTGCCAATAAACCAACTTATTCTCGCATGAATACATGCAAAAGTTTTTATTTTATTCATCACACCTATATTACCATCAAAACGGTTCACTGTAATTCAAATCAATAATACAGCATAGAATTTTGAAATAATAGTAGAAAGCAAAGAGCTAAACACAACCATCTGTATGCCTAATTTGCATAACTATTTTTAAACAGTTTATAATAAATTGATGTTTGGTATTATTTGTTTGTAATTTTGTTGTCTTATTTTCCTAAATTGCATATATAGCAATAGTTTTGTCGATATTAACAATAACTGATTAAAGTGATTTAATAATTAAAAAAAAGGATAAATTACAAAAAAAATTTTTAAATGTTATATTCGGGTAATTCCATATCAAATCATCGAGAAAAATTTGAAAATGTCGCCCTAACCTCTTAGATTTTATTCAAACTTTCCCCGGTTGTTGGTATCATAAAAACTAGACAATCCTAAAAATTGTCCCCCGTAATTCCAAGCAATTTACATGTCTGTCGCGACATTAGATAATTACATTTTTATGCATAAAAATGAATTCTAGACTAGATAGAACATGAAAAATTGGTAGAGATATGGTTTTTCACACTTAAAACTTTTAAAAATCAACTGTTTTTGAGTTATCGTACATGTTTGCCTAAATTTGGGTGTGGGACTACCAAGCGTCAAAAAACTATGTGGCACTATTGGAAAGTGAAAATGAAAATTTTCTTTTTCTGTGTGTTCTACATAGTTTGAATTTTCTCCCATCTAAAAAATGAAGTCAAGTTCTTTTTCCATTAACTCACAATTTTACTTGAAAAACGGATAGTTCTTTCGCGTTGAGATGCGTAGTTACTCGACAGTCTTGCTGTTTCTATTGTAGAATTAGTAAAACCAAACCCAAATTTATCACAAAATTAATTTTTCATTTTGCTACAGTTAATTTAATGCATAGATAAAAAATTATTTATAAGGTACATCATAGCATGTTTTCAAAACATCAAATCAACAGCAATCGTTTTATCATAATCTTCATCACAGATTTTTTAAGTTCTTCCAGTGTAGTAGTTATGAAGGGACATAGCAGCTATCATCACCTTCTGGCCAGTTGAATGTTTCCTGTGATCCATGAGGGTGCATGAATTTCTGTTTTCAAATTTGTATTGAGAAGTTTTAGCCTGTTTAGAATCTATTTTATGCACAGAAAATGTAATTTTCTAAATGTCGCGATTTTGCGGTCTTTCACGACATACCTGAAATCTTCAAAATGCAATACTTTGGAAAACGTTTGGAATTACAAGCTAAAATCTTCAGGATTGTCTAGTTTTTATGATACCAACAACTGTGGAACATTTGAAGAACATCTGAGAGGTATGGGTGACATGGTCTGGATGATTTGACATGGAATTGAAAATTAATAAATTCATTAAAGATTTATAATAAAGATATGTAAATTATAGATTTCAAAAGAATATTTAAAACAAGATTAATAGTTTTTCTTTGTTTGTATTACATAAGGAATACAAATGTTCAAACTTGATATTATAGCAATTGTCAAAAGAAATGAAGATTTGGTGGAATTTAAGTTTTGGCTAGATTAACGCACATGCCCAGTAACACAGAATTTTTAATCTGTTTTTACCTTTAAAAGCGATTCTAGATAATTTTTTTACAACAACATTTTAAGTATGACAAAAAATAAAATTAAGAAAACCTAAAACATTCAACATTCGGGGCCTACTAAACAGGCTTAGGCTCACCCCAGTCGGGAGGTTTGGGGTAAGTAGCGATTGTACTGAGTATAAGCAATGATGAGAAACAAATTAATTATTTAGAGTGAACTGGGTTTCGTCCTTATTCCCAAACAACTTGGTTTTTACTTAAACCAAGTTTTAGTAAAAAAAATAACATTAAAAATGTTATCATACATGTGAAACGTCGAAATAAAAAAAAAACCTCCATCTCTATAAACAAGTCGAGAAAGGGGCTAGCTAAGGAAGATTGATAACTCAAGTCCATAATTATCTAATGACCTGTAACTAGAAAATCATGAACTTGAGAAAGAGACTAGTGAATGAGCAACGATAACTCGACTTGTTTATAAAAATTGTAACTATACTTTTCTGGCATAATTTTCATTTCGGCATTTCATGTATACAATAAAACTTATTGTTTTTAATGTTTTTTTTTGTTTCAAGAGATGAATGACCGTAGAATAAAACCATACCATACAACAGTAAATTGCCTAGAAGTACTAAAAAATTCTGAAATAATAGTTCTAAGAAAACAGACATCAAGTGAGCCGACTCGTACATACCGGGTAGCTAGGCATTGAAAAATCTCTAACCAGAGCTATAGGATGTATATATTGGCCTGGAATGAGCTCACAAATCAAAGAAATGATCAGCAACTGGTCAATATGCACGGATCAAATCAAGTGACACACCAATTGCACATGAAGTGTTCAAAACACTATGAACCAAAGTAGAAATGCATATATTCCACTAATTCAATAAAACATTTCTAATAATACTCATGGACGGCGGCACCGGTGGGGGGGGGGGGGAGACGGACTCAAGCCCCCCCCCACACACACACACACTTTTTGACTTGGCCCCCCCACTTTACGGTTATCAATAATCAAGTTATATATGCATGTGTTTAACCGCCCCCCCCCCCACTTTTTAGGAGATTCCCCCCCCCCCACACACACTTTTATAACTGTCCCGCCGGTCCTGATACTGCATCACGCCAAAGAATATTTTGACATATACCAAGTTCCAAATTTGAAATCTGAAACAATCATACAGCATACCAAATAGTCATTTGCAAAATTTGGTATTTCTGAAATAGTTATAATTGATGGAGGACCTGAATTGAAATCATATCAATTCAAAATATTTTCAAAACAATGGGATATTTAATATATAAAGTTATCGTATAAGATTTTACAAGTTGGATCTGAATAGCATTTAAACTGACATATCTTTGATTCTGACTAGCCAATTTTCATTTGTTATTGTTGTAGCATGTTATTGGCACTATAATTACGTAGTTCACTAGTTTTTATTTTTTTAATTATGTAGTTCTGCCCGAACAATATGGAAACGCTTTTCAATTATGACCGAAAATTAAAGATCAGCAAAGGGGAATAACTTATATTTTTAATTTAAGAATATAAAAATAGTTGTCTTCCTTAGAACTAAAAATGTTATTTCTTTATACAGTTTGAAAAATGTGCAAACAAATAAAAATTAAAAACTGAAATGATTTCACTGAATCCCTGACAACGCCGGGTAGGTACAGCTAGTTGAATATATAATTACAAGCCAGTCTGACGGAGGGGTGAAGTGAAAAACAATACAAACTGTAAAAGGAAAAGTGAAGCAAACTTTAGAAAACAATGAGCAATGAAAGCTATGGATATTTTATGTTCTATTTTTTACGTTTTTAGTGATGCACATGACCGGGTTTATCTTATGAAGGTGCTGCTTCTTATCAATGGATGTTAAGATCAACTACTACTACTATTATTATTATTATGTGTAAGTAACGAAAACCGTTAAACGAGAGGAAAAACAAAACCTTTTTTATAACAACAACAAAACCATTAAACAAGAGGAAAAAGAAAACCTTTTTTATAACAACAACAAAACCGTTAAACGAGAGGAAAAAGAAAACCTTTTTTATAACAACAACGAAACCATTAAACGAGAGGAAAAAGAAAACCTTTTTTATAACAACAACGAAACCATTAAACGAGAGGAAAAAGAAAACCTTTTTTATAACAACAACGAAACCATTAAACGAGAGGAAAAAGAAAACCTTTTTTATAACAACAACGAAACCATTAAACGAGAGGAAAAAGAAAACCTTTTTTATAACAACAAAACCGTTAAACGAGTGGAAAAACAAAACCATTTTTATAACAACAACGAAACCGTTAAACGAGAGGAAAAAGAAAACCTTTTTTATAACAACAACAAAACCGTTAAACGAGAGGAAAAAGAAAACCTTTTTTATAACAACAACAAAACCATTAAACAAGAGGAAAAAGAAAACCTTTTTTATAACAACAACAAAACCGTTAAACGAGAGGAAAAAGAAAACCTTTTTTATAACAACAACGAAACCATTAAACGAGAGGAAAAAGAAAACCTTTTTTATAACAACAACGAAACCATTAAACGAGAGGAAAAAGAAAACCTTTTTTATAACAACAACGAAACCATTAAACGAGAGGAAAAAGAAAACCTTTTTTATAACAACAACGAAACCATTAAACGAGAGGAAAAAGAAAACCTTTTTTATAACAACAACGAAACCATTAAACGAGAGGAAAAAGAAAACCTTTTTTATAACAACAAAACCGTTAAACGAGTGGAAAAACAAAACCATTTTTATAACAACAACGAAACCGTTAAACGAGAGGAAAAAGAAAACCTTTTTTATAACAACAACAAACCCATTAAACAAGAGGAAAAACAAAACCTTTTTTATAACAACAACAAAACTATTAAACAAGAGGAAAAAGAAAACCTTTTTTATAACAACAACAAAACCGTTAAACGAGTGGAAAAACAAAACCATTTTTATAACAACAATAAAACCATTAAACAAGAGGAAAAACAAAACCTTTTTTATAACAACAACGAAACCGTTAAACGAGAGGAAAAAGAAAACCTTTTTTATAACAACAACAAAAGGGTTTATTCAATTACTTAGTCCGTTTGGTATAGGTTGGAAAAAGTTGGACAGTGTCCGAGTAAGAAAAGGAAAAGTTAGAAAGCCCTTTGGGTTGCCGAAAATCTGTCAGCAGTTATCTTCAGGCAAAGATAGTTGATGCTTGAGCGTTCACTAGTAGACGGGGACAGGAGAGAAAAAGTTAATCTCTTTTCTTGTTGCTTCCAGGAATCTCTCTGCTAACCGACCGTGATTCTCTAAGGGGCTTACATAGTTCTTCAGGGGACAGATAGAAATCAATGCGCCCTACAAGCTGATTGGTCAGTGTGTGACCAAATTGCATAACAGGGACATTTCTCCAAGAGAGAAAATAAGTCCTTATTTACGACTGCTACAATCTGTCCCACACACGTAGTCGCCATTTTGCATGTTGTTATCGTCGATACTACACACACGTGTGTCGGAAGAAAGAGAAAAGGAGAATAGCGAAGAAACTGTTGAGTTTACATACATAAACATTCACAGATGAACAGTTTGTTGATGGGAAACATGAAACGTTAGAGAATGTGTAATGGGTGACACAATAGGATATATAAAGGAAAGAATAACGGACATAAATATTAAAGGAATACATTAAGGTCCCATATACAATGAGAAAGAACACATGTTGCCAGGGTCATCAATAAAGAGACTAGGTGAGCAATGAATAGACGTAACCTAGAGGCAAGGCCTGCTAGGGTTCTGGAAGGCATGCGCCTAAAAAGAGCTCGGCGAAACATTCGTCCACTTTGAAGGGTACACCTAAAAGAGGCTAAGACCTCATTGTGTAACAAGATTACGATCTCCCGCTTTAGGAGAGCCTGTTCTCTAAATGTTGGCTATAATAAAATCAAGGGATAATTCTGAGCCAACAAGGATATACAGATGGCATTTATCATACTGCAAACAACTTTACTAAAACATGGACTCCCACCAGCTAAAAGCTTAATAAACATGACATAAGTACTAACCTTCCAAACGTTACACATAATAAAAAAGCAGTCAATCCTCAGAAAATCAATAGGTGCTTATACAGAGAAGCGTCCGTATTAAATTATGAATACCACAAAAAAAAACAGTATTATATACTTATGCAGCAGATTTAAATAACTATCTTCACCAAAAAGTAGAAAAAATCATTGAGTAGAATTTTAATTAAAAATAAAAATCAGTTTCATCGTATTTTGATTACTGCCATTGATTTATTACGTGTTAATGACAGACTGAGTTACCTCCTCTTGAATTTCGTGTTTTTCGTTCGAATCAATAGCTGAACTGATTAAACGATATAACTGATTTTTTTTAATTTTTTATTACAATTCTACTCGATAGTTTTTTTCTAATTTTTGGTGTACAAACCTATTTCTGCTTGATACATAAGTATATCAAAAAGTTTTCCGGTTAATTTAATTGGAACTGCGATTTTTCGTGTTTTTCAAATGCACGCTTCTCTGTACAAACACCAACCAATGTATATATTCTCACTGTGTACCTAAACTAAAAACAAACGGAAAAAAACATGCAATTGCCGTATAAAAATGAAATAGTTTTTGAGATCTAAACCAAAATGCTTTCATTGAAAAAAGTTTCCGTCGAAAGATTAAGGCAGACAGACTCAACTTATCTGCTCCATCGCTTTAATGAACGAAACTAATTTTCTCAAGATAAATACAACAATTACTAAGTATTGAGCTTAATTTAATATTTTCATTAGATTTTTTTTTTTAAATCAGATTTTACAATCAACTTTCTAAACTGCACACATCTTTATCGGTGTTAAGTTGGGGTTGTGTAAATAACTCTTTGATCAATTCATTATAGAATGGTGTGGAAGTAAATACAATGCGAGCTTTAAATCAAGTGAAGGAAAAATATAAAACACGTGTGAAGCTTTCAGATTTATTTTTGTACCTACGAAAAAAACATATTCCAGCATAAATGTGGTAACAACAAGTTCAGCATATAGCTGCTGCTGCTTTTTAACTAATAGACAGAAAATAGCAGCAGCAGCAGCTATAGGCTGAACTTGTTATTACCACATTTATGAGGGAATATATGTTTTCGTATGTGTATGTAAGCTGTCGTTTACTACTAGTAATACAACAGCTTACATACACACGCACGTCTGTATATAGGTTTTGTTCATACCAAGTCGCAGAGATGTCTTCGACAATTAGTCCGACAGAGTTTAGGTCATTTTTGTCGAGCTCACGTATGGTTCTGTGCAGTTCTAGTTAGTTCACCATCCCAGGCTTTATCTTCTCTCTTTGAGATTTTATTGCTAATCTCTACCAGGGAATGCCGACAGGGTTGCTCAGGTATTTGTTTATGGCCAGAGCACACGTACGTCATGTACATTGGCTTTTCAAACCCCACACGGTGGAAGGAAGGAAGGTAAAAACCTACATAAACACATGTGCACAGCAATATTAACAAGTGTTATTGTTGCCATGGGCTTGCTTTAATAAGAAATAACTCTTACTTAACAATATGAGCAAAACAAAAATAATCCAAATACATCCTTCAAATAAAAATGCAACCTAAAAGCATCCACCCTGACTTATTGGTAATTGTCTGGTTCTTCTCTTTTGGAAGAAAAAAAAAAGGTTTCCGAGAAATCGTTCACCGAATATTTAACAATTGCTAGATTTTTGTTCGGCAATCAGCTACACGTTTATTTCTTCACGGCTTCATCAGAAGCGTAAAAATGGCAATGCCTTGGATGTGGAATTTTTTTTTTTTTTTTACAGAGAGCGTTTTGTGGCAGTATATGTATGTGCGTAGTTGATTATTACTTGTATGTGTGTGTGTGTGTGTGATGTGCATGCTTATTTGTCTACAGGAAGAGAGGGGGGGGGGGATCTGCATCATTTGCTATATAAAAATACCCCCCCTCCTAAAATAAAAGACTTTAATGCACCACATGTGTACGCATCATACGTTAAAGAGCACTTGCTGTTTCGCATTCAGTCGCAATCTGAGTTGCAATTATGGCATCAATCGTAGAGAAGTAAATAATTCATGAACAATAGACATCCCGAAAAAAATAATTTTTTTTCCATATAAGTTCATGATGAAACAATAACAGAAAATGTGTTTCGGAACTTTTTCAGATGATTCTTTAGATTATGCGTATGACTATTCTCATTTTGGTTGCTTTGACCGATATAACCACCGACTTTCTTCAGGTACAGCTTTTCAAACTTAGGAACCTTCGAGTCGAACTTTGGAACCTGTACGGAATTTCGAATTAAACATTTTATTTAATTCACAAAGGTAGATTGTTCTCATTCCATCAGCCATGACTGGGTAGAAGGATTGTTCACATGGATATAAATCCTCTAACTGTATAAGAGTGAAATACGTCCTAAAATGGAGTACTGTTGCCACATCTAGGGGGGGGGGCGCTCAGAGCACCCATTCCTGCTTTTACAGTGTACAAAACCGACTTCGAAATCTAGTGGGAGATGTCCTCTTCTCTTTTCTACAGCCTCTTTCTCACAGAAAATATGTTGCTAGTCTTTCTCTGCTCTATCGTTATTTTTATGGTAGGTGCTCGCATGAGCTCCAATCTATGGTTCCCCCTGTAAAAAAACTCACAACTAAAACTCGTCTAGCTACAACCACTGCCAATGATTTCCCTTTCTCCCTCTGTGTACCTAAAACTAAATGGAACTTTCATGAGAAGAGTTTCTTTCCTAGAACTGCACTACCCATCTGTGGAACACAATACAGTGGGGCTGCTTCCCAGCTGAATACAAGATGGTCGTTTTCAAGTCCAATGTGAACAAATTCTTGTTGAGCCATCCCTTTAAGTAATCAAATTCTGACCAATTTCATCATCGTTACCGATTATCAGTGTTATCTCCCCGCCTACCTGACAACCTCATTAACCCTTATCCTCGAGTGGTTTTTGGGCCTTGATAAGTCGTGGGGCGTTAGTAAAATAAAATGTTTAAATATGGCGTAATGGTTAAAAGCATTGGTTAACAATCAGCTCAGTCTTCTGGAGGTTGATGGTTTAATCCTTACTGCAGGTGATAATAACTAAGAATGACAATAATTAATTACATCTACCCGGAATGAGAACAATCTACCCTCGTGGATTGAATGGTTCAGTTCAAAATTCCATCAAGTTTTGACATAAATATTTAACTAGAAGACTCCAAAGTTAAATAAAAAAAAAAGAAAAAGAAACACCTGAAAAAATTTAAAGATTACATCGGCCGAAACGTTGTGAATATAACAACCAAGATGAGAATAGTACTTCGAATAATCCAAAGAAAGTGCTCGACTGAGCTTCAATCTCTGGTTCCGCCTTGTAAAACTTTCACAGAAAAAAAAACTCGTTTATTACCAGCACTGCTAAGAACTTTCCTTTCTTCTTCCATGTGCCTAACATCAAACGTAATTTCCATTAGTTTCTTTAAAAGAATTTCTCATCTGTGGAACACGTTGCCACAAGATTGCATCCCTGAGGGTTACAACATGGTCATCTTCAAATCTTATGTCAATAAACACTTGTCATAAACCGTCCTCGCAAGTCATCAAATTTTATTTATTCCATTCATTAATTTCAATCCTCTCATAATATTAATCTCATTAACCCTTATCCTCGAGTGGCTTTTAGCCTTGATAAGTGGTGACTCATTAGTAAACACAAAATGTTTTTATAATTTTAGTTTTGGAGTCTGAGTCACACCGACAAACAAACGAATGACATATTACATTCTTATACGAGGCGACTATCATATTCGCATTTCGTCAATGCCATTTTTATTTATACTAAGTTTGTTAAATCAAACTTAAATTAAAATCAACATGCTTTTTACGGACAACAATATGCATAGTGCACAGAACAGATCATGCGATTTTCTCCTTTAGAAATGTTGGTTCTTTTTCTTTTACCACAGGGACACGTAAGAATTTGGTTTAGAAACACAAAAGAACAATAATACTTGACTTTTGACTTCAAACTTTAATTCAAGAAATAAATGAATCAACAGTTTAAAACAAGCTTTCTGATGTGGAACACAATACCGCATGACTGCTTTCCTACTGATTACAACTTGGGCGTCTTTAAATCCATCATCTCAATCTCATTAACCTTTATCCTCGAGTGGCTCTTGGCCTTGCTAAGTGGTGTGACTCATTAGTAAAACTAAAAAAAAAAAGTTGTGTTCTGAAACCAAAGAAAACCTGTAATTTTTTGTAATGAGGCCTTATCATATAAAAAAAAAAACGATATTTTCTAGAATAGTGGCTCCTTTAAGAAATACGGGTTTTCTTTGCCTTACAAGCACAAATGAACCATAATACTTGACTTTAGCCGATTAACTAATTATAGCCAGAAATTACCAAATGTAGGGAAAATCTTGCTCACTCAAAAGGGGCATTTTGGATTAGGACAAAAATTAAAATTGCATCAGTCTAGGATGATTTCTCCTCTAAGTGAGGACAGAACTTTGATCCTAACCGGAAGGACGAACACTTTGTTTACTCTCTCTAATAAATAATATAAATTTATTTATCTTCCTCCCACAAGGTAAGATGTGACACAAGGTCAGGAAAGTGGGATTTGAAAAGCCAGCGCCCAAGAAGGTGAGCACTCTGGCCTACAAAAAATGCCTGGGCAGCCCCGTCGGCATTCCCTGGTAGAGGTGCCTCAGGCGATTAGCAATAAACTAACCCCTTCTCAAAGGGTGAGAAGGCAAAGCCTGGGAGGGTGGACCTCCTAGAATTGCACAGGACAGACCCATAGACCGGCGTAAATCAAGCCCCCAAGGCCAAGACAATACCGGTCTATGAGATGCAGTATCCATCGGAACAGATACTGCACTTTGATCCCGGCCAAAACGCAGAGAAAAAATTACCTATATTTATTTCAATAAATGATACTGTACTTATAACCCCTCCACCTAATCAATGCTGGGTACATCCCTGTGCCCCACTCCAAATATCGAATATGATAAAATGTAAAAAATTCAAAAAAGTGATATGGTGTTATGGGCTTGTTGAAAAAGGACAGTGTTCCTCATTCAATCCCGGGGAACGTCGGGTCTACCTGCTAGTATTTATTTATATATATATATATATATATATATTAGATCTAAACTTGTTTATCTGTAGTCAGCGTCGTTTGCCAGAATTAAATCCTAATCCGTATAGATTTTTCAAGGTCTGTTTTTGATTGAGCAGCCAACAAATGTTCTTCCTCTGATAAAATGTTTGCAAGACGTTTCATGTTTATTGTTCTCTTAGAAGACAGAAAATACCAAAAAGAAAAGTGAAACATTAAAATCGAATCTTCTTTTAAAAGTTTACGAACAAATTTTGATACTTTTGAACTTTCTTTGACTGAAGCAATTTTGTTTCGGTTAATTTTGTATAGACTATTATTTTGTATAGACTATTATTTTGTATTGACTATTATTTTGTATAGACTATTATTTTGTATAGACTATTATTTTGTATTGACTATTATTTTGTATAGACTATTATTTTGTATAGACTATTATTTTGTATTGACTATTATTTTGTATTGACTATTATTTTGTATTGACTATTATTTTGTATTGACTATTATTTTGTATAGACTATTATTTTGTATAGACTATTATTTTGTATTGACTATTATTTTGTATAGACTATTATTTTGTATAGACTATTATTACTGTGGTAACTTATTTTATTTACCTTAAAAAAAATAAGACCGTAACGAGAAAGATGTTTCTTTTGGTACACTGTAAATTATCCCACCCCTCGCTAAATCACCCCTCCCCTTAACCAAAACTGATTTTTACACCTTTATTTTAGAATTTAAAGTGGGGGATCAGTTTCGTATATAAATTTAACGTAAAATGATCCACCATTTCTGGGTCATTCTAGTGTTTTAAGGCAGTTAATAAATGTTTTTACCACCAACCCTAAGTCCGAGTGGCTGCGGTTAGGTTTAGGATTAGGTTAGGAGACCGTAACGAATGTTCTGAAAAATAATTAATCGTACTTCATGAAAAATACCATTTTCTTGCAGGAATTGAAGAACTCCTGCTTTGTCTCTCGCACGGCCATTCAGTGCGAACTTGATTCCAATAAATAAGAACAAAAATAATAATATCGCTATGAAAGAATTTAAAATGAATAAATGAGTTAAATAATATCAGGTATAAAACTGACTTCACATCTTAGCCTTTCGGCACAGAGCAAAGTGTAGTATCTGTTCTGATACTACACTTCATCTTTTTTTTGTCCTCGGTCAGTGAAAAAGCAATCCTTCAAGACTGAGGCAATTTTGATTTTTGTTCCAATCCAAAGTCCCCATTTTTGGGGAGCTGGATTTTCCTTACATTAAAAACCGACTGTAGCAGCTTACATGAATTAACTATTTCCTGTCGATCTATGTAAGTTGTGATTCGGCTTGACGATCATTGTAATCATCGCCTTTTCACCAGGTGCGCGTCTGTATGTTTTATTTACTCCTCCCCAGGAGTTAGGCACAAGGCCAGTTTTATCTTACTCCCACAAGTAAGATGTGACCCAAGATCGGGTCGAGAAAGTGGGGTTTGAAAAGCCAGCGCTCGAGAGGTGAGCACTCTGGCCATTTAAAAATTGCCTGGGCAGCCCCGTCGGCATTCACCGGTAGGGGCGCCTCAGACAGTAAGCAATAAACTTACTCCTCCCCAAAGAGGAGAGGCAAAGCCTAGGAGGGTGGACCTCCTAGAACTGCACAGGACAGACGTGCAGTATCCATCGGAACAGATACTACACTTTGATCTTAGCCAAAAGGCCAAGGTGCGAGATTCGCGCGTGATTGCTAAAGCCTGATCACCTGATCGGCAGAGCACCTTCAGTTCGAGATTGTTTCCCAAGAAGACAAGATGTGGTCCTGCGTTCTCTGTCGGACCGACGGTAGAAGAATCGACGAACTCCAGGATAAACATTATTTCATCTTGTCTGCATTCATTCAATCCTATGTATTATCTTTTGTTTTGTTTCCGTGTTTCTCCCACATAAAACTATTACCCGTCTGTGCACCGTGTTGTTCGATTGTATTACGTCACAAAGAAAAGTGACACAACCCAAACAACCTATATTTGTCCAGTTCCCGTCTTTATCTCATCTAACATTTGTCTTTCCTACAGCTAAACGACCTTGTGTCTAACTCTACCCTCGTGGGGAGGCAAGTAAATAGGAACATCGGTAAGAGAAGACTAAAACGAAACGAAATTGCTCCAGTCAAGAAAATTCACTTGCACACAATTTTTTTGTCTTCCTTTTCAAAGGGGATTGATCAATAATAAAATTTTTAAAAAACAGATCACGAAAACAGTAACACATAAATAAAGGATTTAAAAATGAAAGTAGGAATTTAATAAAAACCAATGATAAAGGCTGTGTAGTAAAAAGTAAAGGAAAAAGAAGAGAGTTCGATCCCAGTTGGAATCTTCGGAAATATCCTTAAGGAAAAGTACTTTAATTTTATTAAGTTTAACTTACACATTTCCCCACACATATTGTGCTGAGTGCGAAAAAAATGACAAAATAACAGGACCTGAAATATGACTTGAAAACAACGTGATCATCCTTGAAGGAAATCAACAGTATACCAGTTGCGGTAGGGGCAACTGATTTCATCAAACAAAATGTAAAATATATATCTAGATACAATCCCTGGTAAACCAAGCTGTTGTGAGGGCCAGATTGCAGCTCTAAAACGGATAATGTCAATTCTTTAAAAGCCTTCGGATATAAATGCAAGTATAAGAAAGCTAGTGTTATCCCCAGGAGGAATCTTTTTAATTTCTAAGAACAAACTGAACAAAAAATTTTAAAAGAGGGATATGACAAATAAGAATTGGACAAACACACATATTTCACTTACATGCATACATAGTATGTATGACAATAATTAAATGGATAAGTGGACAAATCACTAAATAGAAAAGACCAAATCATATCAGAAAACCATTAGTAGACTAATATTTCGCTCCTTTTATTGACTGAAGCTTCGTCAGAGTGAAACAGAGATGATATTTCTGATATATTTTCGATCGGAATGTTATCCTTACAGATACTGCGAAAACGTTAACATATGGTCGGTGGTGTGAAGAGGTCTGGTGATGCTCGGGGTCAACTCCTTGATTATACAAAGATTCAAGAATAAGCCCTAATACTGGAAGAATGAAAAAGAGATAGTTTGAATATTATTGGATGTAACCCCGAATCAATTTGGATGTCCGGGGGCCACCGTCATCGTCACGTCGTCTCACCCCCTCTTCATATGAGGATTATTTGGGTGCATTTGAGCAGTACCAAATTTCTGCCCTCAACAAACTCGCTCACACGCCCCTATTCCGAATTTGTGGCCAACGGTCATAAACAACGTTTTAAGTGTAATTTAGACCCTTTATTCGAATTATTTGATGGTTTTCAGTAATCAAGTAAAAATTCCATTTTTAATTGATATTTTTAATTATAAAACTTTTCAATTGAAACTTTTTTTAAAATCAATACTAAAGGTTATTAAGTCACATAAAATCGTTGGCACTGTTTACAACCAAAAATTGTCAGGTGTGACGTATATACAACGAACGTTACGAAAACAAACGGAAAAATACGAAAGCCTATCAATTTTTGCTTGTATTTCCCGAAACTGTACCAAATCTTTTTTTTTTCAGGAAAAATTGTATTATTAAATATTATGAACATCTTCAATTTCTTTTTTAGGTACTGATATCGATCCTGAACCAGTTTTCGTGAGGTTCGACTCGGAAGCGTTCGGCTGTCCTACGCAAACGCCCGAGAGTTGACGAGACGATTTGTACCAGACGACAATTTTGATACGGTGCTGCGTCCTATGATAATAATGTTTTGCTTGTTTTGTTGTTGTTAGGGTTAGGGTCAGGGTTTAGGATTTAAAATATTTATTTGATAACAGTAATTTCGCTCCGTTTTGCTTGTTTTATTTGTTTTGTTGTTTAACAAATTTCTTGCAACTATAACTAAAAATTATAGGACGCAACAACGTATCAAAATAATAAAAAAAATTATTTGATAACAGTAACTTCGCTATGTTTTGCTTGTTTTGTTTTTTTGTTGTTGTTTCTTTTAGAAAATTTCTTGAAAATATAACTTAAAATCACAGGACGCAGCAACGTATCAAAATTGTCGTCTGGTAACATTCGGCACGTCAACACTCGGGCGTTTGCGTAGGACAGCCGAACGCTTCCGAGTTGAACCTCACGAAAACTGGTTCAGGATCGATATCAGTACCTCTTTTTTATTTCAAATTTGAACTTTGATATCAGCTTTTAGTAATTTTTTAGGGCAGAAATTTGGTACTGGCTTAAATACTCCAGCACCATTATTTGTATAAACATGAAATTAAAATTGGAAATTCTTAAATCTTAAGTAAAAACAAAATGGTATTTCTACAGAATTTGAAACGAACTGTTGTTTTTTTTTGTTTTTTTAAACCCTAACTTAAGTTTTAAGTTTAGTTCGGCAAAAATCAGTTTGGTTCGGTTCAAATTCTGTAGGAGCACCCAATATATATATATATATATATATATATATATATATATATATATATAATTTAGATTGAAACTTAATCATCATTTTTTCTTTTGATTTTTTTATTTAATAAAAGCGGTTATTAAATAGCAGCGGTTGTGGTAAAGAAAAATAAAGGCTGCAAGGGATCGAGCCCAGTTTGAATCTTCGCAAATATTCCTGAAAGGCAAAACATAAACATCACGAATAACAAGGCATGCGGATATGCATAAGATTAACACACAAACATGCAGCATTTACAGCAGTTTTAATAACATACTTATATTATGTAAACATTGGAATTTATTTCCGACAATATATTATGTATGTCTGATTTTCTGTTGATACTGTTTGCGTCGGTAATACCCTTGAATAAACGGTGTATTCCCAAACCAAATTAACAGTTTATTTAATCACACTGTCAACAAAAAAAGGTTAATTATATGCATATGTTATATAGACTGGAGAATCGGTGATATTCGGTATCTTTAGCCCTGTGGCTGAGTTTCCAGTGAAACCGAAGGTATCAATGGAAGATTAAACTAATATGTAATCAATTGAAATCAAAATATACATATGCTATTGCACAAGTAATTGAGCACTCTGGGTTTTTAATAATATATAATATTGTAATTTACTTTCGTTCTGTCGCCCCCCTCCCCTACACGCCAGGTATTTATTAGGTCCACAAACACATGTAACATTCCCCTGCTTGGGGATTGTATAAATATGAAACTGCAGTAAGGAATTATATATATATATATATATATATATATATATATATATATATATATATATATATAATCCCACACCAAAATTTCTGAAAGAGAAAAAAGAATAATTCGCAAAATAAAAAAGTGTAATAATTGCATTTTGTTACCTGAGTCGTTTAAACTTTTCCTTGCCGGCGGCCACATAGCCGGCTCCCTCGTGCAAATCTTTGGTGTCCTCAACGGGGGTGCCATTGACCGGCGTGTACAGCCGCCTGATGGCCCCATGGAGTGGGTTTAGGATCCGTGTCAGTTCGTCCAGAAAGGTTTCAAAATTACGGATCTGTCGAGTGTTGAGCACCACATGTCGGCCAGGGGCGAACCGGTCCCCATTGGAGAAGATCTGGACATTTTTCACTTCAAGGTCCGATTCCTGACCGACGACCCCAGGAGGAGATGCCTTAGCCATTTATTTACAACCTTGCCACTGACCACAAACACACACGTCTTAATAACAAGAATAATAGAAAGAAAACCTTGAACTCCGAATGTTTGCGATTTTAGGGGGTTGTTGGGTTGCGTACTACTTTTTTTCCCCCCTTCTTTCTACGAATGAAGATAGCAATAATTTCTTTTTAAATAAAATAACCGAGTAAAAAGGAATAAATTAAAATATAATTAATTAACTAACGTGTTAGTGCTGTCTGTAGTACCAGTTAAATAATCAGTACTTTAGTTCTGTGACCAGTAATTCAAAAGTAACTTTATTTAATTGTATTAATTTATAAGTTCAATAACATGAAGCTATTATAGCTTCTTTTTTTTTTTTTCTAAAATAATTTAATTAACTTGATTTTTTTTTTAATTTTGGATTTTTTTTCCAGGTTTATAATAACTTTGATGCAATATTGCTAAATAATTATGTTTTTAATATTAGATTTTCTTATTGTTGAATAAATAAAAGAAATACCACAGAGAGATTTTCCCTCCTCTTTTTTTCTTGAAATAAATATTTTTGTATTGATTTTAGAACTTAATTTATTGATGACAAATATCTTCGCTATTTTTTTTAATTCTTTGTGAATTAAAAAAAAATAGTCAAAAAGAAAAAGTCAAAATTGAATAAATTCAATATTTTGTTGTGTTTACTGATATTCTTTTTTTAAATAAATTTTAAAATATTTTTTTCTGAATATCGGACAAATTAAAAGTAATTTTTGTTTTAGTTTTTTTCTCATTTAAGGAAACAAATTATAAATGTTATTATTATTATTATTATTATTATTATATTATTGTTGTAAATGACGAAACTAGAAAGTTAAAAACTCTTAAACATGTAAAATAATGAATTCTACTTATTTATTTTTGTAAATAAGATTTGGGGGAATATCAACTTTTTTATGTTTAAAAAAATGTAATGTATATTAAGGTTTTTCCTGTTTTTTTTTATATATATTTTTTAAAACTTTTTATGTACGAATCGTTTTTTTGTTGTTGTTTATTTGTTTTATGGGCGATTAAACTTTTTAAAAAAGCAAACACAAGATTTTTAAAAATGTTGCAAATTTTAAATAAAAAGTAAATAATGTCGTGTATAGATCACCTTACTTTTTCTTTCTCAATATGATGAGTAGGAATAAAAAATATTTTAAATGAAACAAAATTGAATATAAATACTAAATAAATAAATTTATAAATTAAATAAAAGCAACTTTTTTCTCTCTCTCTCTCTCTCTCTTCTTTCTCAGCTGTTGTGTGTGTACTTTTTTTTTTAAGTTGTGGATGTTGATATTTTGTCCATATATTTCGGGAAAGCACTGACCGTTGCGTCGCCGATAATATTGTATCGTGATGTTGTGGGAAGAATAAATAAATATAAAAAAAAAATACAATTATAATAATAAAAAAAAAATAAATGCAAGTCTAAAAAAGGGGGAACGTCTTTCTGGTTTCACTCTATATAAAAAAGAAGAAAAGAGATGAGGCGACACCACAGGTTGTTGGCGTCGCGGTCGCCATCGTGCTCCTGACCTACGGGCCGTTTGACCTCTGACCTCGAACGTTGTCATAGCAACTCGAATACACAACGATTGCCTCCGCCTCCTTCCTCTTCTATCTTTTGTTTGCCTCTCCCTATTACCCACACCTCAACAGTAGCAGTAAGACGACGAAGCGATTATCATTCTCTGCAAAACTCCAGAGGTTTTTTTTCTTCTAACCAGCTCACAAAAAAAAGTGAGTTATTTAGTCGCCCTAATCGTTGACTAAGTAGTACCTTTGTCACCTAGTAGGTACTAATGTGCTTCTGGTCACCGGGTAGACATTTAGTGATTTGGTGTAAGATAGCGAAGTGGAAAAAAAGTAGTTGTAAAACCACTGATTTGCGGTCTTTTTTCGTTGTGTTTACTGTTTATCTATAACCATCAAACCAAGCCATTTACTTTTTATGTGGAATTGACTCACTGAACACTGAACAACATTTGATTTACTGACATTTGGAATCTAACATTTAAAATTTCACATTAAATTAGAAAAAAAAAACATAGGTCCAATAACAGCAGTTTAGCGACTATGTTGAAAAAAAAAATAACGTTATTTTCTGGTTTGCCAGTAGATTTTTTATTAATTCCTATTTCAGTCACGTAAATTATTTAGCGTGAAATTGATTTTGAGTGAAGCAATGCTTTAGCAAAAAATTTAAAAAATAATATCGAAAACACTAAGCAAGTTTCATCGTACACGTCAATCGCCGAAATGAAAAAAGGGTGTGAAAAATATAGTCACCATTTTTATATACAAATCAAGAAAGGGGCTAGCTAAGGAAAGACGACAACTTAAGTTCGTAACGACGTTGTTCAATGTTATTTGCTAGAAAATTATAAACTTGAGTTATCGTTCTTCCTTTACTTGTTAACTTGTTTATAAAGATTGCGACTATATTTTCCGACCTGATATTTCGGCGTCTCACGTGCACGATGAAACTTGCCATACCTTAGTGTTTTTTTTTTGTTTTTTTAATTTTTTTTTTTTTTTACTAAAACATGGTGTAATCGAACCTAAGTTGTTTGGGAGTAATGGTAAAACAATGGTAAAACAATGGTAAAACAATGGCGAGACACATTTCACTCTAAATAATATTTTTAACGCAAATAGGTCACAAATGAGTACGTAAAGCAAAATAAATTGTTCTTTTTACTAATTTCTGAACTGTATTTTCTTAAAAAATAATTTATGTCGGTAATAGTAATGAGGGCACTAGACTTTGCCGTTACTGGCTCGCAAGCCTACCAACCGCGACTAGGACGGCACTGCACAAATCTGCTGGACACACTACGTGCTGACCTCAAGCAGGTGGGACTAGGACCACTACGTACAGCGAAACAACTACTATTTATCTACCTCCCACAAGGTAAAATGTGTCACAAGGTCGGGAAAGTGGGATTAGATAAGCCAGCGCTCGAGGGTGAGCAATTCTGACCATTTAAAAATAGCCTGGGCAGTCCCGTCGGCATTCCCCGGTAGGGGCGCCTCAGACAGTAAGCAATAAACTTACTCCTCCCCAAAGAGGGGAGGCGAAGCATGGGAGGGTGCACCTCCTAGAACTGCACAGGACCAGACAACCCCTAATAGACCGGCGTAAATCCAGACCCAAAGGCCAGGACAATACCAGTCTATTAGGTGGGTTAAAAAAACAACTTGATTGCCTACGACAACTTGCGCATGACAAGGCCAGATGGCCTGGGACTAGCATGGAGGACTGATTGCAGCTACGGGATTTCATTTGACTACCGTAGCCGCAGAACACAGTTTTTAATAATGATAATAAAATAATAGTAATGATTACCGTCATTCACTATTCAGTGGGTATTTCGATGCTTTTTTTTTTTTTAAACATTATTAACCACAACATGCAACAAAACAAGAAAAAGTATAATTATTTTTTAAATATATATATTTTTATATGAAACCTATTTTGACATTTTAGCTGTTCTCCGTGAACCTTTTTGTCGCCGTCTTTTTCATGGTTTCTATAACGTTAGAAAGTAAATGGCCTAGAGTCGACGCAGATCATAACAAACGGCCGCTAAAACCTGCTTTTACATTCAGCAACTGGTATTCCTAAATAATCACCAATTTAAGTACTGACTGACTGACTGACGTAGTTTAACTTCGGTAATTTTACGGAAACCGGTGGTTAACGTGTAGTTTTAAATCAATATTTTAGTCGCTTGCGGCCATGTTATTTGTATCTTTTTTTTTTGGGGGGGGGGGGGGAATATTTTCGTAAAATTCGGCTAAAACTTTTTATATCTAAAAAGAATGTTCAAAGTTTATTTTTTGTGATATAAAGTTGTTTTTTTATTTGCGTATAATACCATTTTTTAAAAGAAAAAAATATTTTGAGTGCAATAATAAAAAAATAAAAAACAATACAAACAACATGGCCACCAGCGATTAAAACATTGAATTAATATTACATTCTAAAGACTTACAAAAAAACGTAAATTAGGAGATAAAAAAAAAGTACAATTTAAGACCAACAATCAAATTTATCGAAAATGTAGGCGAAAACAAAAATAAATTAATTAAATAAATAAATAAATAAATAAAAGTGAGGGGGAGGGAGATATTTCATCTGTCTCTATACTACAATTGAACCTGGAATTAAAATCAAAAAGAAAGTTTGCACTATTTTAAGTGAAAGGATGAACGAAAGGAGAAAGGAAAGTGAAAGTGAAAGTCTGCAAGTAGTAGTAGTACGATGGATAGTAAAAAGAAGTAGCACAAATAGTATTCGGTTTCCTTGCGTTATATCAGACTACACGTCCCAAAACGGCGAGTTAATTAAATGACCGGAAAGCCGAAAGAACATGTGCGCATCACTTTTATGGCTCCTTACGAAGATTAAAATAAAGATATGATGATACTAAACCTTATGTCTAGAATCCTTATTCTTATTTTGATCAAACTTTGATTCTAGAAAAATGTCTATAATTTGTGGCTTAAGCTTAAAGGGGTCTTAAGAAGAAATCAAAATTCAGGGAATCTCGTTTAATTGGTGTCTAATAACTACGAATCACATTTAATGCAAATCTGAAATATTTGAATTTTTAAATAGAAGGTTGTGCCCATATCGTGACCCCCCACCCCCACCCCCACCCCAACAACAACCCTTTAAAATACTACAAAGAAAATGAAATTGTTGCAATATTTATTTATTGGTGCATAATACTTCTGGTTGAATACTCATCAGACTGGAGTTATATCCCCCCCCCCTTTGCATAAAAGTACATTTAAACTAAATATAGCCCACATTACCCACCTAGCAGCTGTGTACCAAATTCATGTTAGATAGTTTGGGAATTTACTTCACGTAAACATACAGAGATATAAATATAGATATATACACATGTACATAACTTTATAGACGTAGATTAAATAAAAAAAAAAAAAAAGATAATTAGAATGAAATGCTATGCAACACGATTAATCGCCGTCATGTTTCTGTCTTTTGAATAGACAGAAAAGAAGGAAATACGACGGACGACAAAGACCTCAAGGTCGAAGCTTTTATTCCAAGTTCAAGGTCGTTTCATTTCATGCATAATTAATCATATAAAGAGTCGCGCATGCGCGTCTGTGTAGGGTGGGGGGTACTGTTTTGTACTTGGAAAACACGTAATACATGTTAATTCTTCAGTGAAAATCTATACATATCTTAGTTTATTTAGCTTTCTTTCTGTCCAGAGATGTAAATGAAAACAAAACCCTATATAAAGAGCAAGTAAAATCGGTGTTTATCCAGAACTACGGAGACATTTGAAAGAAAAGAAAAAAAGACTGAGGAATATCTCTTTGATGTACGTACTTGTCACCGAATGAAAATATCCTATACCAAAAAATCACCTAAATTAATAAAGTAGTTTTTCTTTTATAAAAGAAAAACAAATTTTATCAATAAACGAATAAGGGAGAAATATCGCCGCCATGTTGATCGTATTCAAGGGAAATAATACGAACTTTTGCGAAATAGAGAAATAAAGTCTTGAATTTTGGGTGTTATCTTCCTTAACTGCCTTGAATATAACCGAAAATGCCGCTGATATATCAACATTACCCTTTTATCAGTAAAATCTAATTTTCTTTTGTAAACTAAAAACTACTTAATTAATTTACGTGATTTTTTGGTATACGATATATTCATTCCGTGACAGATACGTACATCAAACAGATATTTCTGTTTTTTTTTAATGTCTCTGTATTTCTTGATAAGCACCGTAAAATCTTACTAAGAATCCAATAGTAATTAGTTGTGGCAAACGCCACAACTAATGGGATATATGTACGACCTTTCTTTCTTTCTTTGCTCAGTCCTTCTTCGTTTCTGAGGCAGAGAATATTGCAGAATCACGTTTGCCAAAAGTTCCGGCCAATGAGGGACCAACAGGTTAGCTTGACCACGCGTGGTTTGAAGTCTATAAAAAGGCACGCACTTTCTTTCTCTCGCTCTTTTCCTTCAGCCTTCTTGGCGAATGCACACAAAGAACTCTCGTCGACAACCTCCACCGAGAAGGTTGGGGGGGGGGGGGTAATCTCTTTCAATTTGACGAACTTTTCTTCACACATACACCACTTACAATTTGCCACACAAAAGACATTCAACACGCTCGCATATATACGCTTACAATTACGAACCTAAGAACTCTACAAAATGTTTTAAGTAAATAAATTGTTTTTGTTTCGTATAAATGTTTTCCTCTTTATTAATTTTATAAAATACCATTTTTGTGTGTTTAGCTTTCTAATTCCTTCGCTTTCCTTCTAATATAAGTTTTAGATAATAATAATTTTTTCTTCCTTTCTCTTTGTTTGTCTTAACCTCTTAATTTAATCTACATGTGGTCCGGCGACGTTCCTAAAACAGTGGGATGACATGCCGCTACAAAGGCATCTCTCTCACAACCTTTGGGCGGGGGATTCTTTCTCTCATAACCATTTGTCCGGCAATCCTTCGCCACTGTGGTTAATCCTTTGTTCATATCTCCTGCCCAAATAAAGATAACACCCAAGGGGGCCATAAGTTTTCTTTTTGGTCTTTGCTTTTTATTTATTTATTTTTTTTTTTGCGATAATGTTGTGGGAGTCACCGTTTGCGCCGGAATCCATAAACAGCAAAAGACATGTTCTACTTATATATATTATTCATGGTTTAGAGCTGGAATACACACTACACATGGTGCTGGTTCATTTCCGAATTATATCAGGGGGGGGGGGGGGGCGTACGTGCTGAAATAATATTTACCAATTGCAATGAATGAGAACGTTTATTTATAAAGAAGTATTTTTTGGTTGACGTATATGATACGCCACCTTCAGTTTAGATTGTTTATTTATTTCTAAGCTTTCTAAGCTTTTCGGATTACTATCAATAAAGCACCACATATTAAAATTATAGAAAAAAAAAGTGACCTGTTGGGTCACCCACTGACCTCGGGTAAGATTGAATCAGGAACAACTGAGTTTGCAAAGCCAGTTAATTTTGAAAAATAAAAAGACAAAATCCAAAGTTAATCTCTTTCTGCTCGCTATATATCTCCCTTAGTTTTATTACTTTTGACTCTTAATAAACAGAGAGAGAGAGAATCGAGAGTGATAGACAACGCATAAATAAGAGCGAGAATTTTACTGTTATTCAAATCAATAATACAACATTTTATTTACCTCCCCAGGAGGTTAGGCACAAGGCCAGTTTTATCTTACTCCCACAAGGTAAGATGTGACCCAAGGTCGGGTCGGGAAAGCCAGCGCCCAAGAAGGTGAGCACTCTGGCCATTAAAAATTGGCTGGGCAGCCCCGTCGGCATTCCCCGGTAGGGGCGCCTCAGACAGTAAGCAATAAACTTACTCCTCCCCAAAGAGGGGAGGCAAAGCCTGGGAGGGTGGACCTTCTAGAACTGCACAGGACAAACCCATAGACAGGCGTAAATCAAGCCCCGAAGGCCAAGACGATACCAGTTTATGGGGTGTAGTATCCATCGGAACAAAGGTCGATTAATAATACAACATAATATTTTGAAATACTGTATATATAGTACAGACGAAAGACCCAAAGACAGCTATTTGTATGCTTAATTTACATAAGAATCTTTTAAACAGTTTATAATGAATGAATGTTTGATGTTATCATTTTTAATTTTATTGTCCTATATTACCTATGTATAAGCAAGTTTTGTCGATATGAATAATAATTAAAGTGATTTAATTTTTTTAAAAAAGGATAAATTATGAAAACCTTTCTTAAAATATTTGAACGTTAATTTCGCTGGCTAGAATGAAAGATGTCATAAAGAAGGGAAAGGATGACCGCTTGATCTCTCTCTCTCTCTCTCTCTCTCTCTCACGCACACCACTGCTTAGACGAATTGATGTATTCTTTCTTTTCATTTCTTTATTTAAAATATAAATTTGTATCAAAATTACTAACATGTTAATGTTTATATGAAATGTTTATTATTTAAAAATGTGTTTTTATGGAGCGATAACAAGCTGACAAAGCAAGTTAGTATATATATATATATATAATATATATATATATATATATATATATATATATATATAACTTCTTTTGTAAGATGGTAGGAAAAATCCCAGCAGAGTGCTCGATTAATTAAGAAAATCAAAATTAAGAGCATAATATTTATTTATTATTTGGTATATCACAAAATGACACATGCTTAATCCAAATGCTTCATCCAGCGTATTAGATGCAGAAGAAAAAGATATTCCAGAAACACAGAAACTTGCATGCTTATTTCTATAAAAAGTCTAGAGAAAGTAATGTTTTACCAGATCACCATCAGCAAGCCCATGAGACACCTTGCCACAACAGATTGCCATCAACAAGCCCATGAGATGCTTTCCCTCCATGCCACAATAGATCACCAGTGGCAGCCAGCCTCTATGCTAGAGCTAAACATGACATTCCCACCAACGAAACACACAATGATGTTGATCTCAGCCAAAAAGCCTCCATTAGGAAATCTTTACTTCATCTTGCCATGCTAAGTGCCTCATGCAAAGTATCAGCATTGACACAGCAACTACGACGACCTGCATTGCCAACATCGTCAATACAATTTTTACAAATGGACACCAAATAACATGTTCAATCTCCATGGCAAAGCAAAACACTTTTTTCCCACCAACAAATTTACATAGCCTTGATCTCAACAAGAATCTATGTTGGGGAAGTAATACATACATTTCTAACACCCACACACACAAACACCAACGATCAGCAACATTTACTACTGCTAAGAGCACACACACACAACCAGCAATGTATTTGACAAAACAAGAAAGCGGCCCTAAGAACTATTACTCCTGATAATAACGCACAGAGATGCAGCTGTCCAACTTATAAACTTTCACTTATATTAGATAAGTGTAAAAGACAATTTCCACACATGCACCAATGTTCTCATACTAATGCCCTCAAATCGCAGACACGAATACAAAACACCCTCAGCGTCTTTTCTCTAAATAAAAATAGTTGTTACATTTACAACCACTGTTTATCGTATTTTATTTCTTGTTTAGTCATTTGTACTTTAATAATCATTTTGTTGTTGCATATTTTCATTTCACAAGGCTACGATAGATGTTTTAGCCTCGTTCTAAATGATTAGAAGGGAGGGTTTTTTTTTCTGTCATAACATCAACATGTTCTGATGCACACGTCGTTGCTACAGTGAATTCTTTGGTTGAGACCATGTATGAGAGTCGTCCACTAATTATTGGAATTCTGATTGTTTGACATATGAAAATTGTCACCAAATTTGCATCTTTCTATCATAAAAACGAACAAAATTGTTATTTTTCTGGCTTTTCTCTCATGGAGAGCTATAATAGCACATTCTTACTGTTAAATATTAAAGGGTACGTTCGCTAGTATTCATCTGATGATTTGGATTATTCGTAGGGCAGCGTTCACATGTACACAAGAAACTGAGGTCAGTGAGTATGCACTCAAATATAAGCTTACCTGCTGTAGCCAAAAGCGGACGTGACGTCACATGGCTCAAAGAGAGAGAGAGAGCGAGAAAGGTAGGATAGTTTGTTGGGAAGCTTTGGAGCAAACAGCATGTGTAAAGACGGATGTAAGAATCGATTGTAAGCTAAGAGGCTAAGGACCTCAGATGTCTCTAGCCCGGAACATCCTCCGTTGCTAGCAAAAAAGAAAGAAAATGCCAACAGCTCAATAAATCGTCCTTTCTCTAAAACTCAGAATATCCCCTTTTCATTGGTTATTGTGAGACATTAATTCCAGGCGAAAATGCATGGAGATGATCGCTGATAAAATGCCTCAGTCACGAGAGGAGTGGTCGACACAAGGTAGGATTAACTTGTGCTGTTATGATTTGTGATTTGCCTTCCATAACAAGGTATGTTTATGAATTTCCATGTATTTCATTTGATTGTGACTTACGAGGAATTGAGCCTCCCCTTAGAGAGGAGGTATATGCAACATTACTAAAAAATCATTTGAGTAAATTATTTGGTTGTTTATTGATATTTTATCGCCCTAAGTATCGCTGGGCAAAGTCGAGTATCTCCGCTAGTATCTATATATGATTAAGTTTCAAAGTAAATGTCAATCAAGCACAATAGAATTTGTGTGGGACAGATTTGGGTATTTATATGGGAGGCTCACATAACATGTATTCTTTGTAATAACAATATATACACGTGATCAGTTTTTGTGCGTATAATAGGCCGAGTAAAATTAATTTCCCGAACAGAACAGTTTTCCACCAATTTAATGTCTCCTTACAAAGATTAAAATCAAGATATAATGGTACTAAACCTTATGCCTAGAATCCTTATTCCAATTTTAATCAAAATCCATTAAATGATTTTCTTTCTAGAAAATGTCTAAAATTTAAGGCTTAAGCTTAAGGGATCGTAAGAAGAAACTGAAATTCAGGGAATCTTGTTTAATCGGTGTCTAATGACTATAAATCAAATTTAATGTAAATCCGTAAGCTTTCTGAATGGGAGGTTATGCTCATATTGTGCCCCCTAAAAGCCCTTCAATATACTCCAAAGAAGCTGAAATTTGGGTAATATTTATTAATTGATATCTAATACCTATTTTTTAAATTTCACAAAAATCAGAGGTATCTGAATTTTTATGAAGGGCTTCCCACCCATTTGCATAAAAGTAAATTAAACTCAATATAACCCACATTACCTACTTAGCCGATGTGCTCTAAAATTCATAATGATAGGTTAATTAGTTTAGGAGTGAATCCTGTAAATACACATATATAAACATATACACATACCTAACTTTATATGGATTAAGTGTTGGTGTATATGCATAATGAGAAAAATATATGAATAACTTTTATTATCAATAATAATGGTTGGGCAGAAATGTTGTTATGGATATTGACTGTTGTAGTGATTTGTAAGGGTAAGTTACATGGGATAACAATGATATAACATTGGCTTCACAGATAGAATGGCTAACGTATAGAATGAATACCAGGTTAAAAAAAAAAGAAATAAAAGAAATTTCTTTTCTTTTTCTTCTTTTTTTTCCGGATAGAAAATCAATATAAATGATAGAAACGGATGTGATCGATAGATTCATATACTCTCTTTTTTTTGTTTCTTTGGTTTTACCTTTAACATCAGGCAGGATACATATATATATATATTCATCATCAAGACATTTACAGCACAATCTGCTCACTGAGGGCTTCTCAGCAGATAAATGTATCGGATCAAGAGTACAATAAGGACCCCAGTTCATTAACACAAGACGCGGAACATGTTCTGGTAGTCACCGGCGTCCAGAGTGCCCCTTTTTGGGAAGCTTGATTTTTCCCTACAAAACGGAAGATTACTGAAGTACGGCGATAAATATTTCATACCCCCCCCCATTTCTGCCCTCGTGGGTAGGCAAGTAAATAGTGACACAAAAACATGTTTTAAAAGAAAACATGTTAATATTTTATTTGTTTTATTTATGGACCCTCTGCCTTAGAATAAATATTAACATGTTAAAAGAAAAAAAAATTCCGAAATGTACTGCATTTATTAAAATAAATAAAAGGTTTATTTACAAGTGCTTTGTAAATAGCGAGCACGTGTATTGCGAGGTCAACCGGAAGACGCCGGTGACTTCCAGAATATGTTCCACGTCTTGTGTTAATGAACTGGGGTCCTTATTGTAGTCTTGATCCAATGTATCTTTTATCAAGAGGTGACTTACTCACTCATTTATCGGCAAAAGCCTTTTCTTCGACAAATGAGTCACAATTTATGAAGCTGATGTAGGGACGATAGAGTTGCTTCCCTTGAATAAGATTTTCGTGTCTCGATAGATTCAGAGAAAATGGGACAAGTCTTATTTGTGATCTCGGAAGACACGTGACTTGGACCCAGTTCTCGTGAGACTTTGAGCCGGCTCCTCCATAAATCTAAAGGCGTCGAATGTAAGTAAACCCATTTGACTATTTCACACAACTCCTTTTTTGAATAACGACTATGTGCATTCAATTGTTTTGGGACTTATAGTAAATGTTTATTTCTTTATCTTTGACCGTGCCAGCGTTTGTCAAAACAAACGTTAAATAAAAGCACATGAGTTTAAATCACTTCTTTGCGTTTCCTCTTATTTGTCGACACACACACACGGGTGTTGTTGTGTTATTGTTTATCTCCCTGGTATTCACGGACGGTTTTCGATAGACTAAGAATGCGAATCACTCTACTGAACACTGAAAAGCAATTTGCGGATAAGGGTTAATGTGATGTACAGATTGTCAGTTGATTGATGAAGAATATTAAAAGAGGATCGAATGAACAAAGTTGGATTACTTATCGGGACAGTCTATGACAAGTATTTGTTGAGATTGAATTTAAAGACGGCCATGTTGTAGTCTGGAGAGAAGCAGTCCAGTGGAAATCTGTTCCATAGATGAGAAATTCTTGGAAAGAAATTCTGTTTGTGGAAATTCCGCTTTACACTAGGTACATGGAAGAAAGGACAGTTCTTTTCAATTGTGGTAAGAAGATGAGTTCTCGCAGTAAATGCCTTAGAAGATGAACCAGAGATTGGAGCTCAGTCGAGCACCTTCAATGGAAATCAGGAGTAGAGTAGAGAAAGACTAGCAGTGGCTCTTCTGTGAGAAAGGGGCTGAGGAGAACAGAAGAGATCATTCCCAACAAGATGGCGAAGTCGATTTTGTACTCTGTCAAGGGAAGAAAGAGTGCTCGGAGCGGCACCTCCCCAGATGTGGCAGCAATACTCCATCTTAGGGCGTATCTGACTCATATATAAGTAGCGGATTGAATCAGGAGTCATGTACTTTCTGGAGTGATAGAATGATCCAACAACTTTTCCACCGACCTTAGCTAGAGATTGTATTTCACCTGACACTATCCAATCTGACCTTTTGTGGATTTTCTTTACAAAAACTGAATAAATATACTTACAGGTATTGGGCTAATATCAGAGTGGTGTATTGTTCTGTTCAGTCCTAGGTGATCATTCTCCTAGGAATTATCTCCTCCTTTGGGAGGAGCGGTTGGTTTATTGCTGGTCGCCTGAGGCACCTCTACCAGGAAATTTTGACATGTCTAATCACGACAAATTTTTCACCCATGCTGAATGCCCCCTTTTTTAAAGGGAACTTGATTCTTCCACCATAAACTGACCGAGTATCTAACGTTACTGCAGTGGGAGGCACTTAGATTCCGCCAAGAAGATCTGTCACGTGAATTTCCACAAAATTATTTTATTGATTTTTTTTTTTTTTCAAATGAGTGCAAGGTAACGAGAATTCAAATTGATGAGGTGAGGTCTTGTCTAGACCAGAGGTCTTCAAAGTGGGGGTCGCGACCTCCAGGGGAGTCGCGTAACCATAGAAAGGGGGTCGCCAAAATTCTTCTTTAAAAATCACGTTCGCTAAAATGAGTCTCATATCGTTTTGGTCTGGTCTTGATTCAGAATATTCGAACTTATCTCAGCTTGCAATAAACACTCTTCTACCTTTTGCATCGACTTATTTATGCGAAAGTGCTTTTTCGGCATTAACTAACCTAAAAACAAAACATCGAGCAAATTTGAAATGTATCGAAACCGTACTAAGACCAGCTTTGACAAAGTTAGAGCCTAGATTTGATCTTTTATGCAAAAAAATGCAATCGCATCAATCTCATTGATTCAAATGAAATGATATAATCTTAATAATGATATATGATTTTAACTGCTATTATCTTTCATAACCCCTTATTTTTTCGTACATATGCTTATTTCTGTGAATTCTTTTATAAATAAATAAAAAAAGTAAAATATATTTTATTTCATGTTTAGCTTATGTTGATTTTTCGAAGGAATAAACTTTTTCACTCCATTAACTTATTTTTTATTTATAAAAAATTTTGGTGGGTCACGAAAAAAATTTTTTCCAAAAAGGGGTCGCGACAAAAAAAGTTTGAAGAGCACTGGTCTAGACGACCGGAAGTTATCTGAGGTGGCAAACAAAGAAAAGGAAAGAAAAAGAAAATGGTCATATCTTTTTACATACACATTGCAAATTCGTTCTAAATACAGCCATTTAGTTTGGTATTATTTCTAACCACGATTGAGTCACACTAGATAGATAGAGAGATAGATAGATAGATAGATAGATAGATAGAGAGAGAGAGAGATAGATAGATATGAGCATAATAGATAGATTAGCAGAGACACACCGATATAGGTTGACAGAAAGATTATATATGCATATATGCTCCATGTAAGCGTACAGCTTACCCCTTTGATTCTTCCTCATTCCACCCTATATCTTGGAGGCCCTTTGGTCCACCCATGAGTCTGGTCTGTTACCTCCAACAGTGTATCCTTCAACTTCTTCCACACTTTCTAAAGTGGATCTGATAATCGAATTCTCCATCACTTGGTCTCTAAACTCGCGCTTCACATGTTCTTCATTAAACCTCCACACTTTTCTCCTGGGGATAATCTTTTTCTTTACCTCATGAGCTTTCTTGCAGCATAAAATCGCAAATAACTGGTTTGTACTGTGCCACAATTTCTTCACCAAGTATTACTTTCACAGCACTCAAGATCTCTCCGTCCCTTTTCCTTACCAACCGATAATCTAATGGAGTCTTTGCTGTACAAGATTCATACATAACGAAATGGTGTACCCCTTTTCTGAAAACTATGTTTGCAACCAACATGTCGACGGCAAGACCAACTTCTGAAATGCTTTCTATTTCTGCGCCACAGCTAGTATTTCCTTCTCATCAACCTTATTAGTTACTGTAATAAGCCTCCGATATTACTTACCTTTCGCATCTTCAAACCACATTGTGGTGCATAAACTGATATAGCTATGCAAATTTTCTCACCAACCATCAACTTCATCAGTATGATTCACACGATTAACTTCAATCACTTTATCTACCCATCTCTCTGCAATAAAAATACAAACACCACATGTTCCCTTTTCATTTCCAATCCAATACAGCATATATCTTGCATTCTTTTCATACAATTATTCTAGCAGATTTACTTCTCCATCACGATTAATAACTCTTCTCTCAAGAAAGTCAACAATCTCACCAGATCTTCCACGCAAGCTTCTCACATTTAAACTAAATGTAAATATTTTTCACAAGAAATTGATTAAGAGTAAAGGTAAAAGGCAGGGGGATGGGGTCGAGTAGTGAGTGAAAAAAAAAATAAAAGTAAAATGACTCCCGGGCAACGCCGGTAGATGCAACCAGTTTTATTATAAAGAGAAGTTTTGTTTTTTTAAATCTTGCCACACAAATTAAATTGATGGCATTGTTTTCGCCCTTTCCGCCTTTTCCATTCATATCTACGTTTTGTCAAATTTTATCCAAACATTATTGGAAGATAGATGTAAACACAGATATGAATAGACTGTGAAATGGGGAAGATGTGTCATGTATGCTTTGTATGGAGACATACAACCTGATATTGATTGTCAAACTTATGAATTTATTTGGAAACTTATAAAGAAAAAAAAAGGAAATTTATCCGAGAATGACAGGTGAACATTAGAGACATACCAAATAGTTGTGCAGGTGATGGAAGTATATTTTTTCATTGACAAAATATAAATAGATGGATAGATATACCTATTTCAATTATATATGCTATACATTTCACTAATGGAGAATAGAAAAAAAAATCAAAGATAAATTCTGAATTAGGTTTTAAAATAATAATAATAATAATAATTCATGTAGACTTTTTTGGACAAAGATACATAAATGTAAACTCTGTGGACAAAGAAACGTAACAGTAAATCACATGATAAGCGAGCACAAAAGGAATAAAAAAACAGGCACGATTGTATGGAGTAGGCAAATGTCTGCACTTTGAACATGCAAATAAATGATACAGAGACAAATCGAGACAGTATTGGAAAGTGAAAATTATAAAATCCTCTGTAAATGGAAGTACAAATGGATAAACGCATCCAAACTAGGAGACCAGACATGATAATAGTTAACAAGAAGGTAATAACCTGGCAAATCGTAGTATTCGCCATCTCAGCAGATCACTGGGTGAAGATAAAGGAGGCAGAAAAACTAAGCAAATACATGGCACTTGCCAGAGAGCCGAAAGGAAGAACATGAAGAAAGTTACTGTCATACCAATAATTGTAAGAGCACTAGGATTGGAGTCAAAGGGAGGGTTGACATGATACAATGCACAGACTCCAAGGAACACCATGAGTAATCACTGATAATGACTCATGTGAGAAGTCATGAGTAAATAATAATAATGATAATGATAATAATAATAATAATAATAGAGGGAATAATCAATTGTCACTTAGTGTAAGGCTTAGCGCTTTGCAAAAGAATTGAGCATTCTCGGTAGTGAATAATGTGAATGAAAAAATATATAAACATTTATTTTGGAGACAAACATAATAATGAAGTGGTAAAAATGTCTGACTGCACTTCACTATTTGATGATCAACTGGTTGTATTTTGAATAAGCATAAAATAATATATATATATATATATATATATATATATATATATACTAGAAGAATATACAGCATAATCACTTTGACACACCGGTTTCCGTTAGATCACCAAAGTTAAGCGACGTCGAGCCGGGCCAGTACTAAATGGGTGACTATTTGGGAATACCAGGTGCTGTATGTGCTCTTCCTTTATCTCGGCATCGTTTCAAGTAGTCTTGGATTTCTACTTGCCACTGGAATCAAGCAGTGCCGAGCCAGGAGAGGTGTGGTTGGGACTGCGCAACCCTTGCTTCACAATTACACACACAGTTACCCTTACAAGGGGTATCCGGCGCTTATGGAGACGTTGTTGCAATATTAGAGGGACATAACTTTTTCAAAATCCAAGGGACATAACTACGTTTGACTTAAAAAAAATCAAATTCATGGACAGAGGGGTAAAAATTAACATTATTTTTTTTTTTAGAGGGAGGGGGGATTCTACTTTTTTAGGTAATTACGTGTGCTTTTACAACCTGGAACCCCTACATACTCAGAACTGAGATGTTCCACCTTCATCTCATGGAGTTTCTTTGACAGAAAAGAGAAATGGGAAAAGTATTCCCGCGTATAATTCTTGCAATCAGGGAGCAATATGTGATATAATTTCAGTTTTCGTTAATTAATAAGTTTATTTAATTTTTGTATTTGATTAATTAACAAATTTTATTTTTCCAGTTTATAATTAACGTTTTTTTCACCTAACATTGTTTCATTTTTAGTTCGTTAATTAACTTGTTTCATTTTTCGATTTATTATGCTTTTACTAATTAAAGGTAAATATACGTTTAAAAATATGTGGTGGTTCCAGGTTGTAAAAGCACACGTAATTACCTGAAAAAGTAGAATCCCTCTCCTCTAAAAAAATCCCAGTGGTTCCAGGTTGTAAATAGACACGTAATTACCTAAAAAAAGTAGAACCCCTCTCCTCTCTCAAAATCCCAGTGGTTCCAGGTTGTAAAAGCACACGTAATTATCTGAAAAAGTAGAATCCCACTCCTCTAAAAAAATCCCAGTGGTTCCAGGTTGTAAAAGCACACGTAATTACCTGAAAAAGTAGAATCCCTCTCCTCTTAAAAAAATCCCAGTGGTTTCAGGTTGTAAATAGACACGTAATTACCTAAAAAAGTAGAACCCCTCTCCTCTAAATAAATCCCAGTGGTTCCAGGTTGTAAAAGCACACGTAATTACCTGAAAAAGTAGAATCCTCCCCCTCTAAAAATAATAATGTTAATTTTTACCCCTCTGTCCATCCGTACATGTATTTGAATTTTTTAAGTCAAACGTAGTTATTTCCATTGGATTTTGAAAAAGTTATTTCCCTCTAATATTGCAAGAACGTCTTCATAAGTGCCGGGTATTTATTGTCTCTCAAGACTGAATGGAGGCCCTGAATACTAGAAGAATACCCGTCCCAACACAGGCAAAATTAATTCCTCAAACAGTACAGTTTTGCACCACTTATATGTCCCCTTACAAAAATTAAAATCAAGATACAGTGATACTAAACCTTATGTCAAGAATCTTTATTCCTATTTTATTAAAAATGCATTACATTATTTTGATTGTAGAAAATGTCTAAAATTTAAGTTTAAAGTTGAAGGGCTTTTAAAATATTGAAATTCAGGGAATCTTGCTTAATTGGTGTCTAATGACTATGAATCAAATTCAATGCAAATCAATGCAAATCTGAAATATTTGACTTTTCAAATGGACGGTTGTGCCCCTATTATACCTCCTAAAACCCTTAAAAATACTCCAAATAACTGAAATTTCGGGAATTTTTATTAATTAATGTTGAATACCTATTGTTAAAATTTCACAAAATTCGGAGGTATTTCAATTTTCATTAATAGCTTCCACCCCCTTGTTATCACCTTTGCAATTATTAAACTAAATATAGCCCACATTAAACTAAATATAGCCCACATTTGGGCCCCTTGTGTCTAGCAACAGTGTTCCAAAAGACTTGAATCCTGTACATATAAATATATAAACATACTTAACTTTATATATAAATAAATGAATAAATGCTATCCTAGATGCTATATATTATGTTTACTTGTTACACATATTTCATGCCTCATTCAATCTCCTAAAAGCAAAAAATGCCTTTTATTTTTTCGGTATTGCAAAATGGTAATGGGAAAAAAATTGGCACCAAAAGATTTTCAAAAATGGTGTTTTCAGAAAGAAAGAAAGAAAGAAAGAAAGAAAGAAACGAATTTATTTCATAGAAAATGTATAGAAATTACCTTTATCTTTTGAATTATAATATCTCTTTTTTTCCTTATTCTTAATGTCAACAGAAATACAATAATAAACCAACTAACATTTCCTTGCATTTAAATATTATTTACTCACTTGGAGTTCTCACACGAGTCATTATCAGTGATTACTCAAGTGGTGTTCTCTGGAATCTGAGTGACAACTTTCTTTTATTGTTTAAAATCTATATGTGAAACGTCAGAAAAAAAGCATTGCATCTCCTATGTAGATTTGTATTTTTAATGTGAATTTTATGTTGACGATGTGAGAAAATCATTTCCCAGTTTGGACCCATTTAGAATATTTGTATACAAATTAGCGAAGATAATTCAAACATAGCAAATGCAGGAAATCTGAACGTTTTCATTTATAAACCGAATTTTCACGAGCATCACGTAGATCTAAACATAAAGAATCCTATCCTTGGGAAAGGTATGAACCCATTTGTCCTCCCTCCAGCTATCGGTTAAATAGTAGAATAGATTAGACTCTCAGTTTTATATATTAAGGGGTGGTTGTGTATGAGGAAGAAGAGATATCATCTGCAAGAAGTGAAACAAGCTCACATTCTCTTTTTCTGCTTTGATTTCAGCACAACGAGACATGCTCAGTGTAGTTACATAAAGACATGGACAAATAATACCACGGTTCATGAGCGATGTTTCCTGAGCTCGAAAAAATAATGATTACAAGATTAAACTATATTAGAACTCAACCATCTGTACCGGCCATGTGTGACATGAAATAAAGATGGCTGACCAGAAAATAGAAACGAGTATCCAACATCAAACCTTGGTAAGACAACTCGTTTAGGAGAAGGAAAATAGTTTGAAATGACACCAGTACTACTCCTATCAGCTTCCTTAAAAATTATGTCTTGAAAAGCAACAGAATTGCTTGCAGAGGAATGGTTGCTAAATTTAAATTGAGAAAAAAAAGGCAAAGAAGAAAAGTAAAAGACAGATGAAAAGAAAACATTGTACATGTTAGACGTTTACAATAAAGAAGGTTTATCAGTATTTGTTTCAATGGCTTATCACTCGAAAACCAAGCATTTCCAGGACCCATATTTTTGGTAACTTTTTTTCATTAGTTACACATATAGAACATAATCCCATAGTTATGCCATCGATTTTCAAAAAGACTCTGTACACATATTTGGCCCACACCATTCAATATACAATAACTCAAGGAACGTTCTCATTGGTCGAAACCCTGTATACATATTTGGCCCACACCATTCAATATACAATAACTCAAGGAACGTTCTCATTGGTCGAAACCCTGTATACATATTTGGCCCACACCACTCAACATACAATAACTCAAGGAACGTTCTCATTGGTCGAAACCCTGTATACATATTTGGCCCACACCATTCAATATACGATAACTCAAGGAACGTTCTCATTGGTCGAAACCCTGTATACATATTTGGCCCACACCATTCAATATACAATAACTCAAGGAACGTTCTCATTGGTCGAAACCCTGTATACATATTTGGCCCACACCACTCAATATACAATAACTCAAGGAACGTTCTCATTGGTTGAAACGTCAGTTACAGGTGCCAATAAAGATGTTTTAACAAATGGAATATTTTGTTTTACTTTTTAATTAATATTTTATTTTGTTTGATGTTTCATTCAATCTGATCTGCTCTGATAGTAATGTGTAATGCAGTCGGGCGTTATTTTTGCGCATTTAAAGTTGGTTTCTTATTCGGACAATAAATATTTGAAAGACGATTAAGCTAGAATATCGATGGGTACATATTTTGTGAAATATTGCTTATTCACTAAAATCCCTCGGGGGAACGGGCAGGCCACTTACAATCAGTTCAGACAAAAAAAAAAAAAAAAAAAAAAAAAAAACACACCCCCATCCCCGAGATGGGAAAAAAAAAAGAAAAAAAAAAAAGAAAAAAAAAAAGAAAAAAAAAAAAAAAAAAAAAAAAAAGAACACTTCCCATCCCCGAGATGGGAAAAAACACAATTGCTTTGCTGATCGATGCTTTGTGGGTTTTTCTTTCTTTTCTTTTTCTTTTATCATAAAGCTAATAATACAATGGGTAGAGAGCGCAAGAAGGAGAGAGCGGGGGAAAAGAGAGATAAAAAGAAAGTTGGAGGAAGAAATAAAGAGAGAGAGAGAGGGGGAGGGGAGGGAGAAACACACACACAGGTAACCAAACTTTTCCTTAATGAAACATGAAATATTGCTTATTCACTAAAATCCCTCTGGGAACGGGCAGGCCACTTACAATCAGTTCAGACAAAAAAAAAAAAAAAAAAAAAAAAAAAGAACACACCCCCATCCCCGAGATGGGAAAAAACACAATTGCTTTGCTGATCGATGCTTTGTGGGTTTTTCTTTCTTTTCTTTTTTTTTTATCATAAAGCTAATAATACAATGGGTAGAGAGCGCGAGAAGGAGAGAGCGGGGGAAAAGAGAGATAAAAAGAAAGTTGGAGGAAGAGATAAAGAGAAAGAGAGAGAGAGGGGGAGGGGAGGGAGAAACACACACACAGGTAACCAAACTTTCCCTTAATGAAACATCTATAAATAAATGATCAACTACAAAAGTGCAGGCAGAAATTGATTACAGGTGTCTATTCATATTATAAATGTATGGACACACTTTCTTTGATATAAACAATTCAAAAATATGCACAGGGTGGAGGAGGGGTTTTCGATTGGCCTAATGGATACACCTTTTAGGCCTGCGGTTGTTTAATGTGTGGAATACAGTTTCCCCGAGGGGGGGGGGGTAATCTGATAGGCATAAAAAAATATAGACTAATAGGGACTACTACTGTTATGTTTAGCCCGAAGGGCAGGTAGATACTATGAATGTTTATTTGCTGGTTTTCATTTTTTTACATTTTATTAAATAAACGACACTCGAATAATTTTACTCTTAAATATACGAACAGATCCAGGAGAAGGCAAAGAAAGTATGGACACTTGTACAGATGCGGTACACGAGCCGAAATTTATTTTAGAAGAGTTCCAATGGTGTAAGACGGGGCTGACAACTCTGATTCTCCGAAAATGGACGTAATCAACGTGAATGCTTTGAATATGCGCGAGTTATTATATTAAACAAGTACTTAACAGAAAGTGGTGGATATTTTGCAAATGTTCTATCAATATACTGTTGATTTTCACAAATGTTAATTTCTGCGATAATTTAATATTTTAAACTATAAAAAAAAAAAAATCTGTTAATATGACTGTTCGTTTTGTTATTTTTGAAATGCAAAAATATACTGTTGATTTTCCCAAATTCTATTTTCTTCAATAAATGTTCTATCAATATACTGTTGATTTTCACAAATCTTAATTTCTGCGATAATTAATATTATAAACTATAAAAAAAAAACTGTTAATCTAAACAAGAGGACTGTTCGTTTTGTTGGTTTTGAAATAAAAAAATATACTTTTGATTTTCCCAAATTCTATTTTCTTCAATAAATTTTCTATCAATATACTGCTGATTTTCCCAAATTCTATTTTCTTCAATAAATGTTCTATCAATATACTGTTGATTTTCACAAATCTTAATTTCTGCGATAATTAATATTTTAAACTATAAAAAAAAAACTGTTAATCTAAACAAGAGGACTGTTCGTTTTGTTGGTTTTGAAATAAAAAAATATACTTTTGATTTTCCCAAATTCTATTTTCTTCAATAGATTTTCTATCAATATACTGCTGATTTTCCCAAATTCTATTTTCTTCAATAAATGTTCTATCTATTGATTTTCACAAATTGTTATTTCTTCGAAAAACGTTCTATTAATTGAATTGGCATGACTTCTTGTTTAAAAAAATGCATATTTTCCATTTTCGGAGAAATTCCGTACTAAAAAAGGAGATTTGTCTGCCCCTTACACCATTGGAACTCTTCTAAAATAAATTTCGGCTCGTGTACCGCATCTGTACAAGTGCCGAAGTATGTTCATACATATAAGCAACCGCTTTGGGTAAATGACGAGATCGCTGTCCTAAACAGAATGCGATAAAAATAGTTTTATGTTGTTGTTATTTTTAATGTTGGTTTTTTATTACATGCTGAACCATCTCGAGTTAAAATCTATTTAGTATTACGCTGAAATCTGAAGAAAAACATGTTTAAAATGTGTAAATATACTAGAATAATCAAGGTATTTACAAGATGGCGTCATACTGGAACCGGAAGTAGGTTATTATGTAAAAAGCAAACAGAGTTTACGTTATCTAAAACGAAGCAAGCCCTTTTATTATCCCAGAACGTAATTTTAATAATTCCCAGAATAGTATTTAATAATGGCTAATGCAAGAAGTGTTTACAAATTATCTATAAAAAAAGGTTGTGAAACCAATAGTTTTATAAATATTTTTTAAAATTTTAAATATAATATAGTAATTTAAATGTAAATTTTTATAATTTATTAGAAGACTATACTTCGTTTCATTACACATTATTTACGTTCCAGGTTTTTGTATTGCTTGTGGAGCCATGCTTGTTTTCCGTATCGCTCAAGACGAAAAAAGTGTTAAAGTGTTTTTTTTTCCTACTACTACGTAATACTAAATTGATTTTAACTCCGAAACGTTCATCATGTCATAATCTTTAATATATATATATATTATCGCCTATGCACTATTTTTATTCGATTTTTTTAAGAAACGGTTTAGGATGGTGATCTCATCATTTACCCAGCTTTGTGTATACATTTTATGAGAAATGCCATAGAAATGTAATTGTAAAAGCATTCACAAAATATTAAATATTTGCTTCCGGAGGATGCATATGCTTACTCGTAGTAATAGATTTGTTATTTTCTGAGCCAGTATGCTGTCTTTTATATGCCCTCTCCACTCAACTCTAATTAAACCTACCCCTCCCCTCCAGTTCCCACATCAGGCCTCATGATTTGAGATTGTTCCTAATGCTGTCTTTGTACCTCTTCCTCTGTTGAGGATGCTTTCCAAGATGTAGCTCCCTATAAAATATGAGTCTATCCTCGGCCTTTTGGCTAAGATCAAAGTGTAGTATCTGTTCCCCATAGACTGGTATTGTCTTGGCCTCCGGGGCTTGATTTACGCCGGTCTATGGGATTGTCCTGTGCAGTTCTAGGAGGTCCACCCTCCCAGGCTTCGCCTCCCCTTTTTGGGGAGGAGTAAGTTTATTGCTTACTGTCTGAGGCGCCCCTACCGGGGAATGCCGACGGGGCTGCCCAGGCAATTTTTAAATGGCCAGAGTGCTCACCTCTCGAGCGCTGGCTTTTAACCCCACTTTCTCGACCCAATCTGTGGTCACATCTTACTTGTGGGAGTAGGATAAAACTGGCCTTGTGCCTAACTCCTGGGGAGGAGTAAATACCCTATAAAATATGAGTCTATCCTCGGCCTTTTGGCTAAGATCAAAGTGTAGTATCTGTTCCCCATAGACTGGTATTGTCTTGGCCTCCGGGGCTTGATTTACGCCGGTCTATGGGATTGTCCTGTGCAGTTCTAGGAGGTCCACCCTCCCAGGCTTCGCCTCCCCTTTTTGGGGAGGAGTAAGTTTATTGCTTACTGTCTGAGGCGCCCCTACCGGGGAATGCCGACGGGGCTGCCCAGGCAATTTTTAAATGGCCAGAGTGCTCACCTCTCGAGCGCTGGCTTTTAACCCCACTTTCTCGACCCAATCTGTGGTCACATCTTACTTGTGGGAGTAGGATAAAACTGGCCTTGTGCCTAACTCCTGGGGAGGAGTAAATACCCTATAAAATATGAGTCTATCCTCGGCCTTTTGGCTAAGATCAAAGTGTAGTATCTGTTCCCCATAGACTGGTATTGTCTTGGCCTCCGGGGCTTGATTTACGCCGGTCTATGGGATTGTCCTGTG
Organism: Sepiola atlantica; assembly: GCA_963556195.1. Classification (NCBI taxonomy): domain Eukaryota; kingdom Metazoa; phylum Mollusca; class Cephalopoda; order Sepiida; family Sepiolidae; genus Sepiola; species Sepiola atlantica. Next base: position 28,356,325 of record OY744532.1, on the reverse strand, counting down.
CAGTTCTAGGAGGTCCACCCTCCCAGGCTTCGCCTCCCCTTTTTGGGGAGGAGTAAGTTTATTGCTTACTGTCTGAGGCGCCCCTACCGGGGAATGCCGACGGGGCTGCCCAGGCAATTTTTAAATGGCCAGAGTGCTCACCTCTCGAGCGCTGGCTTTTAACCCCACTTTCTCGACCCAGCTGTGGTCACATCTTACCTGTGGGAGTAAGATAAAACTGGCCTTTTGCCTAACTCCTGGGGAGGAGTAAATACCTTTTGGCTAAGATCAAAGTGTAGTATCTGTTCCGATGGATACTGCACGCCTGTCCTGTGCAGTTCTAGGAGGTCCACCCTCCTAGGCTTCGCCTCCCCTCTTTGGGGAGGAGTAAGTTTATTGCTTACTGTCTGAGGCGCCCCTACCGGGGAATGCCGACGGGGCTGCCCAGGCAATTTTTAAATGGCCAGAGTGCTCACCTCTCGAGCGCTGGCTTTTAACCCCACTTTCTCGACCCAAGCTGTGGTCACATCTTACTTGTGGGAGTAAGATAAAACTGGCCTTGTGCCTAACTCCGGGAGGAGTAAATAAAACCTCGGCCTTTTGGCTAAGATCAAAGTGTAGTATCTGTTCCGATGGATACTGCACGCCTGTCCTGTGCAGTTCTAGGAGGTCCACCCTCCCAGGCTTCGCCTCCCCTCTTTGGGGAGGAGTAAGTTTATTGCTTACTGTCTGAGGCGCCCTACCGGGGAATGCCGACGGGGCTGCCCAGGCAATTTTTAAATGGCCAGAGTGCTCACCTCTCGAGCGCTGGCTTTTAACCCCACTTGCTCGACCCGATCTTGGGTCACATCTTACTTGTGGGAGTAAGATAAAACTGGCCTTGTGCCTAACTCCGCGAGGAGTAAATAAACATCCTTCATGCGAACCACGTGGGATGCCCAGCACATTTGATATACTTACTAGAGACTCAATACCTAAGCATTTTTGCCCCCTGACAAGAATCACACTTTCTTTGATATAAAAAATGCAAAATTATGCACAGGGTGGAGGGGGTTCTCAATTGGCCTAATGGGTACACCTTTTAGGCCTATGGAATCGGTAATGACGAGGTCACATCCTATAAGATATCCATCATGATCAGTTACACACGAATACCATTTGGAAAGGTATTATCCCACAATTTCTCATCCAACTACAGGTAAAAATAACAACTTATGTTCAATTAATAACATACAAAGTATACATTTAAAAAAATTCAAAGTTCAAATAAGATTATTGATTAAAATAAGAGATGCCCTAAGAGGCAGAATGAATAAATCACATTATATACACGGGCTACATAACAGGGGCCGTGTTTGAATGGATAACTTTGAGTGACACTTAAAAGTGAGAGGTGACTCCAGATGGAAGTCGATGAAACCACGTGACTTCCGGACAGAGATTTTCCTGTCTCTTGCAACTGTTCTTCTCTTTGTAATACATCTTTATCTAACTAAACATCAGCAACAGAGTGATTGTGTGCACAGTAAACAAGAACCCGACGGTTCTTGATGATGACACAGGTGTATAATTGTTTACACACGCATCGGTAAGTGAGAATATAATACAAAGTATAAATTTCATTTTTTTAAGCATCTTTAAAATTTTAAACTTAAAGAAAGAGGCAAAATGCCTTAAAAACCCCATGTACCATGTGTTAGATGCAGATATTTTTTATCAAAATCAAAATAAAAAAGATAAAAAAAATTTTTTTCTTTTTTATCTTGACTTTTTTACGAAAAAAAAAAGAAGGCTAATACCTTTTATTTGTCTAAAACTCTGACGACGCCTGTTATATCAGGCGAAATTATTAGATAAAAAAGTCAAGATGAAAAAGAAAAAAAAAAATTTTGATTTTTGATTTTAATGAAAATATCTGCATCTAACACATGGTTTTTTGAAGGCATTTTGCCTCTTTCTTTAAGTTTAAAATTTTAAAGATGCTTAAAAAATGAACTTTCTCAAATTTATACCTACTAGTGACCATGTGCGATTTAAGTTCAAATTTAAAAGAGACACACCGTTAAGTCCACACAACATCGGACGCCACTTCTACAAGACCAGGAAGGATTGTTACGAAAAAAAATATGGTTAATACCTTTTATTCGTCTAAATCTCTGACGAGGCGTGTTATATCAGGCGAAATTATTAGATAAAAAAGTCATGATGAAAAAGAAAAAAATATATATATTTCGATTTTAATAAAAAATATCTGCATCTAACACATGGTTTTTTGAAAGCATTTTGCCTCTTTCTTTAAGTTTATAATACAAAGTGTTTGGAAAAATCGATGGCATAACTTTGGGATAATATACAGGGTCCGCCATAAGTAACTAGATGTTTTCTTTCGTTTGTAACTTTGTTGATACTTAAGCATTTTTTCTATTTCATATGCAAGTCGAAAGCAGAAATCATATTTTTATAACAGCGATAAACTTAAGGAACAAATCCGAGCTGTTATTGCTCAAGTGCCGTTGAACCCCGGTCTTCTAACCCATAAACAAACACTAACCATTATGCCAAATGGGCTGCCGGTTAATGGACCTGTGAGTCAGAAGGATATGCAATTCCATAATGCGACCAGTCATTCCAGAAGGACAGGAGAAAGACACAATCAAGAAAAGATGTTCTATAGCAAAGCCAATACCACCTTCTCTCCGTTCAGATTTGGGTTTACCTATCCAAAATCACGTTTCCAGGATCCTTATATTTTCTATAAAAAGATTCGACATGAGAAGCAAAAAGTCAGAAGCCAGTCCCCAAAAAAGAGTATAACATGATTCCACCGAGGAAAACTGTATCAACGACCTTATATAGATGCCACACATACACACTGACATCATCATCATCATCATCGGTTTAATGTCCTTTTTACATGCTGGCATGCATTGGACAGTTTTAAGAAATTAACTTCCAAACAAACCCATCTCTGCCCAGGTCTTTATTTGTCTCTCTTTCTCTTAAGTCCAATTCATCACTTCCTCCCATGTTTTCCTTTGCGTTCTCCGGTGAACTGGACCGGCTATCTCAACTGTTCTACATCTACTAACCCAAGAACTCTCATCCATTCCTTCAACGTGGCCATAACATCAAAGTCTCTTGTTCTCCACACTGTCCAGATTTAATCTTCCTCTGAAGTCATCAGAACTAAGCCTGTCTTAAAGACTCACATTACACATCCATTGTATCATTCTCATATCCTCAGCTCTCACTGGAGTCAGCTATGCGTTGCAACCGTCTATAGTGGTATGGACATGTTGAACCAAACTTTGGTTAGATAAACAGATGTGTACACATCCCAATTGAGGGTAAGCGATGAAAAGGCAGACTGAGAAAACTTTGGACCGACCCAGTCAATGATGACCTCAAGAAATGGCCCATCGAAACCAACGTAAATGATAGAGTTTCATGGATAAAATCGCCTTGTGCCGCCATGGCCACTACGCAACCCGCATCTGATATGGAAGAGACACGAAAAACGAAGAAGAACTTGTACCCGCAAAATAAACAATTGATGAAAACAACGTTCATACCTTGTAACTTTATAAATGTATAAATTACTTTGTTTCATTAATCCTGTTTTTACCTTCTTTCTTTTTTCACGCACATCATTTTATTTTTACTTGTTAGTACGAGTCATGCATGGTATCAAAGACAAAAGACCCTCGCCTCTTCTCGTTCATACAACAGCTCACACTACAGTTATGCAATCCATTTCTTCTTTAACTTTCTTTTGAAGTTGCCGACGTTCTGGGTACATTTCTTTGCGTGAAAACTTCGTGTGAAGATTACCTAATAATCGAGTAGTGTAATAAGATTATGTGATGGCTCCTATGCGTATATCGATATTTAGATACTATTCTCGAAATAGAAATATTGCTTTTTTTTTAACATACTCAAGTTAAGTCGAACGTTTGGAAAGTTGCCAATTTTTGGTCCGATGTTTATTCTTACTTTTTATTCAAATTTAACAAAAAGCATAATTATCATCTTTTACTTTGATGTGTGCAGACATCTTTGGTTGAATAAAGAAAACTGGCGGTGTGTGTCCATTGGCGAGTCTACAGAAAGTGGAGAAAAGGAGAAGAAAGAGAGTGTTGAGCCCACCTAAATTTTGTCTGGCATCTAGTTCCACCAACCTCTCCACTTGTATACTGAACGGTAATAAGTTTATTTGGTGATTTTTATACGAAGATACGTTTGAATATTCTAGGCCGAGCTCCAAATGTGTGACGTCAGCAATATAACCATCTTTCGCCTTATTTTGATACAAACCTTCGATGTGATGCGACAATAATCAGTAATTCATCAAAAATAAATAAATAAATAAATAAAAACAGTGTTCATTTTTCTTTTTTAATTTCCTTGATTGTTTTAGATTGATAATTAGTTTTATATTCAATCTCTTAAAAAAATCATATTTAATGTCTCAATGGTTAGAGTGGGAGGTGACGGTGGTTAAGTGGATAACGACACGGACTGAAGACCTGGGTGTTCCAAGTTCGAATCCAATCCGCAACCTGGTTCCTGAAAGATTTCTAACTAGAAAAACATCGGGGGAACTAATACCAACACCAGAATCATCTGATTCACACCGAAGAGAGAGAATGGTTAGAGTGGTCGCTAATGGGCCGGGAGACCGGGGTTCAATCCTCGGTCAAGTCATAAAAAAATGGTACTTGATGCCCCCTTGCTAAACAATTAGCATAATGTAAGTGGAGTAATGCTGGGAAATGAGTGGCGGCCTCCCCTACATCTTAAAAGGGAACGTTTGGGTCTCCCTCGACTATGGCCGACCACTTTACTTTTATTTACTTTATATTTAATCTCGAAAAGTTCCATCTGTTTTGAGATATTTGACTTCAAAGTTTGTAAATGAAAAAAAAAAAAAACATTTTTGTTACAAATGATAATTACTGATTGGTTAAAAGTTCCTTACACATTCGTATTTGTTTTTTTCATTGGATATTTTAATAAAGTGAAAAAATAAAGAAAACAAACATGAATAAAACACAAGCTGCAAGCTTTTGTTCTTCAAGACTTTTTCTGATTGCTTATTCAAATGTCAGTTAAAACTGATGGAATTCATGAATATTAGTACCCCACACACCAATTTGGTATGAAGCACCCTTGGCATGCCGGATGTATCGTAGGAGTTGAAAATTTTATTACTACTACTACTACTGATGATGATGATGATGATCTAGATCTAGATCTAGATCTAGATCTATTAGTAATGGAGATTTGGTTTCTCTCTTTCTGAAGCCGAACCTATACTATTATTTCTATTAATGTACTTTTGCACTATCTTTTAATGCCCAATTCAGTTTACTGTACTATTTAAAACTAATGTACCATCTTTCAATGCTGGGAGAGTAGTATAGTATTTGTTCTGTTGTCATGAGACCATCCTTCCAGGCATTACCTCATCCTTTGAGGAGGGCAGCATACGCCAACAAGAAAGTGTCCCAACCCACTGTTCATTAGCTAACACTTAAATTATATATACTAGCTAAAATAATAATACAAGAAAAAAGATAGAAAGAACATCACATGAGCCCAAAGGAACTGAAACTGACGAACACCATAAACTGTCTCCCTTAAAAAAACAAACACACACGTCACGTAGTGACACCGGCCTCGGCTGGTACCATAAAAATTATCGTGAAGTGTCAAGAAGCATGGAAAGACCATAGAAAGACCAAAAAAAAAAGAGAGCACCAACCAAAACTTCACTGGAATGATGTAGAGAGTGCTGGAACCTTGGTAAGTCTTATTGTCACTCAGATTTCAGAGAACCCAAACAGTTGTTGCCAGCAAGAAATCAATGGTAAACGGCTGTTGCGAAACACCACGAGTTATTATCATTAGTGAGCAATCTCTGATAATGACCTGTGTGGAAACTGCTATTGACTAAATAATAATAATAATAATAAAAATAAATATTTACGGGTTAAAAACTATTGATTAAAATGCCACCAAACTTAGCATGAAAAGGTGTGTTATAAGAGAATCAAATGTTGTATTGTGAATGTTCCTTTAACCAGATCCACCACAAGCAGCTCACACCGAAATCGGCAGAGATCGGATTTGTCTGTCACAGGGATCAGAGTTCAAAAGTGATATGCATTGGTAGTTGAGTGAGAAAGACTATTGATAATAGAAAGGTGACAGTGGTTAGTTAAGTGGATAACAACATGGACTGACGACCTGGGTGTGCCAAGTTCGAATCCAGTAAATTCCATAATACCACTTTCACTTTGTGATGTTGGCAACCATTACGTGGTCCCTACTGCAAAAATGGCGACAATAGAATCAAGCCGGTCAACAAAGTTGTACCATTCTGATTCATACGAATTTACTTTTAATCGAAATTGAAAAGCAAATGTTTATGGACAAAGGAAGACAAGGTCTAACTACTGGCACTTTCTACAGAATGAAAAGTATGAGAAACTGCCATTGCCATAGATGAATATCTCCTAATGATTGTTGATTGTGTTAAAGATTTTTGTTTAACAAAGTTAGATTATTTGAAAGGAAAAAAGCATTCAGAATGGATGACGTATGAAGTTGAATAGCACCGAGGAACGTCATTTTTATTGAGTTAAATTTCACCCTTGTTTTGAATTTGTGAGCTCAAATTAGAAATGACCCCAGTTTTTTTTTTTGTATCAGATCGACTTTTTTAGTTACATGACAGACCCGTTTTGTCTCAAAAAGCATAAAAAATACTGAATCTAACAAATTTGTTCTTATTTTATAAAATTTTATAAAATGTTAAGACATTTTTCATACTATAGAAAAAATTAAACATTGCCTGACTAATGTTATTTTCAAATTTCAAATCTATTTTGTTCATCCAAAAGATATTGTAACTGTAAGTCGAATTGTGTGCAAGTAGTCACGGTAAAATTTTACATTTATTGCTTTTCCAGAAATGTGTGCAATTTTGCTTCATGCTCCCAAAATATTCCCTCTTTATTTACCTCCCCATGGGGATAAAGGTAGACATACAATCTGTTTTCAATGTAGAGGATACCTAGCTCCCCCAAAAAGGGTACTCTAGATGGGATAAAAATAAACATTGCGCCAGTGGAGAAGGATTTCTTTCTTTTATAGTGAGAACAGAACACTTTAATTCTCACTCGAAGCAATAGTCAGTCATCATCTACTATACTTATAAAGTAAATTCGATTTTTCCCCTGCAAATTCATTCAATATACGACTTTAAACACAGGCGCTATATATAATTCCAATATAGTCATGCTTCCTGCCAATAACTGATGCGTCTTTCCTGAAATTATCAGGCAGTTTCATTCGATTTCAGAATTTGCTACATTAATTCCGACTGAGCTGACTCTCAGAAAAAAGTTAGACAAATATCTACTACCACTCCCCATCTATCACCGGGTATTTTCTTTCATTGCATACATTTTCCAGCTTAGACCGTCATTGTTTAAAATTGTTATTCCATGATATCATCTTTCACCAATTATAACTTCCCTAAGTAAATGCGGATCACTCCCTTTAGCTTATGTTCTTATTTTTATAGTGCCTTGATTGGCTGGTTACAAACTTATTCAGGAATAACGGATTATCACGGCTGAATGATTAAAAATTATTTCAAAAATAAAACATGGCGTCTTCTATTCCCTCATTCAGTAAATCCCTCTCCCCGGAAATAATGCTCATACATTCTATTAAATATTACCAGTTCATATTTATACGTAAAGATAAAAATTCTGATGAATATTGACATATCGGATTGGATATCCAATACAATGACCGTTACACATATTATACACAACAACGCTGTGTGACTAATCCGATTCCATCATTTACATTCCGATATTACAAATTATATTCTCAAAAAAAAAAAATCTCAGCAGATCCACTCAGTTAAAATGACGTCGTTTAAAGTACGTTTTTTTTTTTTTTTTTTTTTTTTTTTACTTTATAATGGTTTATTACGTTCTGAAAGGCTTAATTACGTTCCAAAATACTTCAATTACAAAAAAACGAACATTATTAGTTCACATATTTCGTTAAAATATAAACATATTTATTCCAGAAAAAAACAATAAACGCAGCGTATTAATGAAAAGAGAGCCACCGGGGTGAAATGGGCTTAACAGTGATTTTTAAACTCTTAATACAAATTGCTATATTCACCCCGGTATATTTTTTCTAAGATACATCAAGTCCCTCATGAAACTGAGTACATTTCAGTACTAAAAACTTCTTTCATTATTATTTGTAAAAAAATACGAACAATTATACATAAATGTTTACTTTGATTATTTGTCAGAGAAAATAAATAATACATTTCAAAATAAAAAAAATCTGTTTGCTTTCTTCTTATTAAAAACTTGCATTTGTTTTTTTAATTTTTTTAGTTTCCAAAATAGAATAAACATTTCTCTTATTTAAAACGCCTGTTTTTTATTTTTTTATTTTTTTTATTTTTTAACTATTCATAACAGAATTAACGTTAAAGTGTTATATCTATTCTGATACTATACTTAATCTTTTCTCTCCTCGGACAGTGAAGGATAAATCTTTCTAGACTGTGGCAATTTTTATTTTCGTCCCAATCCGAACTGCTTCTTTTTGGGGGAGATGGATTTTCCCCACATTAAAAAGCGGATACCTATTCCAAAAAAGTACTATACATTTATTACAAAACAAACAACAAAAAAAAATTTTCTAAGAAAAATTGAATAAAAATATCCGTAGTTAAATATAACTTTACTTAATTTATTTTGTAACGAACAATTAAAAAAATATCAACAACGAACAATTTAGTTGGACAAATCAGTGTTATTAAACTTTTGATTACATTTCTCAATGAAAATAGTGAAATGAGGTTTATAAACACTATTGTACTATCACACCCATCGTAGTAGGAGGGGGCATTTCTTTTCCTTTTTTTTCTCCAAATATTTAAACTTTTACGCTTATTTTCATTAAAATTAGTAATTCTACTTTCCTCTTAATTGAAAATCAGATATTTCTACTTTTTTGTACTCAAATGGATTGTGCTCCGATGAACTTGCTGCTCTAGTACTCTAGTAGGAGAAGGAAAACGGAGTAGTAACATCAGCTGTTGGCAGTGTTACTGCATCAATGCTCTTTAAAACATCTTTCAAAACACAAGAAATCCGGATTTCAAACTTTTGCTCGACAAGTACAATGAGCTACACAACGTCAAGCAGACCCACTGTTCCTCTGATGAAGATAAGTGATACAGCCGGAATGGTGGTAATAAAGTGGATACAGCACCACTTTCATTTAGGATGTTGGCAACCTTCATGTGGTCTCTCTCTGGGTGCCTGATTATACCGGGAGAAACCAATGCCAACAAAATAGAATAAATTTGGAACTATGAGATAAAATATTTAACAACATTTGATCTGAAAAAGGGGATGGCAAACAGCCCAATGGCCTGATGATGTTTCTTTTTACAAATGGCAAGTTGCTAATATGGAATGCGACTTGTGTCGATAGTTTTGCACCCTAATCGGTAACAGAATCGCTGACAAACACAGCAGAGTCCCGTGAAAATACACCAGTCTTCTAAATAGATTTGTATTTGCACCACTTTTATGTTCCTTTAATGAAGATTAAAATCAAGATACAATGATACTAAACCTTATGTTTAGAATCCTTATTCCAATTTTGATCAAAGTCTATTACATGGTTTTGATTCTAGAAAATGTCTAAAATTTAAGCCTTCAGGAGTCTTGATAAGAAATTGAAATTCAAGGAATCTTGTTGAATTTGTGTCTAATGACTATGGATCAAATTCAATGCAAATCTGAAATATTTGAATTTTAAATTGGCAAGTTGTGCCCGTATTATGCCCCCCCCCCCCCTAAAACACTTCAAAATACTCCAAAGAAACTGAAATTTGGGAAATTCTAACTGTGGATATGAGTGGAGCGATCGGCCTCGCCACAACAGACTTGGTCTATTAATGACATGCCACACCGGAGACCATCGTGAATTCCCTTGGCTTGATGAGTGCCTCTCCATCTCCACTATTCAAGGAAACGCATTGAGCCTGCTCTCGGCCTGCCAAGCCAGCAGGACATCAGATAAAACTTCCTGACGTTCTGAATATAGGCTTTTTAAATTTGGTTGGTGAAAAGGATTTTCACAAACTTTTAAATTTAACTCATATTTTGTCAAATGTTGAATTATTTATTCATGAATAAAATATCTTTTTTGAATTTCTTAGAAATTCAAAAAGATCTTAAAATTAATATTGTACTAATAGTGTAAGTTTTTCTTTTCAAGATTTGAATTGAAAAAATAGTTAGAAATGGGAAATGACCCCAATAAATTAAAAAGATGAGGCAAACATATTTGTATTTTTACACAGGTTGTAGCACTCAAAATCTGTTACTTACATTGTCACTCTTGACAGGAATCATATTTTCTTGTATGTCCCTGAGAGATTCTACAATCTTCAGTGTTAGTTGCAGATTCACCAGATTTTTTACAGATAAATCGTTTATTATTTAGTTTTGACACCAGAGAAAATTTCAACGATGGAAAAATTCAATTTTTTCTGACAGTAATTCTTTAAAACATCCGAAACGGATTAAGACAAATCTTGACAGCAATTGTCTGGTATTTCGTTTTTTTTTGTTGTTTTTTTTTAATTTCTTTACATGTTTTATAGCTATACCAATATTCTTAACAAAGTTTCTTTTAATTTACTGTGAAAAAATCTTTTATCCATAATCATCATCATATTCGGTTTAACGTTTAGTTTACATGCTGGCATGTGTTGGACGGCTTTTAAAAATTGACTTCCAAATTAACCCACCTCTGCCCAGGTCTTTATTTATCCCTCTTTCTCTCAAATTCATACTTATTACTTCCTCTCATGTTTTCCTTGGCCCTCCCCCCCTCCTGTGAACTGGACATGCTACCTTAACTGTTCTACATCTGCTAACCCAAGAACTCTCATCCATTCTTTCAATATGACCAAACCAACGAAATCTGTTGTTCTGCACACATCTTCCTATACTATCCATATTTAATCTTCCTCTGTAGTCATCAGATCTAAGCCTGTCAAACACTCTGTAGTCATCAGATCTAAGCCTGTTAAAACACTTTGTAGTCATCAGATCTAAGCCTGTCAAACACTCTGTAGTCATCAGATCTAAGCCTGTCAAACACTCTGTAGTCATCAGATCTAAGCCTGTTAAAACACTTTGTAGTCATCAGATCTAAGCCTGTTAAAACACTCTGTAGTCATCAGATCTAAGCCTGTCAAACACTCTGTAGTCATCAGATCTAAGCCTGTCAAACACTCTGTAGTCATCAGATCTAAGCCTGTTAAAACACTTTGTAGTCATCAGATCTAAGCCTGTTAAAACACTCAGATTACACATCCATCATATTATTCTTATATCAGTTATCTCCGGCAACACATATCCTCAATGCTCACTGGCCAGGCTTCACCTCATTACACTGCACACACATGCCTAATAGACTCTTTGATAGCTCTGCTGGTTAGTAATGGCGGAAGTTATCATCTACTTTTTCATCATCATCATAAGCAGCAACATCATATTCGGTTTAACATCTGTTTTACATGCTGGCATGTGTTGGACGGCTTATGGAAATTGACAGTTCACAGGGGAAGGCCAAGGAAAACATGGAAGGAAGTGATAAGGATGGACTTGAAAGAAAGAAAGAAGGATAAATGAAGACCTGGTTAGAGATAGGTTAGTTTAGTAGTCAATTTTTAAAAGCCGCCCTACACATGCTAACATGTGAAACGAGTGTTAAAACAAATATGATGATGATGATGAGTTATTAAATGATAACATTAAATAAGTCAAAAAGGGTTGATACGCCATAAATCAAACCAATCAATGGATTGTATGCAATAGGTATTGCATCTCACCATTAAATAAGTCAAAAAGGGTTGATACGCCATAAATCAAACCAATCAATGGATTGTATGCAATAGGTATTGCATCTCGCCATTAAATAAGTCAAAAAGGGTTGATACGCCATAAACCAAACCAATCAATGGATTGTATGCAATAGGTATTGCATCTCGCCATTAAATAAGTCAAAAAGGGTTGATACGCCATAAACCAAACCAATCAATGGATTGTATGCAATAGGTATTGCATCTCGCCATTAAATAAGTCAAAAAGGGTTGATACGCCATAAATCAAACCAATCAATGGATTGTATGCAATAGGTATTGCATCTCGCCATTAAATAAGTCAAAAAGGGTTGATACGCCATAAATCAAACCAATCAATGGATTGTATGCAATAGGTATTGCATCTCGCCATTAAATAAGTCAAAAAGGGTTGATACGCCATAAATCAAACCAATCAATGGATTGTATGCAATAGGTATTGCATCTCGCCATTAAATAAGTCAAAAAGGGTTGATACGCCATAAACCAAACCAATCAATGGATTGTATGCAATAGGTATTGCATCTCGCCATTAAATAAGTCAAAAAGGGTTGATACGCCATAAATCAAACCAATCAATGGATTGTATGCAATAGGTATTGCATCTCGCCATTAAATAAGTCAAAAAGGGTTGATACGCCATAAACCAAACCAATCAATGGATTGTATGCAATAGGTATTGCATCTCGCCATTAAATAAGTCAAAAAGGGTTGATACGCCATAAATCAAACCAATCAATGGATTGTATGCAATAGGTATTGCATCTCGCCATTAAATAAGTCAAAAAGGGTTGATACGCCATAAACCAAACCAATCAATGGATTGTATGCAATAGGTATTGCATCTCGCCATTAAATAAGTCAAAAAGGGTTGATACGCCATAAACCAAACCAATCAATGGATTGTATGCAATAGGTATTGCATCTCGCCATTAAATAAGTCAAAAAGGGTTGATACGCCATAAACCAAACCAATCAATGGATTGTATGCAATAGGTATTGCATCTCGCCATTAAATAAGTCAAAAAGGGTTGATACGCCATAAACCAAACCAATCAATGGATTGTATGCAATAGGTATTGCATCTCGCCATTAAATAAGTCAAAAAGGGTTGATACGCCATAAACCAAACCAATCAATGGATTGTATGCAATAGGTATTGCATCTCGCCATTAAATAAGTCAAAAAGGGTTGATACGCCATAAATCAAACCAATCAATGGATTGTATGCAATAGGTATTGCATCTCGCCATTAAATAAGTAAAAAAGGGTTGATACGCCATAAACCAAACCAATCAATGGATTGTATGCAATAGGTATTGCATCTCGCCATTAAATAAGTCAAAAAGGGTTGATACGCCATAAACCAAACCAATCAATAGATTGTATGCAATAGGTATTGCATCTCGCCATTAAATAAGTCAAAAAGGGTTGATACGCCATAAACCAAACCAATCAATAGATTGTATGCAATAGGTATTGCATCTCGCCATTAAATAAGTCAAAAAGGGTTGATACGCCATAAATCAAACCAATCAATGGATTGTATGCAATAGGTATTGCATCTCGCCATTAAATAAGTAAAAAAGGGTTGATACGCCATAAACCAAACCAATCAATGGATTGTATGCAATAGGTATTGCATCTCGCCATTAAATAAGTCAAAAAGGGTTGATACGCCATAAACCAAACCAATCAATGGATTGTATGCAATAGGTATTGCATCTCGCCATTAAATAAGTCAAAAAGGGTTGATACGCCATAAACCAAACCAATCAATGGATTGTATGCAATAGGTATTGCATCTCGCCATTAAATAAGTCAAAAAGGGTTGATACGCCATAAATCAAACCAATCAATGGATTGTATGCAATAGGTATTGCATCTCGCCATTAAATAAGTCAAAAAGGGTTGATACGCCATAAATCAAACCAATCAATGGATTGTATGCAATAGGTATTGCATCTCGCCATTAAATAAGTCAAAAAGGGTTGATACGCCATAAATCAAACCAATCAATGGATTGTATGCAATAGGTATTGCATCTCGCCATTAAATAAGTCAAAAAGGGTTGATACGCCATAAACCAAACCAATCAATGGATTGTATGCAATAGGTATTGCATCTCGCCATTAAATAAGTCAAAAAGGGTTGATACGCCATAAACCAAACCAATCAATGGATTGTATGCAATAGGTATTGCATCTCGCCATTAAATAAGTCAAAAAGGGTTGATACGCCATAAACCAAACCAATCAATGGATTGTATGCAATAGGTATTGCATCTCGCCATTAAATAAGTCAAAAAGGGTTGATACGCCATAAACCAAACCAATCAATGGATTGTATGCAATAGGTATTGCATCTCGCCATTAAATAAGTCAAAAAGGGTTGATACGCCATAAATCAAACCAATCAATGGATTGTATGCAATAGGTATTGCATCTCGCCATTAAATAAGTCAAAAAGGGTTGATACGCCATAAATCAAACCAATCAATGGATTGTATGCAATAGGTATTGCATCTCGCCATTAAATAAGTCAAAAAGGGTTGATACGCCATAAATCAAACCAATCAATGGATTGTATGCAATAGGTATTGCATCTCGCCATTAAATAAGTCAAAAAGGGTTGATACGCCATAAATCAAACCAATCAATGGATTGTATGCAATAGGTATTGCATCTCGCCATTAAATAAGTCAAAAAGGGTTGATACGCCATAAACCAAACCAATCAATGGATTGTATGCAATAGGTATTGCATCTCGCCATTAAATAAGTCAAAAAGGGTTGATACGCCATAAACCAAACCAATCAATGGATTGTATGCAATAGGTATTGCATCTCGCCATTAAATAAGTCAAAAAGGGTTGATACGCCATAAATCAAACCAATCAATGGATTGTATGCAATAGGTATTGCATCTCGCCATTAAATAAGTCAAAAAGGGTTGATACGCCATAAATCAAACCAATCAATGGATTGTATGCAATAGGTATTGCATCTCGCCATTAAATAAGTCAAAAAGGGTTGATACGCCATAAATCAAACCAATCAATGGATTGTATGCAATAGGTATTGCATCTCGCCATTAAATAAGTCAAAAAGGGTTGATACGCCATAAATCAAACCAATCAATGGATTGTATGCAATAGGTATTGCATCTCGCCATTAAATAAGTCAAAAAGGGTTGATACGCCATAAATCAAACCAATCAATGGATTGTATGCAATAGGTATTGCATCTCGCCATTAAATAAGTCAAAAAGGGTTGATACGCCATAAATCAAACCAATCAATGGATTGTATGCAATAGGTATTGCATCTCGCCATTAAATAAGTCAAAAAGGGTTGATACGCCATAAATCAAACCAATCAATGGATTGTATGCAATAGGTATTGCATCTCGCCATTAAATAAGTCAAAAAGGGTTGATACGCCATAAACCAAACCAATCAATGGATTGTATGCAATAGGTATTGCATCTCGCCATTAAATAAGTCAAAAAGGGTTGATACGCCATAAACCAAACCAATCAATGGATTGTATGCAATAGGTATTGCATCTCGCCATTAAATAAGTCAAAAAGGGTTGATACGCCATAAATCAAACCAATCAATGGATTGTATGCAATAGGTATTGCATCTCGCCATTAAATAAGTCAAAAAGGGTTGATACGCCATAAATCAAACCAATCAATGGATTGTATGCAATAGGTATTGCATCTCGCCATTAAATAAGTCAAAAAGGGTTGATACGCCATAAATCAAACCAATCAATGGATTGTATGCAATAGGTATTGCATCTCGCCATTAAATAAGTCAAAAAGGGTTGATACGCCATAAATCAAACCAATCAATGGATTGTATGCAATAGGTATTGCATCTCGCCATTAAATAAGTCAAAAAGGGTTGATACGCCATAAATCAAACCAATCAATGGATTGTATGCAATAGGTATTGCATCTCGCCATTAAATAAGTCAAAAAGGGTTGATACGCCATAAACCAAACCAATCAATGGATTGTATGCAATAGGTATTGCATCTCGCCATTAAATAAGTCAAAAAGGGTTGATACGCCATAAACCAAACCAATCAATGGATTGTATGCAATAGGTATTGCATCTCGCCATTAAATAAGTCAAAAAGGGTTGATACGCCATAAACCAAACCAATCAATGGATTGTATGCAATAGGTATTGCATCTCGCCATTAAATAAGTCAAAAAGGGTTGATACGCCATAAACCAAACCAATCAATGGATTGTATGCAATAGGTATTGCATCTCGCCATTAAATAAGTCAAAAAGGGTTGATACGCCATAAATCAAACCAATCAATGGATTGTATGCAATAGGTATTGCATCTCGCCATTAAATAAGTCAAAAAGGGTTGATACGCCATAAACCAAACCAATCAATGGATTGTATGCAATAGGTATTGCATCTCGCCATTAAATAAGTCAAAAAGGGTTGATACGCCATAAACCAAACCAATCAATGGATTGTATGCAATAGGTATTGCATCTCGCCATTAAATAAGTCAAAAAGGGTTGATACGCCATAAATCAAACCAATCAATGGATTGTATGCAATAGGTATTGCATCTCGCCATTAAATAAGTCAAAAAGGGTTGATACGCCATAAACCAAACCAATCAATGGATTGTATGCAATAGGTATTGCATCTCGCCATTAAATAAGTCAAAAAGGGTTGATACGCCATAAATCAAACCAATCAATGGATTGTATGCAATAGGTATTGCATCTCGCCATTAAATAAGTCAAAAAGGGTTGATACGCCATAAATCAAACCAATCAATGGATTGTATGCAATAGGTATTGCATCTCGCCATTAAATAAGTCAAAAAGGGTTGATACGCCATAAACCAAACCAATCAATGGATTGTATGCAATAGGTATTGCATCTCGCCATTAAATAAGTCAAAAAGGGTTGATACGCCATAAACCAAACCAATCAATGGATTGTATGCAATAGGTATTGCATCTCGCCATTAAATAAGTCAAAAAGGGTTGATACGCCATAAACCAAACCAATCAATGGATTGTATGCAATAGGTATTGCATCTCGCCATTAAATAAGTCAAAAAGGGTTGATACGCCATAAATCAAACCAATCAATGGATTGTATGCAATAGGTATTGCATCTCGCCATTAAATAAGTCAAAAAGGGTTGATACGCCATAAATCAAACCAATCAATGGATTGTATGCAATAGGTATTGCATCTCGCCATTAAATAAGTCAAAAAGGGTTGATACGCCATAAACCAAACCAATCAATGGATTGTATGCAATAGGTATTGCATCTCGCCATTAAATAAGTCAAAAAGGGTTGATACGCCATAAATCAAACCAATCAATGGATTGTATGCAATAGGTATTGCATCTCGCCATTAAATAAGTCAAAAAGGGTTGATACGCCATAAACCAAACCAATCAATGGATTGTATGCAATAGGTATTGCATCTCGCCATTAAATAAGTCAAAAAGGGTTGATACGCCATAAACCAAACCAATCAATGGATTGTATGCAATAGGTATTGCATCTCGCCATTAAATAAGTCAAAAAGGGTTGATACGCCATAAACCAAACCAATCAATGGATTGTATGCAATAGGTATTGCATCTCGCCATTAAATAAGTCAAAAAGGGTTGATACGCCATAAATCAAACCAATCAATGGATTGTATGCAATAGGTATTGCATCTCGCCATTAAATAAGTCAAAAAGGGTTGATACGCCATAAATCAAACCAATCAATGGATTGTATGCAATAGGTATTGCATCTCGCCATTAAATAAGTCAAAAAGGGTTGATACGCCATAAATCAAACCAATCAATGGATTGTATGCAATAGGTATTGCATCTCGCCATTAAATAAGTCAAAAAGGGTTGATACGCCATAAACCAAACCAATCAATGGATTGTATGCAATAGGTATTGCATCTCGCCATTAAATAAGTCAAAAAGGGTTGATACGCCATAAACCAAACCAATCAATGGATTGTATGCAATAGGTATTGCATCTCGCCATTAAATAAGTCAAAAAGGGTTGATACGCCATAAACCAAACCAATCAATGGATTGTATGCAATAGGTATTGCATCTCGCCATTAAATAAGTCAAAAAGGGTTGATACGCCATAAATCAAACCAATCAATGGATTGTATGCAATAGGTATTGCATCTCGCCATTAAATAAGTCAAAAAGGGTTGATACGCCATAAATCAAACCAATCAATGGATTGTATGCAATAGGTATTGCATCTCGCCATTAAATAAGTCAAAAAGGGTTGATACGCCATAAATCAAACCAATCAATGGATTGTATGCAATAGGTATTGCATCTCGCCATTAAATAAGTCAAAAAGGGTTGATACGCCATAAACCAAACCAATCAATGGATTGTATGCAATAGGTATTGCATCTCGCCATTAAATAAGTCAAAAAGGGTTGATACGCCATAAACCAAACTAATCAATGGATTGTATGCAATAGGTATTGCATCTCGCCATTAAATAAGTCAAAAAGGGTTGATACGCCATAAACCAAACTAATCAATGGATTGTATGCAATAGGTATTGCATCTCGCCATTAAATAAGTCAAAAAGGGTTGATACGCCATAAACCAAACTAATCAATGGATTGTATGCAATAGGTATTGCATCTCGCCATTAAATAAGTCAAAAAGGGTTGATACGCCATAAACCAAACTAATCAATGGATTGTATGCAATAGGTATTGCATCTCGCCATTAAATAAGTCAAAAAGGGTTGATACGCCATAAACCAAACCAATCAATGGATTGTATGCAATAGGTATTTTATCTCGCCATTAAATAAGTCAAAAAGGGTTGATATGCTGTAAAAGATGCAAACCAAGCCAATCAATAGGTTGTATACTATAAGTCTGTTTCTTTCGTTTGTTAAGTTATTGATATCTCTAGTCGCACTACTGTATCCTCTCCAAAAACAAATCTGAGCCTATCTACCCGGATCCAACTGAGAGGTCAGACTGTTTATGATAATGATTTCAAAAACCATCTCTCTCTTTCTCCTCCCATCTTATTTGTCTATATTTTACTACCCTGGACCCTATCCAAAGCGGCCACTTCCTCAGTTAGGTAAGTAGCTTGGCTTAACTATCTGTGATTATTAGATTAGCATCATAATCTCATTAACAACACACACACACACACACACACACACATGGCCAGACACTTGAGTGTTATATGGTTAAGATCTAACCCATTAAGGGCATTGGTTTTTCCAGTTAACATTTCAACCATCTAGTGTCTAATAATGAAAGCAACTTCACTCTTTCGGAGTAAAATTTCTTAAATATTGCTTCCAATGTCACATAATATATATATATATATATATTTAAAATATGTGTATCGAGGCAGCATTTTTTCTCTAAGACCTAAAAGAAAATTACGGCAGATTCATCAGCCAATTCTCATCCGAGATTAGGACTTTAATCCTGAAAATGGAAGGGATCCATACAAAAATATCCAGACACGAGTTGTCGGTTATTTTTAATAATATATATATTATATATATATATAACTTTTATTCACTCCAAACAAGGCATATTAGCCTTTTAGCTACGAGCAAAGTGTAGTATCTGTTCTGATACTACACGTCATCTTTTTCAGTCCTTGGTTAGTGAAAGAGTAGTCTTTCTAGACTGAGGCAATTTAAATTTTTGTTCCAATCCAGAGTGCCTCTTTGTGGGGAGCTGGATTTTCTCTGCATTAAAAACCGACCTTGTGTCTAACTCTGCTCTTGTGCAGAAGAAAGTAAGTAGAAACACGGCATATTGCCATTGAGACTGGGGAAACTAGAACCTCGACAGCATGGGATGATGTCACATGGAGATTGACATGGACGTTCCTGAGGTGTGATGAGATGCCTTAGGTAGGTCTGGTCCATGTGGACATGGCCAAGGGCTGAATCGACAGGAACATGGTGCTGCTGAAACAAAGGATAGGAGCTGGAGCAGGCACTGCAGGCTTGCTGAATTTGTGTCTAATGACCATATATCAAATTCAATGCAAATCTGAAATATTTGAATTTTAAATTTGCAAGTTGTGTCCATATTATGCCCCTAAAACACTTTAAAATACTCCAAAGAAACTGAAATTTGGGGAATAATTATTATTGGATGTCTACTACCTATTGTTAACATTTCACAAAAATTGGAGGTATCTGAATTTTCAGGAAAGGCTTCCATCCCTCTTTTCCCCTCTTTACATGAAACTAAATTAAACTACTGTGATTAGGAATTAATACTTATAGGGGCCATCCTAAGTGAGGAGTTATGAAGCAAGTTGACGAAATCTACTTTTCTCCTCCTCTTTTACACAAGCATCCATGAAACGGACACCTAATAAATCATGTGACACACAATGTAACCTTCTACGGCACCTAGGTGTATTAAACCTATGGTATTTCGTGGAAGGAAATCATAACGGAAAATTCCATTGGCCGCTAAACAGATTTCACCTAACATAATTACAGCAAGGATAGGTAAAATTAATTCCCAGAACAGAACAGTTTTTTACACCACTTTTATGTTCCCTTTATGAAGACTAAAATCAAGATACAATGATACTAAACCTTATGTTTAGAATCCTTATTCCAATTTTAATCAAAGTCTATTACATGATTTTGATTCTAGAAAATGTCTAAAATTTAAGCCTTCAGGAGTCTTGATAAGAAATTGAAATTCAGGGAATCTTGTTGAATTTGTGTCTAATGACCATATATCAAATTCAATGCAAATCTGAAATATTTGAATTTTTAATTTGCAAGTTGTGTCCATATTATGCCCCTAAAACACTTTAAAATACTCCAAAGAAACTGAAATTTGGGGAATAATTATTATTGGATGTCTACTACCTATTGTTAACATTTCACAAAAATTGGAGGTATCTGAATTTTCAGGAAAGGCTTCCATCCCTCTTTTCCCCTCTTTACATGAAACTAAATTAAAGTAAATATAGCCCACATTTGGACTGCTTACACATAGAAGCTGTGTTTCAAAATTCATTATAATAGCTTTATTAGTTTAGGAGTTAATCTTGTACATACAAATATATAAACATATATACATATTTAAATTTATATAAATAGAGATTTTAAAACATCCGGCTCACTTATAAAAGTTATTTTTCTTTGAATTCTGTCGGCTGATTTTTCACTGAAATTACGTAAGTTCTCAAACAAGTGACATTCATTAATATAAACACAAACCATATTTTGTTAACTCTAGTGGATTAGCGTTAGGGTTAGTGGGCTGCTGGCATATCAACTTTTGAGGACATTGACACTGAATAGATTAAATGAATTGCTGCACTACTAAATATTTATGGAGCAATAAATTATTAAATATGTGGGTTGCTTTTCCAATCAACCTAGGAAGAACTAAGCTAATAATTAGACTGGTTAGAAACAGAGCCAAATACAAATGAACTAGTGAATATGTAGGTTGCTTTCCCAGTCAACCTAGGAAGAACTGAGCTAATAATTAGACTGGTTGGAAACAGCCAAATAAAATGATCTTGTGAATATGTAGGCTGCTTTCCCAGTCACCTTGGAGGACCTAGGCTAATCATTAGACTGGTTATAAACAGAGCCAAATAAAAATGAACTAGTGAATATGTAGGCTGCTTTCCAAGTCAACTAGGAGGACCTAGGCTAATAATTAGACTGGTTAGAAACAGAGCCAAATACAAATGAACTAGTGAATATGTAAGCTGCTTTCCCAGTCACCTAGGAGGACCTAAGCTAATCATTAGACTGGTTAGAAACAGAGCCAAATAAAAATGAACTAGTGAATATGTAAGCTGCTTTCCCAGTCACCTAGGAGGACCTAGGCTAATCATTAGGCTGGTTAGAAACAGAGCCAAATACAAATGAACTAGTGAATATGTAGGCTGCTTTCCAAGTCACCTAGGAGGACCTAGGCTAATAATTAGACTGGTTAGAAACAGAGCCAAATAAAAATGAACTAGTCAATATGTAGGCTGCTTTCCCAGTCACCTAGAAGGACGTAGGCTAATAATTAGACTGGTTAGAAACAGAGCCAAATAACAACATACTAGTGAATATGTGGGCTTGTTTTCCAGTCACAGAGGAACCAATGTAGTAATTGGAGTAGCTGTAAACAGAGCCAAACAACAATATACCAGTGAATATATAGGCTGGTTTCCCCGAGTCACCTAGAAAGACCTAGGCTAATAACTGGGTATGCTAAATCAGAGCCAAATAACAATGAACCAGTGAATATGTCGGCTGCTTTCCCAAGTCAGCAAGAAGGACCAAGTTAAACAATTGGGCTTGCTGGAAACAAGGCCCAAATAACAATAGACGAGTGAATATGTAGGTTGCCTTCCCAGTCACCTCAAAGAACCTAGGCTGATAATTGGGCTGGCTGGAAACAGAGACAAATAATACTGGACCAGTGAATATGTGGGCTGGTTTCCCAGTTACCTCGAAGGACTGATAATAGGACTGTAGTGTAGGGACATGGAACTCAATCTCAACATTATCTTTGTTCTTTATGACATTTATACCATAAATAAATGGCATAAAATTATACAGATTTTAAAAGTTTGAGATAAATTTAATTATTTAAATATCGTCTTATGGGATTTAGTTACATAAAGTTAAAACTTTTCTGAGCTCATAAGTTCAGTCGTGTAGATTTCATTTTTTCACTGTTTTTACCATTGCTTTAAAGTATTTTTTTTTGGGGGGGGGGGGGGAGGAGGTCCAACCATTTGCTCTTAATAATTGGTCTAAGGATGCTCAAGTATTATAAACCCATCCTGGGACAGGTATTTCAACTAGTGTTTCATACTCGTTAGCGGTAATCAATTCTTTTGAAGTGAAGTGGAGAGATAGTTCTACAGGTGCAATTCTATTAATCTAGTATGGTCGATAGAGGATCCCTCCAAGGTCAGCCAAGATGTCATATGAAAAGTAGACAGTAGACGTTAGCATAACTACATGACATAAGAGCGATTTGAAAATTGAAATAAAATTCAGTTACTGTCAGAACTTTAGCTATATGCCACATGTCATGTATGGTCCTGATAAATAGAGCACACTAAGACCTTCAGTCCCCTATGTGAATATACAGGCTGTTCCATAAAGATTAAGAAATTTACCGCAATTAATTGGGGCACAAGAAGAAATTCTGTACACCACCAGGCGTAAAACAAACACCAAACATAATTTCTTTCCAAAGATTTTGCATCTGGTAAACACATTACCACGGGACTGCTTATCTACAGACTACAACATGGTCATCTTCAAGTCTAATGTCAACAAATACATGTCAAGCCGTCCTCTTCAGTAGTCAAATTTTGTCCTCATTCAATTCATCTTTTTAATCCTCTTATGGTGGTGTTTTTCATCCAGCTGACAATATCATTAACCCTTATACTCGAGTGGATTTTGGCCTTGGTACGTGGTGATGCATTAGTATAAAAAAACGTGCAGCAGTTAAACAACAAATACAGCCAACAAAGGAAATTGTGAACTAACAGGGTGTTAGCAACTTTTCTATACAACCACAAGTCGAACCGAAAATATATGACTGTTCAACCACAAATTGACACTGCCTCAGATATACCCCTTATATCGCAGAAACTACAGAAAACAATAGACAAACCTTTGCTAACACTATCTAGACATGTTGCACAAAGTGAATCCGGAGTTTGTGCCCATGTCACTGGCGAGTTATAAACCACCATCATGATTAAGGACAAAACAGTATTCAGTACTATTTATGTATCAGACTCTGATTACAACTTGTTAGGACTTGATTTCATAGAGGTTTTGTGCCGGCATGTAAGAGAATATCCACATCTCCATCCCAGAGCATCATCACAAACTTGACTAAACAAAGTAACATTTTTTCTGCAGCTTTTGAAAATACAGATGCTATACTGTTGCTCAAATCGTTCACTAAACTTGTTTTCTGACCTAAACGACCGGTACCATATGTTGCTTACTCTCTAGCAGATAGGAAGTTGAAACGCCTGGAGGAAATGAAACTCATCATACCTGTAGCATACTCAGTGGGTAGCACCCATTTTAGTGGTTAAAAAAGCAAATTGCTCAATTCAATTAGGTACTGATTTTACGACATGGCTTAATGCAGCAGTTGAGGATCGCCAATACTCATTGCTGGTTCCTTTATCCCTTCACTATACTCAGGGTTGAACCTGTTTTGTGAAATTGAATCTCGCAGAGGCCTACCTACAGGTACAAGTTCTTCAGCTGCTGGTGGACTGCGTACCGTTATCACACATCATGGTTTATTCCGATTGACACAGTTAGCATTTGGGGTAAAAGCAACACAGTCAATATTCCATCAAATCATGTGTATGATGCTGACCAGTGTAGAAGGTGTTTCTGGGTACTGAGACAACATATTAGTTGTTGGTCATTAAAACACGTTGACTGAAAGGATCAGCAAGGTTCAAGAAAGTATCAATTATATTTGCCTTCAATAAAATATCCGAACTTTATCTTTGACCATTAAATAATCCTGGCCTTTAGAATGTCATCAAGCATTTGACAAAATTAAATCATTGTTGAATTCATACCTGCTAGTTTGATCCACCCCAAAATATATTAGTGGCAGCTGATTTTTCAAGCTCCAACATGGGAGCAGTAATCTCTTAATGTTGTCCAGGAATTACAGGACTGATCAGCAGAACTGGACACCTGACATGATCCACATGCTGCACAAGTATTATTTACTCCTCTCCAGGAGTTAGGCACAAGGCCAGTTTTATCCTACTCCCACAAGTAAGATGTGACCCAAGATCGGGTCGGAAAGTGGGGGTTGAAAAGCCAGCGCCCGAGAGGTGAGCACTCTGACCATCAAAAATTGCCTAGGCAGCCCCGTCGGCATTCCCCGGTAGGGGTGCCTCAGGCAGTAAGCAATAAACTTACTCCTCCCCAAAGAGGGGAGACGAAGCCTGGGAGGGTGGACCTCCTAGAACTGCACAGGACAGACCCATAGACCGGCATAAATCAAGCCCCGAAGGCCAAGACAATACCAGTCCATGGGGTGTAGTATCCATCGGAACAGATACTACACTATGCTGCACAAGTTGGAAGCCAACTATAGGCATGGAACCAAAGACAAACATGCCCCAGACACATACAGAGATAACAAGAGTCCAACTATTCCCTTTGATTTATTGATAGATACTTTTGAATTGCCATTTCTCTCCCCTCCTCCCATTCAGAAAAAAAAAACTAAACACGGATAAAAAGAAAGTTTGCAGGTATGGACAAAACTGCAATCGCACAAGTGGAGATACGTCCAAGTTGACTCTAAGCATATGCGATATCTCTAAGAATAAAAAAACAGGAAGATGTTAGGTCGAAATGTAACAAAATCCTAAATGGTAATGAATAAAACGATTGGACACATCAGAATCTAGAGGACAGAGTAACTTCTCTTTATTAAAATTGCATGATGGGACGACAAGGTCGGCCACGGTTGTGAGTAGAAGCACACAAGCTCTAATTAGTAGTAAGAATTTATCATCACACATCCAGTGGTCTACAGTTACCATCCACTCTGTACTTTGAGTAATAAAGTATTCTTAACCATTCCTCTTTCTCCCTATCAACTTGTTTTTCCTTCAACTCACGTACACTCACCACTGGGGAACATAATAGTAAAAACAAGTCAGCCATTTTAATCTATTATTAATGGAATCAACATAACTTTGGAATTTTAATGGCTGACATTTGTTTACTATTGTGTGACATTTAAAGCCTTTAAACTGATAAAGAGAAAGTTGTAAACCAACAGGAAAGCATACACTAGTTCAGCAGCAACAACAACACCCTCCTTAAAGTCTAACCCTAACCTCTCCCCGTGGTAGGGGTGGTGGCAACAGGGTAATGTCAGAGCTACCCGGCTAACAGGGCGACTCTGGTGAAAATCCAGAAGGGGTCAGCATGAAGATCTGTCGTCCTATGGTCGTCTCTGCTTCTGCAAAAACGAGTTAGGGGCAGAACCGCAAAGCAATGAAGCAGAAATAGAAACGTTGTTTCTGCACTATTATTTTGTGTGTTCTGGACCAAATTTTTCATGACTTCACATGCAACTGCTGAACCTTGCTGTTCTTGGTGTCAGGGCTAATCATCTGTAATCTCACATGTTAACGAATAGCTGTCATATAGTGTTCGACAAATAAAACGGACAGAAGTCGTATTCATGCTAGAATTAGACGCCTTAGTTTTAGTTCTCTTTAAGGGAGCTATTAAATAATTTATACAATAATAAATATCTCTAATTATTATTCACATGCATGTATGTTTCATCTTTACGGAATCGTCAGTGTGGAATTTCTTAAGACAAAAATAAGGAGCCACGTTACAGTATTACTTCAGGTTAGAATGGACCTGTGACCAACGAGGAGGACTTCATGCAGACCAGACAATCCTGAGGCACAATCTTGATGAGCTCTGTGCAGAAGTCCGACACTTGAACCGAAAACAAACACCACTCTGTTACATTTTCCACCAAGGAGCTTACTTTACTTAATGGTAAATCAAAGGAATGTCTCTGCCCCCTTGCTATTAATACCAAGAGCCTTTGATATCAGGCTGTGTATGCAGTGTAATATTAAAAAAGTAGTGAGAAGAACACAAGCTTGATTTAATGATTGTAGGTTACCCAGAAAATTAATCCTGAGTGAGTTAATCCAGTGGCAAGGATTTTTATTATTTTTTTATTTTTGGAACGGATCAATTTGATTATATTTATGGCTATATATCCCTTACTTTCTTTCTTTTTTTCTTTCCGCCTCTCTTTTTCTTTCTTTCTTTTTTCTTTTCTGTTTCGACCCCCCCCTCCTACCCCCAACAAAAATGTCTAATAATCCAAATTATACAAATGATCAATCCTCATCTTACAAATTCAGAAAGCTTATAGATTTTGTTTGGAAATTGTAGGGATAATTTGCAATATGTTTAGGGATAATTTGCAAACCCTAAACATATTGCAAATTATCCCTAACCCTAAACATATTGCAAATTATCCCTAAACATATTGCAAATTATCCCTAACCCTAAACATATTGCAAATGATCCTTTACCCTAAACATATTGCAAATGATCCTTAACCCTAAACATATTGCAAATTATCCCTAACCCATAACATATTGCAAATGATCCCTAACCCTAAACATATTGCAAATGATCCTTAACCCTAAACATATTGCAAATGATCCTTAACCCTAAACATATTGCAAATTATCTGTTTGTATTAAATATGACTAGTAGTAGTCTTGGGTTGTTACAAAAGAGGGAAAAACGTGTCAGTCTGTGGCTGTTTAATTCATATATCTTTCTCTCTATATATAAAGCAAAGGTGTCTGTATGTGTGTCTGTATGTGTGTCGCTGTATCACAGTTAAACAGTTGATCTAAGAGCCATACTAACGTCAGATTTGTAATCAGCACGTTCGTTCCAATGACTTTATCGATATCATGAAATTCTCGAATCTTTTGTAAAACTTATTATTCAAACTTAAAAGTATGTAGAAATAACATTTGTATATTTGGGCAGCATTCTTTCCTTGATACATGTTTGATTAAACAGAAGTGAAAGTTTCTGTTTGTTCGTTTTCTGATCCAATTTTTTGAGTTGGCGGGTCAACGATCTAATGTGCTCCAGTGTGAATATGAACTTGCCATATTTGGTTTATAATACGTTTGTATGTCGGAATCTGGTGTAATACAACAGCTCCTTTGTTGATCCAGCGAACGGCATCGCTTGCTAACGGGACGATATGTCGTTTCTCGATACGAGCGACGTCGAGTGGTCTTGCCAGTCGGTCCCGGCTTCAATCTCTCCCTTTCGGCTGACACAGCAGTAAACCCAATTCGGGAATTATATTTTCCTTTCTTCTTGCTGTCTCTTCTCTTTCTGCTTTCAATGTCTGCACCCTAGCTGCTATTGTTAGCAGCTGACCCGTCGTCGCCACCACTCTCTGCAGACGCTTTGTCGTTGTCACAATTTCGTGCCGACGGTTTCTTTTTGTAACTGAAATCAATCTACACATAACAAAATATAACAAGCCTTCGCTTTTAGTTCCGAGCCATTTATTTTCATTTATTAGCTTGTCGACACCGAAGCAAGTTCGTTGAAACACAGAGAGAGAAGCTTACGCTAGTTAATTAACTAATTACTTAATCACTTGCAAGGGAAGGAGGAGGGGGACATCGTCTGGCTCTCCTCATTTTTGGGGATCTGAATTCCCCTATATTATTTAATCGCTACATGGCTAAGGCGACTTGACTAGTCGGCTTCCCGTCAAGAACTGAAATCTCACTGCAGTTTTCTCACCGGGAAAACTGTGACGTCACGAAATCTCGTGATCAACGCACAGGTGCGACCCAACCCTCGATCCGAGGTCTTATCAACTGTCCCCGCGAATCATGAGAACACATCGCACCAAAATTGCACGAGATGACTCCGTTACAAATCGCACAAGTTAAGCGATCTCTCTGTACGTCCATCATCACATGCGTCCCATTATATAACATAGGAACTTGCCATATTTGCAAACGTTTTTGACTCGCATGAGATTTGGTTTGGTTTGTTTTATGGCATATCAACTATTTGTGGGTTATTTAATGCCGAATAAAGGTGTTTATTTAATTCTATAGGTAGGATAATTATTTATATTCCTAGAATACATTATTCCTCGAAGACATTACTCTTTGAAGATAATCCTACAAGTGACAGACCTATACCACTAGTTTTGTGTTGTTTGAAATATAGTTGGCAAATATAATTCGATAAGTGGAGCAATTATTTATACTCCTAGAATACATTGTTCTTAGATAACCAGAATACATTGCTCTTAGATAACCAGAATACAGTGCTCTTAGATAACCAGAATACATTATCTCAGAATACATTGATCTCAGAATACATTGCTTCCAGAAGGAAATTTCATAGTTAAAGTGGAAACATTACTGTTAGAAGGGAACTCTACTGAGAGAAATCAGCACTACTTGCAGAAAATACCATTCCAAGAAAAAACATTAGCCCCAGAAAAACATTACTTCTTTAGAAACGTTACTCTTTGAAAACATTACTCTTTGGCACTGATAAACTTCTTTGCTCTCAAGGTGATTGCCCCTGAGCCACTTCCTTCTAGTATCTATTTCGGGAGAAAAATAAAAATAAAAACTAAGATTTTTAGTTTTTGAAAAATCAAATTGAATAATATGGTTGGGGATAAATTTATAGATACTAGGGCATGATATGATCAACCGATTGATCGGATCGGGCATCTCTGACCTCCCATCTAGCCAAAGTAAGAGCCGAAGTGGACGAATGCTTATCCATCAAGATCTCGTCCTATGGCATCATGGGTTTCTACCCACGGCCAACAGGTGACCCCATTTGGGGTTCTTACTCCTCTGCAAGGGGTTGCAGTCGGTGAATTCTATTCCTTGCCGACAGCGCAATGACTTGCATCAGTCGTCATCAGGCACATGATGAGGTAACAAATTGAAACAGGTGAATTTATTACGAAAGTCGATTAAGAATGTTTTTAAAAAATTTTAATATACTCTCGCCATCCTTGTATCGTGTTTGGTTGCTGGTGAGTTTATATGCTCGAATGAATAATACTTTGATGATAGGGAGGCGAAGTTACAATTTGAAACAGCAAGGATGACAGTGTTTTTTGTTAATATATCCCAGAAGTCTTTTTTTTAGAAATGTCATGTGCGATTAGATGGTGGTAGATGGAGCTGTGACAGGAGGTGAGATGGTATGTTAGGCAGTGAGATATACTTGTCCTAGTCATGCCATAAATGGATGTTAATGAGTTTTTTAAATGTTCAATTTTATACACATTCAAAAATTAATGTTAATGGGTTTTTTAAATGTTCAATTTTATACCCATTAAAAAAATAATGTTAATGGGGTTTTTAAATGTTCAATTTTATACACATTCAAAAATTAATGTTAATGAGTTTTTTAAATGTTCAATTTTATACACATTCAAAAATTAATGTTAATGAGTTTTTTAAATGTTCAATTTTATACCCATTCAAAAATTAATGTTAATGGGTTTTTTAAATGTTCAATTTTATACCCATTAAAAAAATAATGCTAATGGGTTTTTTAAATGTTCAATTTTATACCCATTAAAAAAATAATGCTAATGGGTTTTTTAAATGTTCAATTTTATACCCATTAAAAAAATAATGCTAATGGGGTTTTTAAATGTTCAATTTTATACCCATTAAAAAAATAATGCTAATGGGGTTTTTAAATGTTCAATTTTATACCCATTAAAAAAATAATGCTAATGGGTTTTTTAAATGTTCAATTTTATACCCATTAAAAAAATAATGCTAATGGGTTTTTTAAATGTTCAATTTTATACCCATTAAAAAAATAATGCTAATGGGTTTTTTAAATGTTCAATTTTATACCCATTAAAAAAATAATGCTAATGGGTTTTTTAAATGTTCAATTTTATACCCATTAAAAAAATAATGTTAATGGGTTTTTTAAATGTTCAATTTTATACCCATTAAAAAAATAATGTTAATGGGGTTTTTAAATGTTCAATTTTATACCCATTAAAAAAATAATGTTAATGGGGGTTTTAAATGTTCAATTTTATACCCATTCAAAAATTAATGTTAATGGGTTTTTTAAATGTTCAATTTTATACCCATTAAAAAATAATGTTAATGGGGTTTTTAAATGTTCAATTTTATACCCATTCAAAAAATAATGTTAATGGGTTTTTTAAATGTTCAATTTTATACCCATTAAAAAAATAATGTTAATGGGTTCATTACATGTTTAGTTAACATTTACTTTGTTGCCATTCTATTCTAAATAATCTGTTTCAACTGCCAAATTCAAAATGCTTTTGTGGATATATCCGGAGCATCAAAAATTTGATCGGATGTCCTGTTGGCTTGACAGGCCGAGAGCAGGCTCGAAGCGTTTCCTCAAATAATGGCGATGGAGAGGGCCTTATAGAGCCAAGTCAACTAATGATGGTCCCACAACATTTGTAGATTCAGGAGACCCACCAAATGATACTATGAATATTAAATTTAACTTTCAAAATCCTATTTAAAAAAAATAATTTGGGAAAAAAATAAAACGGCAAATATTAAAAATATGATATACAAAATCAAAGCCTAAAATAACATCTGCAGTTCCAATAAGTTTCCATTTATCAAATAAAGTTGACTTTTAATATTGTTTACTATTTATATCATTTTTATAATCTCGAGAATATGATTTCTGATTAATTTCTTGAAAACCTTACATAAAATACATGGCAGAGAAACTGGTTTATCGTTAGTATTGAACCTTTTTTTGTGTAGTGGGATTACAACAGCTTTTCATATATGTGGAATATGTTCATCATTTACATATTGAGTACAATCAGATTAGTACATAAATTAGATTAATCCTAAACAACTGAAAAGACATTAAAAGAAAACAGAAATTTAGGTTAATGACATATTGACCAATCAACTGTATTCATTTATTAACAAATCAAATGTATCGATTTATTGACCAATCAAAAGCTAGGAGAATATCTTCAACATCTAAAACACTATATCAGCAAAAGGTCATTTCCTTAATGCTTTGATTTCATTAAAATGATCTTTTTATTTCTTAATTTCTGCACGTTTGCCATAAGATTTATGAAGTTAAAACTCACGGCATTTGCTTCTTTTTAAACTACTACTAAGCTCTACTCACGTACTGAGCATTGTTGAAGTAAATACTAAGAAATATATATGTAATATATTGTTTCATAATATAAGTGTATATACATGAAGTAGTAATAAAAGTAAATATATATATATATATATATATTTATATGAAGTTAGGTATGTGTAGATGTTTATATATTTCTATGTACAGGATTCACTTCTAAACTATTTAACTGATCATTAGGAATTTTCGAACACAGCTTCTAGGCGTAAGTGGTCCAAATGTGGGCTATATTTAGTTTAATTAAGTTCTATGCAAGGAAGGGGATAAAAACAAGGTGGAATCCATTCGTGACAATTCAATTTTAAGAATAGGTATGAGTCCTCAATTAATGAATATTCCCCAATTTTCAGTTTGTTTGGAGTATTTTAAAGGGTTTTTAAGGGGGCATAACCTCCCATTTGAAAAATTCAAATATTTCACATTTGCATTAAATTTTATCCCTAGGCATTAAACGCTAATTGAGCCAGATTCCCTGAATTTTAATTTCTTTTGAAGACCCCTAATTTTAGACATTTCTTAGAATCAAAATCATGTAATGGATTTTGATCAAAATTAAAATAAGGATACAAGACATAATGTTCAGTAGGATTATATCTTGATTTTAAGCTTTGTAAGGGGACATAAAAGTGGTGCAAAACTGTTTTGTTCAAGAATTAATTTTACCAGTCTTGGGATGGGTAGGATAAAATGAACTATATATCATAAAATGAAATGCCATGAAGACAGGATGTGTGAAAAAGACAAAAGGAAAAAAAAATTAAATACAGGAAAAAATCATAAAAAAACGCGAAGTTTTACCGGTTTTGTTCAGATCAACGAACGTCTTTAGAAAAAGTGAAGATTTTAAAATTTATTGAGTAACGGCAAAACATAGGAAAAAAGAAAAAAGAAGAACGCACAACGGGATGTTTCTGACATGTGTTTAACTATTTAGAAAAAAGAAGAACGAATTTATGCAAACGTGTGCGGTAAAGACGTTGAACTGGGAAAAGGTGGAAGAAAGAATAGCTACGTTAACCATGATCGGAGTCTGTAATGCAGTGCATTGTTTCAGTGCGCTTTTTGCCAGATGTTTGCTTAAGGAATAAGATTCGAGTCTGAGGTTTACATTAGATGGTGATAAGAGAAGTATTACAGCGCTTTTGATACATTTGCGGCGTGGGAGAGACATTTCTTCCCTAGTTGGCGTTTACAAAATAAAATGTGCCTCATGTTCAATGTTTTATATCGGTGAAACGGCCAGAAATATAAAATCGGGCATTTACGAACACAAACAGGACCTCAAACACAACAATCTCACTAACGCACTGGTCATACACAGAAACACTTTTACCCATAATTTTGCCTTTACAAACTGCACCCTCCTCAAGACATAATTCTCTCTTTCACACCGCAAATGCATCGAAAGCACTGTAATACTTCTCTCATCACCATCTAACATAAACCTCAGACTCGGATCTTATTTCTTAAGCAAATATCTGTCAAAAACTGCACCGAAACAATGCAATATATCTCGCCACTGCATTACAGACTCCGATCACGGTTAAAGTAGCTATTTGCTGTAACTGTTTTTCATCCATGTTTTTCATTTATTTTCCTTTTTCTTCTTTTTTTTTCTTTCCTTTCCCATTTGAACGTCTTTACCATACGCGTTTGCATGAATTCAGTCTTTTTTTTAATAATAGTTAAACATGTGCTAGAAACATTTCGTCGAGCGTTCTTCTTTTTTTTTCCTATGTTTTGCCGTTATTCAATAAATTGTAAAATCTCCACTTTTTCTGAAGACGTTCGTTGATCCGAACGAAACCGGTAAAATTTCTCGGTGTTTGATGATTTTTTCCTATTTTGATTTGTTTTTCTTTTGTCTTTTTCACACATATATATGAGAGAGAGAGAGAGAAAGAGAGAGAGAGAGAGAGAATGAGAGAGAGAGAGAATGAGAGAGAGAGAGAATGAGAGAGAGAGAATGAGAGAGAGAGAATGAGAGAGAGAGAGAATGAGAGAGAGGGAGAGAGAGAGAATGAGAGAGTAAAAGAAATCGCAACCAAAGTCAAGAAATGTTGTTGTCAATTTAACACAAAGAAGCTAATTTTATAAATGCGATAAAGGCTTCCAGTTAAACATTGAATCTTTCCTCTTTAAGGGTCTGAAAGAAAAGACAACGATTCAAAGGAAGAAGGGCACAGAACAGGCTTTTTAGCAAACATAAAACTAAGGGAAACGAAAGAGAAGATAGAGAAAACAATTACCTATATAATTAAATGCAAGTCATTGAATTGTAAGTTTCATAATCACTCCATAGTGAACAACATTTAATTGCATATAGCTTCTGTATATAAAACAAATCTTTGCCAGAAAACAACCTTTAGATTAAACACTGACTCTCCAGAAAACTAACGAATTCAAGAAGGTCTAAAGAAAATAGACACACCGACTGACCATAAACATTGGGAAGGACTGAACGACCCCATAATGTTAATAGTTTTTTTTTAAATGACACGACAAGAAACACACCGGATGTGCTAACTTCCAGCATGTCACAGCTTTCTGCCACCGGCATTAAAAATATGGATTTAACTGCAAAAGAACAAAAGAAAAAAAAAAAACTTGTATGTGAGAGGTTTCTTCTCCAGCACTATTTTATTTAGAAACAAACACGTGCACATACGACTTAAGACCCGTTTTAAGAATGTGCTGGTTATCTATTCACCACAAGGTCATTCTATGACCTCTACAAGTTTTAACAATACTTAGCTAACATATTTGTCGTTTGTTTCTAAAAAAATTTCTTTATCTTTCTTTCCTAATTCCCAATTCTTCTCCCCCAGAATCAAATTCTAAGGCCTTGACCCCATTTCTATTGCAAACATTTACATTTAACAAACGTATCTTTTTGAAAAAAAAAAAAAAAAAAAAAAAAAATGAAAAATATTTCTTTTTTGCCTGATCTTTTTTTACTTTGCAATAAGTCTTTAATATACTTATATTTTTGAAAGATTTTCAAATAATATTGATT
Organism: Sepiola atlantica; assembly: GCA_963556195.1. NCBI lineage: Eukaryota > Metazoa > Mollusca > Cephalopoda > Sepiida > Sepiolidae > Sepiola > Sepiola atlantica. The sequence continues at coordinate 28,321,500 of OY744532.1, read as the reverse complement.
TTTCGGTGGTTTTAGGAGGAGGTTCCTGTTTATAATATAAATACAATGTCAAAATAATCATCGACTTTGTACGATGTAAAAAAAGTTTTTTCATTTGTTTGATTTGTTTTCAAATGTCGAAGTCGTATTATGTTTCGGAATTTTTTAGATGAGGATTGATAATTTGGATTATTTGGATTAATCGAACTACTGTTCTCATCTTGGATGTTATTTACACAGCGTTTCGGCCGATGTAACCTCCGATTTTCTTCAATTGTCAATACGGGCGATACTAAGAATACAATTACGAATTACTTAAGACTTCTATCAAGACATGGCTGACAGAACGAGAGCAAGCTACCCAAGTGGATAAAATAAACGAATTCCCTTCGAAATTCTGTACAGATTTCAGAGTTCGACGAGACGTACCTGAAGAAGAGGTTACATCGGTTAAAACGTTGTAAGAATAACATCCAAGATGAGGACAGTAGTCTTAATAATCTAAATAATACAAAAAAGTCAAAATCGTATCTACATACTTTTGTATGGAGTAAGTTCTTTTATATTATCTTATCTTAACTCAATATTATTTTTATATCGATAAAGATAAATTTTAATAATATTTAGAAAATTTCTTATTTCAGACAAACCTTATTTTATGGCATCAGAATTTTTCATTGGACACGGTTCTTCTACGGGAGATATAAATTTGGTCCTCCAAGTGGCTGAGGTAGTTATGCATGTTTTACATTCAGGGTAGAGTATGCAGGATTGGAATACAGATCCTGTAGGCAGGAAGGCTTTTCTCACTTATTAATTGGTACGAAAGGGAGATTGTCTATATGATAGAAGGTTAGGGTTCGTTTGTTTCTTTAACGGTTGATCAGTTTTTTGGTTATTTAATGCCAAAATACAATCCACCTATTGTAAACAATCCACTGTATACTATTAAATTGAAGTTGGGGGGGGGGGGAATTAGGTGTTCATACTTTTCCTATAAACAGTAACGTGCAAATGACCATAGATCAAAGAGAGGATTTTAGCATAGCTGATTTATAGGGTTTGGTTCAGTTGTTTTATTTTATGGCATATCAACCGTTTTCGTGCTATTTGTAATTTTGGTAAAACAATGTTATGTTTAAAGTTCTTAATATCTTCAAATATCTATTAATGCTGTAATTGTCTGTGCAATTCATTTCAGTTATTTGAAATAATTAACTTATATTTATATACTTTGATGATGTTTGTTTTGTAGATGTATATTTTGTAAATAATTAGTCTGTTAATGATACATTTTATTTAGCTATACATGTGACCGTGACAGGTTTTACCATTCCGGGTCGGAATGGACCTGGGAGCAATGCCAACTCAGAGGTGATCCATACTCCCCAAATTGTTTGTTTGACTTTTTTGTTTAAACAGTTTGGATCATTTAGATTTGATAAAACTCTCTTCCCATAATTTGGATCTTGTTTGATCTGTTTCAGAACATATACTGAGATATTTTTCCGTATAATGTTTTTCAAAAGTCATTTTCATTTTCACGATATTTACCTCTAATAATTAATACTGAATCGTTATTGGTCAGTCCTTCTGACGATAAGAGCGTTATCTTTGAAAAGCCATGGCTTAAAAGCCAATTTATATTTGTATTCCTTGCTTAAACACTTGATGAGTTAATAAACTTGTCAACTATGCAAATTTTATCTATTTCATCACTTCATTATCCATATATATATATATATATTATATATTTGAATAATATAAATATATTTTATATTAGATCCTATCGTGATAGGGAGGTGCTCGATATTGTGGATAGAATATTGTTATAGGAAATATTGAAATGATGACAACAGTAAACTTACATACTTTAAAAGTTCATTATAATCATATAACTTTTCACAGACTGCTGGCATCTGAATCATTCCCGCATTTTATTTGAATCAATCACCTTCCACAACATAATACCGTATTCAAATTGGATTTTTTTCAACAACCGCATTAATACAATGACTTTCTTTTCATTATTGAAACTTTCTTTTAACTATTTTTGCTTTAAGCATATCTTAAAATTTTGTTGCAAATTTTCAAATTAATACTTACCAATAATTAGCAATTTATTGTCTTTTTACTTCTGAGAATAAGAGTAATTCTTTGAAAATCCATGGAGTAAAGGTCATTTTATTATATTCCTTGTTTAAACACCTGGTGATTATAACAAACTTGTAATGTATGTAACTTTACTTTTTCATCATTTCAATATTTAATATATATATATATATATATATATATATATATATATATATATATATATATATATATGATAATATAAAAAAATACTAAACTAATTTTATATAGTTCAGATCGATTATTATGCGAATACTATATCGATAATAATTCAAACCATCTGCAATCTATGAAAAATGCACTAGTCCCCAGTATTTCTGAAAGAATATCGAAACTATTGTCTAATGAGCGATTATTCAATATTTAATAAAAAAAAAGCAATGCTATAATGAAGCATTAGCTAGATTTGGATATAGTAAAGAAAGAAATTTTGTTAAAAATAAATCAGATATAAAAGTGGAGGGTAATCTTAGAAATAGAAGAACATACTGTATTATATCACATAATATAGCTATATATAACATTAAATCAAAAGTAAATAGAAAACATACCAATTATGTGCATATGGGAGATGTGAAGCTCAAACATACTTCACACCAGCCTGCATCAGACAGGAAGATAAATAAGTCGTAAATCTATATGGTTTTATCCACCATACAGTAAGCACATCCTTAACAACATTGCTTAGAATTCTACCGGATTCTAGAAAAGAATTTCCATCGAGATAGTAATCTAGGTAAGATAATTGATAAAAAATACAGTTTAATTGTCATTCTCAACATCAATAAACTTTACCTAAATTATTATAGCTTCTAATAATACTAAAATAAACCAGAAGATAAAAAATAGTGGATTGAATATCCATCCAAACCCTATAGTTGAACCCCAATGTAATTGTAGAAATGTAGATGAATGCCCTCTAGAAGGTAAGTGTCTAATTTCAAATATAGTGTATAAATGCAACATTGTAGGGAGAAATAGTACTAGGGCATACATAGGGTCCACGGAGGCAGTTTTAAAGATATCTATAGAAACCACACATCCTCTTTCGAAGTAAAGCCTAACTAACATTAGCTAAATGTGTTAGAGAATTACAAAACAATAACACACAATTTTAATTGAAATGGATGATACTAAGTAAAGCAAATAAATACACTCTTGATAAGGTTAAAAATGTAATCTATGCAGCACGGAATATCATTATATAATAATGTCCAAGGATAATTTAATAAGAAACAAGAAATTTTGCAAAATTGATGCACCGATCTAGATATACACTCTCCTATTTTAGGCCTGATTAATAAATATACATATAATTACACCACATAGATTGACACATATATGCGATCAATAGTTCAGTAAATAATTAAAATAGTAAAAAAAAGATATGATAATTAAGTCATAGGTTGGCTCATTCTAAATACATATGTATCGATAAATAGTTAATTTGTATCTGTAGAGCCTTTTGGATAATACATTTAGGCATTTGAATGAACGTGTTTTAACTGATTAATTATCTTCTATGACTATGGACAGCAAAATTAAAAGAATTTGGAATAATTCTTATTCTGATTAAAACAATGTAGTACGAGCATTTTTGCGGTTGTTGTTGTGGAATATTTTTTAGCTAGAAATAATAAATGGTAATGAATAGACGTTCTTAACAAATAGATTTAGCACATTGGTGTGGTGGAGGATTTTCCTGTTGCTTTCAAATGTTTTTTTCCAGGGTTCTTTAGTAAATGCATAAGCATAGTAGTAAAGTAATAGCATGTTTAAATAATTGATTTATTTAGCTAAACTATAAATTTTCTATGTGTACATTTTAAAATTAACAAATTCTCGTTATTTATATTAATACCGAATCTGAATAGGTTAAATATAGCTGAAGTTAACAATTAAAAGATTAAAAAATAAATATTATTGTTCGGATATCGGCACAAGGGAGGTTAACAACGACTTTAAACCTCTCTAGAACTCTTTAAGTATTAAAGTCTCTTTCATTAGAAACCACTGTCAGGTGAATACCCTTATCGAACCTCCAAATAAGTTTTTTAAGCTATAGACTCTACTAATCCATTTCAATTACACACATAACTTTTGTTTGTCACTTCTTCCATATATTCTTCTTATATACTACTTGGTAATCTATATATAAAAAACTCAATGTCTCTGTGTGTTTGTGAGTTCCCTATAGAAAGAAAGGTTAGAGAATATACATGAAATCTAAAAGTCTATTATGTAAAATTAACCGGGAAAGTGTTCTCGAATCTCTAAGTGCACCCTAAGGGGGCTATGGACAAGATTTCGTTGGGAGAGGGGGGCTCAGTTCTTCAGTCATAATTTGGAAAGAAAACACTGTAATTTCAATGTATTTATTCCGCTTGCCATTATCTTTCAAAATTATTTAACGTTTCTTAAGCATCTCTTCGAACTAGGGAGAGGGGCAAGAAACTCGGAAACGGTGGCTTTTGTAGTTCTCTGGAAGCATCCTTAATTTAATTTGGATGGTTTCAGTAGCGCTCTAAACAGGAGCAATAAATGTAAGATTACAGTATTACATTTGGTGGTATATAGTAATCCAAAAGTGCTCAACATCCTAGATAAAGCAGGTGTGTTTAAGCGCAGTGTTGCCCGGGAGAAAAAAATAGTAATAATACAGTATTATATTTGGTAAGCAGTATAAGTTAATTCAAAGTGCGGGAGTCATCAATATCCTAGATAGAGCAATCACACATAGAGCAGTTGTTTTTTTAAATGCCGCATTGCTCGGGAGAAAGATTTTCACTGTATTTTGTTATACTAGAAAAGGTACTCTGCATTGCTCGGGGGTCAGTTGGTGAGATATGAAACTGGGTAACAGGTGTCCATACAAGGCTTTATTCCCCATGAACACCTGGAAAAGAGAATGAACAGTGAATTGTCATAGGAATGTATAAAGCAATCAACCAACCCGGTCGGCGATTGCTTGATTTGGGTTAATAAATTAATATTCTGTCTGCATATAATCATCATTTCACTCTAAGCAGATTCCAGCCATAAAGATGACACCGCGATAAGCAGTGACACGTTGTATCACTGACGCAGGCCACATGTGAGATTCAAATACAATCAAGAAAAAAGTATCCAACAGAAAGTGTTTCTATTTGACTCTTTGCCAATTTTACAAGTGTATTAAACATTGGTTTGTGGTTCGTCAATTTTTAAACATTCGTCCGTTGATGCCCAATGTAAACGACATCGTTAAGTTGTTAGTTTTTTCTACATAATTGAGAAAGAAGATAGAAAATATAAATTAATAATTACAGAAGAGCTTGGGATTTCTGGAAAACAAAGGATTCTATTTTAAATAAAGATTCCAGATGAGAAGGTTGCGTGTTCAGATCACGTTGGGGTCAATATTGTAGAATAAAGACATTTGGTAAAAAAGATGTCGCTGTCGAACCCTGGTTCTTGCTTGCTTTATACTATCTTTATTTTGAAGTTTTTCAAATATTTTTCTCCCTAATCCTAATCCTATGTATTTGAATTTCAAGCTTCCCTATTTTATTGTTTTCATTTTTATTTTTATATTACTTTTATATATTTTTTAAAATTTTAGTTTCATCATACTAAAAAAACTCAACCTATATATAAATAGCGTTTTTTTAAAAAAGCGACTATTAAAAATTTGCTTTAAATTCTTCAATATATAAAATATGTTATATGTTTTGAGGCATGTCCGTCCGTCCGGATTTTTCTCCGCAACCATCCATTGAATTTCTCTGAAATTTTGCATGAAGTTGTAACTTTGGTCAGGTTAGAAAGTGACATTCTCCGATTTTTTGAAAAAAAATCTGGTTAGCCCCCCAGGGGGTCAAAAGGCCCCGAAATGGAAAAAAATGACATTTTTTGCCCCATAACTTTTCATCCATCCATTCAATTTCTCTGAAATTTGGCCAAATTGTGTGGAGGTAATTGTTCCTAATTGAAAATAAGTATCGCTGACCTTGGAAAAAATCTGGTTCGTGCCCCAGGGGGTCAAAAGCCCCTAAAATGGCAAAAAATGACCCTTTTCTCCCATAACATTTAATCCATCCATTCAATTTTTCTGAAACTTGGCCAAAATGTGGAGGCAATTGTTCTGGATATAAAATGAGCATTGTTGACCTCAGAAAAATTCTGGTTCGCGCCCCCAGGGGGTCAAAGGGGGGGTCAAAAATGCTCCAAATTGCCCAAATTTATTGTATTTTACACTCGCCACATCGAGTCACATACAGAGGGGGACCACGCACACGCGGCTTGTTAAAATTAATTTTAGATTCAAAGTGTTTTTTATCTTTTTAAACTCTGGCGTCTGTTCCATATTCTTTGTTTTTGCTTTTCTATTTTTCCCTTTTGTTATTTCTTTTTCTTCGTTGTTTCTTCTTTTTCTTCTTACATTCAACTCAACTGCTGAATTAACCGCACCATATTTAATTCACATATTAAGGAAATTTAACTCATTGCATTTTTTCAATCCTCGTTTAGGTCTGAAGAGGTTGACTCCTTAAGAGTACAACTGAAATATGTATGCACATATGTAACCAACAATGTTTGTATGAATAATAATTTATACTAAAGAACAGCTTCACTTGTTATTGAGCACTTTTTATAAACACTGAAGATTCACCGGATTAATATGTACAGAAACTAATAATACAGTTACCATATATATATATATATATATATATATGATAAAAAATGGAACTAATATTCCAACGTAATGGAAAATGAAAAGAGGAAAAGCAAAAATATTATTTATGTATTCATTAACGTTTCGTCTTTATTGCAAGACTTCCTTGGGATGATTGGTCTGAAGCTAGCCCATAATTTATCTTTTCATAAGCGGTTTTTAAAAGTTTTTCTCCTCCTACTACCATTGTTTTCAAATATTTTGTACTTTGTGTGTTATTTTCTTCAGACCAATCATCCCGAGGAAATCTTGAAATAAAGACGAAACGTTGATGAATACATAAATAATATTTTTTGTTTTCCTTTTTCATATATATAAAAAAGTAGTATAATGGATTCGTCCGAACACTTTAAAATACAGCAACATTTGTGTAATTAACGGATACATTCTATTAGACACAGACGAACAACACAGATAAGGAGGACAATTTTTAATAACTAACATAAGTTAGCTAAACATTTATCTGGAACAAAACTTAAATCTAATATACGGAACGTTTATGTTTTTGTCTTTTAAGGGAAGTGGGGTCTGATCAACTCTGCTGGGAAGCCATGAAATAGAATACTGTTTTGTTTTTAAATTCCCGAAACAGTTTTTCATGGTAAACAACTGATGATCCCTTAAATAATGTTAAGACTAGTGTAAATTCTTGGAAGCAAACTAATATAGTAACTACAAAAAATAAATTGACTTACATGAGTGATTTTCTACTGAACGACTTGGGACTAAAATGTTTTTTTTGTTTTTTTTTCCCTTATATAGTTTTAATGGTTGAGAAACTTCCGAGACATATATATATATATATATATTATATATATATATATATATTATACACACACACACGTCACATACCTAACTTTACATATATATTTTTTTCTTCCTTTCTCTTCTTTAAAAAGGTTTTCAATAAATAAGACCATTAATCTGTGTTTGACTTGTTTCATCAAGTAAACAGATTGAAAACCCGGTGTCCATCGATCGAATAATTGAAATTCACTCGCGTGAATAGACGGGCGCATCTGCGCTCATATCCCCAATGATAACAACCAATTCTTTTGGCCAAACTACACCGTATTCATATTATGCTAAACAAACCCAAACCAATTGCAGTGGAACTATAATAACTAGTGGGTTCATAACAACGAGACTCACTTAAAGCCTTTAATACTTGAAAGAGACCAAACATAAACATCCTTTAAAGTTATCAAAAAACATATGGCTATGATAAATAGCATGTGAAAATAAAGATTTATAGCAGTTATCTCCCCATTTCAAACATAATTGAACCGATTTGTTAGTAGGCGTAGCTTTTCACCGTCAGGTGGCGCTGGAAGACGACCACAGAGTTATCTGCCCTTCTTAATTATATAAACCGGTGCACAACGTCACACGTGTCTCTTTTCAGTTCCGGACACGGTAGACGGTAGTCATCGGAGACAAAATCACACGTGTTCAAATTCATATACACGTTTTTCTCCACACGCGCATTCATATTCCTACAGAGACAATTTCTTCTCCAGAACATTTTATTTTCACGTACACAATTTATTTATTGAACATATTTTCCCATGTGTGTTTCAATCATATGAACTATTTCAACTCCACACACATTATACACACATACATATATACACACAGTATTCATCATTCCACATACACACTGTATACGTATTAATGTACTGTTTCATTGTCGTTACATACGTTCAATAAACGCTTTATTTAAACAACCTATTGCCTGTGAATTATTATTTTGCCTTGCATGTGACATTGCTTGTATTATGAACATGTAACCGGGATTCCCCCTAGAACCCCCGACAGATTACACAACTGAAGTTATGAGCTTAGAACAGCCTTAAATCTATGAAGCTATGCTCTTATTGGTGGCAGTGGCGTTTCTAGCTCTTAGAAAGTCTGTGTGTTATCCTTACTCTGTCAGTCAATACATTTAATAGCCGCAAGTGTGTGAAGATACCAGTTCACTCTTCCTCCAATTTGTTTCCGCACCTACCTGTGCAGAACTGACCACTTAAAATTCAAACAGGTAGATAAGATAGGAAAGAGAAAGAAAACAAATAGGAAAAGTGATTAAGTGATACGAGAAAGAATGAAAAGTACCAACTGTAACAATATGCTTTCTCTTTCAATATATATATATATATATATATATATATATATATATATATATATACGTACTAGAAGAATACCCGTCCCGGGATGGGTAAAAACGAAGGGTAAATATTTTTATACGAGATTCCAAAAGATTCGAAAGATACGAAAGATTCCAGAAGATTCTGAATTATTCCGGAATATTCTGAATGATTCTGGAAAATTGGACTATAAATCGACTTTTAAAAATTATTATTTTTTGTTTTGCATTGTCATCTCGAACTTACAGTTAGTATTTAGTTTAAGGAAGGGTTTTCTTTTCTTTTTTTTTTGCTGAAAAATGTTTTAACGAAGGGTATGTTTTCTTTTGTTTTGTTTTTGTCGAAAATTTTTTCAGCAAAAAACAAAAATAAAACATGGCCGGCATTAACCAAAACACTAACCCTAACCCTAAGTTCGAGTTGGCAATTAAACTTCGTGGATCCTACTCTTATGCAAGCATTTCAGTCAATAATGTTACACATTTCTGAATGGTACATTGTCCCACACAGACATTTATAACAATATTTTTTTTTTTATCAGGAACGTTCACTTTACAATAAATATTTAAGGACCGTTAAAAGTCAATTTAGCCCCAAATATTTATTTTTAGTACTATAATTAATACATTTTTAATTGTAGTACTATTATTTTATTTATTAATAACTTTACATATCTGATGTTGGCTGAGAGTCTTTCTACTTTCATTTTTGTTTCGCTTTTTTTTCTTCTTTTTTTTAAATAGGATTTTAAAAGTAAAATTTAATTATTACAGTGTGTTTGGGGCATTAAATTATTAATGGAATCAAATTGTTATAAAACTATAATTAATTGGGCAAAATTATAGTATAGTTAACAACGAAAAAACAAATATACAACAAATAACTAATATGGCGGTCAACTGTTTCTTTTTGAAGTGGTCGATAATTTCAGGCTTAAAAGATTTAAAAAAAAAAAAAAAGAAGCTTACCCTACTCAACTGAAAGTAACAAAACAAATTTTGAAATAGCAAAACTTAGTTTCAAAAGTTTAAAACTATGCGGATCGATAGAAAATTCCATTTTCTATCCTTTGATAACAATTATTTGTTTTATATTTGTTTCTTTCTCCCTCTTTTTCGTTGTTAACTATACTAGACTTTTGCCACTGAACATTACTGTAATAACAGTAAAAACTTAGGTTTGGTTTGGTTTGGTGGTTTTGTGGCATCTCAACCCTTTTCGGCTTATTTAATGCCAAATCCGGTCATTTTGGTCAAAGTTTTTATGATTCAAGTATTCATTCATAGTGTTTGGTTTGGTTGTTTTGTTTTACGGTATATCAACCCTTTTCAGGGTATTAAATGCCAAATCCGGTCATTTTGGTGAAAGTCTTTATACTTCAAGTTCTTTATATGTTCAAATATTTGTTCATGGTGTTTGGTTAAGTAAAAGGGTCAGAAGGGGAAGACATGAAAATTGTTGTTTTTTGTTTGGGATTTTGCAGAACATGATTGAGTCGTACAAAGAAAAAACAAAACACTAAAACATCAATGTTTGGCGCATTTTGAGTCAGGAAATCAATAACTCAGACAGCCTGATCTGGTAGCGCCAGTAGGTTCTATTTGACCCATAGATGGGCCCTTACAGGTACTACCACTTCGAGCCAGAGTGGACCTGGGAGCAATGGCAACTAAGGGGCAACTCCACATTCCCCACAGCTCCAAAATGGAGGCCTCACCACTGGATGTCTTAAGATTATACTCAGGATCCAAACTTAACTTAAAACACCGTTCAAAATAGAAAGAATCAGTTAAATTGAAGGTGACCACTGTGTTATGGCGGGCAAATCTGAAATCGCGCATTTAGACTGGTGTTACAGCAAAAATACTTCCCTATTATATTCTTGCCCGTTTTTTATTTGAAAATAGTAATTTGTTTTCAACAAATTGTTTAATTATTAATAAATAAAATCAGACTGTTTTTTTTTATGAATGAAAATATTTATTAATAAATAGTTTAATTATTAACAAAATTTAAACATATTACAAAGTAACAAACAATTATTAAGAAATAATAAAATCAAACTGTTTTTATGAATGGAATTTTTCCTTTCATTTATATTTTGAAAATATTAATAAAAAAAAAATATGGTTAGAGATAGAATGTAATGTTTTCCTTTTATTAATTAACAAATTAGGGTTAGGGTTAGTATATAATAATAAGACCAGTGATTAGCATACATGACTATAATAGAATATTTACAATCATCGTTGCAATATCGGTGATGAAAAGACCCGTTATTTTATATCTGAAGAGAATTCTACAAAAAAAGACATTGTTTAGAGAGACTACGGTTTATCGATTACACATGTAAAACCTTATCATATGGAGACTGTGTCATATTATGTTCATAAGAATATTGACAAACTTTTATTTATTTCAAGTACCATTTGTATACGATTTTGCGTCTGTAAAAAATACCAATTGAATAGATTTCCCTCTCGCCCTCTAAATAAATAAAAGAACAAGAAAAAGTTAATATATAAATGAACTCTCGAACCAGTTACCACTGTCTGCTTTACACACCATGATATTTTCGGATTGATTTATAATCGATAAAGGATGTCTTTCATTCTACGCAAAGAATTCTAAAAAGACTTTTTCAAACACGTACACTGGAATTAAAGTATCCCGTTATTTGTGACTTTGTTTACTCTAAACTTCTAGAGATAAGATTAAAGGAACAAGAAGAAAATTCAGAGGAAAGACTGTCACGGTGATGGTCTGGTGATTAAGAGGTGCAATTTAGACGATGATTTTGTGATTGATTTTTGCCTATTCTGAATCAAAAAGGAATTCTTTCAATAAGATCATGGAATTCCGAAAATTAAAAAAAAAAAAAACCCAAAAGATTCCGAAAGATTCCAGAAGATTCGGAAAGATTCTAAATGAATCCAGAAGATTCCTGATTATTCAAAATGATTAAAGAAGATTCCGTACGATTCTGTAAGATTCCACACGATTTCAAATATTCCAAAAAGTTCCATGCAAAGTCACACAAGATTCTGCAAGTTATTTACCCCTCAGCTAAAATTAATTCCTTGAACTTTCCTAAAAATAAAATCAGCTTACATCATTTATAAAACACACATTTCACTATTTTCCAATCTATATTCGCTATCTGATAAACAATTACATTTCTATTTATATACATATTAGCCTAATTATTTCTTTAATTTATTTCATTACGTCTGTTTCGTTCCACTTCTAATGAATTCTATCTCAAACGCTTTTCAAATCCTCCTATCACATGATTCCGTCCCTTCCGTTTTGGGTCTTCCTCTTATGTGTTCCTATGCATGTCACTTTTGAACTTCTGACAACTTACTTCCTATCACTATCGTCTTGGTTGAGTGAGCTGTTCTAGTGACCCTGAAAATACAACAAATTTTTAAATGCCTATTTGCATCTGTATAAATAACTATAAGAGCTGAAGTAGCACCACACTCATTTACGGTGTTGCCAAGCTCTAGTGCACTACTACTACTACTACAGAATGTACAGTCACTACAGAAAATGAACTTATAAACAATAACTGTAACTGTTACTGAGATTAGATTAGATCAGATTAGTAAAAAAAAAAGGTGAAGATGTAATAGTTACTTATAAGAAGTTATTTCCCCTCATTTATATCTCCCTTGGATTATAAAAAACGTACATTGTTTTAAGATCAATTTTCAGTGCAAACCGGCATGTATAAATTATATATATATATAGTAAGCTATGAAAATATATTTATGGCAGTTAAGCTACACAGAGGCTCCCGCGTTTCATCCCGAGGGGAATCTTCAGGCTAAAATGCATTTAGACGACCCGTGTAGATTATGCCTGAATAAAAAATTTGAAATCCTAAATTTTAAATACGCTCGAAATCTATTAAACTGTAATAGTGAGATAGAAAACAGCTGCTTACACAGAAATAAATTTACCTTTTCAATGATGTCACTCCAGAAATAGAAACGAGGTTTAAGTTCCTTTTTCATCATAGATAGTGGACAGTTCAGTCATGAAAAACACGGCTAATTAAAGGCATGAAATGGATACTTCTTTTAAATCCAGAGTTAAGATTTGTCTCAATATATCACAAGAAATACTGGACTTAACCAGTGTAATTTTTATTTATTTATTTTTTATTTTATGTACTCATTCAAATATAAAGGTCTAGTTAAAATATCCATCCATGCTGGGTCTCCAGTAATTAGGGGTAAGTTTTGTAAATTCTTAAAATAAATACATTTTGTGTAAATGGCAATAATAAGTTTATTTTTCTTACTTAGACATTTGCATTATCAAATGAAACCATCAAGTAGATTTACAAATTTTATTATAAAGAGTATTCAACCGAGAAGTTGGGAGTCAGTCATTCATGAAACATCTAACCTCAGAAACACGAGACACAGAGACGAAAAATTTAAATAATAATGATAATAAAATAATAATAATTTCAAGAATAAAAAATAAAACAAACATATTTCTTTTGTAAAGAAAAATAGAGAAGATAACATCCTTTGCACATTGGTCCTTAAGTCAGGTTCCAGTTTTTAGATTAGAAATCAACCAATTCCACATCAGGGAGAATGTTAGTACCATTTTCTTTTATTAGGGCGTGGGAGAAACAATTCTCAACAATTCTCAGGATACAATGATTTATAATTGGTATGTTTTAAATTTGCATTGGATGGAGAAAGTGTAAGATGTAGACAGACAAGTTTCCTCTTTTACATGTATAGATGAAAATAATGCTGAAATAAAATATATTTTATGATAATCGTGCATAGTTTTTGTAGTTTTTTCAGATTTATTTTCACCTTTGATGTTTTGATAAGCAAAGGAAAATATATCACAAATAAAATATGAATTCAGTTACCACCATCCACTTTTCTTTATACATTTACTTCGAAAACCCTTAAATCACAATTGTGAAAAATGAAATTGAAATCATCTTCAACTCAAACACGAAATTTGATGAAAATGACTGCATCAGTTTCGATGGTGAGCGGCTAATGCTGAGTTCAAGTGAAAACTTATAATCGATTTATCTCCCTTGGATTATAAAAAACGTACGTGGTTTTAAAATCAATTTTCAGTACAAACCGGCATGTATATATATATATATATATATATATATATAGTAAGCTATGAAAATATATTTATGGCAGTTTAGCTACACAGAGGCTCCCGCGTTTCATCCTGAGGGGAATCTTCAGGCTAAAATGCATTTAGACGACCCGTGTAGAGTATGCCTGAATGAAAAATTTGAAATCCTAAATTTTAAATACGCTCAAAATCTATTAAACTGTAGTAGTGAGATAGCACACAGCTGCTTACACAGAAATAAATTTACCTTAGGCTAGCGATAAATAAATAAATAAATAAACAAAATCTAAACAAAAACTTAACAATTTAAAAATAAAAACCCAAAATAGAAATACAAGGAATCACGTGTTAAAATAAAATAAATTCACCCATTATATTGACACAACAAAGGAAACAGAATATAGGCCAACCTATAGAGAAAAAAGAACAATAGAACAGGATATGGGAAGAAAATAACAATAACCACACCTTTGTTCGCAGGAAGCCCAACGATTGGCTGAGAGAACAACAAAGAATCTGATTGGTTAACTAGCCAGCCGGTGTATATAAAAACACTCAGCAAAAATAACTCCATGCATTTTAGCTTGAAGATTCCCCCTGGGGATGAAATGCGGGAGCCTCTGTGTAGCTTAATTGCTATAAATATATTTTCATAGCTTACTACCTAGCTCTACTTACGTATCGAGCACTGTTGAAGTAAATACTGAAAATTGATACATAAAAAATTATATCTCCTTATAAAATTTTATGTGGATACATGAAATACTAATATATATATACACACACACACACTAGACGTACATGTAACTGTTGGGTCACTATCCCTATCTATTTATTCTACTTTGATTTCATTTGAAACTTCATAAATTGTAACATATTGTTACATTCTGGATGTTTATACGTTATCAGTTCAATTGCAACTCAAAAATGAAGGAAGGACGAAGTAGAAACTTTAACAAATTTATTTAACAAAAACACCTATTAAATTGAAATGTAGAAAACCGCTGAACGCGAGATGCTTGTTTGATCGTGAGAGCCGTTCTGTTTACTTTTCACTGTCATGGTAGACGACCTCTTTTATCCAATGGTGATAACTCTTTCTTTTGGATCCAAGGGAAATAACTATTCTGTTTTGTTAGATTGCCCCTAACACATATCTGCTAAGACATTCTTCTTGTATAACTAAAAATGATAAGTCACTTTACTTCTGCATTATTATTATTATTACACACAGACTGACAAACAGACACACAGATATAAATACTAACAGACGACTTTCCATTATATTATGAGGCTAGTAAATGTATGCTCCCTCCAGTCCAGTAGCGTGGTGGCAGGGGGGGGGCGGGGGGGGGCCAGGACCCCCCAGCCAAGGTTTCTGGGGGTGCGCCAAAATGGGGTTTTAGGGGGCGCACTCTTTGTAGGAGACCCAAGAAAATTTAAAATAAAGAATTTAGCACTGTTTATTGGAGCAGATTTAGGGAAAAAAGAAGTCTGGAAGGCCATTTTCTTGCCATCTGGGATTTTGAAGATCAAAATTTTCTCCACAGCGCAAATCAGTGATTGGCCCCTGCAGCCATCAACCTCCCACCACGCTACTGCTCCAGTCGCATATTTTTGCTAGGTTTCTGTGCCACCCCCCTTCTCTTTCGCTATCTACGAGAGGGTGTTCCTTATTTACTTGTCTAGAATTATATAATTGTGAAAAAACTACATATAATACATAGTTAAAGCTAAATAAATTGTTTTGAACCATTGAAATAACTTTCAACGCTATTGATAATGCTTACCCATTTATTAATTGATGTTTTATTATCGCTTATATTTTGATTCATGTTTTGAAACACGACATAAAACATAAATCTATGACGTCACACCAAAGCTAAAATTATGTTGTTAAGGGAATGTTTTAAGATTTATTTATAAGAAAACGCGAATAGCTTAGTTGGTAGAACGTCAGACTGAAGATCTCAAGTTTTCGGTTTCGATTTCCCGTCATGGCGTCTGATTTATTTGTTGGGAATTTATTATTTAGTATTAAAGCAATATTTTCCATTTCTAAATGAAGTTAAAATATTTGTTTAACAGAATTCTGACTGACGGATGGGCAGACAGACAGACAGACACACACACACAGAGAATGTGCCCATAAGTGGACGAGCAAAAAATCCTCCTTACGGTCGTATATTTTTGCTGGGCTTCCACGTCTCTTTCTCCTGTGACTGTAGAGTTCCACATTCAACCTAGCGGGTTCGTTGAATTGCTTAACTCTGTTAATTTTAAAGACTTTAGTAAGTTCAGTTTAGTTAGGTTAGTCAGTAACGACCAAGACTGCAGGCCTCGAGTTTGCGGTTTCAATTTCCAGTGTCGGTGTCAAGTTTCTTTATTGTTTATTTATGTAAAATAAGTTTTTTTACATTTAGAAAGATTTCTGCTGACTGCCAGACAGACAGACAGACAGACAGACAGAGGAAGTGTTTGTTATATTATACGTAGATTAAGTAGCCTGTTTTATGGAATATCATTGCTTTGTGTCAAAGCATACTATATAATCATATTTGAAGCCAATGTTTATGTCAGTTCATTCAGCCATTTAAATTTCGATATGTCTGGTCAAATAATAACAGAAATGGTACAAACATTTCTGGAGTCTGCATATCTTGAAATAGGAACTCACCACCTCACCTTCATTTCAACCAATCAGATACAAGCAACAGTAAACTAACCAATCAGATTGAAGCCTCTATACTTTCAACTGCTAAAAAACCTAACATGAAAGCTGCAAACAGAATATTAATTCTTTTTTAATCATATTAGTCGAACACAAACACAGAATTTTCATACCTCCCCCCCCCCCCCCTGCACAAAACAAAGAATCTTTTTAGTGGAATGGTTAGGGTTAAGGGTTAGGTTAAGGTTAAGGTTAAATCAATTGAATTTTATTGATTAATACTTTGACTTTGGAAACAGTCAAACAGAAATGAAATTCTCTGACCCAAAGTCAAATATTGTAAAAGCGAAAACCAGCAATGCAAGCGTTTCATTTTCTCTTCTGTTCTTCGGTGAGTGTCTAGAATTCGTCCAAATTCCGATAAAAATCTTACCATGATGCAGCAGCTGTTAGTAATGAGATTGACCCGTGAAAGAATTCACAGATCAATTCAAATATATTCTCCACAATGGCGTTACCTAAAAGAGTTTTGCTTTCAAAGCATGAGTTCTATACCCTCATCTCCAATGTTATTTTAAACTATGACCCCCCACCTCCATCCTCCTTCTTCTAACATTTAAAAAAACATATCTCATATCTTTCACAATGATATGGAATTATCCTAAAAGTCTGACCCCCCCCCCCCAAATACTTTAACTTTATGTAAAGATAAAAAAAAAATATTTGGAGCACAGGGAGGAGCTGGTGCCTGTGTGACTACAAGAGTTAAGAGTGGATGTAGTAAGTTTAGGGAATTTCTGCCATTACTAACCAGCAGAGTGTTACTGCTGTTCTCGCAGAGAAGAGTGTATTAAGCATATATACACAGGGGTTTTTACCCCGCCTAATAGACCGGTATTGTCCGGGCCTTCGGGTCTTGATTCACGCCGGTCTATTGGTTGTCCGTCCTGTGCAGTTCTAGGAGACGCACTCTATGCTTTATATATATAATAAAAGTGAACGTACGTGTGTCCCGGCTCGCTTGAATAATCACATATGTAAAATTAAATTTTATGAGCAAGCAGGAGAAGCTTGATCTCAATAATATCTGATAATAATAAAAAGGAAAGAAAAGAATTTTTTTCACTTTTAATATAAACACAAAAAATATTCCCTTATCAGTATTAACTAGCATTATAGTCTTCTTTTCCTTATCGATTAGTGTTGTCTTCCTTTCCTTATCGATTAGTTTTGTCTTCTTTTCCTTATCGATTAGTTTTGTCTTCTTTTCCTTATCGATTAGTTTTGTCTTCTTTTCCTTATCGATTAGTTTTGTCTTCTTTTCTTTATCGATTAGTTTCGTCTTCTTTTCTTTATCGATTAGTTTCGTCTTTTCTTTATCGATCAGTTTCGTCTTCTCATCGATTAGTTTTGTCTTCTTTTCTTATTGATAGAGAGAGAGGAAGAGGGGGAGTTTTCTTTTCTTTTTCTTATCGATTAGTTTCGTTATAATGATTTAAAGTAATGAATAGGAATAACATTGCAAAGCGATAGTGAGCGGGCGAAGCCTGCTAGTAAATAATGAACTGATTCAGCAATTACCTGTGTTAGGATCAAGGGTCGTGTTCCCCCGATTATAAGCGTGTTCATTAAACCAAGCAATGTTGCATGCAAAGACAGAGTAATAATTAACAAACAAGATGAGGTAGTTCAAATAACGTTTATTGAACGTGTGTGTACGTGGAATGATGAAGTGTGTGATGTATGCATGTGTGTCGATGGAAAAACAGTTCTTAAAAAGTCATAAGAAGAAATGAATCCGGCGTGTGGAAAGTCTTTGAAAGCCGTACACAAAGAAAATGAGTTGAGAACTCTTACCGTTGTTTGACCACACGTTGACGGAAGAAACGTGTGTTGGTAGTTGTTATGCCGAGACCAGTTCAAGAGAAAAGCGTGAGACGCAACACTAGTGTATTAGCGTCGTTCTGCCGAGGCCAATTGACCAGAAGAGAAGAGTGAAACGGAACGCTAGTGTCAGCGTCGTTCTGTCGAGGCCAATTGAGTAGGAAAAAGCGAGTGAAACGGAGCGCTGGTGCCAGCGTTGTTCTGCCGAGGCTGGTCGGTGAAGAAGAGAGAAAATTTCCGTTTGCACCTGGTTTTATAGTCCGAAGGGCAGATAACTCTGGTGTCGCTTTACAGCGCCACCTGTCGGTGAAAAAGCGACACCTAACGGCCAACTGGTGTAGTTATGTTTTGAAATCAGGAGGTAACTGCTACACCTGTTTTCGTTCTGTTTACATCTATATTATAGGTTTTATAGTATATTGATTATGTTTATTTTTTGCGTTTCAGTTTAGAATATTTTGGCATGAATGAAAAATCCCTGATAAAGAATTATAAACAGACAGTTTCAATTTTATTTAGCATTCAAAAAAAAAATGACAAAGGAATATTAATTTTTTCATAAACCAGTTATTCAAAAACATATACTGCGATATTTATCACCACGTGATCTACAATGAAAATAATATGAGAAAGATACGATATATAATTTTGTTTTTGTGCAAGGGTTTTTGAGACATGTAATTTATTTTAGGGGTCACACAAATGTAAAAAGGGGTTCAGAAATACAGTGTAATTTATTTTAGGGGTTACATGGATCAGAAATGGATAATGAACAAGAAATATAAACAGAAATATTTTCCAAAATAGCTTACAAATTGTGATGCCGTATGTATTTTGCTGTGTATAATCTATGTAATACAACTCAGGAAAATTATCACTTGTATGCGGCAATTAATGTTTCAAAGTAACTTTTTAAAATTAGCTTTTTAAAGCATGTTATAATTTTAAACAATTTTATTCACTTAATGTAATGCCTAAACAACACTAATGTAATTAAACACACACAATGAATGAAAAAAAAACGACTTATTTTCATCATATTGTTTTTCATCATCGATAAAAAAGGATGTACACCACCTACTCATTTGCCCTTTTACCCTACGATACGATATTTGGTTTACAAGAAATTTCGAGAAATTTTAGTGATTATTTTGCGTTCTAATAATCATGAAATTAAACGGTCATAGAAAATGTCACAAGGAGGTTGCTTAATACCCTTGTGGAAATTATTTGAAACAAACAGCGAAAACAGCAAAACATCTTTTTGTTAAAATGTTGTATTACAAATAATTTTTATATATATTTCTGGTAAAACGGGCCAGTAACAACGACACATTATCCTGTTTCTTCAAAACAGGCCAGTAAAAACGACACATCATCCTGTTCCTCAAAACGGACCAGTAAAAACGACACATCATCCTGTTCCTCAAAACGGGCCAGTAAAAACGACACATCATCCTGTTCCTCAAAACGGACCAGTAAAAACGACACATCATCCTGTTCCTCAAAACGGACCAGTAAAAACGACACATTATCCTGTTCCTCAAAACGGACCAGTAACAACAACACATTATCCTGTTTCTTCAAAACGGACCAGTAAAAACGACACATCATCCTGTTCCTCAAAACGGACCAGTAAAAACAACACATTATACTGTTCCTCAAAACAGGCCAGTAACAACAACACATTATCCTGTTTCTTCAAAACGGACCAGTAAAAACGACACATCATCCTGTTCCTCAAAACGGACCAGTAAAAACAACACATTATACTGTTCCTCAAAACAGGCCAGTAACAACAACACATTATCCTGTTTCTTCAAAACGGACCAGTAAAAACGACACATTATCCTGTTCCTCAAAACGGACCAGTAAAAACAACACATTATACTGTTCCTCAAAACAGGCCAGTAACAACAACACATTATCCTGTTTCTTCAAAACGGACCAGTAAAAACGACACATCATCCTGTTCCTCAAAACGGACCAGTAAAAACAACACATTATACTGTTCCTCAAAACAGGCCAGTAACAACAACACATTATCCTGTTTCTTCAAAACGGACCAGTAAAAACGACACATCATCCTGTTCCTCAAAACGGACCAGTAAAAACAACACATTATACTGTTCCTCAAAACAGGCCAGTAACAACAACACATTATCCTGTTTCTTCAAAACGGACCAGTAAAAACGACACATCATCCTGTTCCTCAAAACGGACCAGTAAAAACAACACATTATACTGTTCCTCAAAACAGGCCAGTAACAACAACACATTATCCGGTTTCTTCAAAACGGACCAGTAAAAACGACACATTATCCTGTTCCTCAAAACGGACCAGTAAAAACAACACATTATACTGTTCCTCAAAACAGGCCAGTAACAACAACACATTATCCTGTTTCTTCAAAACGGACCAGTAAAAACGACACATCATCCTGTTCCTCAAAACGGACCAGTAAAAACAACACATTATACTGTTCCTCAAAACAGGCCAGTAACAACAACACATTATCCTGTTTCTTCAAAACGGACCAGTAAAAACGACACATCATCCTGTTCCTCAAAACGGACCAGTAAAAACAACACATTATACTGTTCCTCAAAACAGGCCAGTAACAACAACACATTATCCTGTTTCTTCAAAACGGACCAGTAAAAACGACACATCATCCTGTTCCTCAAAACGGACCAGTAAAAACAACACATTATACTGTTCCTCAAAACAGGCCAGTAACAACAACACATTATCCTGTTTCTTCAAAACGGACCAGTAAAAACGACACATCATCCTGTTCCTCAAAACGGACCAGTAAAAACGACACTTTATCCTGTTCCTCAAAACGGACCAGTAACAATGACACATTACTCTGTTCCTCAAAACGGGCCAGTAACAACAACACATTATCCTGTTCCTCAAAACGGACCAGTAAAAACGACACATCATCCTGTTCCTCAAAACGGACCAGTAAAAACGACACATTATCCTGTTCCTCAAAACGGACCAGTAAAAACAACACATTATACTGTTCCTCAAAACAGGCCAGTAACAACAACACATTATCCTGTTTCTTCAAAACGGACCAGTAAAAACGACACATCATCCTGTTCCTCAAAACGGACCAGTAAAAACGACACTTTATCCTGTTCCTCAAAACGGACCAGTAACAATGACACATTACTCTGTTCCTCAAAACAGGCCAGTAACAACAACACATTATCCTGTTCCTCAAAACGGACCAGTAAAAACGACACATTATCCTGTTCCTCAAAACGGACCAGTAAAAACAACACATTATACTGTTCCTCAAAACAGGCCAGTAACAACAACACATTATCCTGTTTCTTCAAAACGGACCAGTAAAAACGACACATCATCCTGTTCCTCAAAACGGACCAGTAAAAACAACACATTATACTGTTCCTCAAAACGGACCAGTAAAAACGACACATCATCCTGTTCCT
>OY744532.1:28264371-28289371 GCA_963556195.1 Sepiola atlantica | reverse complement strand
TTGTTCAATTTTAAGTATTTTTTTATTCTTGTTAGATTTTTAATTTTGTTAGATTTTTAGTATTGTTTTTTGATTTTGTTCAATTTTTAGTATTCTTTTTTGTTTTTGTTCAATTTTTAGTATTTTTTTTTATTCTTGTTAGATTTTTAATATTGTTTTTCTGTTTTTGTTAGATTTTTAGTATTGTTTTTTATTTTTGTATTAGTTTGTGGATTTTATTCTTTTTTTGTTTGTTTATTTATTTATATATTAAAAAAACAAATTTTTATTCACCCCAAACAAGGCACGTTGCCACAGAGATTTAAGGAGCTATTGTGAATTAGGGGTCATATTTATAGGGGCATCTTAAGTGGGGAGTTGTGCAACGAGATGTCTGTTCACATTACATTTAAGTTTCTGCATGCTAGTACAGTTAGGGAACAGGGAGAGAATTCGAAAGTCTAGCAGTTGTATTAGAGTAGAAAGCTTTCCGGCATCTGGGGATCTCTACAGTGAAGGGGTAGGATTTTGCTTCTTGTTGGGGGTATTTATGTTGAGGGGTCATTCCATTAAATTACTTGTAAAACAAGCACAGAGATGCAATATTCGGCAAGTGGACAGAGGTTGGAGCTTGGTTGACAGTGCAGGACCTATTAGATTGCAGACTTAGTTTTAGACTGTCTAATAGGGAGAGACTGGTGATGTCAAAATTATACTATTACCACAATACTATCAATTATAGTAAACACTTAGAGCAGGGGCTGTCAACTTTTTCAGAATGAGGGCCAGATGAGACGTTTTGAAGGAGATTGCGGGCCGGATTATAAAACGAAATCTCAGAATTACTATATTTTGTTTACATGAATAAATTGTACAAAAATTGCATTGAACACTCTACGTATCTGATATTTTTTCTCAAGAGACTTCTATATGTGATGTTATAAAAGGCGCTGACGAAGTCCCATTTTGAAATCATAAAAAATAATGACGGGGGAAGCAGAAAGTTGATTCAGCATTCGTTTTGACACACCTCACATAAGTTCTATGTTTCATGCCCTTTCCTTGTCTCTCGTTTCCTCTTTGCCTTTCTTTTTTTGTTTTTCTATTTTTATCTCAGGCCAAAGATTTGAAATTTATAGTTAAAGAAAAATGAAATATACATGCATCATCGCTCACTGATATTTATACATTTTTATCCCACTGTAAATCTTAATTGAAACCTACTTTTACGTCTATGTCACAAAATGATATGAGTTTTACTGGGAGGTCCGCGAGCTGGATTGCAATAATAAAGCATAACAGGGTGGCGGGCCGGACGCTAAGCTTTCACACCTGACTTAGAGCCTTTAAAAATATTGGGTAGAATTTGCGCTGAATTGTATATAATTGGGAGGGGGGGTCCAATTTAAGTACTACTACTGCTGTTACTACTAATAATAGTTCATAATATTAATCCAAATCTAATTGTTCGTCCCTCCCTTAGTTTAAACAACCGAAATACTGTAAATAAACAAGCCCTAAATCCAAGGGATGTAATTCATCCAGTGTTGCCATCTGAGATTTTCAAAAACCGTTAAATCGATGGGAACAAAATCCCTCTCCCCACAAAAAACTACATTTTAATTTCGTACTCTCTATATATATAAAAAAATGATGAATATACAAAATATTCAGTGTTTTCTATATAGACATATTTTGGGGGGTATATTGAAGCGGTTAGCTCCCAAAAGGGTTGCCAAATTTTATCGACTAGTTTTGTCTGTTCTTCGCAGGAGAGGATATTTTGTTTTGTAAGAAACAAATCATAAAATAAAACAGTGTTTATTAAAAATCAAATACAAATATATTACAAATTAAACATTGCAATAATGGCGTATCTAAATATAAAATATTGGCGAAGAAATTCTCCGCAAAAATCAGAAAACAAATTAATATTTTCAAAATAACAATTATTAAAAGGAAACCGAAAAAGAATTAGAAAACAAAAAATTATTTACAAAATAAAAATTAAAAAAAGAAATCCGCAAAAATCAGACAGCAAATTTATTCCACCTATTAATTAATAAATTTTAGAACCGTTCTGGTGGGGGATTTAGGGGGAAATGGTGTATCGATAAAAATGCTGGTGCCCATCACTCCTCTGGGTTAGCGTCAAGAAAGCCATCCAGCCTATAAAAGTCTCGTTTCACTTAAGGAAATGATTTCCAAAGAAACCTGAGAGATAAGTTTGGAAGTCAATTTTCTAAAAGTCGTCTAACACATGATAGCATGTAAAACGGACCTAAACCGCATATTATTATTATATTATTATTATTGTTATTATTGTTATTATTATTTACTCACTAAGAGTTATCACACTGGTCATCGTCAGTGATCGCCCACTGCCAACAACCTGTGGTATTCCCTGGAGTCTGAGTGACAACAAGTCTCCTCAGACTTCCAGTATGCTCCACCTCTTTTCGTTCATCACCGCTGATGACATTGCGGTATCTCAACAGCCACCCACCACCGGTTTCCCGCTGATAAGGGGCATTGGTACCCTCTGGGGCCCGAGTGGCAACAAGCCTCCCCAAGGTTCCAGAGCTGTCCGCGCTCTTCCAGTGGAGGTCTGGTTCGCGCTTTCCCTCCTCGACTCTCTGTCCATAATTTTCGTGGCGTCAGCCTATGCTTGCACCTCTCCCGTGCGGTTGTATTTTCCCCGGTTCTGTTGTCTTGTGCTTCCATGTGTTTGTTCTCCATTCGTTGCTTATGTGGGTTGCTTTCTGCATTCGAGGACATTTCTCAGGATTGTAGCTGTTTTGATCATTACTGTCCTTTGTATGGTCTCAGTTATCCCTTTGATTCCTATTTCTCCTAGTCTTTTCTCCATGTTTTTGGGGACTGTTCCTAGTGCTACTATGATTATTGGTGTTATACTGACTTTCTTCATGTTCCATATTCCTTTCAATTCTCTGGCAAGTTCAGTATATTTGCTTCTTTTTTCCGTCTCTTTGATCTTCACTCTGTTGTCCGCTGGAACGGCGAAGTCTACGATTTTGCAGGATTTTTCTTTCTTGTTGATTATTTTCATATCCGGTCTCCTTGCTGTTATGGGTTTGTCTGTTTGTACATTCATATCCCATATGATTTTGTGTTTTTCGTTTTCTAGTACAGTTTCTGGTTTGTGTTTGTACCGTTTTTTTGCATATTCGAAATTCAGTTGTTTGCACATTTCCCGGTGTACTTCTTTCCCCACGCTGTCATGTCTGTTCTTGTATTCCTTTTGGGCTAGCTTGCTGCATTCACTTATTATTATTATTGTTATTATTATTGTTATTATTATTGTTATTATTATTATTGTTATTATTGATATTATTGTTATTGTTATTATTGTTGTTATTATTGTTATTGATGATGATGATGATGATGACGATGATGATCTCTCCCTAGATAAAATTCTCAGAGAGAGTGGCGATTAAAACGCTTTGCTTCCTTTCGCATGCCCATTTCCTCTCACTCTATTCGTTACATAGCCCGCATTCACTGCGCGAGATATGTACATACAAAATTTTTTTTTTTGAAAGTCGATTTTTAAACTTTAATTTAATTACAGTATCGTTTGGTCATTAAATTATTAATATATTATATATAGCAGTAGTATCTGTAGTAGTAGTAGCAGCAGTATTAGTAATTGTATGATTTGACCATCTCCATAACTCATCCGACATGCCAATGGTGCTTCATGCCGAATTTGGTACAATTCTGCCTCATAGTTTTATAGCCTATAAGTGTTTATAATTATTATTAGTAGTGTAGTTATATTTAAAAAATTTTCTTTTTATTATTATTGGGTCACCATTAAGAAAAAGCAAGAGCCACTCGAGGGTAAGGGTGAATGCGACGGAGTGATTGTCAGCTGAAAGATGGGGAACGTTTACACTACTAACACTGATCAATGGTATGAACTGCGTTTGGTTATTTATGGGGTGGTCTATGACAAAAATTGTTGACATTGGATGTAAAGACAACCAAGTTGCAATCAGCAGGAAGGCAGTCTTGGGGTAATGCGTTCCACGGGCGCGAAGCCTTTACAAAGAATCTCTGCTCATGGATGTTCCGCCTGAAGACGAGTTCTTACAAAGAGGAACCAAAATTGGAGCTCAGTCGAGCAACTTCCATGAAAATAACGATAGAGTAGAGAAAGACTAACAACGTGGCTTCTGTGAGAAAGGGTTGTAGAGAAGAGAGGAGATAATCCCCCCCCCCTCACTAAATATCGAAGTTAATTTTGTACTCTGTCAATTGATAACAGTATTAACACCTTGACCCCCTTATGACACATGGATGCTTCGTGCAAAATTTAGTACAATTTTGTTGAGTAGTTTTTGAGCAGATTTTTACAGTCACCCACAAAACTACCCCAAAAATTGTAACAAATAGTAAAGTAAATTCGTGTGAATCACAATGGTACAACTGTGTTAACCGGTTTGATTCTTGCAGAAGGGGCCATGTAATGGTTGCCAACATCCCTAAGTGTTATGGAATCGACTGGATTCGAACTTGATACACCCAGGTGGTCAGTTCGTGTCGTTATCCACTTAACCACAGCCACCTCCCATTGTAACAAATTAGACATGAAGAACCCTTAAGGGAAAAAAAAAAATTACAATTACTGATATTAGTTTCAAACGCCCCACCCCCACCTCCCCAATCCTGTTTTGAAGGCAGGGGATAGTTCAAATTTGCACAGAATTTTGTCACAGATTTTCACATGATGGAGGCATCTGACAGACGACAAACTCTTGCCAAATTATTATAAAATGCGAGAATCCTCCGTAACGTCTCTATTCAAAATAACAGACATTTTTTACCTTTTCAAACTCAATTACTTTTTTTTATCGATGAGGTTGTTTTTCAATAACAAATAATAAAATTTATTTCGAAATATTAATTAATAAATCCCTTATTCGTCACTTGGACCGTGTTTAGTTCAGTAGCAAGAAATTCCGATTCCTTATATATAATCGTATCACAGTCAATTTTTTCACAGTCAGTTTTTCATTTATGCGTAAGTTCAATATTCCAGGGGAGGCAACTCATACATTTTAACATGAAAAGCTGTAAAGGCTTTCCTTGACTACATAATCTCTATATTCATAAAATTGTGTGGCCACTTTGTGTGTGTGTGTGTGTGTGTGTGTGTGTGTGTGTGTGCATCTCTCGTGTCAACGTAACTTTGATAATTACACACTGAATGATTATTTATTATTACTTTTGTCAATCGAATATTTATTGAAACAAAAAATGCAATAGCATAAAAGAAAACAAAATCTTAAAAGTCCTATTTAAAAATAAATTAATTGCAAAATTAATCCGCCACAAGACATTTCGGTTTCTTCGTAAACAAGTCAGCCATTTTAATCTGTTATTAATAGTTGACAAAAAAAGAATATTACTTCGTGGCCTTTCGGAATTTGAAAGGGATTCAAAAGCATTTAAACTATCGAATAGAAAGTCATTTAAAGTGGCTCTAAAATTCTTAGCAAAAATGTATTAAAAGACTGAAAGTTTTAGAAGCTATTTGATATTTTTTCTATTTATAGAATTATTAGAATTTTATGAATAGAAAAGATTAAAACAACATTAACTTGACAATAAACTAGTTATAATTTTATAACTATTTGCTTCAATTAATAAATTAATGGCCAAATGATATCCTAATAATTAAAGTAGGTACAACTAGTATGTATTTATATTATATACTTATTACTAATGGAGATTTGGTATCTGTGTCTGAATCCGAAACTATACTATTACTTCTATTACTGTGCTATTGTACTATCTTTCAATGCTCAATTCAAGGGGAGTGTAGTGTAAAATCTGTTCTTTTGATATGAAACCCTTCCCCAAGTATTACCCCCTCCTTTGGGAAGGGGTAGTGTATGTCAACAAGAAATTGTCACAATTGGCTGTTCATTAGCAAACTTAACACTTATATCATATATATTAACAAAAATATGCTCCTATGGTGACGGATGGATATGGCGATATATACGAGCGTGCATACATATTAAATCAAGGGAGGCGTGAGAGCGCTCTATCCCTTAATAGACTTCAAGAATGTCCTATGCTGGAAATCTCATTTCTTTGATCAATCATAACTCAAAAACCAATAAACCAAATTAGTTAAAACTTTGCACACAATTTTTATTTGATAGGTTCTATAAGTGTGTAGAATTTCAGCATCATTAGTCGAGGCAACCCAGAGATCCAGAAAGTTCAATCATGAAATCATGTTATCCATATGTACGTACGTACGTATGTGCCACCCTGTATCTCATCAACTATTTGATGGATTCAGCTGATTTTTGGCAGAGATAGAGGTTCTAGGATCTAGTTGATAGCATTTTAATTTCAGTTTACCATATACCTTAGTTTTCCAGAAAATTCCAAAAAACCTTAAAAATGACCATTGTATTGAGGCATAGCCTTTACAAAAGTAGTGACATTCCATGATAAATGCCAGTATACTGAAATCATATGCCCTTAATAGGGTTAAGATGAAAATTCATATACACTGAATGTACAAAAGCAAGGAAATTCCCAAATTTTTACACTTTTATGCGAGCACAACAGGGCTATGTATTTTACTGGTAGGAATTTTTCTTCAGCGCACCTCACACACTTCATCCACTCATGTACATTATTTATACTGTAGTGATGTGATGATGAAATGGTTTGGTTGATATGTAGTCATACCCTTAATTAATGACAATAAAAGTGTAAAAATTTGGGAATTTCCTTGCTTTTGTACATTTAGTGTATATGAATTTTCATCTTAACCCTATTAAGGGCATATGATTTCAGTATACTGGCATTTTTCATGGAATATAAATGGAAATGAAATAAAGTTTGAGAGAATATTAGGGTCACCAGCTAGCAAGTGCTAACTTAACATGAATTTGGATTTGTAAATAAAAAAATGAAGGAAAATATGATTAATCAACCAAACATTTATAGAACTACAATTTTACATGAATATAAAAGTTAGTTTTAGTGAAAAAAATGTTCATTGGTAAAGTTTATACAACTCGTGTTCTTTGGTAAAAATGTTCAGTAAATATGCAGACACGAGGGCTAAAGATGTGTATGTCTATATTTGTTAGTGCATATAAGTGGGTAGCAATTTGTTTCTGTTCGCCTGACTTTTTGTCAGTGCGTATGGATATGTGCACGCGATGTTGAAAGCTTATACGTACGTTTTGTAGTGTTTTTTTCTTCTTGACCCCCCCTTGGCAAAAGGCACACGTTCCGGTAGACGTTCCTGGGTCATTTGAGGTGCGCCGGTTGAATCTGTAGACAACTGTTTATTTCCTCGTTCTTATAGTTTTTTTAGTTTGGGTAGGCTTACCAATAGACGTGTTAGATTTTGACTTTGAAACGATATTCATTGGCTGTTCGTTTGGATCGCGTCTCGGTCCACCACACTCCCTTCAGTCACATATTTTTGTTAGTGTAATTATTTTCATTAATTATTTCATGAGCCGATAGACTCGGGATTGTCTCGAGTTTTAGCCTATTCGCGAGGAGCAAAGTGAAGTATATGTTTTGATGCTACACTTCATCTTATCTGCCTTCGGTCAGTGAAGGAGAAATCCTTCTAGACTGAGGCAATTTTTATTTTTCTCCCAATCTAGAGTGTCCCTTTTTGGGAGCTGGAATTTCCCTCACATTAAAAACCGATCTTGTATCTAACTCTGCCCTTGTGGGGAGGCAAATAGTGACTCAACGCTGTTCGGGTGTTTAACTTTAGGCAGCTCTCATGTTAAATATTATTCTGAGACTACAAAGACTACACAAGAAATTAAATTCCTTTACAATTTTCGGAATTCATAAAAAATTATTATTACCACTTTTCCATTTTTAGTGATTTTAATGTACATTGTAGATTTGTAGAAATGATTGTCACTATGAGCTTAAAAACTAATAAAAGTGGCAATAATTAAGTATTAATATTATACAGGGTGTTGCAGTAAAATATTATACAGGGTGTTGCAGTAAAATATTATACAGGGTGTTGCAGTAAAATATTATACAGGGTGTTGCAGTAAAATATTATACAGGGTGTTGCAGTAAAATATTATACAGGGTGTTGCAGTAAAATATTATACAGGGTGTTGCAGTAAAATATTATACAGGGTGTTGCAGTAAAATCCGACACATGACAAAAAGACAACGAAATAGACAAGAAAAACAAAAGTTGTATATGCAGAGACCCGACAGTTTAGTTATAAACAGAGTTACATACTACATTATTTTTCAATGTAACCGCCGCTGGTGGAGACGACCATCTCAAAGTGGCCACAAAATGACTCACACGCTTTGGTGACTATGTCCTTGACTATAGAGGCGAATCCTTCCACGATGACAGCCTTCAGAGAGTTGACCGTATTGTGGGTGTGCTTAATCAAGGGGATCAGTGGTGAGGAACATTGCTGAGTAGCCACATCTGTGCCACGTCTTGGCCTTATGTGCAGGAGCAGAATGCTGCTGGAATACTTTAGGGCGTCCGGCGGCAATCTCATCCATCCAGGCCTTCACCACGCTCTTCAGCGCCTCCTGGTATTTCGTTTACTTTTTGTCAAGTATCGGATTTTGGCCGTCACATCCTGTAATACGAACAGGACCACAGCCGTGGACCCAGTGAAAATTCCATGGTTGTTACTCTACAGCAGGGGGCGGGCAACCTCCGGCCCACGGGCCACATCCGGCCCGCGAAGGCTTAGGGTCTGGCCCACCACCCTGCTATGCTTTATTATTGCAATCCGGCCTGCGGATCTCCCAGTAAAACTCATATCATTTTGTGACATAGACGTAAAAGTAGGTTTCAATTAAGATTTACAGTGGGATAAAAATGTATAAATATCAGCGAGCGATGATGCATGTATATTTCATTTTTCTTTAACTATTAATTTCAAATCCTTGGCCTGAGATAAAAATAGAAAAAGAGAGGCAAAGAGGAAACGAGAGACGAGGAAAGGACATAAATCAGAGAACTTATGTGAGGTGTGTCAAAACGAATGTTGGATACCCTTGTTACTTCCCCCGTCATTATATTTTATGATTTCAAAATGGCTCTTCGTCGGCGCCTTTTATAACATCACATACAGAAGTCTGTTGAGAATAAATATCAGATTTTTACAGTGTTCAATGCAGTTTTTGTGCAATTTATTCATGTAAACAAAATATAGTAATTCTGAGATTTCGTTTTTCACTCCTGCCCGCGATCTCCTTCCAAAAGTCTCATCTGGCCCTCACTCTGAAAAGGTTGCCCGCCCTTGTTCTACAGTCTTCTCTCTCTTCTTACAGTTCAAATACTTGTCAGCTAAATACATTTTTACATAAATAAAACGAACGTTTTCACCTTTTAATTTGTCTATATATTGTAATGATTTCAATCAGTTTAAAATATATGATTTTCTTATTTGAAATTGTAACAGATGTATTTAAATAAAAAGAATGCTAAGAATATGTAAAATTGTTGAGGGGACGACAGAATTCTATTCATGATGGTATGTTCGATTTTAGAAGAATTCATTTTGAAATGGGTAAAATTTTAATTTTTTGCAAACAACGGCATCAGCTATTTCCCAGTTAAATTTTGTATTTCATCTTTGGCAATCGGACGATCTCACTTTTTCAAATAGGTGCAAGGTGATAACGTACGTACGTACGAACGCCTTAGCATATTATATAAACAACATATTATATTTTAAAATATCGTAACAAAATTAAACATTTTAACATTTATATTATACTAGCTGTATCTTTCCTGGCCCGGGAGTCTTTACTTTCGTTTTTGGGTAAATGTGTGCGAATATGGTACCCATAGACGTCGGCTGAAAAGCGGAGATCACGTGATATTAGTAGTACCGTTTTTATGTCCCGACTAAAAACATACTGGGCTGTTCGTTTTCTGATATCAAAGAGTATTGATTTACTCCTCTCCAGGAGTTAGGCACAAGGCCAGTTTTTATCTTACTCCCACAAGTAAGATGTGACCCAAGGTCGGGTCGGGAAAGTGGGGTTTAAAAATTGCCTGGGCAGCCCCGTCGGCATTCCCCGGTAGGGGCGCCTCAGGCAGTAAGCAATAAACTTACTCCTCCCCAAAGAGGGGAGGCGAAGCCTGGGAGGATGGACCTCCTAGAACTGCACAGGACAGACCCATAGACCGGCGTAAATCAAG
The DNA here is from genome assembly GCA_963556195.1 of Sepiola atlantica. NCBI lineage: Eukaryota > Metazoa > Mollusca > Cephalopoda > Sepiida > Sepiolidae > Sepiola > Sepiola atlantica. The sequence goes on along the minus strand of OY744532.1, from coordinate 28,279,167 downwards.
CCCCGAAGGCTAAGACAATACCAGTCTATGGGGTGCAGTATCTATCGGAACAGGTACAACTTTGATGACCGGCTTGATTCTGGTGTTGACATTTTTTCAGGAGGGACCACGTGAAGGTTGCCAACATCCCTAAGTGAAAATGATTCTATGGAACCAACTGGATTCGAACTAAGTCTGTGTCATGTAGCAGTTACCTCCTCCTTTCAAAACATAACTACACCGGTTTGCCGGTAGGTGTCGCTTTTTCACCGACAGGTGGCACTGTAAAGCGACACCAGAGTTATCTGCCCTTCGGACTATAAAAACCGTTGCAAACGGAAAATCCATCTCTTCTTCACCGACCAGCCTCGGCAGAACAACGCTGGCACCAGCGCTCCGTTTCACTCGCTTTTCCCTACTCAATTAGCCTCGACAGAACGACGCTGACACTAGCGTTCCGTATCACTTTTCTCTTCTGGTCGATTGGCCTCGGCAGAACGACGCTAATACACTAGCGCTTCGTCTCACGCTAATACACTAGCGCTTCGTCTCACGCTAATACACTAGCGCTTCGTCTCACGCTTTTCTCTTGAACTGGTCTCGGCATAACAATTACCAACACACGTTTCTTCCGTCAACACGTGGTCAAACAACGGTAAGAGTTCTCAACTCGTTTTCTTTGTGTACGGCTTATTTCTGGCCCATCATATTACCGCATAGTCACATTAAACTTACTTTGTTTCCTCGTCCATTGCTCATTGTTGTTGAACAGAATGGATGCTTTTGCTCTGCTTAATCATCTTAAGCTCATCTTCATCTATCTTTACATGGGTTGTGGGGAATTGTATAATTTAGTGTGTGTTCGTCTATGTTTACATAGAAGCCTCTAATATTGTTGAATACTGTAGTTGTAAATCTAAAAAAAAAACAACATTATATTTCAGGTTTTAAGAAAAAAATGATAAAGTTAAATGATAAGGTAGATAATTTATGGAGGTAAAATGCAAGAGTTGTGTCCACTTGAAATTTGAAATTAACAGATTTTAGTCAAGAATTAGTGACAAAAAAGAACTTTATTCTAATGGATTACGAGAGGATAAGCAGTATAGGAACCGGATATAGAAAGTTTGACTTCCTATTGTGTTCTTTACTGAGTTAAAAACACATTGACAGGATTACAGCACAATTCTAACGAAAAAAAATGAAGTTTAAAATTAATCAAACAATTGAATAATTAAATAAGGAATTTACAAAGATGATGTTTTTCCTAACATTAAGATGAAGGTCTGTTTTCTTCATTAAATTGATATTCCTTCATGGCTTGTGAATTGATATGACTTCTGAATTGATATCCTTTCATGGCTTGTGAATTGATATCCCTTCATGGCTTGTGAATTGATATCCCTTCATGGCTTGTGAATTGATATCCCTTCATGGCTTGTGAATTGATATCCCTTCATGGCTTGTGAATTGATATCCCTTCATGGCTTCTGAATTGATATCCCTCCATGGCTTGTGAATTGATATCCCTCCATGGCTTGTGAATTGATATCCCTTCATGGCTTGTGAATTGATATCCCTTCATGGCTTCTGAATTGATATCCTTTCATTGCTTCTGAATTGATATCCCTCTATGGCTTTCGAATTGATATCCTTTCATGACTTCTGAATTGATATCCCCTCATGGCTTCTGAATTGATATCCCTTCATGGCTTCTGAATTGATATCCCTTCATGGCTTCTGAATTGATATCCCTTCATGGCTTGTGAATTGATATCCCTTCATGGCTTGTGAATTGATATCCCTTCATGGCTTGTGAATTGATATCCCTTCATGGCTTCTGAATTGATATCCCTTCATGGCTTCTGAATTGATATCCCTTCATAGCTTCTGAATTGATATCCCTTCATGGCTTTTGAATTGATATTCCTTCATGGCTTCTGAATTGATATCCCTTCATGGCTTTTGAATTGATATTCCTTCATGGCTTGTGAATTGATATCCCTTCATGGCTTCTGAATTAATATCCTTTCATGGCTTGTGAATTGATATCCTTTCATGGCTTCTGAATGTGGCAATCTTTTTCTGTGAATGTTTTAACGAAACTGTTTTTTTTTTTAATTTTCTAATCCTGAGAGAGAGGGATCTCAGACAGGTCAAGGACATCAAGGTCGTCACAGGAAAGGAGTGTGCAACTCAGCGTAGACTATTGGTATGTGACCTCATGGTCACAACACACCCACAAGAGTGCCATAAATTCAAGCTTAGAATGAGTACTTGGAAGTTGAAGGAGGCAGAAGTACAAAGGAAATACCAAGAAGCCTTTGCTGCAAGTACAGAGAACTGCCAAGCAGATGATGTGGAGCGTTTCTGGCAGCAGCTGAAGGATGGGCTCTTGAATAGTTCCAATAATGTATGTGGCCTGACGAAGAAGCACCAATGGAGGAAAGAGACTTGGTGGTGGGATGGAGAAGTAAACAGTGCGATACAAGAAAAGATAAGATGCTCCAAAGCATGGAAGAAAGGAGGGGGAAGTCGAGATGAATACATACAAGCTAAGAGATCTGCAAAAAAGGTTGTGTACTTAACAAGCTGCTGCTACAGCCAAATTTGGACAGGTGAGCCCCAAGAACAATAATATATTCCGCGTTGCTAAATAAATAAGAAGGGAGAGCCACGATATTGTGAGAGAAAAATGCATAAAAGATAATGATGGGAAATTCTTGCTGGATAACACGACCAAATAAAATGCCTGGAAATAATACGAAAGGCTACACAACATTGAATTTGAATGGAATCCAGAAGAGTTATCAAAGAAAACACCAGTTCAAGGCTCACCAATTGAGATCAGTCCTGCGATTATTGAAAAGGCTCTAGGAAAGATGAAAAATGGAAAAGCGGCTGGACCGTCTGGTATTGTAGCTGAAATGTTGAAAGCATCCAGAAAGATAGGCATCCAGATCATGTCGGACTTTGCGACCTCCATCATAAGGGAAGAGTGTGTCCCAGAGAGCAGAGAAGAGAGCTATATCATCAACTGCTACAAATGTAAGGGTGAAACTATAGAGGACTGAAGCTCTTGAAGCAAGCGATGAAAATGATAGAGAGAGTAACAGACAACATCATTAGACAGCAATTGACATCGATGCGATGCAGTTCGGATGTGTACCAGGTCGAGGCACAACAGATGCAATCTTCATTCTGCATCAAATGCAGGAGAAATACATTGGGGCAGAAAGTGGACTATACATGGCATTTGTTGACCTAGAAAAGGCTTTTGACAGGGTCCCCGAGAAGTGCTTTGGTTGGCAATGCACAAGCTTAAAGTGGAGGAGTGGCTTATGAGTCTAGTACAATGCATATACAGGAACACCAGAAGCAAGGCACGGGTAGATGACATTTACAGTGATGAGTTCAGTGTAAATGTTGGAGTACATCAAGAATCAGTCGTTAGTCCCTTGTTGTTCATTGTTGTCCTTGAGGTCCTCTCCAATGAGTTCCGAACAGGGTGCCCATGGGAACTACTGTATGCTGATGACTTGGTCATAATGGCAGAGACAATGAACGAGCTAGGAGAAAGATTGAAAGTATGGAAAGGCATGGTAGCAAAAGGTCTGAGGGTCAACACTGGTTAGACACAGATGATGCTTAATGGCCCGAATCTCCAGTCTTTGAAGGACTCTGGTCAATGCCTATGCACAGTATGTAGAAAGGTGGTTAGGAGCAATGCGATATAGTGCACCCATTGCACTCTATGGGTACACAAAAAGTGCAGCGGAGTGCATGGTAGGCTCACACCAGATCCGGACTTCAGATGTAACAGATGTCTAGGACTTGCACACCCAATTGAGAGCCGCCCTTACACAGAAGTTTAAATAGGCGAGGACACCCTGGAGGTGGTAAACTCCTTTTGCTACCTAGGAGATATGCTGAGTGCTGGAGGTGGCTGCGAACTAAAGTCGATCATCAGAGTCAAGACAGCTTAAGAAAAGTTCAGAGAACTTTTCCCAATCCTAACATCCCGTGCCATCCTGATTATTAGCAGGGGTAAGATCTATGATAGCTGCGTAAGAAGTGTGATGCTGTATAGCAGTGAGTGTTGGATCCTCACCCAGACCTCACTTGCTAGACTCCAGAGAAATGACAGGGCAATGATTAGGTGGATATGCAATGTAAAGCCGGACCAGATTCAGAACATTAGGTCAGATACTCTACTTGAGAAATTGGCCATTCCAAAACTTGATGTCCTAATAAGGGCAGACCGACTTCACTGGTTGAGCATGTTGAGAGAAGCAAGGGGTATATCAGCACATGCAGAGACCTAAGTCTGGACAACAAAATGAAAGCTGGGCGCCCCATGAAGACATTGAAAGAAACCATCAGACAAGACCGTAAACAGTGGCAAATGGGCACAGTCAATCCCCATAACCGGGAGCACTAGAGACTTAGGATAAGGACAGCCAGACAACATTGAACGTCTTGTCAAAGGGAACATAGACGATAAACCTGGATAGTCAGTGAGTTTGTCAGTGTAAGGAATTGTTTCTTTAGAAAAAGAAAAATTCAGGATTTTTAATGTTTCTAATTATATTTTTGAAATATTCATCTTCTTTTGATTGGAAGATTTAGATGTTTTTGACATAAAAATAACAACCACTGAAGAGACCAATTAAACACTTCGTTTTTTAATTTTTAAAAATTTTTTTACTTATGAACAAGAAACAGCTGACTGAATAGTATGATAAAACCATCAACAAATAACTGATTATATTCTCTCAAGGATCCGACAGAATGTGTGGATAAAAGAAAATGGAAAATATAAAAGAGATGATCACATAAACAAGCTATGTAGATTTGTACCAGACGACAATTTTGATACAGTGCTGCGTCCTATGATTTTAAGTTATATTTTCAAGAAATTTTCTAAAAGAAACAACAACAAAAAACAAAACCAGCAAAACATAGCGAAGTTACTGTTATCAAATAAATTTTTCTTGTTATTTTGATACGTTGCTGCGTCCTATAATTTTTAGTTATATTTGCAAGAAATTTTAAACAGAGCGAAATTACTGTTATCAAATAAATATTTTTAACCCTAACCCTAAACCCTAACCCTAAACCCAACAACAACAAAAACAAAACAAGCAAAACATTATAATCATAGGACGCAGCACCGTATCAAAATTGTGATATTTCGCTTACTTTTATTCAAGAAGCGTTGTTTATCCCGTTTCCATGTAATTTGATTCACACACACAGCAATATTAGAGGCGTAAGTTTAAAAATTAGGTAAAGTGAATTTTCTAATTAGTGTTCAAGGAAGGCTATGACGTCACGGGCATAGGAAGGGGACAAGCAACGGTGTCAAATTAATAGAAAGAATTGCTCTCTTTCGTTTGAACCACCAGAGAGGGCAGTTGAGTTTTTAGATAGATGCACCCCTCCATGGGGGATGGCTGTGGGGTTGTTTTTATGTGTGTACATGTATGCTCTGGAGAACTTATAAAATCCTAAAGAGATTTATAAAGGCCAACTGCTCTTGTTGATGTTTCTTTTTGTTAATAAAGTTCGTAAAAGTTAGGGTTATTTAGAAAATCTCACCCCTTCACTGTAGATGTCCCCAGATGCCGAAAGGCTTTCTACTCTAATAGCTTCTTTCCTCGAACAGCTTGCCTTTGGAATTTCCTTCCTGCTCCCTGTTTCCCCAACTGTACGAACATGCAGAAATTTGAATATAATGTGAACAAAGACCTTGCTGCACAGCTCCCGACTTAGGATGACCCTATAAATCTGAACCCTAATTCACAGTAACCCCTTACGTCTCAGTGGCATTGTGTCTTGTTTGGGGTGAACTGAAGTAAAAAAAAAAAATTTTTTTTAATTATAAACACACGCACAAGATGTTTTATACTTTTTAAAATCCTGAATCGAGAGTGGCATTGTCAATCTAAGATTGTTAAGCTAGACATTGAAAAGTTTTCTGTTTTCAATGAAACAATCGTTAACTCTTTCATAAGTAATTGGGTGTTTCCCCCTCCCCCTCCCCCTCTTGCTTCCACCCTCCTGCTGCTACCCCCACACACACTTTTAATTGAATTACGTTTCTATCTTACCTGCTGGGGAAACTTTGTCAGCTTTTCTTTGTTCATAATTTATGAGTTGTTACATGTCTGTGTTATTTGAGATTTTATGGTCCATGTACTCTGAGGTTTTTTTTTCACGTGCAGGATTAGAGATGACGCAATCTGTCCAACATCTATACGATTGCTGTTTACTTTTGGCAAAGAAGAATGGCTGATACATTAAATATTGTTTAATGCTGTAACAATATTTAATGTGAGTTAAATAGGTTATGAAAAATATAGGTTAGCGAATAGAACGTGTGAAATTAGATTTGATCACACCTGGACTTCAAAGCTGAGGTGTTTTGACAGGTTGTGATTCCGGAAATTGTGTTTTGTGGTTTAGAAAACAAAATATATAAAAATATAAACAGATTTTGATAAATACGGTGAGCTGATCAAAAAATGAGAGGAATTCACTTGATGCAAGGATGTTCTGCAATTTGGTTCCTCAGCAGTCTCCATTAAGTAACGCCGTTGAACATAGAGAACGGAGTGTGAGAGTAAGCAATAAAAGTTAAACAAATGTAAAATAATTTTTGTTCAGAGTCTTTCTTTGTGTTCCAACCTGCTAGCGAAAATACCCTCTAGATGTTAGACAATCGACTGCCAAAGGAAGAAATCAAGTAAGTGCTGATTTTCAGTTTTATCTCACGTGGCATATTTGTGGGTTACATGAAGATAATGGATACCTGACACATAACCATACGAAGCAACGTCACACAAAGATTTTTTTTTTAGTTTTATGTAATGTGGCATCTTGGCGAGTTACAAAATAGTTACAAAATAAATTCCAATTTTGACAGGATGTGTTTCAGTTTGAAGGCCTTCACATGTAGCCCCTTCATAAAATTTACACAATGTAATTATCAACTTCCCTATTACAAAAGAATATAACTGATATAAGATCTTGATTTGGATTAGTTAACCAAGTAGCATAGGCTTTATTCAATTCATTTCAATTCTAACCCTAACCTATTTCACATAGGCTTTATTGCCTTTGGATGAAATTTCGGTAAAATTATGCCTACTTTAAAAATATGCTGGTGCTAATTTACCCTTTACTGTAGAGGTCCTCAGATTCCAGAAAACTCCCAACTCTAATAACTTCTTTCCTCAGACCGCTTGCCTTTGGAATTCCCTCCCTTCTCCCTGTTTCTTTAACTGTACCAACATGCGGAAATTTAAATGTAATGCGAACAAATATCTTGCTGCACAACTCCCCACTTAGGATGTATCCTATAAATCTGGCCCCTAATCACGGTAGTCCCTTACATCTCGGTGAATAAAAGTAAAAAACAGAACACACGAAAACGTTTTCCAGTCATTATTTATATCAATAATAATAATTATTATTATGCTATAATAATAATTATTATTATGCTCAGAAAGAAAGTAATTTGCTTTTATTCAAATTAAACCTTTAGTAAACCACAACGGTTGACATGAATGGCTCTCGCTTTGAAGGAGTCTCTTGTTTTGATCAGCTCCTAGGACTGACTTTCATTCCAGATCTGAAATGGAAGACTCATATCGAATCTGTTGTTAAAGTTTTGTAAAATGGTTGGATCATTCTACCGCTGCAGAAAGTACTGACTCCTCATGCAACTCTCTACCTATATACGAGAGTCAGATACGTCCAAAGATGGGGAGGTACTGCTGCCACATCTGGGGAGGTGTCGCTCAGAGCACTCTTGCTTTGACAGAGTTCAAAATTGACTTTGCAATCTAGTAGGAGATGATCTCTTCTGTTCTCTACAGCCCCTTTTCTCACAGAAGAGATGTTGTTAGTCTTTCTCTACTCTATCGTTATTTCCATGGAAAGTGCTCGATTGAGCGCCAATCTCTGATTCCTCCTGGTAAAAATTTCACAGCAACAACTCATCTAGCTACCGCAACTGAAAAAAACTTTTCATTCTTCTTCCCTCGTCTGCTGAACATCAAACGGATTGAGAGAAAAACAAAACAAAAAAAACAACAACATTATAATTGTTGACATAATCTAAGTCACTTACCCTTAGGCTTTACAAATAATAAGATAAAAATGTTTCTTTGATTTTACGGTTCAATATCAAAGTTAAACGCCCGGACGTTTATTCGTATCATGATTTAGACAGGAGGTGGTACACGCCAACCAGATCAAACAGCAAACGTCAACAGGTTCTGAGATCATTGTTTTTGTTTTTTGTTGTTTTCATAAGTATTCTTTAATCTTGTAATTTAATTAACCACTCAAAAGCGCATTGCGTATCTCTCTGCAATGCTCCAAATACCAACAAGTGTTTGCCTTCGTATGGACGTGGGGGGGGGGAGGGTCTAAAGACGGAGCATAAGATCCAAGAAAGGGGGGGGGCAGACAACGTTTAGGAAGCGTTAGTTTACTTGATCAATCGAATCCACACAAACACACATACAAATAATTAAACGTCTTATAAGATTTACAAGTAAAAACTCTTTCGATCGTCGTGGCTTTCAAGATCTGGTTCAAAGTAAACCGGTGTGAATATGTAGCGGAGAGCAGGATGAGCAGCCGACTGCCGTGAACCAAGACACTTGTCCGCGGCGATCGAAGAGACGACGTTTGGTTTGCTGTTTGTGCGGAGGAGAGCTGCCGGCGCGAACCCGGAAACGCTCAGTTACGAACAGTGTAATTTAATTATTTTTTTAGAGGAAACGGCAGCGGGCAGCTTATGGCGCGACTCATTAGCTTATGTGAGATGTCACTGCTATAAAGAGCACGACAAAATGTGATTTTTGGGACATGCGTTGGAAGGTTGAAGCGAACAGAAGTGGAAGAAAAAGTGCCGCATTATTTTGGCGAACCGTTGTAATGACTCTTACAGAAAAACTGCTTGCTTTTATCACAACGTATCCGTTATGCACAATACAGGCTATCCTATGTCGCTTACGTCGGGGGATGGGAGGATAAGCTTTGTCCACTATACATGTTTTTCTTTCATGTCAATCAACGCTAAAACTAGATCAACTCTTGTTTTAACAACTGTTTATTAAATTCATGTTTTTATTTACATTGGTTTTCTTCAGACTATTGAGTAATTTACTCCTCTCCAGGAGTTAGGCACAAGGCCAGTTTTTATCCTACTCCCACAAGTAAGATGTTACCCAAGCTCGGGTCGGAAAGTGGGGGTTGAAAAGCCAGCGCCCGAGAGGTGAGCACTCTGACCATCAAAAATAGCCTGGGCAGCCCCGTCGGCATTCCCCGGTAGGGGCGCCTCAAGCAGTAAGCAATTAACTTACTCCTCCCCAAAGAGGGGAGGCAAAGCCTGGGAGGGTGGACCTCCTAGAACTGCACAGGACAATCCCATAGACCGGCGTAAATCAAGCCCCGAAGGCCAAGACAATACCAGTCTATAGGGTGCAATATCCATCGGAACAGATACTACACTTTGATCTCAACCAAAAGGCCGAGCTTATCGACATTTCTACTATGTTTCGAACGATCTGCAGTTCGGTCTTCTTTAGGGGTATTGTTCATTTATGATCATTCCCCCCCTCCTCGTATGCAAATATGACTGTTGTTTAGAACTACCTCCGCCAAGAACGTAATGTTTACGGTCAAGTTTGTTTAGTTTGTTTTTGTACAGCCTAGCGTCTACATCGCTTAACCAATCATCACCAAACTTGATCAAAATATTGACTTGACAAACTGAGAACTGATTTAATTTGAAGATATCTAGGTCAAAGGTCAAGGTCATGGAAAAAAAAAATGAAAGTCACACTTTTGGCGATAACTTCGGTTCTGTTCAACGTAGAGACTCACTATTTGGTTCATAGTGTAGCAAATGAAGTTCTACATCTTGTATGACCTTGACAAGGTCGGAAATTCTACGAAATTTCAACTTCCAATTTAAAACAAATTGATGTAGTAATCTGATGCTCTTTGATAATAGCAACCACCATGAAAAACTTCATCCTGATCAGATGAATATTTTTTGAGTTATCAAAGTTTCCATGGCATAATTTCGGCAATACTTCATACAATATAGAGAAGTGATCCTTATGTTGTCAGGCAGTGGTATGCAGTCTCACGACTGACTTATGTTCTTGTTTTTATATATGTACTTGCAAATCTATACAAGACTTTTTCGTCCATTCATCCGTCGACTTGTCACGGTTCAGTTTAGTCTATTAAACTTAAGCTGGAAATCACACGTTTATCGCTAAATATGCAGATTGAATGGACACATTAAGAATGTTCTTGTTAAATTACCGAACATACACGTATAACATAATCGCATGAAATTTGACATGTTAACATTTATTGTAAAAAAAAATATCAAAATGCAACAGTTTGTAAGTCTAATCTTTGAGAGTAAATTCTCACTAACATATTTTTCGTTACAAACCAACACCAAACCTCCATTATAATAATTAGCAAATATTTCCACTTTTCGACCGCATATTTTTGCTTATAATAATAACCATATTTGGTTTAACGTTAGTTTTACATGCGAGCCTGTGTTGGACGGCTTTTAGAAATTTACTCCCAGGTCTTATTCATCTCTCTTCCTCTTAAATACATCATTATCACTTCCTCCTAGCTTTTCTTTAGCCTTCCCCTGCCAACTGGCCCTGCTACCTCAACTGTTCTACATCTACTTACTCAAGTACTCTTATCCATTCTTTCAATGTGACCAAACCAACTAAGTCTCTATTCTGTGCATATCTCCCTATACTGTCGAGATTTAACCTTCCTCTGAAGTCATCAGATCTAAGCCTGTCTCACGTTACACTCCATTATATCATATCATTTCTCTTCATATAACGCATAGTCTCAACCCTCAATAATAATAATAATACTAATAATAACCCACTAGTTTTTATCATAGGTATGATGTCACTTCATGACATACTTAGGAAGTGTAATGGCCGATACAAATTTACAGACACAAGAAGTAAACAAACCACCTTATGTATGTGCATAATCTTAAACTATTCGCAACAAAACAAAAAGAAGCTAGAAACACTAATAAACACAACTAGTGTTAAATATTGGGCGAGTATAATTTTGTTAGTTGAGAATAACAGGAAATAGGGTTCAGCTGGAGATCAGCTTAGTGTACTCAGATGTCAGCTTGACCTCCTGTATGCTGGAAGCGGATGAGACGTCACATGAGAGAGAGAGAGAGAGAGAGAGAGAAAGAAAAAGAAAGAAAGAGAAAGAGAGAGAGAGAGAAAAAGAAAGAAAGAGAGAGAGAGAGAAAAAGAAAGAAAGAGAGAGAGAGAGAGAAAAAGAAAGAGAGAGAGAGAGAGAAAAAGAAAGAGAGAGAGAGAGAGAAAAAGAGAGAGAGAGAGAGAAAAAGAAAGAGAGAAAGAGAGAAAGAAAGAAAGAAAGAAAAAAGGAAAAAGGAAAAAGAAAAAGAAGTCGTCAGTTTGCTTGAAAACACACATATGTGGTTTTAAAGATGTCTGGATAAGACATGATTAAGCAGTAATTATTGACCTCTCTCTCCGTCCCTCCTCACATCATTGGTCAGTGGTTTGGATCAACGATTAGGCGAATTAACTACTTCTTTTCTTCAACCGTTCGGCTCGTATTGGCCCTTATTTTTATGGGTATGAACGAACTTGTTTGCAAGCCGTGTTTCCTTGGTCGGGCAAGATCTCACAGGAAACAAACGTCCAACAAGACGTTTTATAAACGTTCATGTATTTTAATTGATTGTGCTTTGTGAGACATAAGACCTCCCCTAAGAGGGGAGGTATATATAGCACTATAATCATTAGCCTGGATATAGGAAGGGAAATTTGAATGAAAATGTGTACACTACTTAAGATGAAGAAGGGAATACTAGAAACAATGGAAGGCATAGAACTGTCCAAGATGATAAGGGCACTTGGTGAATGTGAAAACTATAAATATCTAGGCATCCTAGAAACACACCAAATCCAGAAAGAATAGAAAAAATACCGGAGAACAAGAAAACTCCATGAAGATAAATTATACAACAGAAACCTTATAAAAAGGAATAAATATTTGCGGAGATTATCTAGTGAGATTCTCTGGACATTTCATAAGCTAGAAAATAATAGAACTTAGGTAAACGGATCGAAGAACTAGGAAACTAGGAAAGAGGGAGGAAGAGAACTCGTAAGTATTGAAGACTGCATGGGTGATGCGATAAAAGGAGTAGAAAAAAATAACACTAAATACAGAGAGGCTGATTATCACCGCCAAAAGAATTCCCAAGGTGAACAATACAGAGAGCAATAACATGGGAAACAAACAGGCGAGAAAAGAAACAACTACATGGATGATTTATAAAATTCATCAAATGAATGACACACAAAAACATATGGCATTGGATATGAAAAGGACACTTTAAGAGAGAAACAGAATCACTACTGACAGCTGCACAAAACAATGTGATCAGAACAAACTGTATAAAAGCAAAAATACACAAGACCCAGGAAAACAGTAAATGTAGACTTTGTGGACAAAGAGACGAAATAGTAAATCACATCATAAGTGAATGCAGCAAACAAAACCCCAAAAGATATAAAAAAAACAGACATGACCGGGTCTGAAAGGTAGTTCACTTGGAACTGTGCAAACGTCTGCATTTTTAACATGCAGACAAATGGTACAAGCATAAACCAAAGACGCTATTGAAAAACGAAAAGGGCAAAATCCTCTCGGACAATACAAACGGACAAACGCATCTAAGCAAGAAGGATGGATGTGATAAGAGTCAATAAGAAGGAAACCAGTGCAAAATTGTAGATTTCGCCGTCCCAACAACTCACAGGGTGAAGATCAAGGAGGCAGAAAAACTAAGCATCAATCCTGTAAGAGAGCTGAAAGGAATGGAGAACATGAAAACAACTACTGTAATTCCAATAATTGTAAGAGCACTAGGAACAATTCTGAAAAGAAAAATGACTAGGAAAAATTAGAATCAAAAGGAAGATCGACACGATGAAAAAGATGATGCTGATGAAAATAGTTGAAAAATTAAAGAAAATTCTTGAATGCGGAAGCCAAGCCACATAACTAGGTAACACTAAGTTGAAATAAACTAATGTTGCATAAACACAACCAAAAATATATGGAAAGAACATCAAACGAATCCAAGGGAACTGAAACTACAAAGATATTTAAGAACAAAAGTCCCATAATTTTACAGCTCCACCCTAACAAACAAAAAAAACAAAATCGTGGCGGCACAAGCGTCGATTGGTGCCAAACATAATGAGGTACTTCTACACAATACGAATCAAACTAAACCGACTGTTGCCGAACTAAACGTAAAACTTAGGTTAGGGTTAGGATAGAGTTAGGGTTAAAAAAATAGTTTGGTTCGTATTGTGTAGAAGTACCCAAAATGATTGTGACGGGTCAAGGAGAATCCCAATCCAGACCTCCACTTGAAGGGTGCAGAAAGTACTGGAATTACTGAAGTTAACGGTTTCACTAAAGAACGTAGATAATATATACTTACAGCTATTTTTTGGCATTGCTTTCCATTAAGATTTACCCATGAAATTATTCATAACATGTATTAAAATAAAACCAAACAATTAGAAATGAATACCACTCATCAATTATTAAAATCAGTTTTTTAATAATCAATATATAAATCAACCATCCAAGTGAACCACCATTTTGTTATATAAATATGTTGGTATATCCTCTCTATTTAGATACACAATTGACTTTTCTGATAAGTAAATAATACTCTGACTGTGATCCACTCCGGGAGTCGAGTAGTCGGTCTACTTCCACACACGGTACATACCAGTCGAGGATCTATCCTGGACAATCAGTGTGATAATATGATGATCATTACTCTGACAGCAATTAATCAACATAGCGTAAGTTCCGCAAACTGCTGCCAGTCCTGATATTACGAGCTATCCCTCTCATTACCAGGGGGAGGGGGGGGGAGTATATAACAACTATGGTAGGTGATGTTGTATGGAGATGAGTGCTTGGCCCCTACCCAGTCCTCACTTGCCAGTCTTCAGTGTAATGACAGAGCAATGATCGGGTCGATATGAAATGTTGGGTCAAGTCAGACCCAGCATATCAGCTCTGATATCGTGTTGGCGAAGCTGAACATACCAATGCTTGATGAGATCCTGCTGATCAGACGGCTGTTGGTTCAGCCATGTTGAGAGGAGCGATTCTTGGATGAGAAAATGCAGAGACCTTCAGGTGGAAAGTCAGAAGAAAGTGAGACGATCCAAGAAAACTTGGATGCAAACAATCAACAAGGATCTAGAAAATGGAATTTGAACGGAATCAATCCTCAAGATTGTCAAGCTTGGAGACTGGAATTGCAGGCTGCCAGAAAATGTCTGGCTCCTGATCAAGGGAAATAAGACAATAAATACTATTATGGAATGTGTTCTTCAGAATTTTTTGATCAGTTCCCTGCTTCTTTTGTTTCAGCTCGTTTGACTCATTAGTCTAGTGGTCTTCACCAATTCGCTGTTTTGATATGTCGTTATAATACAGCTTCCTATTCCAGTAGCTTCTTTCCAAGAACTGCAGGCTAGTGGAACTCTCTTCCTGCTGACTGTTTTCCTCCTACATATAGCCTTGGTCTTTTCAAGACTTAGGTCAATAAGCATCTCCTGTCTTTACAATAATCATCTTTCATACTTTTTAGCTCCTTACATCAAGTGGCTTCATGCCTGGTCTGGAGCGGTTTTCATTAATAAAAATAAA
>OY744532.1:28209371-28259371 GCA_963556195.1 Sepiola atlantica | reverse complement strand
TAAGATGGAGAGGTGCCGCACTGAGCACTCGTTTCTGCCTTGCCAAAGTACAAAATCGACTATAAAATCTACTGAGGGGATGATCTCTTCTCTTCCATACTTTCCCTTTCTCACAGAAGAAACATTGCTAGTCTTTCTCTACTCTATTGTTATTTTCGATAGTAGGTACTCGACTGAGCTTCAATCTTTTGTAAGCACTTGCATTGCTATCTCAATGGAAAACAAACAAACTTTCCTTTCTCCTTCCATATTCCTAATGTCAAGCAGGATGTTCATGTACAGAGCTTCTTTGCAAGCGCTTCTTACCCGTGAGACACATTACTGTGGGATTGCTTCCCTGCTGAGGGGGCACAATATAGACACAATCTCCCATTTGAAAATTCAAATATACTAGATTTGCATTTAATTTGATCAATAGTCATTAGAAAACAATTATCTAAATTTCAATTTCTTCTTAAGATCTCTTAAGTTAAACCTTAAATTTTAGACATTTTCTAGAATCAAAATCATTTAATGGATTGTGATCAAAATTAGAATAAGGATTCTAGACATAAAGTTTTGTATCATTATATCTTGATTTTAATCTTTGTAAGAAGATATAAAATTGGTTCAAAAATTAATTTTACTCTAACTTTAATAACTTTGGCCAGTATTCTTCTATTATATGTGTATTCTTCCTGTGTTTAATTGTATTTCCTTTCTGTCTTTCATACAGTCTGTCTCCACATTTAATTTTATGATATATCGGGTATTTCATCCTCATCTCTCTCTCTCTCTCTCATATATATATATATATATATATATATATATATATATAATATTTATAAATAAATATTAATTATTTATTACCTACAGACATCGACGTTTCATGCTTACGCAATCTTCAGTGCAGGAAGGTAATTCCCGACGGTCGACGGGCGCGAACTCCGATCACAAATCGCCACTGATTCGCAGTTAAGAGAGTTACCAGTTGGCCACCAGAAATTAGCTTGGAATTTAACTTTGTAAATACCAAGTCGGCGAGTATTCACAGCAAGCGGCGAAGAGTGATCAACAACAATATATATATATATATATATATATGGTTACTCTTGTGGTTCTGAATCTTATACTATACTTGCAATGTCTCTGTATCTTTGTACATGAAATGGGCAATGCAATTTAAACGAAAATCATGTACCAACATCAAATGCAACTTTTCTAGGGAAAAATTTTACGAGATATACAATAATGGTAATTATAATTATATCCAAATTCATTTGAGGTCACCAGGGATCAAATTACTTACTGGGAAGGCGGGGGGGGGGGGCGTAAGTAACTCAGATAAAAATAGGTGTCTTTTCAAAATACAAACTTATGTCATGAACAGTAAAGACAACGTTTCATTTCATTCTATTTTGTTGATAACAAAGCCCCATAACAAGATTAAGCAAAACTTTTTTTTTGGGGTGGGGGTGGGGGGCGAGTTTACAATGAATCAAATGATGGTAATTATCATTCAATCCAAGCGTTTGACTTTGGGGAATTTGTGATAACATCTGTGATAGGAACGAATGGAGTGTTAAGAAAAATGGAGTGAAACAATGGTTTTAACTTTTTAACCATTTCCTCCTCCTCTTCCTCCTCCTCCTCCTCCTCATCATCATAATATTCGGTTGAATGTCCGTTTTACATACTGACATACTAGCATGTATTATATGGCTTTAAGAAATTAACATCCAAAGTAACTTATCTCTGACCAGTTTTTATGTATCCCTCAGGTCAATGTATATCACTTCCTCTCATGTTTTCCTTGGCCTTCCCCTGTGATCTTAACCGGCTACGTCAACTGTTCTGCATCTACTAACTGAAGAACTCTCATCTATTCTTTCAACATAGCCATACCATCGAATCTACTCTTTCAACATACCATCGAATCTACTCTTTCAACATACCATCGAATCTACTCTTTCAACATACCATCGAATCTACTCTTTCAACATACCATCGAATCTACTCTTTCAACATACCATCGAATCTACTCTTTCAACATACCATCGAATCTACTCTTCTGCACACATCTCCTTATACTACTCCAATTTAATCTTTCTCTGAGGTCATCAGAAGTAATCCTGACTTTAAGACTCACATTACACATCACTCGTATCATTCTCATATCATTTCTGTCTATACAAAGCATGTCCTCAATCCTCACTGGCCAGGTTTCATTTCCATACATCATCACATGTTTGATATACATGCCTGATAGACTCTTCCCTTGGTCGACAGTGGTTATGCTCTGCTGGTTAATAATGGCAGAAGTTCCTTGAAGTTACTCTATCCATTCCTAATCCTTGCAATCACACCAGCACCTGCTCCACCCTGTGCTCCAATGGTATCACCAAGAGAAAACTTCTGGAAAAGCCTCAATAGCTTTGCCATCCAGATATATTTTCTCCACATCTGAGTTCTCATCCATCCATTGGTTATCCTCTCTCAACCTACCAGCAATGCTACTGCACTTCTTGTGTACCCAATACTTACAGGTACCACAAAAAATTGAATTGTACCAGACTCTTTTGCCACAAACTGAGCAAGGGAACTTTCCTCTTTCTGGGAACTTTATAACACTACACTGTTATTTTAAATTAAAAAAATTCTCTATTTCATGTTTTGCTTCTGTCTTCTACTATATAAAAACTACTTTTACTCCTGTGCAATGCTGGGTGTTAGCTTTCGTGATTGATTTGGGGGAATTTCCGATAAAATCTGCGATAAGAAGAAGATGTAAAAAACGTTTTTAACTTTTTCTCTTTTACCATTTTTTAATGCTACCGGCTCTGATCATTGTTTCTGTTCGCTAAACACAAAGACCCCGAACGAGAAAAGCGTATCTTGAAATAACTTTTCTTATTGCATTGATGAATCGTTGCTATGGTGACAGGCGTAGAAGAAAGAAGCTTGGATTTATCTTGTCGTGAGAGAAAATTCGAGTTGGTTCCTGTAATTACTGATTACTCTTCTCTGTAGAACCTGTGATTATACTGCGGAGGTCATAAGCAAACAATACTGACCTCTTGCGACCAGAAAGAACAAAGCCCCTCTAAAAAGAAGAAAAAAAGAAGAAAACAGTTATGGCGAGAAAGAATGGATGTCGTTCTCAAAAGATAATAAAGACTTTTCTTTGGGAAAAGGAAAAGATTTACGCTCGTCATCTTCGGTTTGTGTCTTTACTTTTTTTTTTTTGTTGTTGTCTTGATGCGTTTAATCATAGGATTCTTAACTTTCCTTTGTTTATTATTCTGCCTGGAATTATTTAGACTTATCCTCATTTTTATTGTTTTGATTCGGGCTTTTAACGAATCTGTTTTATAATCTTCTGCCTCGTATTGTCTTAAGACAGATTTGAGATAAACCTTTTTTTTTTTGTTTCGTTTTATGCATCCAAGCATCTCTGTGAAAGGCTCTGTCGGTGTGACGGACGTGAGGAGCCAGAACCTGAATTGAATGGTGGAAACAGTGTTGCCTTTCGTTATTAGTGCCCGTCTCTGCTTGGCGTGTAGAACCTGTGAGAAAGAACAAGTGCATGCCGGAACAAGAGTATTTATTTGTATCCACTACGTGTGACTGGCCTGCCTTGCTATCCACAAAAGACGAGTCTAATAAAAGTTGTCAGATGCGTTTTAGCACTCAAAGGATTAAGATCATAGAGCGATAGAGATCAGTATTGAAAATAGGGTTGTTGGAGAGTATACCATGTAATGTTTCAGTTTAAAAAAGCATTGACATCATGAAATGTACAGACAGAATAGATTCATTTTAGATATGTCCATGAATCTTTATAAGAAGCACTGCCCATTGGTTAGTCGGGCATACTTATGTCTGAAATAGTATCATCATTAGTCTGTCACACAAGAGTAAGTACTGGTGCCACATCAAGGGAGGTGTCGCTTAGAGCACTCTTTATTGCTTTAAAGTACAACAATGAATTGCTCTCTCTTTGGGGAAACACCTTGTTTTGATAAGCTCTTAAGACCGACTTTTCACTCTGGATCTAAAAGGGAAAACGTATATCCAATCTGTTGGTCTGTCACGCTTAAGTATTAAATGGCATTTCCATTGGAAAACACTCATATTGAATGGACGTATCTTGAGAATGGATACGTTCTTGTTTATTCTTTGTTACTGTATTGCATCATATGCCTTTGCATGATGCAATTATTCAATAATGCTGCACTGGACATTATCAACACATGGTTTTGAGGCATAATGTTTTCAATAGTAAATTTAGATACCACAGTGATGATGAATGCTCCGTGTGTTAAGTGTAGGAAATGGGTAAAAAAAACCCTCAGAAAATCAGAGAGTTCAAATTGCAGCTCTACACAATGAAAATCATTCTTAGTGTGCAATCGGTGTAAAATTATGTTGTTATAAAGCATCATTTGCACAATAGAGTGGTCGCTAATGGGCCGGGATACCCGGGTTTTTATGAGGTGAGGATCAAGGGTAAGTGGAGTAATCCTCGGAAAGAAGTGGCGCTCTCTCCTACATCTAGATGTAGTAGCTAATGAGAAGGGAGCCTTCGGGTTGCCCTCGACTATGGTAAACCACTTTAATTTTTAAAGCATCATAAATTATGAATTAATGAAGAAAAAAACCTGGGATTTTAAAAGATAAGAAAACAAGTAACTGTCCAAGAAAAACCAGTGTTAAGGATCATTGTTTAATTAAGTGAATAGCTACAAAGACGCCAAGAAGTCCTTGAAATACGATACATACAGCGGATTAAAACATTATTTTAATGGAAGTCGCTCCAGACAAGGCATAAAGCCACTTGATATAAGGAGCTAAAAAGAACGAAAGATCATTAACACACGGATATAGGTAGGAGGAAAACAGTCAGCAGGAAGAGAGTTCCATAAGCCTGCAGTTCTTGAAAAGATGCTACTGGAATAGGAAGATGTATTATAACGGGGTATCTGAACGGCAAATTTTTAAGACCACTAAGAACAACGATTCAAACGAGCTGACACAAAAGAAGCAGAGAATAAATGAGACAATTCTGAAGAACACATGCCATGATAGTACTTACAGAAGAGACTGAGACTAGCAACATCACGTCTGTGAGATAGAGGATGCAGAGAAGAAGAAAGGGTGGGGCCAACCGGATTAATTGTACTTGAGGCACCCCAGAATGAGCAATGACCTAAAGGACGCATTTTGCCGTGACAGTGATTTTTATAAACTTTTACTTCCGGTTAATTCCTAAACAAAACAATGCGGACAATTATAATTTTGCCATCGCACATTTTTTATTAAAACATAGTTTTATTTCCAAAAACGTTTAGTTATGCACACATTTTTAATAAAAGGAAAGTTTTATTTACAAAACGTGTAGCAGTTATCTCCCCCTCTCAAACATAATTGCACCGGTTTGCCAGTAGGCATCGTTTTTCACCGTCAAGTGGCGCTGGAACACGACCACAAAGTTACCTGTCCTTCTTGATTATATAAACCGGTGCACAACGTGAGACAGGCCTCTTTTCAGTTCCGGCCACGGTAGTCATTGGAGAAGCTGCTAGTCTCCTTGTTTGACCCACAAAATCACACGTGTTCAAATTCATAAACACGTTTTTCTCGGTAAGAGATTTTTTTTCACACGCATTCATATTTTTACAGAGACAATTTCTTCTCTAGAACATTTTATTTTCACATACACAATTTTTTATTGAACATATTTTCTCATGTGCGTTTCAATCATATGAACTATTTCAACTCCACATACGTTATACATACATACATATATACCCACAGCATTCATCATTTCGCATACAGACTATATAGGTATTAAATGTACTCTGTTTTGTAAAAAAAAATATAGGCAGTCGTTCCTATTAAGTAGGTGAGGCCTTCGGGAGGGGGGATATGATACCCAATGGAGCAAGGTTGGACGAGGCCATTCTTAGTCGAGGGAAGAGAGGTAGTACAAAACCCTGTATCTAGGTTCTGTCTTCTCTCATCTGAGCTGATCTGATCAGTCTGATTTGCGATCTCGGGGCGAACTCAGTACGATCTTGGAGCGAATGGTGGCGGTGTACCGCCACCATTGGACAGACTGTTACGATGCACGAGTCAACCCTTCAAGACGGCGTCAGTTGTACAACTTTGCTCCAACCAGAGACTTCATTTTTTTTTTTACCAGACCCTGTTGGGTGGGTCTTTAGTAAGACTATTCCCCTTCCGACTAATGCCTCGGCCCCCTTCATGGTATCAGTAAAACTTTTGGTGCTTCTGCTGTTTAGGTCCGACATTAAAATATTTAAAATGTATAAACTTTGTTATGTACTTACGTGTTAGCTGAAAATAAGATTGTACAGAAAAAAAAAATATGCAAATTCATCCAGTATTTATTAAATTATAAGAAAAAACAAAACAAAAAAAAAACAACACAATCTTATGTTTCGTTAGAAATTTTCATTATATCATACAGACAAGGGAGATAAACCAGTAAACAAAATTTGAGTCAACAAAAATGGCTATCGAAAGATGAAATCGTTTTTTATTTTTAATTTAATAAATACAGGATGAATTTGTGTACTTTTTGGTGTACAGTCTTCTATTAAACTACCACGTAAGTACATAACAAAGTTTATACATTTTTTCTTTAGCTATTTCTTTTTTAAGAGAGGCGTACCATGTCGGACCTAAACAGCAGAAGCACCACACTTTTTGTAAATGAAACCCATTTTTTATTTATTAAAAAAATCTGTGATGGCAAGGTTATAAATGTAAGTATTATTTTATTTATGATTCACCCGGAAGTAAAACAAAAATCGGTGTCAAGACAATATGTCCTTTTGGTCGTTGCTTATTGTGGCTTCTTTCAAGTAGAATTAATCCAGCCAACTAACTTGTCCTTCGGGGCTTGATTCCGCCGGTCTGTGGGTTTGTCCTGTGCAGTTCTAAGAGGTTCACCCTCCCAGGCTTTGCCTTCCCTCTTTGGGGAGGAGTAAGTTTATTGCTTACTGCCTGAGGCGCCCCTACCGGGGAATGCCGACGAGGCTGCCCAGGCAATTTTTAATGGCCAGAGTGCTCACCTTCTCGGGTGCTGGCTTTTCAAGCCCCACTTTCCCGACCCGACATAGGGTCACATCTTACCTTGTGGGAGTAAGATAAAAATGGCCTTGTGCCTAACCTCCTGAAGAGGAGGTAAATAATACAGAATGTTCTCGGCCTTTTGGTCGAGATCAAAGTGTAGTATCTGTTCCGATGGATACTGCACCTCATAGACTGGTTTTGTCTTGGCCTTCGGGGCTTGATTTATGCCGGTCTATGGGTCTGTCCTGTGCAGTTCTAGGAGGTCCACCCTCCCAGGCTTTGCCTCCCCTCTTGAGGAGGAGGTAAATAATACAGATACTTTCCATTATTTAAATCTTTATCTTTATTGCCTTAATTCTGGATTTTAGTTAATCCGTTTCTTAACCACCTTCCTTGTGTCATCTTAAGATAGTTTGCAATAAAATATTTACATTTTTTGTTGCTTTTTTTTCAAACTTTATTCTTTGGTACTTACTATTCAGTGATTAACGAAAGTTTCACACCGCTTTCCCGGGAAAAGGTTATTTTCGTATTTTAAAATGTATTGTGTCATATCCTTTTGCATGGTACACTTATCTAATGATATTGCACATCAAAATCAACTTCGAAATCTGGTGGGGTGTGATCTTTTCTCTTCCCTGCAACCCCTTTCTAACAGAAGAGACGTTGCTAGTCTCTCTCTGCTCTATCTTTATTACCATGAAAAGTGCTCAATTCGCTCCAATCTTTGGTTCCTATTTAAAAGACATTTGCAACAGGAACTCGGTTTTTAACACATCGAAAAAAGACTTTCCTTTCTCCCCGCATGTACCTAACGTTAGGCAGAATTTTCATAAACAAAGCTTCTTTGCGGAAGACTGAAATACCATTTATTTAAATACATTTACAGTAAATCTTTAAAGTCACACACTCAATAACAATTTGACACTACTGCAGTTTAGCAATTCCTTTTGTTAAATCCTATTTCAGTCACATAAATTATTCAGAGTGAAGTAGATTTCGGCATTATTTTCCTAACTTTTCTACATCGACAAAACTGTCATCGGCATTTTCTGTGTTTTCACTTCTATTTTTATGTCACAACAAACAAATGCTAGAAAACGCTAGAAATTTTATTTTTCTACTGACCTGCATACTTTTAAACTTCTGAAAGTGTTTTATAGCTTTTTTTTTTAATATACCATTTCGTACACATCCACTCCTTCAAAGACAGTAAAACATCCTAAATATCCGACCCATGAGTTGCTATTGGTGTTTCATTCATTAAACACAGTTAAAAATTGACTTACCACTAACCCTAAGTCCGATGGCAACCCCTTCGGACTTAGAGTTGTTGGTAGGTTAGTGGCATTCATGTGTAGTATGGTTAACAGAATATACAAAAAATAGAAATATTTCTTTTCCTCACTTCATTTTAGTGTAGGACCTTCCAGCCCCCCAAAAATACACAAAACGGAAATGCTAAAATAATATATAGGCGATTACGTGTGAACATTCAAAATATTTACAAAGACTCAAATACCATCTATTTAAATATATTTACAGCAAATCTTTACTATCACACCGTCATAGTTTACACACTAAAAAACTTCCCTACTAATGCAGTTTAGCAATTCTAGCAATTTTATTTGTTTTCATTTTTGAACAATTGTATTTGCGACAAGGGCAGACAATCACAAACTTTTCAATATGAATGGGGATAAAAAAAATTGCCTATCGTCAATAATATCTCAGAAATAATACTGTTTTTTTTTTCAATAGCAAAGAAGCAATCGTTTTGTTAAATCTTATTTAAGTCACGTAAATTATTCCGAGTGAAGTAGATTTTGCCATTATTTTCCAAACTGTTTTAATCGACAAAACTGTCAACGGCATTTTTTGAGCTTTCACTTCTTTTTTAATGTTACTACAAACGCAATATAATTTACTTTTCCACTGACCTGCATAGTTTTAAACTTCTGAAACTGTTTTATAGTTTTTTCGTCGTTATCCACCCATTCGGAGACAGTAAAAAAATACAAAATGGCCGACCCATGAGTTGCTATTGGTGTGTCATTCATTAAATGCAGTTAAAATAGGACTTACCAATAACCCTAAGTTCGACTGGCAACACCCCCGGCCTTATTGGTAGGATAGTGTCATTCATATGTAGTATGGTTAACAGAATATAAAAAAAAAAGAAATACTGTTTCTGCACTTCACTTTAATGTAGGACCCCCCCCCCCACACACACAAAACACCACAAAATTGAAATACTATAATTAAATACGCTTAGTAAACGCACAGATACATACATCCAGCATCAAGCTATATTACCTCTAAATGACCGGGAAGTAGGTGCTCATTTTCATTTAATTTCACAGTTAAATCATTCTTTCATATCCCCCCACCCCGGGCAACGCCGAGACACAAGGTCCTGCTAGTACTTCTATATAATAATCATAAAATGCTTCGATATAATGATAATTATTATACTTCTATATAACGATAATAATACCTCAATATAATAATAATACGTCTATATAATAATAATATTTCTATAAAATAATAATACTTCTATAAAATAATACTTCTATATAATAATGATAATAATACTTCTATATAATAATGATAATAATAATACTTCTATATACTACTACTACTACTACTACTACTACTACTACTAATAATAATAATAATATTACTTCTATATAATAATACTACTAATAATATTACTTCTATATAACACTAATAATAAAGAGAGTAGAAAGTGGACCTTGGGTTTACTCTCGGCAGCCTCATAACTCGCTTACATTATTTTGTTCTGTAATCCTCACATTCCATGAGCGATGTTTCTGACAAAAGGGGGAAGAATTGCTGTTTTATGGGTCGGAATCTATCCACCTAACAGTTATCGTTAGCTAGTTTTTGACCTTGAAGTATTTTATTTTTAACTCTTTACATCAAGTAGCTTCATGCCTTGTCTGAAGCGATTTCCATAAAAAAAAATACTTCTATATAATAATAATAATAACACTTCTATATAATAATAATAATAATAATAATAATGACTAGCGGGACCCGTGTAAATTACACGAAATGATGTTTTCAATACTAATTATCTTGTTCCTAACCTATACATGTTTGAATAAAATATGATAAGATTTGACTTGTATATTTATTTTTTAAAAATAAACAATACATGAAACAATTTTCAAAACTTCTTTATAGACAATACTTCTAGTGAAGGTAATATTTCGACGACTAAACCTTACTTTGTAAATGTTTTCGATTAAATTAAATTTGGCTCCAATTCATGAGTAGCATACAAAGATTCGGAAGGTCGTTGCTTTTGATGTAAGCGTGACACACAAAATAACACACACGCTATCGTATTAATATGTGCTTCCCGGTCATCCCCTCCCTACACCCCCCCCCTTTCGATGTAGAAAAAACATTTTTAGAGGTTGGTTGGGATCAAACTATAAACCAGTCTGGCCGACGTCAAAAACCGAGGTCTAAATCCTACGTCGCTAACCGTTGTTCCAAAGGGAAATATTTTAAAATATTACGAAAATTAGGTGACTTGAATGCTTTTCCAAATTTAGGTGCGGCACGCATGTGCAGAGCTTTTGATGTAAGTGTGACACACGAACACACACGCTATCGTATTAATATATAGATAATATAAAAGTACAAAAACTTATTTTAGTTATGCAAGTAAAATGTCTTAAGAAATATTTCACAGTTCATGAATTTTCGAATGAAATCAAAGTAGAATAAATAGAGCAAGTGGTTGTGACCCAATGGGTCATGGGTTCGTTTAGTATTGCTACAAATTCTTCAGTGACAAGTTCTTACAAGAGTATAAGGGTGGTCTTAGTTAAAAAAAAAATACAAATGTTAGTTGTCTGACAGTTTCCTGTTGTCTAAGTTTGGTCTTAAATCATTTTAACCAGCTTACAACTGTTATGGAATCTAAACGTCTGGCATTAGTTAACCAGTATTATTAACTCTGGTAAAGTGGCTAATTTTTGACCTTGAAATAGTATTTTTTTTTTAGCTCCTTACATGAAGTGGCTTCATGCCTTGTCTGGAGCGATTTCCATAAAAAAAATTGTTTAATTGCATTCACTTGCACTCTAATACAATTGGGAAAGGTATGAACCCTCTCCCTTTAGATGTTGATAAAATTGCACCTTGTACTTAATGATCTATTTACAATGATTCGTTTTGATAAGTAGTATGTTTTGGCATTAAATCACCCCAAAAGTGTTGACATGCCGTAAAAAAGGACAAATCAAGCAGATCGATTTTCGTTTATAAAATTTATGATGTTTAAGCTGATAAAGATAGTGATGCAATACGAGACATCAGAAGGACATCGGAGAAACGACAGACATGTGTCGGAAGTATTGTTTTCGCTAGTCAATGCAACGGTGTATATGCTGTAAAACAGGCAAGGCAATGTAATCAATGAATCACTTGCAACTAGATACTGTGTTTCTCCATTCAAGTACCCCAAAAGGGTTGATATGCCGTAAAAAAAGGAAAAACGAGACCAAGTCATCAGTTGTTTAAAATAGGTATTGTGTTTCGGCATTAAATAATTAAATAACCCAAACAAGGTTGATATGCCGTAAAAAAGGGACTAACTAAACCATCTCTCTTCTTTTTTCGTTCATTTTTTGGTTCTTTCGTTCAGGTTGACCCCCCTATAAACTTTTGTTGTTTAAAACATTCCCCCTCCCTCCCTCCCTCCTCGAAAAAAATTCATTTGAATATGTAATCCATTTCGGTAACCTTAGTTTCCAACAATAAATAAAAATAAACAAATTCTCGTGTCATGTCAAGAATTCTCTTTACCCCCTGCAAAGCTGCTTATTAGCCAAATTTAGAATCAACAAAGACAAAAACAAGCCTGCTATGATATTGGGCTTTTCGGAAAGTAATGACCAATTTCACAAACAAGCATTTATTCAAGGAGCCCATGCGGGACCCATTTGTCGAGCCTTCTCACCTCGCCAATTTGCTTCAGATCATCGAACACCGTTGAAATTCTGACATCAGGGGCTTTAGAAATTTCTGACATTTTGACGTGGATTTTGTTCAACAATTGCTTTCAAAGGTTATTATCAATAGTGCATGCCCGTCCTCTACCTTCTTTATCGTCAAAGCTCTCTTACCACTACAGAAGTTCTGAAATCGCCTTCATACTATCTAATCACCTGTGGACTCGTCTCCCCATGACAGTAGTGGTTTTTTGTGAAGCATTATAAACTCGTGAAAGAAAACGGTACCCTCTTAATGTAAATACCCCTGACAAACCCCACAAGCATAATTACTCCCCTTTACTGGACAAATCCCCAGATGCCAGAAGGCTTTCTAGTTTAATAACTTATTTTCTCAAACGGCTTGCCTTTGGAATTCCCTCCCTGTGTCCTGTTTCCCCCGACTGTACTGACATGCAGAAATTTAAATGTGATGTGAACAAGCATCTTGCTGCACAACTCCCCACTTAGAATGGCCCTATAAATTTGGTCTAATTAACAGTAGCCCCTTACGCCTTTGTGGCAGTGTGCCTTGTTTGGGCGTAAATTGAAGTAAAATAATTTTTTTTAAAAAACTGTTCAGAGTACACTGCATGCTCTTCTCGGACTTCACCCCCTGACCCTAACTACCAACTTACTCGCCCATATCACTTTTTGTGACTTATCAATATGTATCTCTAAACGAAATTTCAGCTAAGAAAGTTATGAGTGTTCATACAAACATTATATTACATTTAATGTGAGATACTATATAATTATTTCCGCAATCAGCCAACGCTGCAGCCCACACAAACCATGAAAGCCACAGACTGGAAGTCTTTAACTAGAGTTTCGCCCTCCTTTGGACTCATTAGTAGGACCCATCTGAACTCAGGATTCGGAGCTCGACTTACTTGCATGCGAGCCGAGAGCCGAGTACTCTGCCACCTGAGCCATAGCGCCACATACAAGAAAAACTAACACAGATTATGCAAACCGACCGTGGGGTATACCTACCTAGGATTTTACACTCGCTTGGATTCTCTTGTTGGAGAGCATCGCCAAGACAGTGTGAAATCCTACTTGTGAGACATCAGCCTGAATTGTTCGTAGTTGGATGGCTACACCCCTCGTTGAGAAGAGTATACACATCCCACAGTCGGTTTACATGATCTGTGTTAGTTCATAAATATTATGTATGTATATCGAAATGAATAAATGTGAAAGGTGGGTCCATTCTGCGCACTGAGAGTAAAGTCAAAACACCCTATTTCAAGTTAATTCCACTTTATACAATAGTTATTTAACACCTACCCACAATAGATGTATGTGACACAAGGTCGGAAAGTGGGATTTGAAAAGCCAGCGCCCGAGAAGGTGAGCACTCTGGCCATTAAAGATTGCCTGGGCAGCCCCGTCGGCATTCCCCGGTAGGGGCGCCTCAGGCAGTAAGCGATAAACTTACTCCACCCCAAAGAGGGGAGGCAAAGCCTGGGAGGGTGGACCTCCTAGAACTGCACAGGACAGACCCACAGACCGGCGGAATCAAGACCCGAATGCCAAGAAGAAACCGGTCTATAGGGTGTAGTATCCATCGGAACAGATACCACACAGTAATGTTTGCAGACATACAATCATCTTTTTTTTTTATATATTGCTTATATATATATATACAATATCAGTTGCAAGGTTAACTAATTTGCATATTGGTTTTGAAAAAGGACATTTTATTGATTAACTATTATTTGTTTTTTAATTCAATGATTGTTTTGATTTTAATGCAACAAATATTTCTATGCTGCAATATTGTTTTATTTTTAAAAACAAATATTTAGCATTTGTCTTCAAATGTTCCTTTCTTCAGAGGCCCACCCCTCCGACTTGATTGTCAACAAGTTGCGATATATTTCTAAATTGCAGGTGAAAAAGGCAAATCGGTTTCTTGTTTCTTTTTCTTTCTTTACGGTCACATTTAAAAGGTAAATAAATTTGTATTGAAATTATCAAAATGTTAATGTTTGTCTGTGTATATGTATAAATGAGAAAGATCTTGTTTCATGTTTACATCAAAGTTATAAATGAAATGTTTATTACTTTAAATAAATGTTTCAAGTATTTCAAGTAGCAAACTTTGCAAAGCGACAGTGAGCTGGCAAAGCCAGCTTTTATATATATATATATATATAGGCGTAAGGGTGAGTAATTTGGGCTATATTTAGTTAAATTTAGTTTTATGCAAAGGGGACAAAGAAATTGGGGGAATATTTCGCCAAATTTCAGTTTCTTTACAGTATTTTAAAGGGATTTATAGGAATAATATGAGCACAATCTGTCATTTGAAAATTCAGATTTTTCAGATTTGTATTAAATTTGATCCATAGTCATTAGACACCATTTAAGAGAGATCCCCTGTATTTAAATTTCTTCGTAAGACCCCTTAAGCTTAAACTTTAAATTTTAGACATTTTCTAGAATCAAAATCATGTGATGAATTTTGATCAAAATTGGAATAAGGATTCTAGACATAAGGTTTAGTATCATTATATCTTGATTTTAATCTTTGTAGAGGACATAAAAGTGGTGCAAAACTGTTCAATTTGAAAAATTAATTTTAACCGTCCTGAGACTTGAACATCTTATTTTGTGAAATCGGCTCTATTGAGTTCATATAACGTTTTGTTATGCTATATACCTTCTTCAGATATGGAGAAAAAAAAAACAAGATAATCGACAGGGGAAAAAGAAAAAAAAAAAAGACAAGAAAAAAAAAAGAGTAAAAAGGAGAGAAAAAATAGAAATTGATTTCTGGTGACCTTCCAGTAGTACGTTTACATAAATGTTTTAAATTTTGAATCTGTTGGTGAGAATATTGCAGTTAAAGAGAGTGGGCGGGTAAAGTTTAGCGATGAGGCGAGTGTGTATGTTGAAATCACAACCGAAATGGGGAGGGGAGAGAATCTTATAGCCGAGCCAAAATTATAAATAGTAAGTATTAAAAGAAAAGAAAGAAGGATAATTAAATTGATATTTGAATTGAAAGGATTACGAAAATATGGCGAACTCGTGTTTCGAAAATAACTGATTTGTCAACTCATGCATCATCTATTACCGATGGAGATTTGGTATCTGTGTCTGAAGACGAAACTATCTTTTAATGCTA
Organism: Sepiola atlantica; assembly: GCA_963556195.1. Classification (NCBI taxonomy): domain Eukaryota; kingdom Metazoa; phylum Mollusca; class Cephalopoda; order Sepiida; family Sepiolidae; genus Sepiola; species Sepiola atlantica. Next base: position 28,244,122 of record OY744532.1, on the reverse strand, counting down.
CATTCAGAAGAGGGGGTAGTTTAGTATCTGTTTTGTTGTCATGATACTGTCCTCCCAAGTATTACCTCCTCCTTTAGGGACTGCACTGCAGTATATGTTCGCTTGTCATATACACTAGCAAAAATATGGGACCGAAAGGAGCATACTATCACTAATGTAAATAAAGATAAAAGATTTTGTTATTCAAGTTGTTTAGGGTTAGAATTATGTTATTTCCGTACTGAAAGGGCTCAATCTATTTAAATAGAGCAATAATAATAATAACTATGGTTTACTGTCAGGTACTTTGTTACATTAGGATCCGCACTAACTTTGACCATGACCCTAACCCTAACTCTACCGCTAACCCCTACTTTGACCCTAACCCTAACGACGGAGTCAAAGTTAGCTCGGGTCCTAATGTAACAAAGCACCCACTGTCATCTTGTTTGTACATTACTTCAAGAGGATAAAAAATTTTTCTAGGTCTTAATTTCTCATACAGGATGTCATTAGACAAAAGGAACGATCCCTCAGTGTGTGTAGCACTAACAGCAGGACTTTAAAAACTTGGCCATTTGCCAGACTTCTTGCCTACCCCCCCCCCCCCCCCCCACACACACACACTCACCAAACTAGACAGATCAGTAAAAATAGATATAAAAATACCTATACTGTTGCCATAACGAGTAAGTATTTACTCAGGAGGGTCCGTTTTGGCACAAACCCCAAATGCGGATCCGCTATATAAAGACGGACGGAGCATCCCGTGTTGCACCGAGTGTGTTTGTTATTTCCTCTCGATGAGACTTTGTCACACATAAGTAAATCCCCATCCTCCTTCTCTCTCTTCTATTTTTCATGCATAAATCATGGCCCCAAGGGAGGAGACGGGTGGAAGGTGTGTCAAGGGTAGTTGACGTCGTGAGGAGAAGTACATTCGGGAGGAACACATCATGTGATCAATGTTTAATTGGGCCACCAATGTTGTTTTCTCTCGCTATGGAAACCAGAGAAAATAATTTCAGATAAAAAACAAAAAACAAAAAAAAAACATTTGCTATTTGTGTCTAATTATCATTTTTTTTTTTAAATAGGTACATCGTTTCAGCATTAGATAACCAAAAAAGCGAGGTTGATATGCCGTAATCATCATATTCGCTTTTACATGCTGACACATGTTGGACGGCTTTAAGAAACTGACCTCCAAATTAACCTATATCTGGCCAGGTTTTTATTTACCCCTCTTTCTCTCAAGTCTATCTTTATCACATCCTCTCATGTTTCCTTGATCTTTCCCTGTGAACTGAACCTACTACCTCAACTGTTCTACACTTACTAACATAATAATTCTCATCCATCCTTTCAATGTAGCCATACCATCAAAGTCTCTTGTGCTGCACACATCTCCCTATACTGTCCAGATTTAATTTTCCTCTGAGGTCATCAGATCTAAGCCTGTCTGAGACTCACATTACACATCCATCATATCATCCTCATATCATTTCTCTCCATGCAACACATGTCCTCAATCCTTACTAGCCAGATTTCACTTCAATACATCATTACACTGTTTACACATGCCTGATAGACACTTACTTTGTTAACAGTGATAACGCTCTGCTGGTTAGTAATGACAAAAGTTCCATGAACTTACTCCATTCACTCCTAACTCTTGCAATCACACTAGCACCTGTGCTCCAATGGTATTACCAAGGTAAGAAGACTTCTCGATAACCTCAATAGCTTCACCATCGAGATATACTTTCTTAACATCTGAGTTCTCATCCATCTCCGTTGTCTTACACTTCTTGAACACAAACTGGTTATCCGTAAAAGATTTTCACACAAACTTGTTAGTCGTAAGAAAGACAAACCAAACCTTTCGTTCTCATCAGTATGGCTACGATTGGTCCTTTCATGTTTTATCCCTAATTATTTAATGTAACTATCTTCAAGTCCATTCAACTAATGGTGAGATTCTTTTATAAGACAGTGGCGCGTGAGAAAAATGTACTGTTTCTTTTAGTTTAGGAACATAAAAGAACCACAATACATAACATTTTCCTTTAAACTTAAATTTAAGGCAAAGGGTATTCTCTATTAGGCAGTTTAATGTCTTCAAAATTACTTTCAAATTTCGAACGGCCATGATAGTAAACACACATCAGCCATTTTAATCTATATATAATATCTTTAAATGGCTTGCTATGTTTAAAGCCTTCAAAATTACTTCCGAATATCGAAGTGTCACGATAATAAACAGAATCATCAAATCATGTAGAGATTTACTAACGCCTCTGTATGCCATATTAGAGTTCTATCAGGTCTATAGTACTAGTTTCATTAGAGATGTTGTCGACGTATATGTGGTGCTCCTTTGAATACCTGATTATATCGGGGAAACCAATGCCAGCAGAACAGAATCAAGAGAATCAAGCAATCCTAATATGTTGATTCAAACACATTTGTATTGCGAGGTCTATTGTTGGTAAAGATATGAACCTTCAATTTCCCTTCAGCTACAGATAAGATAGAAACGTGTGTTCTTGCACTCGTATACAATCAATTGTTTAAGTAATGTGTTTTGACATTAACTAATCCTAAAAGCGTTGAATTGTTGTAAAACAGAGAAAACGAAACGAAATTTACTTTCAGAATTTTGGAGCACTACAAGCATCAGGGAGTGACCACAACTCATCTTCTTTTAAAGACAGTGCCACATTGGAGGGGTCACTTCCTGGAGGGAAGCCAATGGATTTTCACATTAGATAAATTGTTGTCAAGACATGTTCCATGGTCATGACACTTCCGATGCAAAAGAAATTACGTTTTATACACTTTTAGGATATCATCAATATAATGCAGTCATACACAGCCTTTGATCATATAATAACGAACCCAATAAAGCTGAAACCAACAAAAAGTGTGGATGAGTTAATAAATTGCACTTTATTTAGTTTAGAACAAAGCTCGAGTGCTTGCTTTTAGGACAAATACATCTCGGGTACTTACTTTTCGGACAGAGGTAGCTCGGGCGCCTGCTTCTAAGACATGGGTAGCTCGGGCACCTACTTTTAAGACAGAGGTAGCTCGGGCGCCTACTTTTAAGACAGAGGTAGCTCGGGCGCCTACTTTTAAGACAGAGGTAGCTCGGAGGCGTTTTGTTTTTAAGACAGAGGAAGCCTGTATGCTTTCTTTACGACAGTTAACTTAGAGGCCTTCTTTACGACAGTTAACTTAGAGGCCTTCTTTACGACAGTTAACTTAGAGGCCTTCTTTACGACAGTTAACTTAGAGGCCTTCTTGTCGGGAAAATATAGCTCATACGCTTTTTTCGACAAAGTTTTAAAACAGAAGCCAGAATTTAAATATTAAAACTGTTTCAATACTTGAGTTAACAGAGATCCTACTTGGTAAGCATCCTACGATCCTAACATGAACCCACTGTACTCTATCTCTGCATTCCAGGGAAGCAATTCTATTGTCCATGGGTTTGTTGTGTATAATTTAGTTTTCAAAAAGAATGTTGGCTACTCGAATGGTGCAATGACTATGGGATCTTTCTTACAAAAATCGACTCGAGAAGCTTAAACTTTTCCATCTTAAGCACCAACATTTATATGGTGATCTTATTTTGGCCTACAATCTTCTCAATAGCCATTATGATATCCCTCTGGACCTACTATTCACTGATTCACCAGAAAGATGTTTGCACAGACATTATCAGAAACTGTTTCACCACTGATTTCGATTGAACCGGAGGAGAGCCACTTTCTAAATCAGGATCTCTCGACTTTGGAATGGACTTCTAGGAGATGTAGTAAATGGGTCAATTACACAGCAATTCAAGACAAAATTGGACAGCTGCTGGACCATTGTATCCTCTTCTATGTAAATTTCGGCTCCTCTTTCCCTACACGGTAACTGAAGTTTGTTTCATTTTTTGTCAAATTTATTGAATTAAATTGAATAAGACAGATAAAGTGAACCAAAGTGACAAGATTTACATTTGGTATAAATTAGTTTATATCATACATGGAAATTGATTCAGTCACTCAAAATATGAAGCAGACAATATTAACAGGATTATAAAACAGAAGAAATATTGATTATCTCCCTTTTTTTCTTGAAACATGTGAGTTGAACTAAATTTATAACCATATATATCGAACAGAGACATGAAACAATGGCGTCAATGGCTTTGAATTCATGTCAGTTGAGTTGAAACAGCTTAATTCTGTTGAATTAAAAAAAAGAAAATGGCTTCAAGTAGACGCAGATGACCACATTTCATTCTCATTTTGTATTTTATAAATATTTTTCAAATTTCTTTTGTTATTTTATAAGTTGCAACAACACACAAGCTCATATAATATTGGCTATCAATTAAATCACTAAACAGAGATAGAGAAATAAATTGGCATGAGTGTTTTAAGTAATACCCATCTCTAAACATTTTTAATCCTAACAATACTTAATATCACTATGCGTATCAAGTATATAAGATGCATTACATATATACGCAAAATATATTATTGTTTTATATTATAGACCTATCTTATCAAATAATATATTTCATATAAATTCCTTTAAATCTACACAAAAGTTAGGATAATAGCTCAATAGTGTATACATCACCAGAGCTCAATATATAATGTAATAATAATTTAGTAAATGTTCTGAATTTGTTTCAAAACATTTTAATTCAAACAATTGCTTCTGCCCATTTAAAAAAATACATTCTCTTGATAACAAAAATTAAGATGCTTTCAAAAGACTACAGTGATTTTATTTTACCATCAAAATTAAGCAATAAAATAAACCAAAAACAAAAAAAAAACTGTCAACATTCAAAATTGTTCATTTATTTTATTTATCCCTTTTTTTCCAGATACTATAAAACAATCTAAAGTAGATAAACTTATTTTCTTTCAAAATGTCTGCCATTGATTCTATTAATTAAAATAACACATACAAGAATATATAAAAAAAAGAAAGTATTTTTGAAACACCTACTATTATCTTTTTTATTATTCCTTAATCCACTATTCTTTTCCTTCTTTCCTGCTTTCTTTTTCCCTATATATATATATATATATATATATATATATATATATATATATATATATATTATATATAAAGTGGTGTACTAAAAGCGAACTTTTAGGAAAGGTAAAACCTATTGTGGAAAGTATAAAGCTCAATATCCAGGATAGAGCAGATAGATATGAAGAAGAATGGAAAGGAATTAGAAAAGCAATCGGACATTTGCTTGCATTCGGGCAGAGTTTTGCCCTGTGTTTCTTTCCCTACAACTTTTATTTTACTTTTTCAAATTTTAAATCTTGGCCTTTGCCAACTTATCTATCCCAGCGACTTCCTCTGATAAGATTTTGATCTTTGAAAAGCCTGGCTTAAGGAAAATTTAACTTGAATAAATTGCCTTTTTGCGGAATATACCTTGCTCTGAGCAATTGAATTGAAATTTGATTTGGCTTTTGCTTCTCTAATTCCTTTCCATTCTTCTTCATATATATATATATATATATTATATATATATATATATATATATTATATATATATATATATATGCCTGGGAGGATGATATCATGAAACAGAATAGATAGTAAACTACCCCGACCCCCTAAAAAAGGGAGAAAGTCATCCTGGGACGATGATATTGTGAGAAACGAACATATTTTATACTGGGCCCCCTCCCTCCAATAAGAGAAGGTAATGCCCGGGAAGAATGTATTATGAGAAATTAAAATATACCACACAAACCCCAAAAGGAGAAGCTAAAGCGTCGGAGCCCCCCCCCCTCCCCCTCCCCCACACACCAAAGAAAAGGATGTGGTTATGCTTGGTCGGAAATACCCCCCTCCAAGATAGAGGAGGTAATACCTGGGAGTATCACCCCATAAAAGGAGAAGGTAATGCCTGCGAGTATGGTATAGCAAGTTTTATTGTACACGTAAAATGCCGAAATGTAAATTTGGCTGAAAAATATAGTTGCCATCTTTATAAACAAAGAGAAGTATGCAAGTTAATGAAGTACGATAACTTCCTTTCATAAATTTTTAATTAAAAAAAAAAGACATGTTTATAACCATCAGTAATCGTTCTTCCTTAGCTAGCCTTTTATTTGACTTGTTTAGATGGTGACGATATATTTCCGATCTAATTTTTATTTTAGCGTTTCACGTGTACGATGAAAATTGATATAACTTAGGTTTTTTAATGTTTTTTTTTTTTTTTTTTTTTTTTTACTAAAACATGGTTTAAGTAAAAAAAATATATGGTCATTATGAGTAATGCCGAAACTTATTTCACTTTAAATAATTTACGTGACTGAAATAGGAATTAACGCCAAATGAAAGCAAAAATATCCCTTTTCCTAAAAAGTATGGGTTAATTAAAATAGTTAGCATGCCTGTTTTTTTTTAAATTTAATATTGGGGGGGTGGGGGGAGAAATTTATTAAGAAGTGAAAGAAAAAATTAAATTAAAAAAGCTTACAATTTAAACAGAAAGTCCAATTTTCTTGGTTTGTAGTTTAAGTAAAAGACGTTTTTATCTCAGACTATATATTTTGCTCTTTTATTTCGTAAATAAATCATAAAACAATTTTTAAAAAGTTTATCGTCGCTAGAAAAGGGGGGGTAAGAGAGAAGAGAGACAGGTAGTGATGGCGACGCCAAATTTTATTTTTTATTATTTTAAAAGAGCCACCCCCTCCTCCATTGAGAGAGAGAGAGAGAGAGAGAGCAATCACTGCCTTTTTTCTGTAAACTCAGTATATCTTTCTAGCTAGCTTCATCAAAATTATCTCCCATGATATTTTAAGAATGTTTTTTCATAATTTATTCATTTTTTTTTATTAAATTACATTAATAACTTAATTTACACAAAACTATTGTAGATACACAGGGAAAATAAAATTATATAATCATAAATGAATAACAGCAAAAATTAATTAATTATAGACCGTCAAAAAAGAACTTATGCAAATTAGACAGATATTTGAATGTCTATATGTGTGTCTTTAGTACGATATGTACCGTATTTGAAAGCATGATACTGTATGATTGATTAAGATAACATCAGCCCGTTTTGATGGTAATATAGGAGTGGTAAATAGAAAAAACTTTCGCATTTATTCATTCAGATATTTATATGTTATAGCATTTATCATTTATTTTGATAAAAAAGTTTTATAGGCTGAATACTTAACTATCCCTCTGCATAAAGTACACACATGGTGCAGTTTTTAGTATATATTTTCATGCTTTTATATGTAAGTTCTAAGAGAAATGAAAGTGACGACATTGAAACATCAATGAAAAATTTCCTTTATTGATTAAGAGAAAATTTAGTGCTCATGAAAGCACATATAAAATTAATAGGAAAAAAAAACTAAAGAATTCTTTGTCAGTCTTATAGAATGAAACATGTTTAAAAATGTTGCGTGCATTAACATGTATACTTTATATTCTATATTTCTGTAGAGGAACAGAATCTCCTCATCTCTTTTTATATGAATATGGAGAAATGGAATATCGACCCGGATAAAATATGTTTTCGATAAAATTAATTTGAAATGTATATAATTAAAAAAATTTTAAACAGACGGATATACACACAATATGTTTATGATGAAACAGAATTTTGAATCTTTGCTCGATTTTAGATTCTATTGATCATCTACAGATCAACAATTTGTCTGGGTGTAAATTATACATAAGGTAGCACACACCACCCTTGGATGTCTTCAGTCTCTCTGTACAGGGGTTTGTCAGAGACCCTGACATGAGGATACTTTTTATTGCAAGTAAACCCTGACCAAATATTAAAAAAAATGGTGTGCTGTCTCTTCAAGCCATCCAGCACGTTTCCAGAATTGCGGACGGGAGCACCTCCTTTATTAATAGAGGACAGCTTCGAACAATGAATTAGAAGCCGTTGACAATGAGGAAATGAATGATAAAAAATATGAATAAAAACAAAAATAAATACTGGCAGGCCGGCACCCAGGATAAAAAGGGCTCATCAACCCGTTCATACACCAGGCGGGAAGATGTAAACAATGGTGTGAACCTTCCTGCCTCTTGAAATGGTGCTCCAGCCATGACAGAGGCCAACCAGGGTCAACCACCAGGCTTTGAGACAAAAGGTTCTGGCCCCTTATCTCCATAATATGCAGCAACAAAAAAAACAAAAAAAAACATAAGAGGCTTAAAAGGCCAACTATAGACTGTTGCACAAAAGAAAGTGCTATTGTTTTGCTACCAATACTCAAAGTTTGAAAAGTGGAGCAAAACATCCAATGAAATCCTGGCCGAGAAGATTCAAGAATCTACCCTCCCCGAAGAAAATTCATATGGTGTGTGTGAGTGTACTGCTGACCTCTTTAGAATGAGAACAATCGAAGAAAGTGTACTCAAGGGCCCTTATGAAATTAACATGACGTTAGGTATTCTCACCTTTGAGAAATCGCTTGGGGCATCTTAAATTATATAACTCATTCTGACATGCAAGAAACGCATCTCTTTGAAACCAAAGAAACGTCTCGCCTTCGTAAAAGACTCCTTTGTCCCCCCCCCCTGTTGTTCGTCTAAAATAAATTACTGCATACAACAAGAAAGTTAATAATACGGTTCTAATTTGATTCAGCGTTCGATTATACGCTCTCTTTTTCCTTTTCTCCCACCCCCTCCATGTTTGATTAAGCTTATGCATTTAATGGAGCCGATTGCCGAAAGCTAAGAAACAATGCATTACATTTGAGTATCGGTCCAGAAGTCTCATTACACTTTTTTCAGAATTGGCGGTGTTGTGAGTAATGGCTACCATAACAGACTATGGAATCGGCACTGCAGAGTTCAAATCCCAATGATGGTCATTCATCAACTAATAATACTGTGAAAGGAGTGAACCTGCAATTCTCTCACCTCATAACATAGCAACTTGTGTTCAGTGAATCGTATACAATAAATTGTCTATTATAGGTATTAGCAAAAATATGTGACCAGAGGAAGCATATTTCTGTTAGTATATATGATGAACAAACGTATACTACAATTCCCCAGAAAGGAGGAGGTAATGCTTGGGAGGATGGTCTCATGACAACAGAACAGATATTACACTACCCCGCTCTCACAAAAAAAAACATATACTATACTGTCCCACAAAGGATGCAGTAATGCCTGAAAGGATGGTATCATGATTGCAGAGAACATATATCCCCACCCCCCACACAAAATAAAAAAGGAGGAGGTAATGCCTGGGAGGATTGTCACATGTCGACATTATAGATACTACATTACCCCTCTGGAATGAGCATGAACAGATATTACATTAGTGTGAAATAGTATTTTTTTTTTACCTCCTCTCCAGGAGATTAGACACACGGTCAGGTGTGGTGTTTGATGAAAGTGTTTCTGTGGAACGAACTGGATTCGAACCCAGCACACCCTGGTGTTCATTCCACGTCGTTAACCACTTAGCGACAGTGACATCCCCATTAGTGGGAAATAGTATAGTAAACTGAATTTAGCATTAAAATATAGTAATAGTATAGTGCCTGTTTCAGACATACAGATACAAAATCTCATTATTAATAGAAGTAATAGTATAGTTTTGGTTTCATACAGATACTAAATCTCTATTCGTAATAGATTGTTTTTTGGCATTGGTATTCTAAATGATTTGTAAAACTCATGATGTTATCTTAGCCATAGTTGGCAGAAAGGTGTTCCACAAATGGGATTAAAATGTAAATGAATCTGATCGATCCGAATGAATTTGAACTCGGTTCAGCCGATTCCACATTATTGATTACACCACTCGATACAAATTCCATGTTTATGGTTCGAAATGACTATCAAGAATTAAAGATAAAGAATGCACTGTCGTTGTAAAAACAAAAAAGTGAGTAGGATGAGAAATAGAGATATCAAAAAGCAGGCCTATCTGGTAGAAAAAATACAGAGAAAGAAGAGAGAGGGAGCGAGAAAGAGATACTTTCATTAGGCTTATTCGATTTATACAAGTTAGTGTTACCATTATTAATATATACATTAATAGCAGAAGTATCCGTCTATTCTGAGGCTCTCAAATATTCCAGGTTAAGAAAGTCCTCCAATCATTATGGACCGAGTTTTTCTGAAAACTAAAAAAAATGCTACAAGTTATTTCGGCAATAGAGGTGGTGTTTTATTTTCTAAGTTTAATTTTTCTTTACTAAACCTGTTTTCACTATCAAATTGAACCCTAAGTAAATGTACAACTTTCAATATGAAAACAAAAACAAAACACATATTTTTTATTAAAAATGTATATATATATATATATATATATATATATATATATATGTATATGTATATGATTATTTTTATTTACACAGACATGTACAAAATCTGCGACACTGGCATGTCGATGTTATCGATCAACAGTTATTATAAACTGAGATCTCATCAGGAAGAGTTTGAATCCGATCTTAACTGTAGATCATATTTGGAGATCTCAGTTTATAATAACTGTTGATCGATAACATCGACATGGCAGTGTCGCAGATTTTGTACATGTCTGTGTAAATAAAAATAATCATATATAAAAGCTCTATTTGATATTGAGAACTTTTTATAAACCCGGTTTAAATTCTTTGGATTACTACCCTGTCGATGTTTTACCTGGATTATTATTATTATTATTATTATATATATATATATATACATGGACGGTGGCACCCACACTTTTTGACTTGTGCCCCCCCCCCCCCACACTTTACGGTCATCAATAATGAAGTTATACATGCATGTGTTTCACCGGCCCCCCCCCCCACTTTTTAGGAGAGACCCCCCCCCCCACACACACACACTTTTATAACTGTCCCGCCGGTCCTGATATATATATATATATATATATATATATATATGTTACTCTACACAATATAATTGAGCTACTATTAAAACAAAAATCAGTTTGTTAGTATTTAAGTCTGGATTAAATTGTGATATTCCTGGTCTATAAGCCAATTAGAGAAAATTCATGCTTTCACCTCTATGGAAATAAAGTAGTTTGTGGTTCTAATCGTGGGCATATTAGCATTAATTTGTTTGTTGTCAAAATACTTGTCCAGTTGTAGAAGTGGTGCCAAAATAACACTTGTCTCGGCTCTTCTCAGCCAGCTCCTCCCCCCCTAGATACGAATCACTACTTTTATCTTCTCCATTTCCATCTTGCATAATTTATCCTACGACTGGTTAAGTTACTTTTGTTTTACAGCATATCAACCATTTTCGAGTTATGCCGAATCCAGTCATTTTGGTAAATGTTTTTATGCTTCAAGTTCTTAATATTTTCGAATAATAATAATAATAATAAGATGATAATGATGATTATGATGATAATGGTTTCTATTTTGTGTACGAATATTTTTTCAAGCATCATTTGTGAGCTAAAGTAAAATTTAATCTATATTAACAAGAGAGATGTTTGTCTGTCTGTGTGTTCGCAAACTACTTTTATACTATTAGAGATAGGAACTTGAAAAGTTGTAGGAATGATCCTGCACCTATTCAGATTGTTATAAGTTGGTCATGATTATATTTTTTCAGCACTTCTTTAGTTTAGCTGTGAATCACAATTTATTTGTTTTCAATTTTGAAAACAGGGGCAGACAATCAACCGGAAGTAATATAGAATTAGAAGTTTTTTTTTTATCAAAACCATCAATAAAGTGAACAATAATAACAGCGAACAGTGTTTTTTATTTAATGTAAAATTTTATAAAACGAAGAGTCAACAGTGATTTTTTTTTTTGGTATAATTTAAAACTTTATAAAAACGAAGAGTTTGTCTGATTATTTATCAAACAAAAAGTCAACATTGATTTTTTTGTATAATTTAAAACTATATAAAAACGAAGAGTTTGTCTGATTGTTTATCAAACAAAAAGTCAACATTGATTTTATTTGTATAATTTAAAACGTTATAAAGCGAAAAGTTATCATTTAAAAATAAGAGTAAAAATAAAGATCCATTTTTGGATAAAAAATTCAAAGTCTGAATTACTTCCGGTTGGTTGGGTTAGGATTTAGACAAAAGGTTATCATTTCGTGCTGTGTCATGCAGTATGGGAATATCAACATTAGTTATGGTCAGTGTGGTTTCGGGTGGTATGATATATTAAGAATTAAGATTTAAATATGACTCTGCTTAAGGGTTGTAACGTTCTTAATTTTGTGGATTTAAGACCCTATTATGAGGTTTCAAAATCATTAAATTTAGATCATACTTTCTGTGTCCTTAGAATTTTATGTCATTTGCATAATGTTTAAAGTTTATTATATATATATATACATATATATATATATATATGTATATATATATATATCCTAGAAAAATATATAATGTAAGTGTTGAGTTTGTTAATGAATAGCCGATTGTGACATTCCCCTTAAAAAAGAAGTTAATCCCTGGGAAGATGCCCTTGTGACAACAGAACACTACTCCACTGAATTAAGCATTGAAAGATAGTACAATAATACAATTAATGGAATTGTATAGTTTCGGCTTCAAGCAGACAGATACCAAATCTCCGTTAGTAATGGATAACAATGGTGGCCATTTTACTGCAGTCAGAATAAACAAACATAAAAAATGTGCCTGCTCCTATAGTGGCTCAAATCACTGGTCTCGTAGACCAGGGATTGTGAGTTCGAATCTCACTGAACTATGAAGTTTAAGTGACGTTGGTCTTCCCATTAAAAATGAAAGCCAAATCGGCAATTCGTCCATAGTACACTTAATAGAAGTAATAGTATAGTTTCAGCTTGATAGACAGACAAATACCAAATCTCCATTAGCAATAGAAGTAATAGCACAGTTCCAGCTTCAGACAGACAGATACCAAATCTCCATTAGTAATAAAAGTAATAATATAGCTACAGATTCAGACAGATACCAAATCTCCATTAGTTACAGCTTCAGACAGACAGATACCAAATCTCCATTAGTAATAGAAGTAATAGTATAGTTTCAGCTTGATAGACAGATACCAAATCTCCATTAGTAATAGAATAGTATAGTCACAGATTCAGACAGATGCCAAATCTCCATTAGTAATAGAAGTAATAGTATAGTTACAGCTTCAGACAGACAGATACCAAATCTCCATTAGTAATAGAATTAATAGTATAGTTACAGCTTCAGAGAGACAGATACCAAATCTCCATTTGTTATAGATATGTAGTCTATGTTAGCTCACTAGAAGAATACTTATTCCACATGAAGATATGTGATTGGACTAATGGGTAATGTCACAGGCTAAAACTGATAAGTGAATTTACAAGTTATATATTACTAGAAAACACATGTGACCTGTTTGGTCACCTATTAAGCTTGGGTGAGATTTTTTGAATCAGTAATAAGTGAGTTTGCAAAGCCAGTTAAATATAAAAAGACAAAATCAAAATTAGTCTCTTTCTGATCGTTATATATTCCCTCTGCCCCCCCCCAACCTCTTTACAGCTAAGGGTTGTGGTGATATACCTTTTGTTTATAATGGCCTATTAAAAACTTTTTTCTATTACCTTCGATGGTTAATAAACAAAAACAGAGAGGGGGGGGGGTTTAGAGAGAGTGAGAGAGAGAGGGGGTGAGAAAGGGAGAGAAAGAGAGGGGGTAAGGGAGAGGGGTGAGAGACAAAGAAAGAGAGGGTGAGAGAGAGAGGGTGAGAGAGAGAGAGAGAGAGAGAGAGAGAGAGAGAGACTGAGAGAAAGAGAGAGAGAGAGAGAGAGCGGGGTGAGAGAGGAACAGAGAGAGAGAGAGAGCAGGGTGAGAGAGAGAGAGAGAGAGCAGGGTGAGAGAGAGAGAGAGGGTGAGAGAGAGAGCGGGTGAGAGAGAGAGAGAGAGCGGGTGAGAGAGAGAGCGGGTGAGAGAGAGAGAGAGAGAGCGGGTGAGAGAGAGAGAGCGGGTGAGAGAGAGAGAGAGAGAGAGAGAGCGGGTGAGAGAGAGAGAGAGAGAGCGGGTGAGAGAGAGAGAGCGGGGTAAGAGAGAGACTGAGAGAAAGAGAGAGAGAGAGAGCGGGGTGAGAGAGAGACAGAGAGAGAAAGAGAGAGAGAGCGGGTGAGAGAGGGACATAGAGAGAGGGACAGAGAGAGAGCAGGGTGAGAGAGGGACTGAGAGAGAGAGAGAGAGGGGTGAGAAAGAGGATGAGAGAGAGTAAAGAGCGAGAGTGATAGATAACATAAAATAAGAGCGGGGGTTGGGGTGGGGGCTCAAACAACATACAGTGAGAGAGGGTAAGAGTGATAGACAGAAACTTAGTAAAAGATGGGTTACTTGGTGAGTTAATTGCAAATTGTGACAAATTAGGACCATTAAAATGGAATTTGTTTTTAAACATTATTCGATCCGAAAACTGGGGAATGTTTTTGCATGTATTTTGTGTGATTAAAATATGTAAGAAAAAAAGTGAAATAAACATTGATTGGCTCAGCTAAAGTCTGGCGCTATCTAGCTTAATCTATTTGCTGATTTTGACAGTTCACATGAAAAACACAAAAGCGGGTTTCGTTCCTATGTGATTCGGAATTAATTTGTTTAATAACTCACATAATTCTTAATAAGAATACATATATATATATATATATATATATATATTTAAAAGTACAAAAATTTTTTTGTAATTAACGGATACAATTTATTGACACAGACGAGCAGCGCAGGTGAGGAGGACATTATTTTTTATTTTTTTTAATAACTAATATAAGTTAGCAAAACGTCTATCTGGAACAAAACTTAGATCTAATATACGGAACGTTTATGTTCTTGCCTTTTAAGGGAAGTGGGGTCTGATCAACTCTGCTGGAAAGCCATGAAATAAAATACGGTTTTGTTTTTAAATTCCCGAAACAGTTTTTCATGGTAAACAACTGATTCTATTTATCTTCCTCCCACAAGGTAAGATGTGACACAAGGTCGGGAAAGTGGGAAAAAAACCAGCGCTCGAGAATTTGAGCACTCTGGCCATTTAAAAATTGCCTGGGCAGCCCCGTCGGCATTCCCCGGTAGGGGCGCCTCAGGCGATTAGCAATAAACTAACCCCTTCTCAAAAGGTGAGAAGACAAAGTCTGGGAGGGTGCACCTCCTAAAACTGCACAGGACCGACAACCAATAGACTGGCGTAAATCCAGACCCGAAGGCCCGGACAATACCGGTTTATTGGGCATGGTAAAAACCCCTGAAGACTAGCGTAAATTTTTGGAAGCAAACTAATATAGTAACTGCTAAAAGTAAATTGACTTATAAAAGTGATTTTCCACCGAATGACTTACGACTAAAATTTTTTTTTTTTCTTTATATAGTTTTAATGGTTAGGAAACTTCCGATATATATATATATATATATATATATATATTTATATATATATTTATTTTTTATATATATTTTACATTAAAAGTCACCGCTTATCAAGGCCCAAAGGCCACTCGAGTTATCCTCAAGTGAATTAAAAAGTTTGACTGGTGGATGGTGAGACAACATCGTGTTCACCGGCAGGATGGTTGTAGCAGGGCAGAAATTGATTATTTATTTACAAGAACTTGTTTACATTGGACTTGTAGACGACCATATTGTAGTCGGCAGGGAAACAGGCTCACAGCACTGCGTTCCACAGACGAGCAGTTTTGGGAAAGAAGCTCTGCCCACGGAACTTGCGTTTGTCTTAGGCACAGCAAGGGAGAAAGGGAAATCATTGACAGTGGTAGTAGCTAGGTGGGTTCTTATTGTGAATGTTTTAGAAGGGGGGGACCATAGATTTGAGCTCAGTCGAGCACCTACCATGAAAATAATGGTAGAGCAAAGAAAGACTAACAACATCTCTTCTGTGAGAGAGTGACTGTAGGAAAGAGAAGAGGACATCCCCCACTAGATTTCGAAGCCGGTTTTGTACTCTGTCAAGGCAGGAAAGGGTTCTCTGAGCCAGCAGTACTTCATCTTAGGACATATTTGACTCTTGTAGAGTTAGAAAATGGCGTCGGGTGTGAGATACCTTCTGGAGCAGTAGAATGATCCAACCATTTTTCCAGCGACCTTTGCAACGGATCTGATGTTTCAAGTTTAAAGAGAAGGTTAGTCCCAGGAGCTTATCAAAGCAGTGGGCTTCCTCAAGGGGAGAGTCGTTCATTTCGACTGGGACAAAGCGGGGATCGGAGTGTTAGTGGTGAAAGGAGAGGAGCTTGGTCTTTGACGCATTAAAAGTACTCAGCCACCTAGTCCCCCATTGCACCACTTGCTCCAAGTCGGAAGAGAGAGAGCCAGAAAGAACCTGATCATTAATACTCTTCGAGGTGTTTCCATAGATGGTTTTGTCATCAGCATAAATGTCGACGAATAATCTTAGAATGTGGTTTGGGAAGTCATTTATGAGGATCAGAAAGAGGGTTGGGCCCAGAATGGAACCCGGAGGCACGCCAGCATTGATACTGTGTGCCTCAGAATTCTGTCCATCAGCGACTACTTTTATAAATCTTTCAGCGAGAAAGGATTTGATGGTTGAGAAGACATTTCCATATATTCCATATCTAGCAAGCTTGTATAGTAAACCTTTATGCCAATTATAACTTGCTGCTCTGGTGCCCCCACAACGTAAATTCACTAGACCAACCCGACAATCTGCCAAATCCCATCCATACACTGTGTAAGTCCCCAGATGCTGAGGAGCTTTCTACTCCAAAAGCTTCTTTTCTCGTGCTGCTGAACTCTGGAACTCCCTCCCTGCTCCCTGTTTTCCTAACAGTACTGACATGCAGAAATTTAAAACTAATGTAAACAGAAATCTTGTTGCACTAGCTCAAAATTTAGGTTGCACCCCCCCCCCCCGAAAAAAAAACTTTCACCCTTTTTCTCAATAGCTCCTTACGTCTACAGTGGCGGCCTGCCTTGTTTGGGGTGAACTATGTTAAAAAATATATATATATTATATATATATATATATAAGTTAAAATAAAAAAACTAAGACGAACATTTAAGCCTCTGTACTATAATTTATTTCACCCAAGCTGGACTCTTCAGATGTGTAAGGCTAGCTAATGATTAGTCAGCCTTACACATCTGAAGAGCCCAGCTAAATTATAGTGCAGATGCAGAGGCTTAAATGCTGGTTTGAGTCTTTTCTTTTTTAACTTTATTCTTGCTCTGCACATGCATTGAGTTCTCCTATTTAAGATCTCCTATCCAGAATACTCCATCCCTTACGGATCATACATACTATATATATATATTTGATTAAACAGAAGTGAAAGTTCCAGTTTGTTCCTTTTCTGGTCCAATTTTTTGAGTTGGCAGGCCAATGATCTAATGTTGTGCTCCAGTGTGAATAAGAACTCGCCATATTTGCTAGCGTTGTCGACTCTCATGGGTCTTCGTCAGGCACGTGATGAGGTTACAAAATTAAAACTGGTGAATTTATTACAAAAGTGATTAAGTACGTTTTAAAAACATTTCAATATACCCTCTACCCTCTTGTATCTAGCTTGTTTGATGGTGGGTTTACGTGCTCGAATGAGTAAGGTTTCGATGATGGGGAGGCGAAGGTTACAATTTGAGACAGCAAAGATGGCAGTGTTTTTTCTTAATATATTTCGGAAGTCTTTTTTGGGAATGTCATGTGCGATTAGATGTTGGTAGATGGAGCTGTGAGGGCAGGTGAGGTTACATGTTAGGCGGCGAGATATACTTGTTCTAGTCATGCCAATATATGTATTATTTGTAGAGACACGTTCTCTCATTGGGTATTTGAATTCATATATGGCATTACTAGTTATGAGTAAATTGCTATTAGTCGCCTGATTATTTCGTGTTAATAAGTTAGCTGTTTAAGATTTTTTTATAATATATGGTAAATCGAAGTTTAGAGTTTTCGTCAATAAGGAAATTATGTTTATATATGATATTTTTTATTAATTTGTCGTCTACTTTATAACTAGGGTACATCTGGTTACAATAAAATAAATTGATATTTTTAATATTATTATTGTTGTTGTTAGGGTTTTTAGTTATGACAACTTTAGTACTATAAAATCTGGCTTCAGCAAGAAATGGATAACATAACAATTAAAAAAATAATATTAGATCTCATCGAGATACGGTGAAACTCAATATAGAAGATAGAGCAATTATATACAGATAATGAAGTGATGAAATAGATAAAATTGGCATAGTTTACAAGTTTATTAACTCATCAAGTGTTCAAACAAGGAATACAAATATAAATTGACCTTTAAGCCATCGCTTTTCAAAGATAACGCTCTTATTGTCAGAAGGTCTGACGAATAATAATTGAATATTAATTAATTATTAGAGGTAAATATCTTGAAAACACAAAAGTGAACAAATCTTTTTGAAAAACATTATAGAGAAAAAAATGTCTCAATATAAGTCCTAAAACAGATCAAACACGATTCGAACTATGGGCAGAGTGTTGTATCAATATATATCTATATATATATATATATATATATAAATTCAGGTAAAGTAAACATCCACAGGGTAGGAATCTAAAGAATTTCAACCGGGCTTATAAAAGTGCACAATATAAAATAGAGCAGAGAAGTGAGATCTCACTTCTCTGTCTTCTTTGGTCTGAAGAGGTTGACTCTCTGTGAAGAGTACAACCGAAACATGTATGCACATATGTAACCAATAATGTTTGTATGAATAACAATTCATACTTAGGAACAACTCTATACTTGTTATTGAGCACTTTTTATAAACACTTGAGTTTCAACAGATTTACATCTACAGAAACTAATACAATACGTGTACTATATATATATATATATATATATATATATATTAGATAGATAGATAGATAGATAGATATATGTGTGTGTGCGTGTGTCTCCACACATCAGATTTCAACAGTTTATCTGACAATCAATTATACATTCATAATCAGCAGGTTACACTGGGTCATAAAAGTGCTCCCCCCCCCCCTTCAAAATTCAAATATCTTCATGAATTGGAGAAGTATTACGGGAGACTTCTAACATTTAAAGACCATCTGTGTATTTTAAGTGGGTGTAAGGGAGGCATCTAAGGCAAAGAAGCCCCCCCCCATTTAAACTTCTGTTATGACGTTTTCTTTATTCGTTTTTGTTTCTTTCTTTGTATGAAATTTACATCGTTTCAAGTTTATGTGCATTGCTCCAAGATCGGTATTGATTAAAATTTAATCAGACTTCAATACATCATCCATCATGATGCGTCACAACCTAGTTAGCTATGGAATATCTGGAAATGTCTTGTCAACCATCAAATCCTTTCTCTCTGATAGATTTATAAAAGTAGTCGTTGATGGAAAAATGTCTGAGGCCCATAGTATCCACGCCGGCATGCCTCAAGGATCTATTCTCGGCCCAACTCTCTTCCTGATCCTCACCAATGATCTCCTAAATCATATTCTAAGATCATTCATTGACAACCATCTATGGCAACACTTCAAAGAGCATTGATGATCAAGATCTCTTTCTCTACCTTCGGAGCTCGAAATTCGTCACCTTGTTTCTGAGTACAACTTTTTTGACTGAAAGATTACAGTCACGAGAGGATGGATGGAGGGAAAGAGATGCGTGCCTTTATTTCAAGCAGGCTCCTTTATATTTTAAATTATGATTATATATATATATATATATATATACTCACACACAAACTATGTACACATACACAAAATATTTACACACAAACTATGTACACACATTTAATATTCACACAAACTATATTATTAAATTAAAAATTAAATTATTCTTTATATATATATATATATATATATATATATATATATACATACTCACACATGTATACGCATAAATACACAAACACATAAACTATATACACAAACTATATACACACCTACACAAAATATATACACATAAACATACAAGCTATATATATAAATACACATATATGAGGAAATTTAAAACATGAAATAAAACTTAAGATAAAATGGAATTATTAGTATATGGAATTAGTTGATAAGCATGTAAACAAACTCATTATTTTAATTAGTTTGTTTACATCCATATCAACTAATTCCATATACTAACCATTCTATACACACACATACTTGAATTACCTACTAGACACTATCCTCGAGTGTCTTCAGTCTCTCTGTAGAAGGGTTTGTCAGGACAACCTGACATGAGGATACTTCACTCTATAAGTAAACCCTGACCAAATATTAAAAATAACATAGTATTCGAAACCCAAATAAGATCACCTCTGAATGGTGCACCTTCTCCAAGTAATGTTACGTTAAGTAACAGCACTTAGCTGGATACTCCACCAGACTAGATGAATTCTTGTCGTGGAATCCGGTAAGAACAAGAGACCAGAAGAAAGATATACTATAACATAGTTAACTGGTCAATTAGGGAGAGGAAAATAGATGTTTTTCAATTCTTTACTAACTCAACGTTTAACAGGTAAAGAAGAACTTTAGTTTAACACTCGGATATCTATGTACCTCACAGGGATAAAGCGTTAGCCCCATGAAGGGGCCCCCTTTGATTTCTGAGAACTTCGACTGAAGAAAAATTAAACATATATATATATAATAATCAACATTTAAACATCCTAGGAGTTTATTTAAAAAGAAATAAGTTCTAAATAACCATGGTCATTATAGCTATACCGGTACATATAATAATTCCACACACACACATATATATATATATATATATATATAATATACAAATACACACGCAGTGTATGTATATATGTGTAATTAATAAAAAAAAACAACGGCGATCGAAAATATAAATAAACACATATGCATACATTTGGATATCCAAATGTATGCATATTTTATTTCTCTTTCTGAATTGATGATTGGCATAATTTTTCGGACTACATTTCTCATCTTGAGTGTTATCATCACAACGTTTCGGCCGCTGTAACCTCCGGCCCTTTTCAGGTGTATCTCTTCGAACTCGGGAGTCTGGACGGAATTTCGAATGGAACAGAACGGTTTAAGGCTCCAAAAATTCATACTAGAACTGTCCGCAAGGACCCGTGGCGCAGTGGATATTATAATACCAAGTTAAATTCAGTTCCAAGTGATAGTCATCTGAAGGTTGAAGCTTCAATATATGTTTCATTTTACTTCAGTTGAAGTTCTCAGAATTGCAAATTACTGAAGACTTCTCTCGGAACAAGAGCCTGCTAACCCCGTGGATTAAATAAAGGGTTCCGTTCGAAATTCTGTCCAGATTCCTGAGTTCAAAGAGATACCTCTGAAGAAGGCCGGAGGTTACAATGGCCGAAACGTTGTGATGATAACACTCAAGATGAGAAATGTAGTTCGAATAACCAAAATTATGCGTATTCATATTTGTTATATATATATATATATATATATATATATATATAATGGAATGGTTGTTGTTCTCGGCTGCCATGCTTGGGGGCATGCTTTTTCTCTGCCACGATACCGGACAGGGTTAGCGTTGGGGTTCATGTAGGGCATGTTGTTTTTTCAACTGCCACATTGTACTTAGGGTTAGGGTTAATAAAAGGTATCTTTCAACAGCCACACTGGACTTGTGGTTAGCGTCGGTGTTAATGTAGAGCATATCGTTTGGGATACTGAAAGGCCTCTGTTTTTTCTCGACCACCCAACCAGATTTAGGACTCGCGTTGGTTTTACTGAATGGAGGGTTTTTCTTTTTCAACTGCCACACCAGACTTAGGGTTAGTGACTGCTAATCTGTACTTGTAGTTAATAAAAAGGGGTATCTTTTACAATACTCAGCAGAGTAAAAACGCTCAAAAAACAAATATACAACAAATAAAAGTAATTTTAGGCGATAAAAGTTATTTTCTAACTTACCTGTGACATTTGTTTGTATTTTAAAACCGTTCCAACCGCTATTTATTAGAAATCAATAGTTTTGTCACACGAACACTTGAGAAGAAAAAAAATGGCGATTGGGGTGGGGGTCGTAAGGACATAAGGCCGATACCGCCATTTTGTTTTACTGAAAATCTATGTAAAAAAAAAAAACAAGGATTTTTTTTTACATCTAATAAAAACCCATTTATACTACGTAAAAATACAAACAAATGTCATAGGTAAGTAGTAAAATATCTATTCTCGACGTAGCTCACTTTAACTTGTTGCATATTTTTTTTTTTTACCCCGTTCTCGTTCATTTTTTGGACCCCGTTCGCGACTCTGCTGAGTATTGTAAAAGATACCCATAAAAAGTTATTCTTTTGCGGCTTGGTTTTATCCGTGTTTCGTTTGTTAACGTGTTCCATAAAACCACGAAATTTATAAAATGTCATATTTTTGCATTATTTATTTATTTTTGTGATCATTTAAACAAAAAAATCAGTATCATATAATCAGTTTTGCGTTTCTGAACACTGTGTTTATTTTGTTAGTGCATACCATGTATCTGCTTTAACTTGTGACGTCCATGTTGGAATTGGCACCTATAAAGTTAAATCACAGCCGATCTACCTTTTAATTACAGTCAAACACCTGATTATGCCATGGAAAAAGAAACAAAACAAAATAAAACTGAAAAAGAAAAAAAAAAAAAGAAATGTTTTTCTCGACTTACTCGATTTTCCGGAACTTCTTGGTGTCTGCGGCTACATAACACCTTTCGTTTTCCAGAGCAGACGGTGAGGAAATCCGGGTCCCATTCACAGGTGTGTACACTTGTTGAACTTTCCCGAATCGGGGATCCAGGGAATCAGTGAGGTGGACGAGTACCGATTCCCACGAGCGGTATTTCTTCTTGTTATAGAGCACTTTCTTTCCGGAGAAATGATTGTTGCCGTTCAAATAAAAAGTGCATCTGGCCGCGGTGACCGGGTGCCGATCATACAAAGTGTTCGACATTTTAATCATCTGCTGCGAGGGGTCACCACTAGCCTGCATTTTAAAAAAGGGACGAAGGCCACTCGTCAGAGGTTGTTCTTTTTTTCTAATTTGGTAAGAATTTACGAGAAAATATCAACAATTATTTTTCTTTTTATTCCAGTAACGGTTGTTCCACTATTTTTCCAAATATATATTTAATTTTTAATTCGTGGCGTCAAAGGGGTACGTTTTTTTTTGTTATTGAATGAATTTGAACGATTATTGAAGATTTTAAGAAAGTCTTTTCGTTTCTGTGTCATTGTTAGTAGGGAGCGACTTTTTCATTAATTTTTAAAATGTGCAATTAACGTAATTTGTCCTATCTCTTTTACCCAATTATTAAAAAGTTAGAAACGAGCCTGATTTGGTAGACGAAACTTTTTCTTAAAATTTGATTCTGGTGAAAATATTATCTACTATTTTAAACATGTTTTCTTTGCTTTTTAAACTCACCATGAGTTCATGAATTTTAATTACAAGTAAGATCAACTTAAAATAATAAGCAATCTAAAACTACATATTATTAATGGTGGTATATATCCCGAAGGAGGACACTTTTAATTGTTTAGTGTCTAAGTTTTTTGGTGTTTATAGGAAGTCCGCTAGTCAGGCATGATTAAAAAAAGACGCACTAATGAATTCGCGGGTCTCATGTGAGAAAGGTCCGATATATCTCAATAATAGCAAAAATAAAAAAAATAATTACTTGAACTTTTATTCTGTTTAAGTTAACGCAAATAAATGAATAAATTTATTTTAAAAAAATAGATAAAAAATATTTTTTTTGTAATAAATAAATAAAATAAATAAAATAAACAAAACTTTTTGAAATAAACTTTTTAAACAGATAACTAATTAATTCAGTGAATATACTTCAATTACTTTTTTTCAATAACTCTCCTTCCTCCACGCGTATCATCTAGTTAGATTTGTTTTTTTTTCATGCAAAATTTAAATATAAACTACTTATATAAAAAAAAGAAATTGAATATTGAAACTCTAACTTTTTTAGGGGTAGGTTAAATGAATTCAATATTTTCCAAAAAATAAATTATGCTTTAAAAAAAATATATACTTAAGATTTTTTTTTTTTTTTTAGAAATTAAAAAATTTATATATTTTTTAAAGATTTAGTCACCTGTGCAAAATTAGTATTTTTTTTTCTTTAAATATATTTAAAAAAATATTTTAGTATATGTTAAATATGTATTAGTTTTATTCGTTTTCAATCAAAATAAATATTTCGTCAACAAATTTAGTTAATATTTTATTCTTGTCTCTTGTTTTCTACCGGTTAATTAAACTAATTAATTATAAACAACTGATTTCGAAATTTGAGGAAAAAAAAAATCAATAATTTAAAATTCTTTTTAGCTGTTTCCGAATCTAAATTATTCCACTTTCATTTACTTAAAACAAAACAAAACAAAAAAAAAAGGCAAAAAGTAAATATCTGAAATCTAAAACCGATCTGTCATCGCCGGATAGTGTCTAGTCGGCGCAGATCACAACTGATGGAGTGTCTGTTTTGTTCCTTGTTGGTAGCTGACACTCAGTTTACAAAATGGAAAATAAAGTAACATATAATGAAATCTTTTACTATTATAAAAATATCGATTAATTGACTAATTATTCTTAATCAATCAAAAGCGCTAGATTAAAATGTGGATACGTAAAAATTTATAAACTTAATTAAAAAAAAAAAATCACCTTTCCCTTTTGCGTTTACTTTCAGCTGTTTTCTTGTTTAATGAATATTTTATCCGTTTTTTTGTTGTTTATTTTTATTAGAGGCGGCAACATCAAAGAGTCGGTGGTCAGGTCGGGTACTACTACGTTACCAAGATAATCAAGTTACCGGTGTCTCGAAGTTCCCAAACAGGATGCACCACCCGGTGGAAGGAGGTGGAAAAAAGAGTCCGGCAACAAGTTAAGACCTTAGCGCTCTCTCCAAAAACGGCGTTTCGTAAAACACGCCGAATTGTTAATAGTCCAAATCCATTCTCGCATGTGCTTATAATGTTGTTGTTTGGACGCATGTATACGAGAGAGAGAGAGAGAGAGAGAGAGAGGGGGGTATAGAAGCGCTTAGTACGAGCAGGTGTGTGTTTCTTTTGGGTTAGAGGGTGTGGTCTTGAGGGGTGACGATAGAAGGGTCGGGTATTATTGTCGTTACTTTCTGGTGGTTGAGAACCGATCACGTGTGGGTGAGGGGAGAGAGAGAGAGAGAGAGAGAGAGAGTTAGTTATTCACTGATTAGTCTTGAAGATTGTGATTATGATACTTACCTCCCTTTAGACCCCACCCACAACCGCGAACACATGAACGAAGAAGAAGACAAAGAAGAAGAAGGTGGTGGTGCTTGGTCTGTCTGGACAGGTAGAGATTTTCTTTGCGTGCGTGTTTGCAGGAGAGAGAGATAGTGAGAGAAGAGAAGTAGGAAGAGAGAGAGAGAGAGAGAGAGAGAGAGAGAGAGAGAGAGAGAGAGAGAGAGATTAAAATAAAAGTTGAATCGCCGAAATTACATCCCTGCACTATTTATTGGTCTTTTACTAAACAGGGCATTAACGTTTCTTATAAATAGCCGTAGTCCCCGTACTATTGTTGGAGGTAGTACCTTATCAAATGAAAGTATGGCGAAGTAATTCATTTTTATTGACAACTTAAGTGAAGGGTTGGTAAAGATTGAGAGTTTAGTGTATGTATGAACTGTGCACATGAATTCCGTCAGCGGTGTGTATATGCTGCCGCTATGTTTCGTAGTTTGCGTGTGTCTCTTGTTGCCTATGCAGTATATGTCGTACGCATTTGTGACGTCTCTGAAACAAATCAGGGGGAAAAAAGAGAAAAAAAACGCTGTTTTGGGTTTTGATAGTACTCAGAAAATTTCGGAAGTGAATATTTATTGCGTTATGATTGATTGAAAGAAATTGCTGGTTTGAACATTTGTCTAATTGAGAGTCGATATATAAAAACGACATTCGCTGTTGCTGCTGCTTCTAACACTATTGAGACAAATTCGATCACCAGAAGATCGGACCTTTAAAAAAAGAATGAAAAAACCAACAAACCGTACAGCCATGATGAAAATGGAGCTTACACTACTAAAGTTTTATTTATCTACCTCCCACAAGGTAAGATGTGACACAAGGTCGGGAAAGTGGGATTAGATAAGCCAGCACTCGAGAGGTGAGCACTCTGGCCATTTAAAAATTGCCTGGGCAGCCCCGTCGGCATTCCCCGGTAGGGGCGCCTCAGACAGTAAGCAATAAACTTACTCCTCCCCAAAGAGGGGAGGCGAAGCCTGGGAGGGTGGACCTCCTAGAACTGCACAGGACAGACCCATAGACTGGCGTAAATCAAGCCCCGAAGGCCAAGACAATACCAGTCTATGAGGTGCAATATCCATCGGAACAGATACTACACTTTGATCTTAGCCAAAAGGTAGTTATTAACATAGGAAATTAAATTTCATTAAAATAACAGACTAAAACGTTTTCGGTGAACGCAGACTTCAAAATATTATTGCAAAAAAAAACCGAGTCAATATCTAATATATAAACTAAAGTCGGTCTCTTTGTGGATCTGAGAATCTATTAGAGGCACGTTTATCGAAGCTCAATTAAAAATTATATATCGTTATTAATACTTGCTGTATTATTGAGATTGTTCTTATCTCAACAATAGTTTATTTGGAATATCGTATAATAGTAAACATACCTGATCTTGATCTTTCTTGCGATTCGAATTCATGTTTTGTTACCGAAACAAAGATAGAGTAGGAGGAACTAGCGAGGAACACAATCCCTACTACCACAGCTACTCCCTTAGAAAACGTTTGCGTCCGGCCGTTTTTTTTTATTATGCGCCATATTAAGATAAACAATGAGAGAGAGAGAGAGAGAGAGAGAGAGAGAGAGAGAGAGAGAGAGAGAGATACAGGTTATAAACAATAGATTTCAAAAGTCGGTGACGCAGGCGTGTTCCAAACAGAAATACATATTACATTCAATTATCTGATTTTTACAAAACGAATCAAATATCGTTTCTTTTGGAGATAAAAAATTATAATAAATTAATATTTTTTTTATTGAATTATAAGAGAGGGCAAATAATTTAATTACGAAAAAAAAAAATGTTAATCTTAAAAAAAAAATTGAATTACGTCGTGAACATTCGAAATTTGAAAAGAATTTGGAAGAATTTAAATTGTTGAATAGAAAGTCATTTAAACTGGCTTTAATTTTCCTGATATTAATGTTACGAAAGCAAAAAAAATATATATTCAGTTCTCTTAAAAAATAGTATTAATATTAAATCAAATCTTTATGAATATTCTTACTTTAATATTATATCTTAAATTGCAATTTACTTTTAAGGCTAAAAATCGAATAATCGTAACAAAAGAATTTTGGACGCTGAAAAGGGGTTAGATAATAAAAGCCCTCCAGGTTCAAAAAGATAATTCCAGCGAATAAGTGGAAGGATAGAAGTTGATGTCATTTCCGGAAATAGAGTATTGTTGTTTCTGTTTATGCTAGCCCATTCAAGTGAGCGGTCACGAAAAATTGTGCTTGTCCCCAAACCCTAGCAGGGGTGGGGCAAGCGAACAATGTGATAGCCTAGCATAAATGGCGGCAAAGCCCCCTTCTCCCCACTCTCTCATCTCCCCCTTCTTAAACCAATGAACACATTTTGAATATGTCTCTCTCGGATGTCTGTAATCGTTGCTATATTCCTCATGCTAATAAATCATCCATTTTAAAGATGCCTTATGTGTGCGATGACGTAATCAAAGATAACGAAACGCGGGGTACCAGCAATAGGGTGTATAATAAAATTATACACACCTCAGACGAAATGAATATGTAACAAACGTAAACGACCCAGTCGACTTGTGTGTTACTACCGCTACTACTACTGTTTTTGAAAATATTTTATTATAAGTAATAGTAGTTTCATTAGTAGCACTAATAGATGTATCTTTTTCGTTATTTGTGAAATTACGTTCACTCGCTAATTTTAAACTACAGCAAGATCGCAAGTTATATGCCCTATTACATCTTTGCTTGTGGTTGATCCCAGTGTCATTATTTGTGAATCTTCATACAGATGATTTTCACTGATTTTTACATTTTTTATCAAAGACATAAAATCAACGTTTGTAAAACGTATACGACACACGTTGTCTATTTCACCAAAGACATTACCTTCTCATTTTGTTTTATTATGAATGGCAAAAGAAAATGTTGAAAAGCTAAGGTTAACATGGAGTAAATAGTGGAATAAGGAGAAAATTATAACCCCCAGCCATAAATAGATGTCCCAGTGTGACGCAGATTGACCCAAATACAAACTGTTTAAATGTTAGAGACGAAATTTTTAAAGGATGTGCCCATAAGAGACAGCCACTTCTTATAAACTGGATGGACCGATATACATAAAGGACTACCAATAATACCCCCACTCTTATTAATACCAGACTCACTCTTATATTCATGACTTCTACATCGGAAAGTCCTTTTCCAACCATCACCCCCATTAATATTTTAATATGGCCTATCTCTATACCAAAACTTAAAACCAGTAAATTATACCATAAAAATATGAAAAAAATATTTTTGCCACTTATTAAGAGGGGAAAGCCGCCTTTCATGATACTAAACAGCAGATTTTAAAAATCTCCTAAACAGAATCAATCCACGCCCCAAATCTTGTGTTATATAATGACGGACGTAACTTGTGGGATTATAAAAACCTTTATGAGAGTGTTAGATAATGGGTCTGGAGAGATGGACGCATCTGTGGAAGTTGGGTTTGACTTGCGCTATTAAACGCGGGGCAGTCGAGTGCAGAACAAGGCTGGTTCTCACCGTCGGAGCTGGCAGACATGACAAGGTTACCGAGTGATGAGACCTGAGTTCAGAGTGGTCAGTCTGCAGCTGTGAAGAGCTGGCCCTGCGTGAGAAACGAGGGGACCTGTGACGTCACTTGCTCTCGCGAGAAGCGAATTTGAGTCAGTCTGGTTACGGAGGGCGAACTGTAAAAACGTGTGATTCCAATGTAGGAATACGGAAGATTTCCCTAATGGGAAGACAAGCGCAAGAATCCTTCCCCCCTCTCTCTAGGAATAGTTAGGAATTCATTAATAATCTAACTACGATATTCGTAAATCTCTCTCTCTCTCAACGATAGCAAAACACCTCCACGGGTAATAGAAACTGCCGCCGAATAAAAAAAGTAATTAAAAGAAAAAGATTGTTGTCTTATGAAGCGAGAAAGGTCATTTGTTACAGACAGCTCACAGAGATGGCCACTACAGTGCAGAGGCGAAGAAGGTGCTCAACCACTAGACGACAGAGCAAACCGAGAAGATACGAAGGTATGAATTATTTTAAGGGCTATACAACATGTCGCTTTTTGGTGCTACAAATGGCCAGTTGTTCGAGCATGAACATTTGATACGAACCGCGGTTACCACGGGTGAGAGGGAGAGAGAAAGACGAAAAAGAAAACAGAAGAAAATGAATTACAGTGGAGGTCCGAAAAGAAAACCGAACCATAGAGAGCTACAAAACTGTAAGTAGACAGCGTTGTTTTGTTTAAGAAAGAAAAGAAAAGACGGATGTGCCGTAAAAGTAAAAACACACAGAAAAAAAAATGGAACAGTTGTGAACGTATTGTGAAAAAAAAAGAGAAAGAAGAAAAAGAAATAAAACAAACGAATTTTAGTTAGAAACTGCAACAGACACACACACACAAATGAATAGGCACACAGCAGTTAACTTTCGTAAAAAGAGGAAGAAAAAAAGAGAAAAGTGACTGAAAGAACTTATGGACACATACACTCAAACAAAACATTTGGTCCATGTTTTTAAGGATAGAAAAAAATGCATGCGATGGAAAAACGTAAATACGTAAGTACATTTAGTTTTTAAAATACAAAGAAAGATATTACGAAAGAACATTTATAATCTCAATGCAATTATTAACGTTAAAGAAAAGAGAAAAAGAAAGAAACACGCATATACTAAGTGAAAAAAGAACATGTAATAGAAAGTTTGCAAAATAATTATATGAAAAACAGTTTAAAAGAAGAAAAAAAATTGTTTAATAAGAATACTTAACACACACACACAAATTCAAATAGTTGAAACTTTTAATGAAGGAAGGACGGCTTTTCACACTCATGCGTGAAAAACAAGAACGTGCAGATTTTGTAATGACTTTTTTTGTCCTTGTTTAAAAATAATGCATGCTGTTGGGGGAATCGGGTTGGAATTCTTGTATTGTTTCATGTTGTCGGATGGAATGTTTTGCTTGATTTGTTGTTGTCTATGATTTTTTTTTGTAATTTTGCGTATTGAGAGAGAGACTCATTTGATTGATTTCCTTGTTTTCGGTTTAGCGGGAAACTTTGTTTTTCCCCTCCTTGTATTAAAATAGTAGTATATAAAGAAAAAAAAGCAGTAACTTATTAAAATTATGAGATGGTCGGCCAGGTTATTCAAATCAGAAAATAAAAAAGAACGAAAAAGATGGATGATAGATCCGATGCTGGGTGTGCTTATTTTTTTTAATTTTTTATTTTTTCCCTCCCTCAAAGAAGAGGTGTATTCTGTCCAGCCAGTATGAAGCAGAGCTTGTTTGCGGGGAGCGAATTGAAATGTTGATGGAGATCCCTTCACATACGGAAAGGCTGAGGGGAATAGTGATGACAGAGTTGTCATTGTTGTTTAGTGGGTCAGTGGGGCCCACGACAGCACCACAGCGGCGTAACGGATCTGGATGATTGTGAAATTGGTTGGTGTGATTGAACTTGTTTTTGACCCGTGGCGGATTAACATGGCGTCAGAGCAATTAACATGTCGGAATTAGTTAGGAAAATTGGTTGGGATTAATGTGGAATATATTGGGCCCCTTAGAAGAAGGATATGAGAAAGGCGAGTCGCCGGCCCTAAAGTTATGGTGAGCCCTCTTGGAAGGGATAGACAAAGTGCAGTGTAGCCGGCTCAGACGAAATTGGACGGATCATCTTAGGTATTGAGCTAGGGGGGTCGCTCTGGGTCCGTGTTGAAAAGCGGACGCGGTCGAATGGTATGACAAGACATATCTTACAGAGAAATTAGATGAGTGACCAGAAAGGGAAAATACGAATTTTTACATGAGGGTTTACTGCTTTGCCCTGTATTCTGTTAGAGATCGAACGGGATGAGTGGGAAGGGGAGACGTAGAAAAATAACTCCCTGGTATTTTGAATGGTTGGTGGGGAATGAGTGTTATATAATGATGGACGTAACTTGTGGGATTATAAAAACCTTTATGAGAGTGTAAGATAATGGCCCTGGAGAGATGAACGCATCTGTGGAAGTCGGGTTTGACTTGCGCGAATTAACGCGGGGCAGTCGAGTGCAGAACAAGGCTGGTTCTCACCGTCGGAGCTGGCAGACATGACAAGGTTACCGAGTAATGAGACCTGAGTTCAGAGTGGTCAGTCTGCAGCTGTGAAGAGCTGGCCCTGCGTGAGAAACGAGGGGACCTGTGACGTCACTTGCTCTCGTGAGAAGCGAATTTGAGTCAGTCTGGTTACGGAGGGCGAACTGTAAAGACGTGTGATTCCAATGTAGGAATACGGAAGATTTCCCTAATGGGAAGACAAGCGCAAGAATCCTTCCCCCCTCTCTCTAGGAATAGTTAGGAATTCATTAATAATCTAACTACGATATTCGTAAATCTCTCTCTCTCTCTCTCAACGATAGCAAAACACCTCCACGGGTAATAGAAACTGCCGCCGAATAAAAAAAGTAATTAAAAGAAAAAGATTGTTGTCTTATGAAGCGAGAAAGGTCATTTGTTACAGACAGCTCACGGAGATGGCCACTACAGTGCAGAGGCGAGGAAGGTGCTCAACCACTAGACGACAGAGCAAACCGAGAAGATACGAAGGTATGAATTATTTTAAGGGCTATACAACACTTGTTTTTAACTATAGATCAGGTTCAATCAATACATCATTAATTATTATTTCCATAATGATTTGATACTCGATTTGAATTTACATTTCAAATTATACCTTAGCTGCAAGTTTTAAATATTAAATACAGAATCATTAAAAATCGTAGAGTTACTTCCCATAGATTCTTTATCATGAGCGATAACAAGCTTACGAGATTTTTAATTGTTTTAAACTTTTATTTTTGAGCGATAAAACATTTTAAAGTTCCTGAATTAAATTTTTGCATTTAAATTTCAAATTTACATTTGTTTTGTTTTTTTGTAAATTCAATTCGTATCCTCACATTCACTCGTAAACACATTCTAGACGAAGCTAATTCAACCCTTCAAAACAAATAACGGCTCACATAAAAACGCTGCTAATGAACATTGACTCACGGGACTTGTATAAATATATATTTTAAAATATTTAAAAAAGTATTTCTTGAAAATATTTTAAAATTTTTTTAAATCTTAACTGTTATATTTACACCTTCCACTTTTTTTGGACTTAAAAAAAAACTTTTTAATCTCACATATCTTTCCCTAATACAAAATTTAGACGATTCTAATTGAACACTTCAAAGCAAATAACGTATCCAAACGAGAGTGATACGAGACTACCAATTTTCTTTACCAGGTGACAACAAAAGCTGAACATAGCCGGAAGGTAAACGCCTTCTGAGCTGGAAACCAATGGTACTGATGTTGTACTAATTTTCATTACAATTATATATATATATATATATATATATATATATATATATATATATATATATATATATATAATATCTTGAATTTAACCCACGTCAAATGATAGGAAAAAACAGATTTACACCATTTGAAAAAAAAAACTGTTTTTGTTTCCATCATACAATTGTTTCGACATACTACCGAGACAGGTGTGTTTTATAAATCTTACTAGTAAGCGAAACACTTGTATGCTGGAAATAAAAACAGGTTTTGTCTTTGTGAAATGCTATGTATTTGTTTTTGGCGTTGTTTAAATAAAATAAAAATATTTTATATCATAGCTCTAGCCTCACACTATTGAGCTATTATAATTGCTTTATGTTCTGAAATTTATATCTTAAATATAAGAAAATAAACGCATACACACACACACATATATATATATATACACACATATATATATATATGTGTGTATATATATATACACATATATATACACATATATATATACACACATATATATATACACATATATATATACACACATATATATATACATATATATACACATATATATACACACATATATATATACACATATATATATAAATATATATACACATATATATATACACATATATATACACATATATATACACATATATATATACACATATATATATATACATATATATACACATATACATATACACACATATATATATACAAGTATATATATATACAGATATATATACATATATATATATACATATATATATCTATATATATACACACATATATATACACATATATATATACATATATATACACACACATATATATATACACATATATATATACATACACATATATATATATATATACATATACGTACACATATATATATACATATATATACACATATATATACATATATATACACATATATATACATATATATATATACACATATATATATTGTGTGTATTTTCATTTAGGTAAACATTATTAAATAACACGGAGTGGTTTTGTTTGATGCGACTTTTTTTATTTTTACAATTTTTTGAATTGTCCATCTTATGTTTCGGTCAAATTGATGTAAATATGATCCATGGGTTTTTTGTTCCATTCTTTTTTCTTTTTTGCAAGTACTTTCGATTTGAATCGTCAAATCATCTTCAGGCGGTATTAGTTTTAGTGTCTTTACAAATTATGACTTTACTGTTGTGCTCATTTTTGAATTATAACGGCAAGTATTTTATAACTTGAAAAAGCGTCTGTAAAGTTGAAATGTACATGAGAGCGTGATGGCGTTCTACACATATGAGAGATTTAAAAGTTTGACTGTTTAAACCGTTAAGAAATTGATGACGTTAAAGAAAGTGCATACAATTCAAACGCATAACTACCTAATGGCTAAGAATTTGGTAATGTTAATTATTATGCTAGACACTTTAAAATGTTGCGACTAGTTTCATAATTGACATTATTAATTGTGGGATGTTTAATTTTTATGTAGAGGACTTCGAGTATTTTTAATTTTTTGATATTGGTATTGTGGTGTATTATTTTGGTATTGTTAACAAGGATGTTTCTATATTGGGAGGGGGTGCAATTATGTTTTTTTAGGTGTTGGCATATAGAGCTAGTGTCGGAGAGATGTAGGGTGAGTCTTTGGGATAGTGTTGTGGAAGTGAAACCTATGTAAGAATTAGTTTTTTTTTTATTGTTGTCGGAGATACATTCTCCCATAGGGCATTGGAACTGATATATTACATTGGTTTTTTCCTAATGTATTTTGGGGTCGAGAAGTGTTATTTTTAACAACATAGTTTGATGTTTTCATTTTTTTATAATAAATGATAAATCGTATTTTATCATCAGAATTGGTGGGGGATATATAGCGATGTATAATATTTTAAAGAGCTTTTTCATCCAATTTAAAGTTTGGATGCATTTGGTTACAATAGAATGGATTTATGTAGTGGGAATTATTTAGCTTATTATTAGTAGGATTATCTAAATTTCTAATCATTAATTTTATTTGTTCATCAACCATATAATTGGGAAATTGATTATTAATTATGACTTGCTTTATGTTTTTTTAATTCATTAAAAAATATTTTTTTGGATGAGGAGATTA
>OY744532.1:28139371-28201871 GCA_963556195.1 Sepiola atlantica | reverse complement strand
TATGTATATGTATGTATATATATGTGTATGTATATATGTGTATGTATGTAGGTATGTGTATATGTTTATGTATGAATGTGTATGTTTGTATGTGTATATATGTATATATATGTATGTATATATAGAATGTTTATATATATATATATATATATGTATATATATATAAATGTATGTATGTATATATGTATTCATGTATATGTATGTATATATGTATTATGTATATATAATTATGTATTCATAAATAATTGTGTACATATATGTATATATATTTATGTATATATACATAATTGTGTACATATATGTATATATAATTATGTATATATAATTATGTATACATTATGCATATATATGTATATATAATTATATATATACATTATTATGTATATATATGTATATATAATTATATATATACATTATTATGTATATATATGTATATATAATTATGTATATATACATTAATATGTATATATATGTATATATAATTATGTATATATACATTATATATGTATATTTAATCATGTATGTATACATAATTATTTTTATATATGCATATATAGTTATTTATATATACAGAATTATGTATATATATGCATATATTGTCATGTATATATGTGTATATATAATTATGTAAATATATAATTACGAATGTATATATGTGTATATATATGTATATATAATTATATATAAGTATGTATATATATAATTGTGTATATATATATTTATGTTTATATATGTATATAATTATGTATATATATGTATATATAATTATGTATATATATATGTATATATAAAGTTGTGTATATATAATTATGTATATATATATAATTATGTATGTGTATATGTATATGTATATAGTTATATACATATATATATAATTATGTATATATATGTACATATATATAATTATGTATATATATGTATATGTATATAATTTTGGATATATATATATGTATATATATATTGTTATGTATATATATATTGTTATGTATATATTATTATGTATATATGTAATTATGTATATATATATAGTCATGTATATATATATATGTATATATATAGTTATGTATATATATATATGTATAGTTATGTATATAAATATAGTTATGTCTAATATATATAATTCTGTATATATATATATAGGTATGTATATATATAGTTATGTATATATATATAATTATGTATATATATAATTATGTATGTATATAGTTATGTATATATATATATATATAGTTATGTCTAATATATATAATTATGTATACATATAGTTATGTATATATATATTATGTATATAGATATATAGTTATGTATATATATAGTTTTGTATATATATAAGTATGTATATATATATGTATATATAATTATGTATATATATATATATTCATGCGTATATATATAATTGAGATATTTATTAATTGATATTAAATTAGTAATACCTACAGACGCTAGCGTTTCAAACTCATGGCTCTCATCAGTGCAGGGAAAGTAACGGGAGGCGGTTAACAGAGTCAGCCTAGAATCTGCATGCAGTCGCCATATCTACTCGATAAACGGAAACTGTGACCTAATTAAGGGAAATTAAAGTCTATATGTACATAGAAGCGGGTACAGTTAGAAGACTAGTCGAGAGTGTTCGACGAACGTATGTGGAACTTTCCATTAGAGCTTTTTGACAGTATAATTATATGTAGATCTAGGCAGCATCTTTTCTTGAAGGCAACTATTGTTGAATATAACAGACAACTTATGTTTGGATATCCTTTCGTAGATCTTTTTTATTGTCTGAATCAGAATCTTAGTTTCGGGTTGATGAGAGCGGACCACCGCTTGAAACGCGTTATATAACATTATAAAATAACAAAATAATAAATAAATGTCGAAAAAACTTTTTTCAAATGTTGGTACTCCTTTACATATATACTTTTCTCTCGTTGGAAATGCACTAATACTGCACTAACCCTAACGCTAACCCTAACCCGCTTATATATATATATATATATATATATATATATATATATATATATATATATATATATATATATATATATGCACATACATACACCCATACACATATGGGAACAGGAGACAAACAACAAAGTAAAAATACAAATATCACTCATAGCATTCTACTAGGTATATGGGATACGTAGGCCTTTAATAGATATCCAAGAAAAAAACATTGGTCCTTACAATTTTTTCTTATATACCAATAATTTAAATTGAAATGTAGGTACATCTTGAGGTAAAATTCAATACAACTTAATATATTACTCTAGATGATAACGTAAGGGAATATAATAACGAATAATTATCCATTGAGAATAATGCTCTAAATAGATAGTAGGATGCTTTCATATACTGTTGGGGATCAAGATGAAAGCTTATCGAGTTTTTGGAAAGGTTACAAAGTGGATTGAGGAATTATGTTTTTACGTTCGGTAGATTAAGGGAATTTAGGGTATACGTTGGGATATTTTAAGGGACTATTAGAGGTAAGTTTCATGTAATGATTTTTTCGAAATCGGATTATATTATAGTGGAGGTTTGAGTATTTCGCTTGATGGTTTCCATTTGGCGTATTTACATTTTCTCTTATGTATACAAGCTGCCAGTAGTTCGCTCTTTACGTTAATTATATTTTTATGTTTACTAGACGTTATTATCATAACCGCTTCAGACGTGAATAATTGGCATGTTTTGGAGTTAGGAAAGTATGAATTGTTTTTTTTTTCAGAATAGACCAGTTAATCGAGAAAGAGGTGTTTTTGACTTTAGTTTTTTAATTAGGGTTTTAAGGAAATATCATTTCTATTATCATTGGCGTCCCTATTAAAGGAGCTATCGTTGTTCGATATTCGATGTTTAACGAGTGTCGATGTTTCTCCTATGCACGTGTGTATTTTATAGGGTTACCCTGTTCTTATATGCCTTGTATTTTGAATGGTCTCTGTAGACATGCCGGAGGACTTTCTATTTTAATAGCTCCTTTCCTCAAACTATTAACCTTTGAAATTCCCCCCCCCCTGCCTGCTTCATGTTTCCTTGACTGGTGCAGAAATTTAAATGTAATGTAAACAAACATCTTGCTGCTCAACTTCTCAATTAGGATGCCCCTATAAATCTAGGCCCTAATCCACAGTAGCCACGTAGGTCTCAGTGACAGTGTGCCTTGTTTGGGGTGAATTAAAGTAAATAAAAAACATTAGCATCATGATTGCATAGAAACCTTTGAACTCATCGAAAAACAAAAGAAACTTTTTTCTCATCATGATTAATTTTAATTTAAAAAATCCATTGACACATGTTCTGTTTAACTGAACGAGTCCAGAAAAAGCAAAAGCGGTGGGAGAAAGCGCTTCTGGACGTGACCGTTTTGTAAAATTCTGGTTGCCATTATTCAAATCTTGGTATACGAGGCGTGCTGTTTATTTTAATTCGATGCTTTCTTATTACCTGCGAACCACAGCAAGTTTGTACAATGGTCAACTATGCGAACCCTGTTTGATATGGAAGTCTTTATAGAATTCAGAAAACTATTCTGTTAGTATTTGTTTTAAATTTAACTAAATAAACTTTTCTCGTCACAATGTTTTCCCTATACACTTTTCAATCTAAGACCGCCAACCGTCTCTTCCAACACTTTCTAAGCCATAGACACGTCACTAGGAGGGCGGTGTGTTGAAGTAAATACATCCAAATTTAGAAGAAAGTGCGTGTGTGTTGTCAATATAATATGGACAGAGTCTCGCGAAAGTGCTCAGATTGCTTGTCAAGATGGCGACAATGAAATAATCTTCGTTAATTATTATACTTCTTCTGTTACCAATGTTTAAACTCTCCCCCCCCTCTCTCTCTCTCTCACACACACGCACGCGCGCACACACACACTATTATGTAATTCAGGAAGAAAAATACGCTCAGAGTCGACCATCTTATGCCAGACTAAAAGCAAAAAAGTAAATATATGAGATTGACCTTTAAACATGATATAAACATAAAATCACAGAGTGCACAAGAAAAATATCGAATGAATTAAAATGTGTATTATTTGAATTATTCTGATTACTGTTCTCATCTTGTATGTTATTTTCATAGCGTTTCAGCCGATGTAACTTCCGACCTTCTTCAGCTGCGTCTTGTCGAACTCTTGGATTTGTATGTCTAACTTGAAATCTGTACGGAATTTCAAACGGAACCTTTTATTTAATCCACGGGGTTAGCTTTCTTTTATTTCCATCATTCATGACCGGGTAGAAGTCTTACGTAATTCATAATTGTATTCTTAGTGTCCTCCATTCCGAGGATTGAACCTTTAACCTCGAGAAGACTGCCACTTAGAACTGGTTATTACTTAACTTATTATTTAATGCTGGCCTTCTATTCGAGTGAAGAGAATGAGCGATAGAGTTGGTGGAATGATTGACGGATCAGTGGTTAAGAGGTGACCTCAATGGGCAAGTGGAAGATAATAACGTAATTTCTGAAAAAGTGAATTTTGCCTCTGTTCACGCGAGTCCCCTGAGTAAAGTGACCATAAAAAACTGCTCATCCCAAAACCCCAATGAGATGGGACGGGCAAGCAATTTGTGCCTAGCATAAATTGCGACCAAATCCGTTTCTATCTCCCTCTTTCTTTCTCCATCTCTTAATACACAGAGCACCTTTCTAATGTAAATAATGTAATAAATAAACAAACGCGGCTTGTTATTATTGTTTATTGCAACCATGTCTGATCCTCAACTTTTACAAACACGGTTTAAAAATATAAACGTATTTCTTCGTTCGATTTCTACTGTTATTCTATAATACGGGGAACGTGTTTTTTTTTTAAATAGGTGATGTGTGTTTCGCCAGTAGTCTATCTGAGGGACAGTATTATTGCATGTCGACTTTCCGTGTGTTGGATATTCGGGTCGCCTCGACTAATTCACATGGACACATGAAGCTTCTTTTAAATGGAGGATTTATTTATTTATTACATTATTTACATTAGAGAGAGATAGTATAAAATATATGCATAATATATTGTATAGGCTACGTCAAGCAGGGGTTAACCATTAGTAGCATTCAAATTGTTTCAGTGGGAGCATCGACATATATTGGTGTAGAGGCCGATACGGGAGTGAGTGGCAGTCTGTGTTGCAAAGGTCGCATGGCTGGAGTCAAACAATAGAGGACTACTGGCAAAACACACTCCGACGAGTGACTGTATTTTATTTTCTGAAGATGATGGCTTCCCTCTAAAATTTAAAAGAAACACACACCACCCTACCAACACGGTCAGATCATCCGTCTAGGAGACGGAAACCCTGATATAAAACCTGCGCTCTACATTGTCTTTCAGTCATCTTGCCTCGACTTGTCACTAAAACCAGACTTTGTAGAAGTGGCTGTGTGTCGTACAAGCGCACAGCATAGCTATCTACATGTACAGATATACCTACATGAGATCCAATAGTAGGAGCCAATTGAACAAGTATCAAACAGTGTATATAGCTATGGACAAACGGAAACCAGTATATATATATATATATATATATATATATATATATATATATATATATATATATGTTGTTGAATATTAGGGACAACTCATGTCTCGATATCCTTTGGTAGATCCATTCAATAGTCGGAATTAGGATCTTAGTTTCGGAGAGGAATTGGCTGATTTACGTAAGTGCATTTGTATCTACCGCACATATAATAAGTCTCCTTAAAGAAGAATTATAAAGAATAATAATACTTTTATAGAATAATAATAATAATTATTATAATAACAATTATAATCATTATGAAAATAATAATAATAATTATTATAATCATAAATGATAATAATAATAACAACAACAATAATAATAATTAAAGTCTCTCAGATAATAAAAAATAATAATATACATAAATAAACCATAAATCAAAAAAGAAGGTAATCTAGACATTTTTCCAAGTAATCACAATATCTCAGAAAGAAGTTTACAGGACATCGGTCGAACATGCGAGGAGGAGATATGGGGAAGGAAAAAAAAAAGAATTTTAAAGTAAGTTTAAAGAAATAAACTTTTTATCGTATTTTGAAAAGTTTGACTAAAATATCTTAAGATTAAAAAACAAAACAAAATTAATTCTAGCCATTTTAGATTAGCAAACGTCTTCAGTCTGATTGATTGCATGGGGTCAGTTCGACTGATTGCATGGGGTCAATCCGACTGATTGCATGGGGTCAGTCTGACTGATTGTATGGCGTCAGTTCGACTGATTGCATGGGTTCAGTCCGACTAGTTGCATGGGGTCAGTCGACTGATTGCATGGGGTCAGTCCGACTGATTGCATGGGGTCAGTTCGACTGATTGCATGGGGTCAGTCCGACTGATTGCATGGGGTCAGTCCGACTGATTGCATGGGGTCAGTCCGACTGATTGCATGGGGTCAGTCTGACTGATTGTATGGAGTCAGTTCGACTGATTGCATGGGTTCAGTCCGACTAGTTGCATGGGGTCAGTTCGACTGATTGCATGGGGTCAGTCCGACTGATTGCATGGGGTCAGTTCGACTGATTGCATGGGGTCAGTCCGACTGATTGCATGGGGTCAGATCGAAATCATCGACCACATGAAGAGATGGAAACGAGTACATAGAAACATTTCGGAGTTTTAAATTCGTTTCAAGTAATAATTAAGTTCTTAAAATACTCTGAAATTCTGCGTAAAATATCTCGATTCCTTCTTGTTATCGTAATGTGTTAAGTATTACATGAATTAAAAAAAAAGTAAATAAAATAAAATAAAAACGGAAATAAAGGGGGAAAGAGAAAAAAAGGGGAAAACAGAAAAGAAGAAATAGAGGGATGGGGAAGGAGAAAGTAAAAATAGAAGTTGTGGGGAGCGCCGACATTAGCTTAGTAAGATATTGTGTCTTAGAGAAAATGCTAAAATCCACGCTTACATTTAGATTGTGTAAAGAAATGTTTAAAAGTATAAAATCAGATAAAATATGCATAAGTTGAAGGAAGAATAAAACGTAGTTTAAAAGTAACACAAAATATTTATATATGTACAAATTACAGAGAATTAAGTGTTCATTTCAAGTGTCCAGTTAGAGAAACGATAAATGTCTATGCCTGTGATTTATAAATGTGTATGTATATGCGTAGTGTGATCATGCGTCGAAGTGTGTGAATGTGCGTGTCGCCTTTTGTTCGTGGTTGTACGAATGTGTATGCGTGAAAGTTGATAATTCGTTTAGGCATTTGTGTGTGTCTTTGTCAGCAGTGTGTTGTTGCGTGAGTTGAAGAATGATATGTGTGTTTATGTGTGTGTGTGCGTGTGTTTAGTAGTCAGCCGACACGCTGGTATCCCCTCTCTTAAAGGCGAGGGATAGCC
This sequence comes from Sepiola atlantica, assembly GCA_963556195.1. Lineage (NCBI taxonomy): Eukaryota > Metazoa > Mollusca > Cephalopoda > Sepiida > Sepiolidae > Sepiola > Sepiola atlantica. The sequence continues at coordinate 28,194,498 of OY744532.1, read as the reverse complement.
GAACTTGTCCTCTCTGTGAAACGTCCGAGAGAAGAAAAGGAAAGAGAAAAGAGAAAAAGAGAAAAGAGGAAAGAGGAAAGAGAAAAGAGAAAAAGAGGAAAAAGGAAAGAGAGAACGGAAGAAAGACAGAAGAGAGAGATTTTGTCGCACGGTCTGCTTTTATATTGTTTCACCAGTCATTTGGCCGACGTTCTTGAGAGCACCCCACGTGATCAACATTTTTGACTTTTTTACGCCTTTTTGTTAGACTGTCTCTAGGAGCTGGTTTTTATGGCCCCAATTTGAGCTTTTGTTGTTGATGTGAATTTGTTATTGCTTTCTGTTTTTGTGTTTACGCCGATATGATAAAATATTAGGATGCGAATCCTATAAAATCATGACGGATTTTTTTACATACTGTTTACGTGTATGTTTGATTCGCACTGTGTAGTTGTTACTTGTTTTTGTTGTAACTGTCTCTCCTTTTTTATGTGCGTGTGATCGTGCACTCTATATCTCACGAAAGTGAGAGATAAATATTATCCATGTGACGGGACCACACGTAAATCAAGCCTGGTGTTGCCGCATACACCAAAATAATGAAATGTTACAAAACCAGAATACAAGTCGTGGGGCTCAGAAGAAAGATCTTATTTTCATGATCAGCAAATACCCCTCAATGGACAGCATAAGGGACCCGATCGGTATCCTGTGAGTGTTTGCCCCTATAATTTCAGGAACGAAAATATCACGGAACAAAAACGGTAAGTAAGGCTCTAATTTCAGGTAGGACAATAATATAGACCCAACACAAGTAAGTAGAAATGAACGATGCAGAAAACCAACAACCGAAAGGAAAAAACCCTAACCCTAACCCTAAAACCAACAACCGAAAAGAAAAAAAAAAATGGACTACAAAGGAGAATAGACTGGTAATAGAATGCTATTACAAAAGCAACCTATACGAAGAGGCTATCTGAAAAATATGAAGAATCTATGAGATATATCTAGTGACTACTACACAACGGAACAACAGAACATCAGCTAAACAGCCCCAGTGTAAACCAATCTGAAATCTATCTGCCGTATAAAACTCCACTGAGACAGATTATTGTTGTGGCTCTGTAAAGGGTCCTGGGAAGAAAACACGAACTCGGAGTTTCGAGAAACAGGTGTATTGAAAAAAGATTAATACAACAGAGAACAAGAATAGTTGTACGTCAGTCTTGACTGCCAGTATAGACTGGTGTGGTTTACTTCCTTTCCACCACAGGAAGATGTGGCGCAAGCCCGGAATGTGGGAAGTATCAAGCCAGCGCCCCTAAAGAAGGAGTACTCTGGCCTCTTAAAATTGCCTGGGAAGCCCCGTCGGCATTCCCCGGTCGGGGCGCCTCAAGTAGTAAGCAAAAAACTTACTCCACCCAAAAGAAAAGAGGCAAGGCCTGGGAGGGTTGACCTCCTAGGACTACCCAGGACTAATGCTTTAGCACCACAGATAAAAAGGCCACCGAAATGGCCCAGTTCCTACCGGGCCGGGGAGGATCTAACACTGAGAGGCAGGTGCTCTCACTATTTATGGTGAGTGGAAGACTTCGTATATATAAGGTACCGTAACTTCTCTCCCAAGCCTTACCGCCTCAGGAGTCACAGTATCGTTTCCTATTTGGATTGCCGCTATTCTGAGGCTGCTTGGAGTAACTGTATGTCGAAAGTGTCATATCTTGTAACAATAACATCTTCCCGGGGAGCGCTGTCGGTGTCTTCCGATAATCGTTCCCTAATTTGATTTAGGTGTTTCTTATGAGAGAACTGTCTGCCGCTATCGAAATAAGATTTGATATCCTCCAGTTTTTAAATTCTAAACTTCTGATGTTGGAGCTCACCTTTAAACTTGGACAAGTCACCTTATCTTTCATAGTCTTTAGCTCTTCTAAGACATCTTTGAGTTGCAACTTTAGCGATTCGAGCTCTGGAACCACGGTTCTCCAAGGAATTTGACTTATTTTCTTTCAGTTTAATTTTAGCTATTTTCAGCGTGAATTTTGTGTCCTTATGTGCTTTAATTTTTGCCGACAATTTATTTTGAGTCCATTTCATACGATTTTTAATGGTTGAAACAAATTCCTTCTTTTGTTTTTCTGACTCGATCGTTAGATTTTTTATTTTCTGGCCCAAAGTGTTGAACTGCTGGATCAAGTCTGTGTCAAATAAATTGTTGGTATTTTTTAATATGAACATTTTTACTTTTTTTGTAATTCTGTTGAAAGTAATGTCGGTAATAATTTCACCCTCGAATTTAATTTTTTCACCAGTCACCATTCCGGCTATTTTGTTAGTTCTTAGCATGGTCGGTTTATCCAACCTTTTCCATGTATGTATGTTGATTTCGACACGTCTGAACCAGAATCTAATTGTAATTTTACATTTTTATTCAGGATTTTTACCTGTACATATTTTCTTATAATTCTGCTGTCCTGTTCGTTCGTTTTTATAGATCTAACCCGATTTTTAGTTTCTATATTCGTTCTGCAATGTGAACTCTTGTGTCCGACTTTATTACAAGCAAGACAGGTTTTAAAACGGTATGGGCAATCGATAACCCAATGAAGGGATCCACAACAGAAACAGGGGCTAGGCGGTAATTTATCCTGTTTTATTGAGCTGGCTTGTTTTTGTAGAAGCGTGAAAATAATCTCTCTTTTTGTTTTGAATTATTTTTTAACACTTACAAATCTCTGGCACTCTTCGGCTAATTTATGTAATGTTAAATTTGGTTTACTCTCTAACTTGTTTACAACCTTATGTCTGATTTTTGCGTCTTTTCGTGATACAAGTCCTTGCAAAAAAGTAAACATTTATCAGCGCTAAGTTTAGCGAATTTGAAATCGTCACAGAGTTTATTAACGATTGACGTGAAAGTTGCGTAGTCTTCGCCATCTTTTTTAATTAAATTCAAACACTTCCACCGTTTATGGAACAGAGAAGTGTTCGAGCTAAATAATTCAGTTAAAAGATTAACAGCTTTAGAAAAAGTCAAGTCGCTCACGAATTTAGTATGTTCGGTGATCCCTAATTCTCGGAGCAGTAGGATGCTTTTTTGGAATCTGCACAATTTTCACAATATATTTTGTATAGATCCTCATACCTTCTGAAATATGAAGCAAAGACTTTATCCTCGTCTCGGGAATCAGTGAAATTGTCAATTGCATTTCAAATGGCATTCTGAGAAAAAGCATATTCGTTGTGAGTATTTTTACCCCTATGCGATATTGCTTGAATTAATACTTCAATCTTTTGATCGGTTTCTTTTTTTTGTTCCAGTAGTTTTTCGTAGATTCTTCTTTTTGTTCAATAAGTCTATCTTGTTTTGTAGCCTTTCGTCTTGATTGTCTGTATAGACTGGTGTGGTTGAAGGTATTTACTTCTTTCCCACTGTAGAAAGATGTGGCATTAAGCAATAAACTTACTCCACCCCCAAAGAGGGGAGACAAGGCCTGAGAAGATGCACCTCCTATGACTATTTAGGACTAAATACCTCAGCCCGACAGATAAAAGGCCACAAAATGGCCCAGTTTCTGTCGGACTGATTGTCGAGAATGAATCCTCGACTTGTATTGACCAGGCAGGAGTCTCTCAGCAACTGGCATTATTGGTGGCGGCCCAGGTATTTAATTGCTTGCCACCGCAGGAATATGTGGCACAAGGCTGGAAGGTGGGAACAGTTAAGCCAGCGCCCCTAAAACAGGAGCACTCTAGCCTATAAAAAATTTCCTGGGCAGCCTCGTCGGCATTCCCCGGTCAGGGCGCCTCAGGCAGTAAGCAAGTAACTTACTCCACCTCAAAGAGGAGAGGCAAGGCCTGGAATGGTGCATCCCCTACAACTACCCATGACCAATACCTAAGCCCGACACATAAAAGGCAACGGAAATGGCCCAGTTCCTGCCGGACTGATTGTCGAGAACAAATCCTCGACTGGTATTACCCCATTCGAAAATCCTCAATCAACAGAAGTTACTGGAAGACTGAACGGACTGGTGTGAGCCCAGCTATGTAATTCTTTCCCATCGCAAGAATATGAGGCACAAGGCCGGAAGTTGGGAGGGAGTTAAACCAGCGCCACTAAAGGTGGAGCACTTTGGCCTATCAAGAATAGCCTGGGCCGATTCGTCGGCATTCCTCGGGCAGGGCGCCTCAAGCAGTAAGCAATAAACTTTTTTCACCCGAATGAGGAGAGGCAAGACCTGTGAGGGTGCACCACCTAGGACTATCCAGAATCATATACCCCAGCCTGACAAATAAAATGCCACCGAAACGGCCCAGTTCCTGCCGGACTGATTGTCAAGAAGGAATCCTCGACTGGTATTACCAAATCCTGAAGTCCTCAATCAACCGAAGTTACTGAAAGACTGCACGGGCTAGTGTAGGTCCAGTATTTAATTGCTTCTCACCGCAGGAATATGTGACACAACGTGGCAAGGCGAGGGAGAGTACAGCCAGCGCCCCTAAGCAGGAGCATTCTGGCCTATAAAAATAGCTTGGGCAATCCCGTCGGCATTCCCCGGTCAGGGCGCGTCAGGCAGTAAGCAATAAACTTACTTCACCCCAAAGAAGAGAGGCAAGGCCTGGGAGGGTGCACATTCTAGGACTACCCAGGACAAAATACCTCAGCAAGACGCATACAAGGCCACCGAAATTGCCCAGTTCCTGCCGGACTGATTGTCGAGAACAAATCCTCGACTTGTATTCATCATCCCGAAGTCCTCAATCAACTGAAAGACTGAACGGACTGGTGTGAGCCTAGGTATTTAATTGCTTCCTAACGCAGCAATATGTGGCACAAGGCCGGAAGGTGGGGGAGATCAAGCTAGCGACCTTAAAGTAGGAGCACTCTGGCCTTTAAAAAATAGCCTGGGCAGCTCCGTCATCATTCCCCGGTCAGGGCGTCTCAGGCAGTAAGCAATAAACTTTCCCTACCAAAAAAGAAGGGTGTCAAGACCTGAGAGGAGGGACCTCCTAGGACTACCCAGGACAAATACCTCAGCCCGACAGATAAAAGACCACTGAAATGACTCAGTTCCTGTCTGACTGATCGTCGAAAACGAGAACAAATCCTCGACTAGTATTACCCTATCCCAAAGTCCTCAATCAACCGAAGTTTTAAAAAATTAAATAAATAGAAGCATACAAGTACATATATATGTATATATATAAAAAAAAAAAAAAAGAATCTATTTAATTTTCCTCTGAATACTTTACCCTGAACACTTCCGGTTAAACCCCCAGCGCTCCTGGCATTTTCTCGGAATCCGGGATTTTTCTTTTATTTATTTTTGACAAGGAGAGGACAGAGAAAGAAAAAAAAATCTCTCGAAATATATCAAATTGATTCTTGATAATCCGGATATTACAAACTAACACCCTTGCTGTCTAGAAAAATAAACAAACCGTTTCAATCTATATCCGACTTATTTCGGTTTTGTGTTGTTTTTGTTCTTCACAGCTTACAGCGATCCGGAACTTCGCATTGCTTTCAACCTTTTTAAAAACTTATATTATATATATATATATATATATATATATATATATATATATATATATATATATATATATATTCTTTATATATTGTTTATATATATATATTGTTTATATATATATATATATATATATATATATATAAACAATATATATATATATATAAACAATATATATATATATATATATATATATAAACAATATATATATATATAAACAATATATATATATATATATATATATATATATAAACAATATATATATAAACAATATATATATATATATATAAACAATATATATATATATAAAAAACAATATATATATATAAAGAATATATATATATAAACAATATATATATATATATATATATATAAACAATATATATATATATAAACAATATATATATATAAACAATATATATATATACATATATACATAAACAATATATATATAAACACTATATATATATAAACACTATATATATATATATATATATATATATATATATATATATATATATATATATAAAATATATATATATATAAACAATATATATATATAAAGAATATATATATATATAAAGTATATATATATATATATAAACAATATATATATATATATAAACAATATATATATATATAAACAATATATATATATATAAAAAATATATATATATAAACAATATATATATACAGGGTGGTGCAAAAGTCGCGCATTGGTTTGTTTAGAAGATAGAAACTACAACATTTAAAGTAATTTACTAGGCTTTTCTGATAAATAATACATTTACTTGGTAATTTTGTTGCAGTAGTTGTTAAAAATAATATCCTTTAAATGGCCACTATTTTCGGCCTCACAAAGACGGGCTCTAACTAGGGCATTTTCCATTACACTCCTTAGAATAACTGGCTCTAGTTCTTTGAAGTGACCTTCTGGACATTCCAATCTGGGTGTCTCGTCTTCGAGTTTAGGTGTCTGGATTTTCAGCAATGCTATCCTCAACGAGTGCTACATTTTCCGCTGTCCGTACTGAACGTGGTCTGCCAGATCGTGGAAGATCACTGACTGAACCCTGCTGCTGAAATCGGGCCACAAGACGATCAATTGTGGTCTGACTCTTTGGGTTAAGGTTATTGAACGATGGTTTCCGAAGTAAAGTTCAATAATTTTAGTTCGCTGTTTGGTGCTATATTTTTTCATGATAAATTATCAATGTTGATATCTGTAATATTCTGAAAAATAAGGAGAAAATTTGATTAAATGTTAAAGTTGTTACTGATTCAAACTAATGCATGACTTTTGCGCCACCCTGATAAACAATATATATTTATATATATATATATATATATATATATATATATATATATATATATATATATATATATATATATATATATATATATAAACAATATATATATACATATATATACACAATATATATATATATATATATATATAAACAATATATATATATATATAAACAATATATATATATAAACGATATATATATATATAAACGATATATATACATAAACGATATATATATATATATATATATATATATATATATATATAAACGATATATATATATATAAACAATATATATATATATATATATATATATATATATATATATATATATATATATATATATATATATACAGGGTGACCCCCCCCCCCAAAAAAAAACAGGCCCCTAAATCTAATTAGGCCCCCGTGTCTTAGTGTTTCGTCCGAATGAAATGAATTTTGGGGCATAACTAGTTGATTATATTCACAACATCATATCAAAACACTAGGGTCTTTGGCCTTTTTTTCTCCGTTCTACAGCATGTGTTCTAGATGGACTCCTTTTAGCTCCGTGCATTTCTTGAGGCGCAGAACGAAGTAGTCCATGACGTTCTTACAGACTAAATTGGGAATGACTCTCATCTCCCTGATGGCTTCCTTGAGTTCCGTGATGGTTCTGGGTTTCCTTGCGTACATTCTGTCGTTAAGATAGCCCTAAAGGAAATAATCTGGGGGGCTTAGGTCCGGGCTGTGGGGTGGCCACTCAAAATTAGTCTTGAGACTGATCACTCTGCCTCCGAAGTTCTCTTTCAGCCAATCTCAGGACAGGTTTGAGGTGTGAGAACTTGCTCCGTCTTGTTGGAACCAGAACTTGCTCATGAGCGACGGGTAGAGGGTCTGGAGCTCACTCTTGAAGGTTTTGAGGACCTCCAAATACCGCTCCTTGGTGATTGTCACTGCTGCGCCAGATTCTTCGATGAAGATTGGTCCGATGATGCCTCTGACCAAGATTGCAGCCCACACCGTGCAATCAGGAGAGTGCAGGGGCTTGGTGGCTACTTCATTGGGTCTGGAGGACCACCAGAAGACATTTGTCTTGGAGTTCGCCTTTCCGTCAAGATGGAAGTGGGCTTCATCTGAATTCCAAAGGAGGTTAAGGAAACCTGGTGTCTCCTCGATCTTATCGAGCATCTTGACGGCCATAGCGCTCTTCTGCTTCTTGTCTGAGACTGTAAGGGTCTGCAGCGTCTGTATTCTGTATGGGTAAGCCCTGATATTGTTCACCAGCACTCTCCTGCAAGTCTCACGGGAAATACCGAGGGGCTGACTTCGCTTACGCACAAAGCGTTTCGGACTCTCCTGGAAAGACTCCCTCACAGCTCGGCTGTCCGCTTCTTGGGGCGTGCCGAGTGGCTTAGACGGTTCTCACTGGCAGCGTTGAAGTTCTCCACGGTCCCATACTTCTCGAAGTGGTCCACCACATTCTGAATTCTGCTTTTGGGTGAAGCTTTTTCACATCCGAACTGATGCATGAAACTGTCCTGGTTTTCTTAAACGAGCCTGTCTTGTAGTAAAATTTAACACAGTGTATTCTTTGTCCCAGCTCCCACTGAGATCTTGGTGTACTCACGGTCGTTGATTCTGCCATGTCCTGTAAAATAAGTTGCAATTGTTGAATATATATATATATATATATATATATATATATATATATATATATATATAGTGTGTAGATTTCAATTTTGTGTAGAGAATCTGAATAACAGAGCTCAATGTAATTTAAACAGAGCAAAACAGAATTATAAAAAGAAAAACTATACACACATTAAGGTTGTACACATAATAAGGTTGTACACATATAACTTATTATAAGTTATTATGTGTACAACCTTAATGTGTGTATAGTTTTTCTTTTTATAATTCTCTCTCTCTCTCTCTCTCTCTATATATATATATATATATATATATATATAACACCCTAACTGTCATTACAAATAAATATTTCAGCTGTTGGAGATAATCACATACAAACATTATTTAATACCAATATTGAATGTGATCCATACACAATGTGACTCGCACCTGGACTAAACTACCAAAACAATTGTCACGGGAACAACAAGCAAATAGAAAAGTAAGTATACATAAAGAAACACGAATGAAAATAAAGTGAAAGAGGGTGTGAAAATAAAATAAATATACAAGCCGATATTTCAAAAAGGGTTTTACGCTAAAACAATCAATTTCACGATAAACGAGGAGTTAGAAACAATACAAGCTAAGTCTATAATGGAATTAAAGAAAAAGGAGACGTTATACCTCTCTATGTCTAGTACGGGATACGCGTTCTTGTTCTTATTAGCATTGTTAGTCTTTCTCGGCCTTTTTTTTTACAACGCTGTTTTTTGAGGATATTTTAAGTAGGGATCCACCCACAGAGTGAATGCGGTATTTTGGTGCAAGGATCTAGTTTGGAGTCAGCAATGTTTTTTTCTGTTGTCATTTTTATTTTTAATAAAAAACGTCTTGTTTTTTGAAAAGTTTTTGTAAATAAAAAATGTGGCTAAGATCAAAGTGTAGTATCTGTTCCGATGGATACTGCACCCCATAGACTGGTATTGTCTTGGCCTTCGGGGCTTGATTTACGCCGGTCTATGGGTCTGTCCTGTGCAATTCTAGGAGGTCCACCCTCCCAGGCTTCGCCTCCCCTCTTTGGGGAGGAGTAAGTTTATTTCTTACTGTCGGAGGCGCCCCTACCGGGGAATGCCGACGGGGCTGCCCAGGCAATTTTTAATGGCCAGAGTGCTCACCTTCTCGGGCGCTGGCTTTTCAAATCCCACTTTCCGACCTTGTGTCGCATACTCCTATTGTGAGTAGGCGTTAAAAATAAATATATATGCTCATCAGAGAGAAGAAAAGAGTAAAATAATGAGACAGACAGACAGAGAGGGAGTGAGAGATTAATCTATTACTCTCTCTCTCTCTCTCTAAAAGAATGCTATAACAGAGAATATATATATATATATATATATATATATATATATATATATATATATATATATATATATATGGATTATGACAATATATGTATTAGCATATACTATCAGCACCTTTTAATTAGTATTCTCTTCAGAAAAGATTCAGCTCGATGATTGTCAACTAATAGCAACAGAGCATATATAAATAAGACAGGTTCATTTTATATTCCAATAGCCATGATTTTAATTTTCTATTTTTATTTTCACATTTTCAAAAAAAAACATAACATTTCGTGTGAGGTGTATGTTTACGACTCGTTTCTCTAGAGGTGCGACAACCAACGTTATTTTATGAAAAAATGGCGTCCTAAGGTTTTTTTCTTTGTGTTTGCTTATAGTGATCCACAGTGTGGTGTAGGCTTTTTTCAAGACTTTTCAATTTGAGAACTTTTCTCTTTGTGGATTTTTTGATGATCTTGAGTTATAGCAGAGCCGATATTGATATAATAATGTTGGTTGGCTCACATCTAGAGAAACGAGTCGTAAATATACATCTTACAGGTATGTTATGTTTTTTGAAAATGTAAAAAAATAAAAATAGAAAATAAAAACCATGGTCATTGGAATATAAAATGAACCTGTCTTTTATATATATATATATATATATATATATATATATATATATATATATATATATATATATATATATAACAATAGATGAAGTGAAAGAATAAAATAAGTTGCGAATTATTAGAATTTAATGTTCAGGCAAAGTACCTTAAAGTCCTTAACTCATGAGTTTTTAAAGAAAATTCAGTTTAATTTTATTCGAATTGGATTTAGCATAGCTTGCATCTAACCAGGAAGTTATGGTTTGCACTACTCCTATCAGCCCATAAGAACCTTGAATTTTGGACATTATAATATTCAACACCAAGTGAGTTTTCTGAACTTTTCATATGATTTGTTTTTTTCTGTTGTTTTATTAATTTGCATACATCTTGGATACATTTTTCACTGCCATTTACTGCATCGATTGCAAACAGATTTCCCGCCTGGATAACTTTTTCGTTTTTGGACTACCATTCACCACCTCGATCACTTTTCAATCAACCTTATTGATATCTTTCCTGAATATGTTTTAAGTTTTATGACTTGGAGTAACTGTATAGCTTTAACAAAAAAAGTATGTTTTGGGCTGAGATATTTGATGTTTTACATACTTTTATGTATTTTTATATATATTTTTTATATATTTTCAAAGTTTAATTTTATTACCGGCAGTAATTTCATTGCGGTAATGGCCCTCTGAGGAGAAGCATTTTCTTTGAAAACTCATGAGTTAAGGACTTTAAGGTACTTTGCCGGAACATTGAATTCTAATAAAATTTGATTCGCAACTTATTTTATTCTTTCACTTCATATAATGCTATTAATGATCTATCCAGTATATTGAGCTTCAGTTTTATCTGGATGTTCACTAATTAAATATATTAGTTGCCTCTTATATCTTTCGTTGTATTAACCTTATATATATATATATATATATATATATATATATATAGATTTAAAAAGAATACGCGGAAATCTCTCTAAGGCCCTTTCGACTATCATCTCGTCAGGAGAAAATCGATAGTTTTAATTAATAATAACGTCGAAAGAAAGAGCATCTATCGATTTTCTCCTGACGAGATGATAGTCGAAAGGGCCTTAGAGAGATTTCCGCGTATTCTTTTAAAATCTATTTATAAATTTTGTACCTCGAAACATTTATATATATATATATATATATATATATATATATATATATGGTGTGTAAACATTAAACTTGAAACCAGATCGTTATCTGTAAAAGCTGTGTTTTGTTAAAGCATGAGGACGTATTGAGTTCGCGAAAGATATACAAAACATGTTATTTTCGGTGACATTCGATGGAAATAATTATGAAAAGGAAAGAAATGGCAGCCTTTTCAATTAGAGCGGCCTCGTTTTCAATTTCACTCTTCTTACGTCCAACTTTTTTCACTATTAACGAATGCGAAACTGTGGGAGAATCATTTTACATTTTAAAGTCTATATATCTTTTACCTTGCGCGACCATTTCCTTTTAATAAAGAATGAATAAAGTTTATTTTTTGTTTGTGAAAATCTTTTGTCCCGTCGGCCATAGCTAGTAGCCGAAATACTTAACATCTTTACAATCAAATGGATGGTGGGCTTTTTAAGTAAGAGCAAGAATAATAATCGACAATGTACGTTAATTATAATTAGCTCTAATCATTGGGGTTTGTTACACTTTGCATTAGGAAAAGAAAAAAAAGAAATAAAATGGAGGCGCGTGCCTTTCCGTCTGTGAAAGTTGAAGAAGGCATCGCCATCTTTGAATCTGTTTACATTTTCTTTTAATTGATTACGTCATCGAGCATTGAAACGCTTTAAAGTTATTGCTAACCGGTGTAAATCGAATAATTATCTGTTATAAAATTAGTACACGATGATTCTGGTGGCAGGGAGAGGACTTCGAACAGAGAGAGGGTTATCTCCTACGATTACTTTTATGGCATTAAAAATCAAAACAAAAACTTATGAACGGATTAAATAGAAACAGATTAAATCGATTGGAAATGATTGTGTGTTTTCACAAAACATGTGTATCTCTATCATTTAGGTTAATAAGCTATTCCCGTTCACTCTATAAGGAAAAATCTCATTATATATATATATATATATATATATATATATATATATATATATATATATATATATATATATATATATATATATATATATATATATATACTAGCAGGGCCCTTGGCCCGGCGTTACTCAGAAGAAATATAAAAGAATGAGAGAATCGCTTGCATTTATCAATCGCAACCATTTTTTTTTTTTTTAAATAAAGAGAATCGTTGGCATTTAATGTTTAAAAAATAAAATTCGGTGCTTATTTTTATCCCCCCTCCCCTGAAAACAATATTTTTCTGCTCGGTTTATTTTTTATTATTATTTCGTTACTTTTCAAAATATAATTAACGTTGATGCATTTTCCTCACATTAGTAAATCTGGTGTCGATTTAGATATTGTTTACTTGTCGGTTTTTAATTTATGTTATATTTTTCAAAATAGAATTAGCGTTAATCTTTTCTCGCCACTTCTGAACTTTACGGACCGTGCTGAAATAATAACGTTATTATTAACAAACCCATTTTAACATGGGGAGGGGGAGGGCTGGGTTAAGTATTGTGTAATTTCACCTAACAAAGTAATAAACAAAAGATACCGTAAAAATTGAACTTAACTTGTAAATCATATCTGAAAAATAGCACGGCCCTGGTTCATAAACTGCCGAAATACTCTTTTATCTCTTGGGTGAGTGAAGGAGAAATCCTTCTAGACTGTGATAATTTTAATATTTGTCTGAATCTGAAGTGTTCCTTTTTGTGGGGAGATTTATTTTCCACAATTAATCGAGGAGAGAAAAGGATACTTCTGCAGTTTACAGAATCGTTTCCCCCTTTTTAGATAGTATTAAACTCCATTTTTGTACTGTATCTGATGTTTGTAAAATTGTATGGTGAAAGTACACAATAGTTAACATATTAAATTGTGGAAAATCCATCTCCTTACAAAAAGGACTTACGTTGTAATATTTAGTAATAATAACAACACCTAATTACTTTTTGTTTTGTAATATTTAACTTGTTTGTGGCCGGAATCATCCCGCATCATTAAGTGAGATGATGTCTTCATCTAAACGTAAGCTTGGTATGGATGGACAGAAGCGAAACATTTTACTGATTAGGAAGAAGGGGTCGATTTGGTAAAAAATGGAATAAATAAGGTTTTTGTTCGAAGACGTTATTTATGTAGCGTAAAGAAAGTACTAAGAAGTCGTGAATAGTGAACACTAACGGTAATGTTATGATGCGAATTCTAGCAGATAATTTATTCAAGAAAGTGAACCTAAAGGCTTCCATATCCGGAATAATATTTAGATTTTAATTATAGCTGACTGCGTCATATAGAAAGTGACCTTACGAGCTACCGTAAAAGTGTTGTAAACAATGGAAGTTAAGGCTGCGCTTGCTGTGACGAAGTCATGTGTTCACAAAAGATGTTGAAGTCTTTAAAATGTCATGAATGTGCGTACTTGAGGGAAGTATGTACGAAACTAAATATTGATAATAATTTATAATTTGAAAAAATGGAATAATTGGAATTAAAATTGCATAGAACTTGAAATTAGTGGATCGAGGACGCCATTTTGAATCTAGTTTGGTTAAAAGTTGAGGCGTTCGTTTATTGAGTCTGAAATTCCAGAATGTGAATAGATTTAGGTTAAACAGTAAGAAATCGTTAGGCTAATACTCTGTATCCTCTTATTCGTGTAAACGAAGGGAGTGTTTCTTATTCAGTTTATAAAACCAATGTTACAAGTAGAATGTTTTGATGATTTTAAATTGAAATAATAATCGGTGTTTCAAATATTAGTTCCTTATATAATATTATCTACGGTGTGTAGAAGTTGCGTGGTAGGATATACAATGTTAGGGGCAAAATAAGTATGTTAACATCTGTTTCTATTACGTTTTGGGGAGGGTCAGACATAAGCAGCTAATAGTATTTAATGTTTAAGGATGATATTAACTGAAAGTTTCTTGAAACATGCTCGAATGAAGTAAATGAATGACGTAGTGAGTTTCGTAGCCTATGATGCATGTGTTTATATTCTTACTATAATCAAAGATACAGGGGAAACAGTCTACTTTATATATATATATATATATATATATATATATATATATATATATATATATATATATATATATATATATATATATATATATTGTAAGAAAAAAAAAGAAAGTGATACATACCGTTGCTGTTGCCGACCTTCAAGTGGGGTGGGGAAAACACCAACAAGAGCAGAGATAAAGAAGTGATATTTATATGTGTTAAGATGGGGGTGGCAGGTTGTTACAAACCTATAAATAGAGGTTCTACCTCACCGTGTGGTGTTGTGTTCTGATCAGTTCAGTTGATGAGAGCTGAAGTATTATTGTGTTCCAGAGCTTGGAGGAGACCAGAATTAGTACAGAATTCGACTCACTATAGACCAGACACTGGATCGTTACTCCTGCAGAGAAATCCGTTCTCTGCCCCATTACATATTGTTACCAGACCTATTGGTTGGGTCGCTAAGGGAGCAATTCCTTTTGCAATCCACCCCCAACTGCTGCCTCGGCCCCTTTTCAGGGTATTGACTTTGAAGTGGATCTTTTCTTACATAGGGATTTATTCCCACAATATATATATATATATATATATATATATATATATATATATATATATAGAGAGAGAGAGAGAGAGAGAGAGAGAGATAGATATAGAT
The DNA here is from genome assembly GCA_963556195.1 of Sepiola atlantica. Taxonomy (NCBI): domain Eukaryota; kingdom Metazoa; phylum Mollusca; class Cephalopoda; order Sepiida; family Sepiolidae; genus Sepiola; species Sepiola atlantica. The sequence goes on along the minus strand of OY744532.1, from coordinate 28,179,326 downwards.
ATATTTTTTAAATTAATTAATTTATAAACCAATTTATTGTATACAGATTTTCATAATAAATTTATAAATTTTCTTTTTTCGTGCACAGAAGTTACAAACGGACGCGCGTTTCTGGCAATAAGCCGTCATCAACATGCTTCACCTTCGATGTTAATATTCGTAGACTAGCGCTCTAACCACTAGACAAGAATGACCTGTCCATTTGTGCACGACTTTCTATCGCCTATAATGTTACGTAGATTATTTGCTATTTTTTTGTTTTTTAGTGATAGCGACCGGTGTTCTTACGGTGTGCGTGCTTATAGCCAGAAACGCGAGTCTAACTTTTGTGCACGCAAAAAGAAGTAATTTGTAAAGTAATTATAAAAATATAATATATTGGTTTACACAATAAATTGCTTTATAAATTAATTAATTGAAGCAATATATATATATATATATATATATATATATATATATATATATATATATATATATATATATATATATATACAATTGATGACTCGTTTGAATGAGGGCGAATTAAAATAAGGTCAAATGCGCTTATATGCATATTCTTAAAAAACAAACAAAAAAAACCCCTCAGGGTAGCGAAAAAAAACGCACTGTAAGAACACCGGTCGCTATTACAGAAAAAAACAATAACAAATAATCTACGTATATATATATATATATATATATATATATATATATATATATATATGGACAAATATTTGACATAAATGTCTGAAGAAAGAGATTGTTTTATGTAACTTTTTAAGAAATATATTCCGGTCAATAAAATAGAGGAAATAGACTGTACTGTATAACACCCTTATATATATATATATATATATATATATATATATATATATATATATATATATATATATATATATATATATATATATATATATGCGAAACTTTTTTTCATTCATCTAGTATAACCATCAAAACGGGTTAGTGCTATTTAAATCAATAATACAACATACTATTGTTAAATACTGTATATATATATCGTTGCGATGAAATACATAAATAATTCTTTTCTATGCCTAACTTGCATAACTATTTTTTAAACATTTCATAATTAATTAATGTTTGGCGTTATTGATTCGTAATTTTAGCGTTCTGTTTATTCTATATATATGCAATATTTTTGTCGAGATTAACAGTGATTCATAAAAGTAATTTAATACAAAAAGGATAACTTATTTAACATTTCTTAAAATAGTTTTGATTCATTTTTAGAGAAAAATATACTAGGCATAAGAAATACTTCTGAAAGGGGGAAAGCTGACTTACTCCACCCCCTCTCTCTGTCTCCTGTTAACGACTCCATATAAAGGTAGGTGGAAGCATGTCTGACTACTTCCTCCCGTTAGAGGCCGACGTCACATATTTTCATTGTTTTTAATAAGTAAATTTATATTTCTGAATTTTTAGAGATGAGGATTGATGATTTGTATAATTTTGGTTATTCGGTCTACATTTCTCATCTTAAGTGTTATCGTCACAACGTTTCGGCCGCTGTAATCTCCGACCTTCTTCATGTGTATATTTTCGAACTCGGGAATATTTCTGTCGAACTCGTTAATCTGGACGGAATTTCGAACGGAACCCTTTATTTAATCCACGAGTTCGAAGAGAAACATCTGAAGAAGGCCGGAGGTTGCAGCGGCCGAAACGTTGTAATGATAACACTCAAAATGAGAAATGTAGTCCGAATAACAAAAAATGATACAAGTCAATGTATGTGTGCTGTAGAAATGTATATGTTGATAGGACACTCCGATAAGGCTTACATTTTTAAAAGGATGTAAAGACACCATTGAAATTCCATCTGGGGTTAACTAAGGACAACTATTGGTTAGGGCCATAAAAAACTGAAATATATTAGAACGTAACGAAACGAAATTAATTTTTATGAAATAGATTTTCTTCGTTTCATAAAACAAAAATAAAATTAAACACAGAAGAATGAATTCAGTGAAGAATGTATTTAAAAGAAGCTTTAAACATTTAAATAATTATTTTTATAGGTATTTTGAAGATTTAAAATAATTAAATTAAATTCGTTTCGATTCGTTGAAGCAATTTGCAGTTTTACAGCTGTCTGTAAGAAACACAGCATCAATAAGCAGTTAAAAACACCATCGCTAACAGTTTTTTTTGTTTAACTCGTATTGCAAATGGGATTATTAACTTTTCTTTTCAAGGCGAATATATATATATATATATATATATATATATATATATATATATATATATATATATATATATATATATATATATATATATATATATAGTAGAGAATGGTAGTTTGCTTGAAGCATTGCTGGGTATAGTAGTAGTAAGTTTTTGAAAGGCTGTGGGCAATGCAATTCCGGGTAAGATGCAAGTTGTAAGGAACAAAAACAATAACAATAAATCGAATACGATATAAGACTTACTATTTATTTTTCCTTTTTTTTTCTTACATAACAGCAAGAGTGTTTTATATATATATATATATATATTAGTAAATGTTTCCTCTATTTCTTTGACCATTATAGATTTCGAATCAAAACCTTCATATTCCTGATCCGTAAAATATGCGTTCGTTTCGTTCCCTTTTTAAAAATTTCTTAAATTTTTTCCGAGTAAGCGGCTTTACACAGCACGGACATTTAAAGAGGAGGTAGCAGGCATTTTTACTCTCATGCTGATGTCTACTCCCACAGCCCCATAATAACCGGAGACTGTTATTCATGAGATGATGTTTTTGTATAAACACCGTTAGTGTTTCATTTTTCACGCGACTATTTTTCTCTTTAATCTACTATACATTTTCAACCTAAATAACGCTCCCTAGAAATACACTTTCATTCTTCCAAGCCTGCTGACTGTCTATTCCATATACTTTTTTTACACATTCCAGATTTGAGGAATAAAGGAATATTGGATTGCATGCCAAAAAACACGGAACAACATCGTAGATACTGAGAATATTCATCCCTTTTTACTTCTTTTTTCTAATCCTATTACTTATGTGACACCAACAATATTAACTATTTATTAAAATTTATACTTTTCATCTGACCTATGTGATTTTTAGGGGCTGCATAGCTACTAAAATGATGGAAAGTAAATTCCAGAATATCGATCGGATTGTCCAAATAGCTATTAACGAAGAAATGGCAGCCTACGTCGAACGATTAAAAATGGCGACTTTTGCCAGACGTGTAATGCGTATGTTACTTATTTTTGAACTTCACGTAAGTAGTTTTTGACATTAAAAAAGCGCGTTATTCCAAGGACCCTTACCGTTAACAATTTTGGATTTGAAATTATTTTATGCCTATTGGTAATTTCTTGGGTTTGACGACTACTATTCTCACCTAGATTGTTGTATTAACAACGTTTCTACCTATATAATGTTAGACCTATTCAGATTTTTTTAAGACTTATTCGTCAAATCGGTACATTTGTAGACTGCCACCAAAATATGAGATTTTAACCTAAGAGTTAACATAAGAATTATTTGAGAATTTATAGTGGAGAATATGTTTCGCATATAACTGTAATGTAAACGGATCCCCTACTTTCAAGCTATTAAAAAGGTACAATATCGGGTTATAAGTTTTTTTTTTATAAAACATCGTTTTATCTGAGTAAAATAAGCTGTTCAAGAGAAATGCCGAAGTCCATTTCACTCAAAATAATTTGGGTGACTGAAATAGGAATTATTAATGCTTATTCTTATATCGTTTTTGTCATCGGTTAGAGTTGGGTTAGGGTTAGGGTTAGGGTTAGGGGTATCGTTCAAAAGAAACATTTGTTTGTTCCTAGTCCAGAGTCGTATGCTCATCTGAGGCGGTCATGATAATGAAATTAAATACCTCGCTGATAAACACCAAACATGAAATAATAGCCATATGTAGGCATAGAAGAAGGTACAACTATGACCAATTTGTTAAGCCAAATAATAGACCTCCACCCACCATCTCCACATCTACTCAAAATGTCTCTCCTCTTACTCCCATGAGAGATTTTTTCTCCTACTTTTACCTCCCGTTTACTCCCCTTTTTACCTCCTCTTTATCTTACCTGTATTGATAATTTAATCTGAATACCCGAAACTTTACTCCTCTCCGTGCTAATATTTAGCATACATGACACAAGGCTAGTCCTATCCCTATGTTTAAAACTTACTTTCCATTTAAAGGCCATAGGTTTGGGGGACCTTTCCACTGTGTTTTTTGTTTCACTGCTATTTCCCACTGAGCTTTTTAATATGAATTTTCTAAAATTACATTTTTAATGAAATAGATAATAGTTATAAAATTAAAATTAAAAAAAAAAATTATATAAAGATAAAAATATTTCAATTTTTTTTTCAAACTTTAAACTATGAAGAGATCACTATGTTATAATTCCGATATAGCTTTAAGCCCTTATTAATCTACCTATAATCATTTTAGCATCTTATTAATTCTCACTTACGTATTGCTTTATATTGTATAGGGTGGGCAAAAATAAGGGTCCTATTTTTAAAAATTCATAACTTTTTTATTTATTTATTGATTTTTTTTTTTTTTTTTAGAATAAGTAAAGGACCCCTTCCGAAGCAAGCATGAGCCGTATTAGCCCTAAGGAACGTACCCTCATTTAGAAAACATTATTTTTGCTTAAAAAACTCAAAACAGTGTAAAAAACAATACTTTAGTTTTTGTAAGTTTTAAGAAGTGTTTTTCGGCTAAAATTTGTTTTGTTTATTTCAAAAAATCTCGGAAGGGTCAGTCTACACACACATAAAGTTTGGTGAGTTTAACTTTTATTTTGTGGAAGTTATTCAAATTCAAGTTATTCAAATTTAAAGATAGGACCCTTATTTTGGCCCACCCTGTATAACCTTTTATTATATCTGCTGTGCCTTATTACCACTCCATACATAATTAGAACCATATACTTAAAATAAATAATATTTCTCTTGATTATCATAAACAACCTACTACTAATTTCTTCTGTCAATAGCTTAGTTATCCTATAATCAAACACTTCATCCAGTTAGACATTAATTCTCTGACTTAGGATGAATAGTTTTAGAATTACCTTTTAAATTATAGCAATAATATTGTTTTATAAAGAATAGAATTAAATATTTTATAGAGTTGCTTCCCCTTAACTAATGTTTTTTTTTTAGAGTTTCGCTTTTCGTTTTCCCTTTCATTTCTAGAATCACTTTTTTACTGCCTTGTATTGCCTGTGATTATTTACTTCCGGATTATTGCTCTTTGACCTAACGGGCGCCTCTTAGCTATACAGAAGCAATCATTAATTTCCACCATTCATCGCTAACATGGTGGTGTGGTGCTATCTACCACAGGTCTGTGTGATGTGTAAAGTGGTGTTGCTGTGTGTAGAAGTGGTGGCATATACTTCTCACATACCGCCAGCTAATCCTTGCACGAAAAGGAAGCCGAGTGTGTAAGTCTGCTGGTATGTAACTTCTTCAACGACTCTGGCCAAACCTCCCCGTGGTACACCATGGATACTGAGCGCCTTGCGGTCCCAGGCTAATTTGCTAGAGATCTCGGAGTAGATTGGAGCCCTAGACGTGCAGTGTGCAGGGCTCACTGGTATGTGAACACGTAGCGACACTCACCAATCCAATCCCGACCACATGACGTGTGGCAAATGCTATTTTTAATAGCCAGTCAACACCTGGGTGACAGCAGTGTATGCGGCAACTCACAGGTAATATGTGCAACCACATCAGCCCTAGTTAATGGGAACGGGGGAGGTCTTGGACTGCCAAAAGTCTTCAGGTTGGTGAAGGATAGGCATCCAGCCGTAAAACTGCCCTTACAACTATGTCTCGTCGAAATACGACCAGACAATCAGGCCCCACTCTTAGAGGATTAATTTCTGCCTGATTCAACAAATAAATCGGTTGTCGATGATGATGATGATGATGATGATGACGATGATGACGACGACGACGACGACGACGACGACGACGACATGGGAGCAGTTATGAGGATGTTGAATGTTTTTATATCTGGTTTTGACCTGCATTTTCTTCATGGTAGATAGACACCGACATATCTGCCCTTTGTTTATTTGTAATATCGCTTATGCGTGGAACTTGAATGTTACACCAAAAAAACGTGCCATACTTTGAAGGTTTTTTTTTTCAAGAAAAAAAGTTTTTGTTGCATGAAAAAAAAAAAACTCTTCAAAACTCCTTCTCAAAATGTATTCAATCTTTTAAAAACGTTTTCAAAAATATTTGAAAGAATCCTTTTATTAAATCACTTGATGTCGTACCCATCTTATAAGAAAACAATTCTTTTTGAAAAACCTGGGTTTCAGGGGAAATTGACTCTTAGTTGAACATATTGAGAAAATAAATCATTTTTGTAAATAAATTAGTATTCTAAATATGTTTTATTTTATTTGTTTAAGTAATTCATTAACATGGCTGAAAGAAATGCCCCCTCCTTTGACTGAGGACAGAAAAAGTAGGATATTTTGACCACAGGGAATCAACAGAAGAAATATTTGCGAGAAACAAGGTACAAAAAATCATTCGATATTTGTATCTGGATAAATGTTTGGGTAAGGGTTAATGAAGAGCCTGCGTTATTATTTTTTTCATTAAAAAATGTATTACTCGTGGCACATACGAAGGGTTTATAGAAAGGTTTGCGATGCCATTCTAAGAATACTACACGCCACTGTGAATACTAGTGCCATAAATTGTCAAATAAAAAACGCATACTCTTCAAGTTAAAGTGTAGTATCTGTTCCGATGGATACTGCACCCCATAGACTGGTATTGTCTTGGCCTTCGGGGCTTGATTCACGCCGGTCTATGAGTCTGTCCTGTGCAGTTCTAGGAGGTCCACCCTCCCAGGATTTGCCTTCCCTCTTTGGGGAGGAGTAAGTTTATTGCTTACTGCCTGAGGCACCCCTACCGGGGAATGCCGACGGGGCTGCCCAGGCAATTTTTAATGGCCAGAGCGCTCACCTTCTCGGGCGCTGGCTTTCAAATCCCACTTTCTGACCTTGTGTCACATACACCTATTGTGGGTAGGCGTTAAATACCGGCCTTTTGGCTAAGATCAAAGTGTAGTATCTGTTCCGATGGATACTGCACCCCATAGACTGGTATTGTCTTGGCCTTCGGGGCTTGATTTACGCCTGTCTATGGGTCTGTCCTGTGCAATTCTAGGAGGTCCACCCTCCCAGGCTTCGCCTCCCCTCTTTGGGGAGGAGTAAGTTTATTGCTTACTGCCTGAGGCGCCCCCACCCGGGAATGCCGACGGGGCTGCCCAGGCAATTTTTAAACCCCACTTTCCCGACCCGACCTTGGGTCACATCTTACTTGTGGGAGTAAGATAAAAACTGGCCTTATGCCTAACTCCTGGAGAGGAGTAAATCAATACTCTTCAAGCCTCACACTAACTGTAAGTCCTGGTGGCTAAACCAGGCGGAAACAGTACGCGCGCACTGGTTGAACCGTTTAATTTTGAGTGACTGTTAAAAGTCAATGTCACTCGATCAATAAAACAAAAATGAATCAATATGTATTTATAAAAGTTACGTATAGGCGGGAAACACAGACATACAAAAAGAAAACTGAAGGAATAAGTCGTGTAAAAACAAGTTAACAGTAATGATATTAATCTCTGTCCTACTAGTAAAGATGAATGAAAACAGAAAGCATTTTGGTGCAATTTTACTTATAGGCCAATCAAGTTAATTGTTTTCATGTAAAAGCATTATTTTGTACTTACTCAGTCATATTTTATCTCTCACGCCCCGAAAAAGAATTTTAAAATATCGAGCAGAACTTTAATTAGAACGATTTTTACATTTCCATAAGGGTTATATGAACTGGCGAGTGTGCGATTTTCGGAGTGGCCGGTTAGTGACCGGTTAGCTAACTAAGGGCAGATAAGTGTCGCGAAATTGGGTCCCCTAGGTAGGCACGTGTGACCTAATTAGTAATTTTGATTCAGGAACAATAAACTGGGTGCCGTTTTCAGGCAAATAGCAGAACGGTACCCAGTTACCATGTAACTATGAAAAAAGAAAAAAAAACCCAAAAATTATATCGTGGAAAGTATCCCGTTAAACAAATTAAAAATAATTTAATTTTCTATTTTTTTTATTTATTACATATATATTTTTGTATCCATATTTGGTCGCTGTTTTACCATGTAAATATGAAAAAAACAAAAAAAACAATAAAGTTATATCGTGGAAAGTATCCCGGTGAACAAAGTAAAAATAATTATTTAATTTTCTATTTTTTAATTTAATAAATATATATTTTATTATTATTGCTTATGTGTTTCTTTCTTTTTATTATCCTAACAATAAAAACGGAGTTAATGCCCTTGTCTATTCTCACAGCCCAAAATGTCGGCTCGGGCACAAATACAGGTTGAACATCGAAATGAAGAAATCGTTCTAATTAAAGTTCTGCTTGATATTTTAAAATTCTTTTTCGGGGCGTGAGAGATAAAATATGACTGAGTAAGTACAAAATAATGCTTTTACATGAAAACAATTAACTTGATTGGCCTATAAGTAAAATTGCACCAGCATTTTATCTGTGAATATGAGTCGTTGTACGCGACCTTGTACTGAATTGACCTCCCGTATCGGAGGAAAGCGGAAGTTAAATGAAAGGAAAAAAGAAAGTTGCCTGGGGTTAGAGGTTAGATCGCTGAATAAAATGACAGAAAGATACACTTGAACACAAATGCCAAACATCAAATTAGTCAACTTACGACGTAGATCGCATATATGCGTAAGCAGTATATAAGGCACCTTATGTTAAATTAAATTAACTTGAAATAGTGTTTTAATCTCACTGTTAGTATGGGAAATAGGCCCAACTTTATAGATATACAGATAACCATACGACGTGAATTTAGAGTAATCTCCCTGGCTACGTGTTGTATTTTATTTATCTTCCTCCCACAAGGTAAGATGGGACACAAGGTCGGAAAGTGGGACTTGAAAAGCCAGCACTTGAGAAGGTGAGCACTCTGGCTTACAAAAAATGCCTGGACAGCCCCGTCGGCATTCCCCGGTAGGGGCGCCTCAGGCAGTAAGCAATAACCTTACTCCTCCCCAAAGAGGGGAGGCACAGCCTGGGAGGGTGGACCTCCCAGAACTGCACAGGACAGACCCGTAGACCGGCGTAAATCAAGCCCCGAAGGCCAAGACAATACCAGATAATGGGGTGCAGTATCCATCGGAACAGATACTACACTTTGATCTTGGCCAAAAGGCCAAGAAGCCGAAGTCATTTTATTTACCTCCCTAGGAGGTTAGGGACAAGGCCAGTTTTATCTTACTCCCACAAAGTAAGATGTGACCCAAGGTCGGGTCGGGAAAGTGGGACTTGAAAAGCCAGCGCCCGAGAAGGTGAGTACTCTGGCTATTAAAAATTGCCTGGGCAGCCCCGTCGGCATTCCCCGGTAGGGGCGCCTCAGGCAGTAAGCAATAAACTTACTTCTCCCCAAAGAGGGAAGGCAAAGCCTGGGAGGGTGGACCTCCTAGAACTGCACAGGAAAGACCTATAGACCGGCGTAAATCAAGCCCCGAAGGCCAAGACAATGCCAGTCTATGGGGTTCAGTATCCATCGGAACAGATACTATATTTTGATCTTGGCCAAAAGGCCAAGAAGCCGAAGTCATGTTTAGATAGGAATTTTGAAACATACTACCAATTGAACGCGATTATTCGGATAGGAGGAAGAGGATATTTTATATTTAATCCGATCAACAGTTTTCGTTTTGATTGCTAATGTCATAGAGTTAATCAGAAGAGATATCCCTCTCTCAGTCACATATACTCTTCCTCCTAACACATGCCCTTCATTAACCCATACCCCAACCCTAACCCGGGTAAATACAGAATACAAATATCGAATGATTTTTTTATATTCTGTTTCTCGCAAATTTTTCTATTGATTTCCTAGGATCAAAATGTTCTATCTTTTCTGTCCTCAGTCAAAGAAGGGGGTATTTCGTTAAGACATGTTAATGAATTACTTAATGAAATAATAAAAAAAAACATATTTAGAATACTAATTTATTTACAAAAATGATTTTAACGATTCAACTAATTACAATAGAATGCATTTCAGTTTCATAGAAAATAAATGAGCCATTTCACTGAATTACTCCGTGAAATAAAATGGCCATTTAGAACAAAATATTATGTACAAAATAACGTTCATGGTAACATTAAATCGACTAGAATGCATTTCGATTTCTTAGAAAACAAGTAAACCATTTCAATGAATTTTGTCGTGAAATAAAGCTCGTATTTAAAGCAAATAATTTATTTACGAACTAACAAGGCAGTTAATTTAAAGTGTGTGTGTTTGTGTATGTGTGTGTGTGTTTGTGTATGTGTGTGTGTGTGTGTATGTATGTGGTGGAAATGGCATAGTGTAATGGTTACAGAAGTGGATTATGAGCACAGTGTTCCGAGTTCGTTCTCTTTGGGCTATTGCATTAATTTCACCAATTCTCTTGGGAAACGTATGGATCTATCTATCTCCCTTCCAGGCATGGATAAAATAGTAGACTCGAATTAAACCAAATATTGGTTTAATTCGAGTCTATACTATATTTAATTTCATAATGCTTATCCGGCATTATTTCCCGTCGTTATCGACTCAAGAAATGCACAAGTGTGGTTCAGTTTGAGATTGCGTAACACTTGCTTCACTATAGACTATTCCCGTAGGCTTCCATTATTCATTGATACCGAAGGCCCCCCCCCCAAATATATGTATGACGAGACAGATCTATAGATATGAACAGAGATAGAAATGAATATATATATATATATATATATATATATATATATATATATAATCTCCGAAACAGTTACATGGTAAACAGCTGATGATCCCCGTGTTAATATTAGACGCGTAAGGTCTCCTGTTTTTGTTTTACTGTTAGATACTTAACCCCCCTTCTTTTTTATTTTATTTATTTATTTATTTTTTTATTTACTTATTTTTATATTTATGAATTTCCCAACGAATGTTAAGTCTGCAATATCTTGGATTTAGTTAGTTTCTCTGGGAATTAAAACTGCATTTTACTTTTCTTTTTTGTTGTTGTTAAAATGACTCAAAGCTTCGTTAGACTATATATATATATATATATATATATATATATATATATATATATATGTCGATAGATAGATAATTATATGATTAACTAATGGAAACATTAACAAAACTAAAAGTTGTCCTTCACGCATGCACATCTCCGTACGAAAGAAGGAAAGTCAACGTGTCTCCTTTTGTAAACTGTGAGACACCAAGACGACCGCCATGTTTTTAACGTCCACAACATAACAAAAGATTGCTAGGTTACGACCCGCATGTGTGAGTCGAGCCACGAGTAGACTCCACGACGAGTGGTTTATATATGCAGACGAGAGATAAGATTAAAAGTATGACGAGCTTACCAGGAAACTCCCATATATAGAACCAATGGTGAGTCTATGAGTTGAGAAGGGGGTACTTATCTTACTTTTTATATTCTTAGAGTAATTATTTCCGATTTTCGAGGAAAAATCTATTGTGTTAAAAGAATAACCGTAGTTTTTTTTAATTTGATCTGTCATCGCCAGCAAGTATCCAGTCGGTACAGATCACACATAACGGTCCGGAACTTTTCATTCTAATTTCAGATGGGTCAACCGGCCCTCGGTTTGCAAGACAACTAGGAACGGGTTATATATACAGAACCTGGTATTCCCAAATGGACACCCATCTGAATACTGACCAGCCTTAACGCCGTTGAACTTCACTGATTTTACAGGAACCAGTGTCACTATTATTATTATTATTATTATTATTATTATTATTATTATTATTATTATTTTCGTTTTACTTTTGTTCACCCCAAACAAGGCGTGTTGCCACTGGGGCTACTATGATAGGGTCCAGATTTATAGGAGCAAGCGTGGGGGGGGGGGCGAGTTGGACAGAAAGATGTTTGTTCACATTATATTTAAATTTCTGCACGTTTGTACGGTCAAATAACCATTGAGCCGGGAGAGAATTCGAAAGGCGAGCGATCCTCGAAAAGAAACTCCTATTAAGAGTAAAAACGTCTGGCATTTAGGAACTTCTATATTGAACAGGTGTTGGGGTTTTTCGAGTTGAATGGGTTGAGTGAATTTTCGTTGAGGGAATACAAGTGCAGTAAGTTCGTTAGAGCATGTTTCGTGGAAGTACTTGTAAAAAAAAAACAAACACAGGGATGAATCAGTACGGCAATGAGACAGGGACTGAAATTCTTTTTTTGGACCTTGTCCAAGACGGAGAGGCGATTAGTTGGTGCACCGGCCCGGATATGGCAACTTTTCTCGGTCTTGTCCTTCGGGGCTTGATTTACGCCGGTCCATGGGATTGTCCTGTGCAGTTCTAGGGGGTCCACCCTCCCAGGCTTTGGGGAGGAGTAAGTTATTTGCTTACTGCTTGAGGCGCCCCTACCGGGGAATGCGGACGGGGCTGCCCAGGCAATTTTAATGGTAAGAGTGCTCACCTCTCGGACGCTGGCTTTTCAACCCCCACTTTCCGACCCGACCTTGGGTCACATCTTACTTGTGGGAGTAGGATAAAACTGGCCTTGTGCCTAACTCCTGGAGAGGAGTAAATAATACTCGCAGATTTGAGAGGTTTTCTAGTCCGATAGAAGGAACCTACGTTCTTTGCAGCAGACTTGGCAATATCTGCTGTGTACTTATTCCAACTTATGCTTCTTGAGAATGTCACACCGAGGATTTGAACGTTGGTCTCTCGGGAAGGGTTGCAATCGGCATGACAATCGGTGGTTGGAAGGAGTATCCGTTGTGGTTAGGGTTAAAACCAATACCAAAACTGAATTTACATTTTTAAGTAATTTGGGGACGATAGCAAATTTGAAAAAAAACAAAAAAACTATGCGAGAATTGTTTGACTTGATAGTATTTTTTAAGATTTAGAAAACGTATATTAAAACAATTAGTTTACTTGTATATCTCAGCGTGGAGAAATATAAAAAACATTCTCGTCAAATACTTTTCAAGTTTATCCCCCCGCCCGTTCCAAACTAGGCTCCAAGCTCTCCCCCAACACACAGTTACGAAGAGCTAGACACATCACTGTATATAAGCGCTCTCTCTCTCTCTCTCTCTCTCTCTCTCTCTCTCTCTCTCTTCTATGTGTGCCCTATTTTAGATCTAACCATTTACGACAAGACCATGGCTCGCCTTTCATTAATGAGCTATCGCCGATATCGGAGTGGCAGCACTGTTGAATAAGCTATAAATAAATCAATACTTGACGGGCTCCCTGCGAAAGTAGGGTACGGTACAAGGCCGATTTAAAAAGGAGAGATTCGGTGTTTGTATACGTCTGATATAGGCACAAAAATAACTACAACTCAGTTTTTTTAAATAGGAATCAAAGGATTAAATGCTTAGGCACAATGCTCATTATGAAATAATTTAATAATTTAAAAAAATAACCGTATACTATTCACTGAATACAAGTTGTTATTTCATTAACACTGCGAATACTAAATCCCGTAATGAGCGTTGCAGTTGCAGATGCGTGGGTTTTTAAAAATGTTATATTAATTGGCCCACATTTAGATCAAAAGAAGGCGGCTGGCTAGCGAATTCGAGAGATCAACATCTGTCAACTTCCGTCCTCCTTTCTAATTCTACAAGTTCGCCGCAACAGCGGAATAAAAAATACACCATTATATTTTATGCTTAAGTAGGTGTCGTCATTCTTTTAAATACACCAGCAATATACAACATAGATCCTTGAGCATTTGAACTTGACAGATGTCAGTTTTCACATTCCCATAACTTGCGACCGTATCCATTAAGCAAGTAACTCTCCTTCATATATAGTTACGAATAACAATTGTGACATTTCCATTTCTACGCGGATAAAGTATGGCCAGAAAATGATGAAACCGAATGTTTATTTCAACTAGCAAAACATAATTTGCCAATATAAAAAAAAATATAGTCATCGGATCGACAAACACTTTAATAGTCATGATATATTTTCGATAAAGATCAGCATTATTTCGATTGCCCAAGTAATAATTTGACAGAACATATACACATATACAATAATCATTCGTTACGGTTATGTGTACCAGTCCATAAACAAATATTTGCCCCTCGCGAAATAAGATAAATTTAGTAACGTTGATAGAGTATTTTCTACAGTGCTTTATGTATAGAAAATGAAGTGTAGTATCTGTTCCGATGGATACTGCACCCTATAGACTGGTATTGTCGTGGCCTTCGGGGCTTCATTTACGCCGGTCTATGAGTCTGTCCTGTGCAGTTCTAGGAGGTCCCCCCCTCCCAGACTTTGCCTCTCCTCTTTGGGGAGGAGTAAGTTTATTGCTTACTGCCTGAGGCGCCCCTACCGGGGAATGCCGACGGGGCTGCCCAGGCAATTTTTAATGGCCAGAGTGCTCACCTTCTCGGGTGCTGGCTTTTCAAGTCCCACTTTCCCGACCCGAGCTTGGGTCACATTTTACCTTGTAGGAGTAAGATAAAACTGGCATTGTGCCTAACCTTACGCCGTGGCAGTAAACCGTTGGGGAGAGAGACCTCCTTAGTCCTGATCGACAACCTTCCTAGAGTTGGAATCTCGAACAAAATATCCGGTTTGCAAACCTACAATTGCTTAAGGAGTAGATAGGTTCTGCCTATCGCCGGCCCTTGCACTCCTTCCTTGTCTATTAGTCAGGCGTAGAGGTAACAGCGCTGGGACGCCTGAAAACACCCAATGCCTAGCCTTGTTTCCTAACTAGGTCAATGAACGCAGTTTTCTTTCTCTCTATTTGGGCAACTCGGGGAAATTTTTTTCGACACTAAATCTTACATTGCCAATCTGGGTCTCTCTTGTTCCGACAGGTTGAGGGTACAGGTTAAACAGCTTGTCTGGTTGCTGTTTCCGACTGATAGGAAGGAGCTCAAACTCTTGGGTAGCGTCAAGAACGGCTGATCCATCATCAGTTGCATAATACCGTAGGTAGTTGTATGTGCCATGTCGCGCATGGAAAGGGACCCTGCAATTATCTCCGGTGGGCTTTCTCGAGGCCACAACCCCCATGGACCAGGTCGAGACTAATGGATTGGTTGTGTGAGCTTATTGGCACCAAACAAGTACCCACGTGGCCAACCCACTCTATAATCAAAACAAACATGTCATTACCTTAAGAAGTCGTCCAAAAACTGATGAACCGTTGCTCAAAACAACAAGATACTATGAGCGGGCTGATTTTGAGTCAATCAGAGATCACATCAGTGACGCCCCATGGAGGGAAACCTTCCTACTCCCTGCCAACCAGTGTGCAAACGAATTAACTGAATGGGTCAAAGCAGGCATTGAAGCCTATGTCCCCATGCGAACATTCTTTAGTAAGCCTAACTCTCCTCAATGGTTCACCTCGGAATGTGCAGTTGCCATTTCTGAGAGGCAACAAACATTCCGTAAATTCGGCCGCCATAAGTAAGCTATTAATAGAAATAAGTTTATAGAGTCAAGAAATAATTACAAGGCCGTGATAGTAAAAGCGAAGAGAAAGTATAATGATTTAACAAAAAACGCATCCAGTCACAGAAATTAGGTACTCGTGATTTCTGGAAAATCTACAATAGTGTAGTGAATAATGGTCAATCAACGATTCCCCCACTATCAAACCACAATGATATCCCTTGCACGGCCACTGATAAGGTTGAACTACTTGCCCATCGCTTCGCTTCTAACTCTACTTTGGACTCAGATAACCACTCTCTCCTCAGATTACCTTTACTGACCGAAGCCACACTTGATAACCTGGTCATCACCCCATCCCAGGTCAGAGACATCATAAAAAACCTTGACACCTCTAAAGCTTGTGGACCTGATCTTATACCAGCAATAGTAATAAAGAAATGCTCTGCTGAACTGGCCCCTGCCCTCTCCAAACTCTACAATAAGTGTCTAGCTGAATCTTACTTCCCCGATAGCTGGAAAATTGCCTCTGTGGTACCAGTATACAAGAACTCTGAGAATAGAACCGATCCTCAGAACTATCGCCCAATCAGTCTGCTGCCGATCTTTGCTAAAATCTTTGAATCCCTAATCAATCTAGCGATAGTACGGCACTTAGTTAATGCCAAACTTCTTTCCGACTACTAGTATGGATTTAGACAAGCACGATCTACTGCAGACATCCTAACGGTCATCTCTGAGCGCATGTATCAAGCACTCGACGGGGCAGGATAAGCTAGAGCAGTAGCGCTAGATATATCCAAAGCCTTTGACAAGGTTTGGCATAAAGGGCTTCTCCTGAAAATACGCTCATACGATATTACTGGGCAATTACTTAATATAATTAGATCCTTCCTAGACAAAAGAAAAATCCAGGTTGTCCTCGATGGCCGCTCATCTATGCAACATGACATAAATGCTGGTGTACCCCAGGGATCTATCCTTGGACCCTTGTTGTTCCTGATCTATATAAACGATCTCCCTGATGGCATAGAGTCTGAGATTGGTTTATTTGCTGATGACACCACCCTTTACTCTCGCCATGTTGGTAAAACCGACGCAATCATATCCGAGGCAATGGCTGAATCTTTAGAAAATGACCTCTAGGCTGTAGTGGATTGGGGCCATAAATGGTTGGTAACTTTTAATGCCGCAAAGACAAAGCTCCTTTCCTTCAATAATTACAAGGAACCTTTGCAACCACCGATTGTCATAGCAAATAACGCCCTACCTGAGAGTTCACCATTCAAACTCCTCGGCTTAACCTTCACAGGTCCCATGAATTGTAACAAATACATTGAAGACATTGCCAAGGCTGCCGCAAAGAAGGTTGGCTCCCTCTACCGTGCTAGTAAACTCCTCACACCTGGCATTATCCTGTATCTTTACAAAGCCACCATCCGCCCATGCATGGAGTATTGTTGTCACATCTGGGATGGGGCATCATCTACTAGTCTCTCCCTCCTTGACAAGGTCCAAAAAAGAATCGCCAACCTAATAGGTCCCTCACTGTCAACCAAGCTCCAGCCTCTGTCCCATCGCCGCAATGTGGCATCCTTGTGCTTGTTTTACAAATAATTCAATGAATTGGCTACTCTGGTGCCCCCTCGACGTAAATTCACTAGACTAACTCGACAATCAACTAAATCTCATTCATTCACTGTGGAGGTCCCCAGATGTCGGAGAGGCTTCTACTCAAATAGCTTCTTTCTTCGTACTGCTGGCCTCTGGAACTCCCTTCCTGCCCCCTGTTCCCCCGACAGTACAGTCATGCAGACATTTAAAACTAATGTAAACAGACATCTCGCTGCGCAGATCCCAGTCTAGGTTGACCGCCCCTATCTTCTCCCCTTTTCTTTTTTCTCAGTAGCCCCTTACGTCTACAGTGGCGACCTGCCTTGTTTGGGGTGAACTATGTTAAAAAAAAACCTTCTGGGGAAGTAAATAAATTGCTGCATAGAAAATAAAATTGATAAAAAGATTTATATATATATATAAATAAATAAATATATATATATATATATATATATATATATATATATATATATATATATATATATATATATATATATATATATATATATATATATATATTATGTGTGTAGGTTAAAATAATTAAAAATTTACTAAGATAAGTATATATATATATATATATATATATATTGTATGCGAATAATATAAAATAATACAAAGTGAAACAAAATATAAGAAAAACCCAAAGAAAGCAATTCCGTTTTTCCAGCCTCAAGGGTTGCATCTTTTTTACGAGCACTGATGATACTTATATATATATATATATATATATATATATATATATATATATATATATATATATATATATATATATATATTGAGGTAGGCCGAAACAATCGTATGCGAATAAAAACTGTTTTTGTTTGGATGAGTTTGTAAGAATTTGTTCCCTACAGCAGATAATTGTATTTATCTTGTGGACATTAGTTTCTCTCTGCCCTTTTCTCTTTTCTTTTATTTACCTTGATGTTCTGTTTCTTCCTTTTCTCCTCCTTCCAGATGTGTGTGAGAGACAGACCAGCCGCCGGCGTTCAAAGAGAACACCCCCCTACACACACCGAGTAGAGAGTTTTTCCTTAAGAACTCCGCTCTTTTCTTATTCCCTGTCTTTCTTTTCCTTCCCGATACATGTGTACCGGAAACAAAACAGACAACAAGAACCCCCATATATGACCTTGAGAGACAACCGCTGGTGGCCGGTTTGTGAAATAATAAAAATTAATATTAATTTTAGTTCGCTATTTTCAAGAACTCTGTTCGCACCTCATAGAAGGCTTGACGAAGGGAATGGTCCCCGAAAATTTCCTACAAACTATACCCAAAATACAAAAACAAAAACTGAAATTGGAATTTGCTGTACATTGCTTCTAAAATCGTCCAATAAATTCGGCACGAAATTGTAAGTTGCATGTTTATTTATTTTTTCTTTATTCTCATTTTTTATACACTATTTCTATAGTAAGTCAATTTAATTAGATGATGCAAATAGACAAATCAATACAAACCCCATAGTAAATTGCTATAAATGAATAATATATTTAATAATATTTGCCTCACTTCCACTATTCTTTACGCTGATAAGTATGAATTAATATATTTTATCACATTGTGTGGCATGTTCGTTTTAATATTAATTTGAATACTTATGTAATTGCATTATGTATGTGTGGATGTAATTGCTATATCTTATTTTTGCAAAACTTTATTTCTTATGCTTTTGATGTATGATTTTCTAGTTATTTGTAATATGTGTTTTGACAATTAATTTACTTGTTATTATAATAAGTATAAAATTAATAGGTTTAGCAAATATCGTTTGAATTTTCTAATTAACTGGTAATCTATCGAACCACGGTTAAATAGAGTAGATAGATAATTCTAATTGAGTAAATAGAATATTTAAATTTGAAGTTAGATAAATTTCGTCAGTTCCTTCTCATGCTTGCTTGTAATTGCAATTATGCTTTCCTGATTAATGTATGTAGAAGTTAATATATTGATTCAAAAGTATAATTGCCAGTAAAATAGGTAAATATATATGTGTGTTCTATTGCAAATTGTTTTCTATTTAATCGGCGTATGTAAATATTAATATACGGCGATATGTATATGTATGCGTGTGTGATACTATAGACCGGGGGCAAAGCCCCGAACGGTGTGTGTGCGCGTGTGTGTGTGTGTGGGGGGGGGGGGGTAAATGATTCACTAACTCATACAAAGACGATCGGAAATTGGATGGACAATCAACAAGGAGTAGTCTGTTCTATTGTTCTATTGTCACTTACTAAGACAAAACGACCGAAGATAACATATTTAGGAGTGATAGGGTTTTACAACAATTTTGACGACAATAAGTTAGTTTTACGGCAGGCAACGGTTTGCGGCAAAAAGTTGACGAGTTGGAACTCAGAGTGAAAGATTCAGTCTGGATTCAACTCCGGACGAGATCAGATCGAGCCGAGCAAACGATGAGATGAACTGATCAACCGAGCGGTGGTGCTGGCCTCGACAGACAATTTAATCTTTGTTCACTAAAATGTGGACGTTACTGTTTGGGGTCCCTTTCGGTATCACACACAACCAGAGTACAACTGTTGAAACACATGTATATGAGTTGGTGTTCTTTCTTGTGAATTGCGTTGCTTTTATTTGTTTCGTAAACTTGTAAGCCAGTGCTGTGCCCTCGACGATTCGTTAGTGGATAGACGCCACGGACACACAACGTTGGGGTTGACGGTCGTCGAGAGGAGCAGCATGGTTCTACATGTGCGGTTGGTTTCAACTATGTTTAGCGGACGGAGGTGTGTATGTCAATCTAAGTTGTGCCTTCCTGCTGTGGTATCAGGACTTATGTGTTTGTATTTACGTCTTCTCTGTGTCCGTGTATGTATGAGAGGTAAGAAATTTGTGCGTATTATGACTCGTATGTGTGTATATAGATTCTGTTTATACATGTATATGATTGACGTCTATACTTCTCCAACGTGTAGAAATATTAGAGGAACACCTCCTCCAATATTTCTACACGTTGGAGAAGTATAGGCGTCAATCATATACATGTATAAACAGAATCTACATACTTGATGTAAAAATAGACTGTGAAATATCTCTAAAGCAAAGTTTCGAATATGCTCGTCGAACCCTCTCGATTAGTCTTCTGTCTGTGCCCACTTCTACCTACATATAGATATTAATTTATCTTAATCACATGACGGTTCTCCGGTGGCCGCGAGAATAAGGCAACTGTTTGCAGATTTAGGCTGACTCTGTGAACAGGATTCGCGCCTCCCGACCGTCTGAAATCGTTTCTTTTCTTGCACTGATGAGAGCAATACGCTTGAAACGCTAGCGTCTATAAGTTACACATAATTTAATAGTTATTTATAAATATTATAATAAGCCTCCTTACGAAATTGAAGTCGAGCACTCTCGGGGATGTTAAAAATTGACTGTCAAATATCTCTAAAGCAAAGTTCAAAATACGTTTGTCGAACCCTCTCGACTAGTCTACATATAGATCTTAATTTCCCTTAATCACGTGACAGTTTCCGGTGGTCGCGAGGATAGGGCGACTGCTTGCAGATTCTAAGCTTACTCCGTGAACCGGTTTCGCGCCTCCCGACCGTTTGAAATAGTTACTTTCCTACACTGATACGAGCAATAAGCTTAAAACGCAAACGTCTCTAGGTTATAAATAATATATATATATATATATATATATATATATATATATATATATATATATATAAGCAGCATCTTCTCTTGCAGGCAAGTATTGTTGAATATAAGAGACAACTCATGTCTAGATATCCTTTGGTAGATCCTTTCAATAGTCCGAATCAGGATCTTAGTTTCGGAGGGGAATTGGCTGATAGATTTGCTATAGTTTGGATTTGTATCCCAAGTACTTTCATGGAAAACATGGAAAAACAACAAAAAATAAAATAAAACCCAAAACAATAAGTATCGATGAAGAAAACCAACAGAAGAAGGAACGAAGGAAGGAATGAAAACGCACTGTAGGTGTAATAATAATATTTAATAGGCTTGTGCCATATTAGGCGAATCCTGGGAATTAGTTGCTCATGGGAAGTTGGATGTTATGGAGGGTCGAACGGGCAGGTACAGACCGAATCTGATCTACGAGTAATGTATTTCCGCAATTAATTTGTGGCATGGACTTCAGCAAACGTGGAAAACTGGATATATTGCGTCGCTAATACTACTGATCAAAGAATCGAACGGACGAATACAGCAAAGAGAAGTTGTGATACCAAAAAGCATACTTCCACTACACTGCCAGACAGCTAACCTGTTAGCACTCATTCGACACTCTATCCTGCTTTTAATCATAAACTTTCAACATTAAGAAAGATAACAGACTTGTGAAAGAAATTTATTACGGGACTTGTTTCACAGTTAATAAAGAAACAATTATATAGTTTATATACATCTGTCGTTTGTGTGTGTAATTTCTTATCGCAAGTTATAGTATATAAAGCATATTCGGTATTATTACACTTGCAAATGTCTCGGAAAGTAGAAGGAACCTACGAGTGTTAATGTATTTTCATTATATTAGTTTATACCCACACATTGGGCGTTTTTTTACAGTACTTTGTCTATCGATTTCTATTTTTACCTAGCTTTAAGTTAGTACAGGAAAATATTTGCGAAATTTCGTGGAAAAATACGCTATTTTGTATTTTCATGAGACAGTAAGTAACTACGCTGAATGTATTTACATATGGTATTCACCTAAAAAAAAAATTAGAAGTAATGTTTTTTTACAGCACTTAGTCTATCGATTTCTATTTTTACCTAGCTTTAAGTTAGTACAGGAAAATATTTGCGAAATTTCGTGGAAAAATACGCTATTTTGTATTTGCATGAGACAGTAAGTAACTACGCTGAATGTATTTACATATGGTATTCACCGAAAAAAAACAGAAGTAATGTTTTTTTTTACAGTACTTAGTCTATCGATTTCTATTTTTACCTAGCTTTAAGTTAGTACGAGGAAATATTTGCGAATCTCATGCAAATACTAAGTAGCGTATTTTTCCACGAATCTTGTCTATGAAAATCGAATTAGCGAAGCTAAAACATGATCCGTATACTTCGTGTTATTCATTTGAAGCAACAACTATTTTGATTGTATTTATATAATGGTTTATTTTGTTTTAGGTGACATCATTTGAGCATAAACTATTGTTCGTTTTGTTCAGTTGAGCATAAACACGAATATTGTTTTTCGGATATAAATAGCTGCGAAATAAGACTTTAACTACTGTAAAATTTGAGAAATAATTCAATAAAAATCAAAATCTTTTTACATAATTTTCTGTTTGAACGAATTATGACAAAAGCATAATTTCAAATCATGTTTAGAATTAATGAGATAAGTGGATAAAAATAGGCTTACCATGACGAAAAGAATAATAATAATAATCCAATTGGGACTGCTGCTTATATCCTATTGGTAAAACAACAATGTAATTAGCGGTTTTAAAGGAAACATTTGAGCCTACTATTATGATAGGCACATATTTGTAACAAATAAATACGCTAATATTTCGAATAAGCAACTGTAAATGTTTATATGAAAGCCGACAAAGAGAAGACAATGTTAAAAATGTTTTTTAATTACGTAAGCAGCAGCTGTGTTAGTGATAAGTAAAAATCTGCATTCATTTTCACATTGTTCATAGTTGGAATAAGTATTTTTCGAAAGATTCTGAAGAGAATTACCTTTTAGCGTAAAGAACATTGAGTAAAGATAAAAAGAAGAAATCGCTAATCAGAATCAAATATCGATTTTCCAGGTACAATGCTATATGGGTCTAAAGTCGAAAATTTTAAAGTGTCATGTTTTTTATGATATTCTGGACATAGTTTAGCACTAGAGAAAATCAATAAAGCCCGATATATTAACGTTTAATTCTGATTTATTTGTCTGATTTTAAGGGGAGAACGAATCCCAGCTAATATATTGACCCGTAGTTTCTCTGTATATGCTGATAACAAAACACTCATCACATTTTCCCATTTGAAAATTCAAATATTTCAGATTTGCATTAATTTTGATTTATAGTCATTAGATACCAATTAAGCAAGATTCCCTGTATTTCAATTTCTTCTAAAAAAATCCCTTTAAGCCTTAAATTTTAGACATTTTCAACAATCAAAATCATGTAATGGATTTTGATCAAAATTGGAATAAAGATTCTAGACATAAGATTTAGTATGATTATATCTTTATTATAATTTCGTAAGTGGGCATAAAAACTGGTGCAAAGCTGTTCCTAGCTAGAAATGAATACAAACCAAATCGATAGCAGCAAATACTGTTTTGTTTTATTACTGGTTATATTTCATTTTGATGTCAGCTTTGAGGTTAATCTCTGCTATTATGACTTAAACCGTTTCACGTTTCTATCATGTTTCCACTTTACAATGCGCATTGTCATTCGGACCTTACACCGTTCCTTTCCTTTTATTTGCCACTCTATTCAGCTTTTAAGAGAAACGATTTCACCGGTCGAAAGGAATGTTGTTTAAAAGCTTATCCTGTTTCGTTGCTAACGATATAAAAAAAAACGGAAAACATTATCCCAGATCCAAACTTAAGATATCGACGACCCCCCCCCCCTCCCCCCCGCAGAGGAGGGGGTAACCAAGAGATTATAGCAGGCAATTAAATCCAATCACACCAAAGAGCAGCTACAAAGTTTATTATACCAAAACAAGGAATTCAGAAATGATTTATTATTAAAAAAATAAAATCAAATCATGTGGCGATTATCTTATTCGGGTTTACGAGTATAGAGTGCACAAGGAATGATCCGATCCTTATGAAGAGACCTGGAACCAATGGTATCTCTTAGAAATGGTTTGAAAATATATAAAATTAGGCCTCGGGGAGGGGGGCATTAAATCGGGGAGGGGGGGCAGTGGTATGCAGGGGAGGGGTAGCGGTGAAGTAGCCCCCAGACATCCAAATTGGGTGGGTGGGGGGGGGGGGCATCCAACCAATCATATTCATTTCTCATAATTTTTCTCAGTACTAGAACTAATATTTTAGTCTTTGATGGAATAAAACCAAGAGTTGGCATCATCATCATCATCATCATCATCATCATCATCATCATCATCATCATCATCATCATCATCATCGTCATCGTCATCATCATCATCATCATCATCATCATCATCATCATCATCGTCATCGTCATCGTCATCGTCATCATCATCATCATCATCATCATCATCGTCATCGTCATCGTCATCGTCATCATCATCGTCATCATCATCATCATCATCATCATCATCGTCATCGTCATCGTCATCGTCATCGTCATCATCATCATCATCATCATCATCATCATCATCATCATCATCGTCATCGTCATCGTCATCATCATCATCGTCATCGTCATCGTCATCATCATCATCATCATCATCATCATCATCATCATCATCATCATCATCATCGTCATCGTCATCGTCGTCATCATCATCCTCATCACCACCACCACCACCAGCTATCAGCATCAGCATCAGCATCAGCAGACCTCTGTACGCTACTGATCGAGGGAGGGCGTTGTTGGCCTTTCAATAACGATTTTCTTCTAACGAAACATATTCTTGACCCATTCATACTTACAATGCCATCTAGAACGTTCAATAATCAATCGCATTAGAACTTGCAGTCACCACAATAACGCATCCACTCTATGGGCTTCAATACGTAAAATGTCTTACCAGCGTTTCAAAATTTTACATTTTGTGTGTACTGACATATTTTAGACGTGCCCTCGCATTTCCGTGATAGATCAGTTTGTCACGCTTCAGTTTGAAATAGCATTTGTATTAGTCTGTCAAGCCTGTGCAAAAAAAACATTCGATGCATTACGGTCCTGTAATACTTCAAGCTGAGAACGAAACCGTACTGTTTCAACGACAAACGAACGTTCTCACCATCACGCTATCATCACAAGCTTGCCACACACATAAATAAGCATATCTAAATAAATAAAAAAACCCTGACTTCGCTACCTATTCGGGGTTTCAGTATCGTGATTCGTTAGTTATAATACACAAACCATTGTTTCGTAATAGTATTATATTTTTTTGAAAAATAACATTACAATGGTGGTGTAAAATAAATAAAATTTACTTTAATCTTAGCTTTCGAGAATATACTTCCCATTTTCAAAGAGTGTTTTTCTTTTCTTCTTTTTTTTTCCAAAATTACGAAACAATGGTTTAAAAAATATGTCTAAATACTCTTTCTTATTCAAACCGGCGTCACCTCGCCTACAGACATAACGTGATTTTCTGACCAAAAAGTCCATTTCCATCGGACGATGAAAAAAAAGAAAAAAGAAAAGAAAAACACTCTTTGAAAATGAGAAGTATTTTCTCGAAAGGTAAGATTAAAATAAATTTTATTTATTTTACACCACCATTGTTATGGTTTTTTCAAAAAAAATATAATACTATTACGAAACAATGGTTAAAAAAATATGTCTAAATACCCTTTCTTATATATATATATATATATATATATATATATATATATATATATATATATATATATATATATATAGTAAGCTATGAAAATATATTTATGGCAATTAAGCTACACAGAGGCTCCCGCGTTTCATCGCTGGGGAGGAATCTTCAAGCTAAAATTTAAAACTGAAGATTCCCCCGGGGATGAAATGCGGGAGCCTCTGTGTAGCTTAATTGACATAAATATATTTTCATAGCTTACTACCTAGCTCTACTTACGTATCGAGCACTGTTGAAGTAAATACTGCAAAGTGATACATAAAAAATTATATCTCCTTATAAAATTTTATGTGGATACATGAAATACTAATATATATATATATATATATATATATATATATATATATATATATATATATATATATATATATGATGAACTCAGATATAATTGACATGGAGAATATTCTTAAATAGATCGAGCAGTGATATATATAAAAAGAAATGTAATAATGAAACTTCACTAAAATCTTGGGTTTGATACAGAGATGAAAATTAATTTCAAACAAATTTCCGCTTCAATAACCTATATAATAGCTATAAATAGTTTATTTCTAAGGGCTTTAATCCGTGGAACACATTACCACGGGGCTGCTTCCTTGCTGACCATAACATAGTCGTCTTTGGATCAAATAAGAAGAGTAGAAAGTGCACCTTGGGTTTACTTTCGGCAGCTTTGTAACCCTCG
Source organism: Sepiola atlantica (assembly GCA_963556195.1). Classification (NCBI taxonomy): domain Eukaryota; kingdom Metazoa; phylum Mollusca; class Cephalopoda; order Sepiida; family Sepiolidae; genus Sepiola; species Sepiola atlantica. Next base: position 28,152,965 of record OY744532.1, on the reverse strand, counting down.
CTTCCCTTATTTTGTCCTTTAGTTCTCACATTCCATCTGCGATCTGGGTCGGAATCTATCCATCTAGCACTTATCTTTGGATGTTTTTGACAGTGAAGTAGTTTTTTTTAGCTCCTTACCTCAAGTGGTTTCATGCCTTGTCTAAAGCGATTTCCATTAAAAAAAATGTTAACAAATACTAGTCGTAAACGGTCCCCATAAGTAACTAAACTTTGTTCATTCTATTCATCATTTTCAATCCTCTAATAATATTCTTCATTATTAAACTGACGGTTCGTCTATCTTATTAACACTTATCCTCGAGTAGCTTTTGACCTTGGTAAGTGATGACTGATTTGTAAAAATATTTGTAAACGATTGTAAAAGATTGGAGCCTGGCAGCTGTTACCATTCCGGGTTTGAACGAACCTGGGAGAAATTATAACTAAGAGGTGCATGACACTCTGACGTTTATACTTCACCATCGCTTGCAGTTTGACCTCATACCAAGGACTGTTGGGGACAGAGAGAACATAGAAAACATAGGGGCAGAAAAACTGTTGGACGAGTGAAATGAGAGTAAACACTTTGCTCAAGAGTATCCAAGGGGACTTAGTTTCATCCCATAGACCTTTTTTTTAGATTAAGAATAAAGTCACCATTCGCCCGTGCAGTGTGGCCACATCTGGGCTGGTGCACCAACCACTAGCCTTTACCTCTTGGACAAATAGCAAGAAAGAATTTCTAACCTAATAGACTACACACTGCCTGTCAAGCTCCAGCACCCACCGCATCGCCACAGTGGAGTATCCCTGTGCTTGTTTTACAAGTACTTCCACGGAATCTGCCTCTTCAACATAAACATCTCCTACCCATGCAACAGGAAAATCCCACCCCTTACGTCTAGAGGTCCCTAGATGCCGGAGTATGTCCTACTCTAATAACTTCTTTTCTCGGATAGCTCCCCTTTGGAACTCCATCTATGCTCCTTGTTTCCCCAACCGTACCAACATGCATAGATTTAAATGTAATGTGAACAAATATCTTGCTCCACACCCAGGTTGACCCCGATACATCCGGCTCCTATCACAGTAGCCACTTACGCTTCAGTAAAAGTAAAAGTAAGAAAAAAAAGTGATATCTGATTATGTCATAGTCAGTCCAACATAGTGTGACAATAAGCATTTAAAGTACGAATTCTTGTCCGTGTTGGTCTAAGGATCTATAAATCTTATCTCGAGTGTTGAATCGTTAAACTATTAAACTTTATGTGACAAATGAATGAGCTTAAATGACAGATTGTGTGCTATTTCTTAGCCGCACAGATTACTCCACGGTCTGTGAAAGTTTGAAGTTCGTGAAATTAGTAGAGGCCGATTTATAATGTCTTTATACCAAGAGAGCATTAGCTTTTTAACCCTGAACTAAATGTAGATTTGCTCAGAATAGTCCCCAAATTTGAACATTGTTCTTTTTTCAATATTCCAAGATCGGATCTGTGTCTAGTTTTGAAATTTATTTCAAGTCTATGGACGCCATATTGAAAAAGGCCATGCTGTAAACTCGGTGACCTTCGAGATGTTATTCTTTTCAGCGTAAGGGTAACGATAAGAATAATCAGCCTGTTAACTTGATTGATAATTTATATTATTTGGTTTATTCGGAATAATATTATTATATTGGATGTTATTCTCACAACGTTACGGTCGGTGTAACCTCCGACTTTCTTCGGATGTGTCCTGTCGAACTCAGGAATCTTTATGTCAAACTTGGGAATCTTAACGAACAATAACCACCTAAGTAGATCTAGTACAACATTTAAAACAATATGGGAACCATTAATTATAAATAATAAATCAGAAGACAATTATATATATATATATATATATATATATATATATTACTATTTCATATATATATATATTACTATTTCATATATTCACATAAAATTTTATAAGGAGATATAATTTTTGATGTATCAATTTTCAGTGCTCGATACTTAAGTAGAGCTAGGTAGTAAGCTATGAAAATATATTTATGGTAATTAAGCTACACAGAGGCTCTCGCGTTTTATCCCCGGGGGGAATCTTCAGGCTAAAATGCATGAGTTATTTTTGCCGGTTTTTTTATATACACGGCTAGCTAGTTAACCAATCCGATTCTTTGTTGTTCTCTCAGCCAATCGTTGGGCTTTCCACGAACAAAGGTCTGGTTAGTGTTACTTCCTATTTAATCATGATATATATATATATATATATATATATATATATATATATATAATTAAAATATTGTTTTATATTTTACCTACGTACGACATCGTTTCGAGCTCATGGCTCTAATCAGCGCAAGGAAATAACAATCTCCGACGGTCATAGGATGTGAACCAAGCTCACAGCGACACCTTGAATCTGTAAGTGTTCACCTAGTCCCATTAGGCCACGAGAGATTGTCACGTGATAACGGAGAAATAAGGTGATAATTACACTGAAAACGGCCAGCATAAATATCTACATATTCTATGGTACTCAACGACAGAGTCGGAACATTGCACTGAGGCGTTTAGGCAAATGTTTATTTTTAATCTTTCCGTCAGTGCTCGACTCTCAATTTTACTTGAAAGGGGCTTCTAATAATATTAAATTATTTTTTAATATTTTACCTACGTACGACGTCGTTTCGAGATTACAGCTCTCATCAGCGCATATATATATATATATATATATATATATATATATATATATATATATATATATATATATATATATTAGGCACTTAACCTGACGCGGACGCCTTTGTGTAGCTTAATTGCCGTAAATAAATTTCATAATTTACTATATATGTAGGTTAAAAAGTTATACTAGAATTGTCCGCAACGTTGCGCAACTGATATCAGTACGAAGTAATAATCAGTTCTGAGTGACAGTTTTCTGGAGGTTGAAGGTTCAATCCTTAGTACGGACGATACTAATAATACAATTACAAATCACTTAAGATATTACCCGGTCATGGCTGACGAAACGAGAGCAAGCTACCACCGTGGACTAAATAAAAGGTCAAGTTCAAAATTCCGTACAAATTCCAGAGTTCGACAAGAAGATCAGAGGTTACATCGGCCGAAACGTTGTGAGAATAACATCCAAGATTAGAATAGTTGTTCTACAAATCCAAATTAACTAATTTTGACAGAATTACAAGGACATCATAAAAACGTTTAAAATATACAGTAGACGCCATATCTTATATACAAAGTAAACTGAGATCTCTGCTGTTCCGTTGACGGGCATAGCTTTTTAACCAAAATCTACATATAAACGTCTGCTTCGTGAGCGACTTAGAACAATTATTGGAACGTGTTTTTAGAAACAATAAATTTAGTTTCATTCAAGTTCATCAATTTTTATATTCACTACAATCAACAGTTTTTTCTTTACTTACTATTTTCAAAGAGTGGGTAGGGATACATTACACCGTAGAGAAATACGGAATAAATTTGATTAGAGTAACTTTTTCGTATTACACCGTGTAGTAGTAATCACTACTCCAAATAGCGACAAACCGGTTAATTAAAACAATTAACAAAATTTCGTTTTCAGATTTGTACCTATATCCTTTCCCCTAAATAAAAATCTTCACAAAGGCATTCCTAGAATATACATATCAAAACGGACCCGGGATTTCTTTATTTTAATAAAAATTTAATAAACATTATGCTCTATTTTTTACTTTCTTTCGTAACACATGAAATGCTTAGATTTTCGATATATAATTACTGCCGTGTTTGTGATTTACCTATGATGAAATCAACTGTAAATAACACTTAGAACGGGCCAATACATTTTTTCTTTCGGTGTAATTACACTGATTTAGCCGAGTATGTTTTGAGGTAAGTGTGGTTTAGTCGCCAGTTGAGTTATCCCCCCTTTGCAAATTGGCTGTTTGGAGTCTCTAACCGCTAGATGGCTCTGGTTTGGAGTCAATTTGCATAGGGGTGGATTGAACAGTATAAAAAACTGTACTCTTTTGATTGAAGAGTCGTTGTTGCTCAGTGAGCAAAGTGAAGTGGAGAGAGAAAGAGGGGCAGTTGGCAGTTGGCAGTTGGAGAATGCATAAATTTTATTTTTCAAGAACTTTCCTTTTACGGATAGGCCAGAGTAAGTAATTTTTTACTACAAATATTCAATTAATTTAGATATTGAAGAATATATCCATGTGTTGTTCATATTCATTTATCAGGCAAACTAAAATTTGTGAAAAGGACCAACAGACTTCAAATATTTTCTCCCTATGCGACGAAGTACTGCTATATAGTGAGCGAGTCGCCATTTCCACAACGCAACAAAAGAGAATTCTGAGAGATTTCCATGCTGGCCAGCCAGGGATTACAAGGAGGAAAAGCCTTATGCGCAGTTATGTGTACTGGCCGAACATGGATTATACATAAAAAAAAACAAGTATAAGGATAAACGACATTATTGTGAAAATACGTAATAAATAAATGAGAGAATAATTCGATAATATAGTATGTTAAGTTACATGTCTTAATTTCTGGCGACCATGTGTACGTTTTAGCGTCCCAAATTATCTTCCCACCTTCTTAAAATAGATTGCATAAGCAGTTTGGGGTTCATCATCCGGTAAAGACAAAGCGAAATAATAATAATAATATTGATGACGACGACTATGACAATAATAATAATAATAATAATAATAATGATAATAATAATAATGATAATAATAATAATAATCAGGGCAGTATCACTGGAATAAACACCTGGCCAGTATCACTAATAAGATACTCTGGACCATCCATAGGCTGGACTAAAGAAGAACTCAGACATCTTGACCAAGGGACTAGAAAATTAATTACCATGCACAACGCACTACACCCAAAAGACGATACAGACAGACTCTACAAAAAAAGAAACGAAGGGGGGTGGGGTGGGGGTGGAAGAGAACTGATAAGTATAGAAGATTGTGTGGAAGGCTAAAAAAAGCTGGAGAAATACATAACTCAGAACACGGAAAGGCTAATCACTGCATCAAGAGACACCGTTCCATCGAACAACTCGGTAAGCATCGAAACTAGAAACAAAACGACAAGAAAAGAAAAGTTGGAAGAAAAACAACTACATGGACGCTTCATCAAACTGACGAGAGAAGAAACTAACGAAAATAGCTGGGCATGGCTAAGAAAAGGACACTTAAACAGACAAACGGAACCTTTACTGATTGCTGCACAGAAAATGCGATTGGGATACACTACATTAAAGCTAAAATAGATAGAATCGAGGAAAACAGTAAATGCAGACTGTGTGGAAAAAGAGACGAAACAGTAAATCATATAATAACTGCATGTAGCAAACAAGCCCCAAAAGAATACAATTACTGTGTGGGGAAAGCAGTACATTGGGAACTGTGCAAACAATTGAATTTCGAATACGCAGACAAATAGTAGATACATAAACCAGAAACAGTACTGGAAAACGAATATCACAAAATCCTCTGGTATATGGATATACAAACAGACAAACTCATACAAGCAAGGAGACGGGGTGTCATAATAATCGACAAGAAGTCAAAATCTTGCAAAATCGTAGACTTCGCCGTTCCAGCAGACCACACAGTGAATATCAAGGAGACGGAGAAACGAAACAAATACACAGAACTTGCCAGAGAACTGAAGGAATATGGAACATGAAGAAAGTCACAATAATACGAATAATCGCAGGAGAACTAGGAACAGCCCCCAAAAAATCTGGAGAAAAGACTTGGAGAAATTGGAATCAAAGGGATCACTGAGACTATACAAAGGACGGCGATGATCAAAACAGCTACAATCCTAAGGAAAATCCTCGAATGCGGTTACCAACCTGTATAGGTTACGAAGGGTAACCAACCACATGGAAGTTACAATAGGAAGAAAGCAAAACCACAGGAAGAACACAACCGCAAGAAACAAGGGACAGGAACTGCAAGAAATCTCATAAATCCCCCCCCCCAAAAAAAAAGTGATGGCACTAGTCTCGGCACAAAATGGTCGTAAAGGGTCAAGGAGGATGGGAGGACTGAAGAGGAAGAGCACTAACCAGACCTCCACTGGAAAGAGTGGGGAGAGTACTACCTTTGGAAAGCTTATTGACACCCAACTCCCAGAGGAGACTAATGGTCGCTGTCAGCGAGAAATCAATGGTAGACGACTGTTGAGATGCTGCAAGACCATTTGTGGTGGCTATCGAAAAGAGGTGGAGAACACTGGAAATCTGGGGAGGCTTGTTGCTACTCAGACTCCAGGGAACACCATCGGTTGTTGTCAGTGAGCAATTGTTGACGATGACATGTGTGAGAACAAATAATAATAATGTGGTGGCACAAAAATACGATGAATGGCTACACAATTTTTGTCCAGAAAAATATATCTTGAAATAATATGGGAATCTGTATTTCCAGATATTCGATGTTTCGTAGCTATCTTTCTCTGGCTTATATTCTCCGATATATCCCCGTACTTCAGTCTGGTTTATTTTGTTTTTTTCAGACATTTAAAAATGTCTCACCTTTGTATATTTACTCACACTTACATGGAATCGCATAGTTCTTAGTCATACATTTTTCCGTAGGGGGCTTGACTCTCACGAGATGCTTTCGGAGAGTTGAGTCGCCCCTGAATACTATCCAGATGCCATATGGATTACATATTCTTTGGATTTTTTCGACAAGTTCTTCATATATGGTATATAAACTGTGGTGAGTTTTCGGGTGGTGTCCTTTGGTGTTTGGTGTAAATTCCTTGGAGTCAATATCATGCTCTCTGGATAGTTGTTTCGGTGGAGGGGTTTCTCAAGCTGTCCATCTCGTCTTGATATGTATTGCTGTTATTACATATTGTCTTTGCTCAATGTTGTAGGCAGGGAATGATTCTTTTCTTTACATTATAAAGATGGTGGGAGTTGAAATTTAGATACTGCCCAGTGAAAGTTGGCTTTCGATATACAGATAATCTACACCCCTTATCAGTGCGAGTTATCAGCACATCTAGGAAGGATAATCTGTTATTATGTTCCTTTTCCATTGTGAACTGTATAGATGGACGGATAGAGTTCACATGGTCCAGTAATGTTTGAACATCTTACTGGTGGTGCCAGTGTATGAATGTATCATCCACATATCATAGCCGCATTGTTGTTGATCCTAACGCCATTTACTTGAAGTATTCCATGTTAACATTGGCCAGTACTGAGGACAATGGTGATCCCATAGCTAGACCTTCTTCCTGCCAGTATATATCAGACACCATCACAGGTCAACATCTCCGTTATCAATTGTGATATAAGATCGTTCCTTCAGTGAGGTATCTGAAGTCACTTTATCTCGTACCATCGTCAGAGTCTCATCAGTGGGTACTTTCGTGTACAGACTCACTACATCAAGACCCACCATCTGGTTGGAATGAATGGGAGCAATGTCGATTTTTTTCCACGAAGTGAGCTGAATTCATGACATAGGATGGAGATTTTCCTGTGAGTGGGCTGATTATACCTACCAGGAATCGACTCAATGGATGACATGCTGAACTTCGAGCGCTGACAATGAGCCTTAATGGAATACCGTCTTTGTGAATCTTAGGAAGGCCGATACGAAGAACTGCAAATTACTGAAGACTTCTCCCAATCATGGCTGACGGAACGAGAGCATGCTACCACCGTGGATTTAATAAAGGGTTCTGTTCAAAATTCCGTCCAAATTCCTGAGTTTTACAGATATATTCCCGAGTTCAAAAAGATACAACCTGAAAGAAGGCCGGGGGTATAACCCCACTCGTGCCGATCGTCGTAGTGGCAATAAAATATATGTATATCGAAATACCTCTAGGCCGGGATGGCGACGATGATGATGATGACGTCGTCGATCTTGTCGTCTCGTCTAACTCCCACGTTGAAACTGTTTATATCAGCGAGCGATCACTGGGCGAACAGCAATCGGTTGGCTCTGTGAGGGCGAAAAATTATTCGAAGCATAACAAAAGGAAAAGAACAATGTTCAACAAATCGGTCGAGGTTTTTTGTATAGAAGAGTAATTATTAATAACATAAAAGAATTGATTTTACATTAGATTAATGTCTACCGTACTCGTAAAAGTTGTTTTCTCTAAGTTATCTCGTTAGTTCTGTGTGTGTGTGTGTGAATTCGTTTCACAAGTAGTTGTTTAGTCACAAATTAGTGGACGAAGCGACGGGGAGGATTTTGTCCGGTTTTCTTTTCGTCGTCGCACGCCATCTTGGTGCGCGCTGAGCAAACGTCCGACTCTGTCTCAATCCCACTCTAACTGTCTGTGTACTCGGGTGCGTGAAAAACGCAATTCTTTTATTGAAGATGTCTATCGTCGTACACCCCCTTCTCCGCCAACTTTCTTCTCTATGTGTCCTCCTCTCTCAAGTGGGATGGGGACGGTCGCCTGACTTCCCCCTTCCCTAAAATAAATGGAATTTTCTTTTTATCACATTGTTATCCCCAAAACAAACGCTTTCTCATTCTATCACACGGCTGAAGACGCTCTGCCGTAATTAATTATGACAGGCCCAAATAACTATCTGCCAAGTCTAAGTAGTCCTCACAGAATCGTGAATATTATTAGAATTAAATTTAAGAAGATGGATTTACATTATCTCTAACTTCTCATCTGGCAACTGTTTCCTTACCTGGGGAGGCAATGGATTTTGACTGAAAAACACGACTTGTTCCCGTCGTTTGAATAAGTTCGTTTCTACGTCAATATATACTAGTTTTATATCTCCACTTCGTCTCTACGTAGGGCCTATCATCACCACACAGATGCATACTAGCGCGTAACCAGGGTGCCTGATCCCCATGGGGCCCCGGATACTTTGTCACAAGGTTACATCGGCCGAAACGTTGTGATGATAACACTCAAGATGAGAACAGTAGTCCGAATAATCCAAATAATCCAAATTATCAATCCTCATCTAAAAAATTCAGAAACATAACATTAATTCTTTATTTTATTTTAGTGATTTTTCTCGACATTCAATGTCGAGTGAGTATTTATTCTATGTTGCTATTATTATTATTATTATTATTATTATTATTATTATTATTATTATTATTATTATTATTATTATTATTATAGAGTGATATTTCGTTGTTCAGCCTAAATTATAATTATTATAAGGTAAGTATTTTCGGCCTAAGCTTATTGGGCTTTAAGTATTTATTTAAGTGTGAAATTAAAGAAAACTGAGATGTGAAACTGTATGTATCAGACTAGAAACCTTTTTTATCTTAATTATTTCTTTGCGGTATGACATATGTTCTGTTTTTAAAACATGCAATTTGATTATCCAATATTTATCTATTTATTTGTTGAGAAGGGTTGGGTTCCTAGATTGTGTTTTTGGTCGAGTATGCAAGGTCGACGTATAAATATTATAATTTGTGCCAATATTATGTGTATACATTTCGATTTTTCACCTTTTTATACTTTATTTTTTGAAGTTCCCTTTTTATTTTTATTTTTATTTGTTTGAAGTGTACGTATGTGTAATTTGAGATGTGAAACTGTATGTATCAGACTAGAAATGATGACCCTAATTCGAGTCTGTGATTAATTTTTGGGTGCAATTTTGCTATCAGAAGGTTGCGAACGTTTCTCTCTCTCCCTCTATCTCTTCTCTCTCTCTCTCCCCTCTCTCTCTCTCTATCTCTCTCTCTCTCTATATATATATATATATATATAATTATTTAATAATATATATATAATAATTTAATAATATATATATATATATATATTATAGTTCAGTAGAATGCAAATTTTATGACATATTCAATATTTTGTAATGATCATTATATATGAGCTCTGTTTGACTTTAACGGTTAACAATTGAGCTCTATTTTACCTGCAGCATTTATTTGTATCCTAAGGATCTGTAGAATTTCATGTTTTATTTTTTATAAAAAAATCCGTGTTTTATAATCTCCTTGTGATACAACTAAAGTTATACTTATTGAATTAAACTTTTTATTCCTCAGTGCTCATATCTTAACGACCCGAAAAAGAGGAAGTGTTAATAAAAGTATCTAAATAAAAATGGAATGGTCGCAGGAAGATAAGGTGACTATTATTTATTCGCAAGATTGATAGATGGTAGCATAATCTGTACACAGTACATCCAGTCCTCTGACTTTTAGGAACTGCCTGGTCCACCGACTGTTTGTTGGCAGATATAGCCGCTATGTTACAACGTTGCTATGTCGTATCATCGATTGATACGCGCCATAAACTGGTATCGTCTTGGCCTTCGGGGCTTGATTTACGCCGGTCTATGGGGCTGTCCTGTGCAGTTCTAGGAGGTCCACCCTCCCAGGCTTTGCCTCCCCTCTTTGGGGAGGAGTAAGTTTATTGCTTACTGCCTGAGGCGCCCCTACCGGGGAATGCCGACGGGGCTGCCCAGGCAATTTTTAAATGGCCAGAGTGCTCACCTCTCGGGCGCTGGCTTTTCAAACCCCACTTTCCGACCCGAGCTTGGGTCACATCTTACTTGTGGGAGTAAGATAAACCTGGCCTTGTGCCTAACCTCCTGGGGAGGTAAATAAAATGTTACAACGTTGCAAATGATGTCGACATATTTGACGTATTTGGTTGCTGTTATGTTCTCAACGTTTCTGGCGTTTTATGCCTCGAAAGAAATTGATTCTTCTATCATTAATTCATAATTAATTCATTTTATTATGCCATCTTTTTACACTAATCCTATTTGGAATTTGAAATTTTGAACTTGGTTAAGACATTCGTTCAAAATATATATCACTCTAGTCGCAAAAAGTATCAAGAACTCCCATTATTTGCACCTTAATCCTTCTCTCTAGTAAAGTAGTTTAACCAAAAGATTCTGACTTATATTTTACCTCCGCCAAGGAGGTTGTGTTTTCGGTCGAGTTTGTTCGTCACTATGTTTGTTTGTTTATTTGTTTTTTGTGTACAGCCTAGCGTCCACGTCGCTTGACCAATCGCCACCAAACTTGGTAAAAAAATCGGTCATGCTCTAACTTTGAAGTGATTTAATTTTGAAATATCTAGGTCAAAATTAAGGTCAAAGTCATGAAAAGGTCACACTTTTTGCGATAGCTTCGATTCTGTTCATCGTAGGGGCTCGCTACTTGGCCCACATTGTAACTAATGGAGCTTATATCGCCTCCATGAATGTCATCAAGGACTATGGAATCGGTTAAGCCGAGTTTAAATCCAATCAGATCTATTGTTGTCATTCACGTTCCAATGCTGGTGTGAAAGGTATGAGCCCCGATTTCCCCCCAGCTCTGGATAAAAAACAACTTGTGTTGAATTCATTGTATACTATTAATAGCTCACAATACGCATTGGTATTCAGTCTTAATCAACCCCGAAAGTTGTATATGGCGTTAAACAGACAACTCAAACGAAACTTAATTTTAATATCATATTTCATTGAACAAAATTAATTGCCGTTACGTTAACTTAACCGAGATCGGTATTGCTGACAAATCGCAATCATCTCTAATACAACAATGCGTGTTGTGTCTCTTCTTCAATGTCTCCCTGTTTCCCCTAACTGTATCAACACGCAGACTATAAATGTAATGTGAACAAACATCTTGCTGCCCAACTCTCCACTTAGGATTCCCCTACAAATCACAGTCGCCCCATACGTCTCAGCGGCAATGTGCCTTGTTTTGGTGAAAAAAGTGTTTTTTTTTTTTTAAATGTATGCAATGTATTTGCATGTAAAACTAAGGCAAGTAATTCAGTATATATTCAAGCGAACACTAGCACCAAGTGACTGAAATAATAGTAGTTTGCGTAAACAATTGTTTTTTTCTAAGCGACTTAAGTTATAAAAAGTTTAGCTAGGTAAGACGGGCAACAAGTAAAAAATTATTTTTGATGGTACATGCACATTAGTTTAATTATAATCTATCTCTCTATCTATCTATCTATTTATCTATATATATATATATATATATATATATATATATATATATATATATATATATATATATATCTGCCCTTTTGGATGAAACCGCGGTACATTGCTGAAATATGTAATATACAGTATCTAAATAAATTATATCTATCTATCTATCTATCTATCTATCTATCTCTCTCTCTCTCTCTCTCTCTCTCTCTCTCTCTCTCTCTCTCTCTCTATATATATATATATATATATATATATATATATGGCGACTGCTTTCAGATGCTGTGAAATTGTTACTTTCCTGCACTAAGTTTGAAACGCTAGCGTCTAGGTATTGATCCTTTAATATATATATATATATATATATATATATATATATATATATATATATATATATATATATATATATATATATATAAAGTATTTAATGCATCCACATAAAATATTATAAGGAGATATAATTTTTATCTATCAGTTTTCAGTATTTACTTCAACAGTGCTCGATACATAAGTGGAGCTAGGTAGTAAGCAATGAAAATATATATGGCAATTAAGCTACACAGAGGCTCCCGTGTTTCATCCCCGGGGGAACCTTCAGGCTAAATGCATAGAGTTATTTTTGTCAGGTGATTTTATATACATGGCTTGCTAGTTAACCAATCAGCTTCTTTGTTGTTCCCTCTATATTGACACAACAACGGAAACAGGATATAGGAAAATCCATTGTTAACAAAAAATAGGATAGGTATAGGAGCGTCACCAAAAAAGCATTTGTTCGCGGGAAGCCCAACGATTGGCTGAGGGAACAACAAAGAATCTGATTGGTTAACTAGCAAGCCATGTATATAAAAACACCTGACAAAAATAACTCCATGCATTTAGCCTGGAGATTCCCCCCCCCCCCGGGGATGAAACACGAGAGCCTCTGTGTAGCTTAATTGCCATATATATTTTCATTGCTTACTATATATATATATATATTGATATCTATCTATCTATATATATTTCTCTCTCTCTCTCTCTCTCGCTCTCTCTCTCTCTCTCTCTCTATATATATATATATATATATATATATATAACTCAGTGTATGTGTGTATATGTCTGAATGATGTTTGTGTGTTTCCTTTGAAAAGAAAGGTTAAAGAATCTACATATAGTCTAAATGTGTATTCTTATGGGGAAGGCAATCGAAGTTTTTCCGAATCTCTAAGTGCACCCTTAGCTGGCTATGAGAGCATAACCCCCTGAAAACTTCAAATGCATCCTATTTTTATGAAATTTAAATCATATGTATAAATTTTTCTGTGGAAGACAATGGAAGGGGTCTCGAATATCTAAGTCCCCTATGGGAACTATAGGGGCTGAACTTACTTTAAAACTTCAAATGTATCCTATTTTGATGACATTTATATCATTGTATAAAATTCTTCGGGGAAGACAATGGAAGTGGTCCCGAATCTCTACGTTACCCTCTATATGCCAAATATATATGTGCCCCACCTCTAAGTTACCCATGGGGACAGGACCCCCTTAAAACTTCAACTACGTATATACAATTTTAATGACATTTAAACCATATGTATAAGACTGTGATTCAGAGAGTTTTCCAACATTTCAACTTCTTCTGACTATATTACGGGGAGAAACGG
>OY744532.1:27876871-28134371 GCA_963556195.1 Sepiola atlantica | reverse complement strand
GTTAAATATTTATAAAAATAACTGTAAACCTACTTTTGGGCCACCCTGTATATATATATATATATATATATATATATATATATAGAGAGAGAGAGAGAGAGAGAGAGAGAAAATTATGTATTTAAACTATACATAACATATTCCATAGAGGTACCATGGTTTCATTGTCACAGCTAGACTGTTACTGTTTAGAAAAGGCTCTTACAACCCATTTCAAATCATCAGCGACTCACAGAATAAGGACAGTTCGAAAAATCTGCATTCATTCTGTGAATCGCCGATGATTTGAAATTTGTTGTAACGGCCTTTTCTAAACGGTAATGGTCTACCCGTGTCAAGGAAGCCGTTGTACATCATTGGAATATGCAATGTATAGTTTTTAAATAAATAATTCATATATATATATATATATATATATATATATATATATATATATATATATATATATATATATATATATCAATTGAATTCATCATTATATAAAGTCTTATGTGAATATGTAAACTCTACTGGCTCTTTGTTGTTCTTCAATTAGTCTTGTCGTGACGCGGACACTTTCTAGCAACACCCCCTTGTTTGGGAGGAGGCCATGTTGGGCACTGATCCAATCCTCTGGAGAAAACAGCGTTTCGTTGTTTTATTTTATTATTTTTCTTTCTAATAAGTATATGTAAATATTCTGAAGTTGTGACCTCATTTGGATCGTCGATAGGCGAACAAAAAATAAAAGAAAGAAACAGAAAGATTAAATAACCCTGGGTACTTTACTTGTATTTTGTAAACAACTCATGTAGGATTTATCTTATTTGGGTAAATTCATAATTTATGAGTTTCCCAAGAATAGACTTATAATAAAAGGGGATACCCTTTATGACGCACGCACACCCCGAAGTCTCACCTTCCACCTAGCAACCTGATTGTGAGTGCCGGAGCAGCTTTTTGCCATTTTCACAACATTTACTAGTTTTCTACCCCTGCCAATTCTTCTATTTGGAAACCGCTGTTCCCCTGTTCCCCTTCATTTTCACCCCCAAACAACTCTGTTAATTGACTCCCAACTCACAGTATTTCGCAAGACAACCAAGTCCAAGGACTAACTATCACAACACTTCCCCTATTCCCTTGTTTCCCTTTTAAACAGTTGACAGATTTTTCGACAATATCTCCTTGTTGTATTTTTTTATTTTCGGCTCTTTAAGACCACAACAAAGTTGATATGCAAATATTTTCTGATTGCCCAAAATAGGGTCGACTTGTGTAGATGAGAGGACAGAAACACCAGAATTACGCCTTTATGTTTTTTTTAAGAAAGCTGGTCAATGATTAAGAAAATAGGAAAACACCAAAGAGAGTGTGTCTTAATTAAGAAATAATTTGGACAATGGAATTGAAAATTGTTGGTGATGCCTCGGAGGTGATCAGATTAGAAATTTATAGGATGAAAATGAACCTTCAATTTTTGAACACATGAGGATTTGATAAGAATTTTAAAACAACAAAATGACTTTCTATTCGACGTTTGAAATGCTTCGAAAATTTCTGTAAAAAAATTCGTTTTATATTATACGATTGCCTTTTTTTTTTAAATTTCACTAAGTATATTCAATTAATATTAAATAATAAAAACAAGAATTCAATGCGAAATTATCAAATCTCAATCGCATTTGCCAATAAAGGTGAAAAGATTACTTCAATTTATTAATAAATTAAAAAATATATATATAGCTGCATCTCCGACGGGACACGAACCCACGATTCTACACGCTTATGGGTTCGGGCCCGTGTACATCGGGAAAAGGAGGTTATGTGATGATAATCAGTAACACCCAGCTATAATAACAGAGCGTATCAAACGAAACGCGTTCTTAGAGTTGGAAGTAGTATAGACATCGCTAGAGTTTATATATTTCAAATGTATCATTTTGACGATTTGAACATCGGTAATAAACACATTAATATCAGTCCTTTACCTGACTGACCTCGTATATATCCCCTCACTCGACATTTTGAAACGCCGAGAACATATAGACCTTCGATAGTGTCTGGCACAAAGGGTTGATTCACGAATGTGCTAGCTGTGGAATATTTAACAAAGTCCCCTCAATCATAAACTTTTTTCTCTCTGATAGACCGCTAAAAATAATCGTTGTTGGGCAAAAGTCTGAAGCACATAGTATAAACGCCGGTGTGCCCCGAGGCCTTATTCTGAGCCCAACATTTTGCTTGGTACTTTGTTACATTAGGACCCACGCTTTGACCATGACCCTAACCCTAACTCATGATTATTGGTGTGTACTGAGATGAAGAAAACTGATCATCAATATTTTTAAACACCGACGAAATGTATCAAGGAGATGGAAGACATTTCTCCTTTAAGCAATAATTGAATAGTAATGAGTAATGAGCAAGTTCTGGGTGTAGATTATTAAGTACAATGACTGGAATGTTGTCAGGGCAGTTGCCTTGCTGGCATCAAGGTTCTTAATAAGTTTGGAAACATCCTGGACAGATATATGGATATCAGATAGAGTATTTTCAGTCGATGGGGATATTATATATATTATATAGTTAACCCAGATCGTAAAGGGTGAAAGTTGAAGCAAAGTTCTTTGCAAAAACTTTGGCTTTGTCAGATGCTGAGAAAATCATCGATGATCCATAAACGAACGTTGAAACAGAAATCTTACATTTGTTCAGTACCCTGTTTGTTATTCTTCCAAATTCTCGAGAAGCAAACCTCTGCTCAGCAACTCTGAATTTAACATATTGTACATAGAACTCTAATGCGTTTCCTATAACTCTTTCGCAGCGGTTACTTTAGCCATTCAAGGCCGTAGTTGAAACGTGTATCTATATATGTATACTAAAAGAAATACCCCTCTACTTACTATTAAGCACTATTATACAAACACAATAAGATTACTTTGAGTGTTTATTCAATCTTTATAGAGAAAACTACACCTAGAATACTATATATATATATATATAATGTAAGTTATGAAAATATATTTATGGCAATTAAGCTACACAGAGGCTCCCGCGTTTCATCCCTTCGGGCTAAAATGCAAAACCAACTCCATGCATTTTAGCCTGAAGATTACCCTTGGGGACGAAACGCGGGAGCCTCTGTGTAGCTTAATTGCTATAAATATATTTTCATAATTACTAATTAGCTCTACTAACGTATCGCGCACTGTTGAAGTAAATACTGAAAATTGATACGTAAAAAATTATATCCCCTTATAAAATGTTATGTGGATACATGAAATAGTAATATATATATATATATATATATATATATATATATATATATATATATATATATATATATATATATATAGAGAGAGAGAGAGAGAGAGAGAGAGAGAGAGAGAGAGAGAGAGAGAGAGAGAGAGAAAGAGAGAGAGAGAGAGAGAGAGAGAGAGAGAGAGAGAGAGAGAAAGGGAGGATGAAAGTAATCCGACGGAATGGGAAATGAAAAAGAAAAAAACAAAAGATAGTTGTTTATGTATTCATCAACGTTTCGTCTCTATTGTAAGACTTCCTCATGATGATAGTTTGAAGAAAAGTGTCATGCAAGTACATAGAAGGTTGAGTGTGACATAGTGGTGAGATGAAGGGATTAAGAAGCCGTAGCTACTATGAAACCCAGAGAGTCCAGGATGTGAGAGTCAATGGCCGAGAAAGATTCAAATCAATATATAAAAAACTTTAAGTGGACAAGATTGAGACAGCTATGAAATAGGGAGGAGTGAGAATATAATTGAAATGGCCTTAGGGTGGGAGTGGTGAAGGGGGGGGGGTGCTGAGATTTTTGTTGTGGTGAGGTGTGGTATGGATTTTGAGAGGCTTGGGAAAGAGGAGGGTGGGGGGAAAACTGTGTGCTCAAAATGTGGGTAGTGTTATGGTTGATGAGAAAAAGATTCGGAAAGGTAAAGACAACTTTTAAAATGGGGGGGGGGGTGAGAATATAATTGAAATGGTCAAAGGGTGGGAGAGGTGAAAGGAGGGGGTGATATTTTTGTTGTAGTGAGGTGTGAAATTTTGAGGACCGGGGAAGGGAGGGGGAGGGGACTGACCGGGTGGCTATATCAGCAAGTTGTGCTGCGCATATATGTGTTTGAAAGAATGTGTAGAAATCTGCTAGAGACGAGGGGATAGGCTTGAGAGGAACGAAAATAATTTTAATTTAAGGGGAGAGATAAGTGAAATGTGATTTCGTTCAGGATTGTGTTGGGGGTAAATTGGAAAAAAAGGATTGAAATATCTATATTTTGTATGGATGTGTAAATTATGTTTATTTGTTAAAATGTGTATTTGTGGTTTAATAGTCTTAATTTGTAGTAAGTGATTCATAAGTACGTGAGTAAATATATATGTGAGGAAGAAGTCAGCATATAAGTGTATATGCGGGAAGTTGCATATATGTGCAAGTGTGAACGATAAAAAGAAAGTTAGCCGTGGTCTAGGTTTAATTTTTGTTCGGCTAGGATAAGTTTGCTTATTAGGGGGGATAGGTTGTAGAAAACATTTCGTTGTTTTATGGTGTTAGAGTCTGTTATTAACGAAAATTTATAATTTTAATGAATAGTCAGTGGGTTTTTTTTGTATGAATTAAAACTTTCTCAAAATATTCAACAGTGATTTTTTAAATGAAAATTTATCATTAAAATGAATAGTCAGTGATTTTAGTCAGTGATTTTTTATTGTATGAATTAAAATTTTATCAAAATAGTCAACAGTGATCTTTTAAAATGAAAATGTATAATTTAAAACTAAAATCCAACAAACAGTCAACATTGGTTTTTTTTGTTGACTCGGTGGAATGAATGGAACTCTTCAATTATTAAGTCCAAGTGACGGTGGAAATGCAGAAGTGCCACGGAAAATTAGGGTCGTTCAGGAGGAGCGGGCGCTGGGGCGGGCTAGACCCCCTCCCATTTAGTTTTAAATACAGACTAAGCCCCCCCCCCTATTTTAAAATAACTATTCACTCTGTTGTTTTGGAAGCAAATAAAATCTCCTTTTCTAAGTTTTTTCTTGGGGAAGAGGAGGGCTAGATTCTCTCACCTCTAGTTTTAAAAAGGGGCTAAGCGCCCCCCCCCCCCATATTCTAAAATAAATATTTGCTTTAATTTATTCTATTGTTTTGAAGCAAATAAAATACAGCAGGCTTCTAAGTCTTTAGAGGGAGGTGCTTTTATAGTTTTAAATAGCCCCCGCCCCCCGTTTTTTAAATAAGTAGTTACTCACTTTGTGAAAGTGCAGAATAGTTAATAGTCGAGAAATTGTATAAACAGCAACAAAAAACAAAACAAATGATTAATACCCAATGCAGAAGCATTTAATTATCTACTGACCTGTATATATTTAACGTGCTGAAACTGTGTTTAACTTATTTTTTTTAATTTCAAAATGGTATTTTGTTCAAAGCGTTCTTTACACCAAAAACAAATGGCTGCTTGCCACTTAACAGGTAAGGTGTGTGTTGATTCCTTAAATGACTTATTCTACCAACCATAAGTCTGAGTTGCAAGTCCCCCCCCCACCGAACTTAGGGTTAATGGTAATCATAATAATTTGACAATTTTTCAGGAATTAAGCCACCAGAAGCAATCATTTATTTCTCGTGCGTTGTAAAGACAGCTTTAAAAAAATTGAAATTAAATTCAAAACAGTTTGAGCGCGTTAAAAGTATACAGGTCGGTAGATAATCAAATTCTACTGCGTTTGGTATAAGGCAGTCTTTTGTTTACGATTTCTCGTCTGTTAACTATTCTGCACTTTCACCATTTATTTTGTTGTTGTTGTTTACGTGTCTCCATACGAGAGCAGAGTTAGACACAAGGTCGGTTTTCAATGTAGGGGAAATCGAGCTCCCAAAAGGGGGCACTCTAGATAGGGACAAAAATAGAAATATCCTCAGTTTAGAAGGATTTCTCATTCACTGACCGAGAAAAGAAAAGATAGTATAGTATGAGAACAGATACTACACTTTAATGTGATATTTGTGTCGGGACAGATTGCGATAAAAAATTGTGCACAGGTGATAATTTTTTTTAAAGATTATGACATGATGAACCTTTCGGAGTAAAACTCTATTTAGTATTAGACATGAAATCTGAAGAAAAATATTTACTCGTTTAAAACGACTGACTTCCAAAATGTCGGCATGATTGAAGGAAGTAGGCTAACAAGCGGAATGGGGTGTACGTTACCTGAAACAAAGTGAACACTTTTACTGACTTATAAAAAACAATTTCAATTAAAATATTTATAAAAAAATTTATATAAAACATAATTCTTGTGTTATCTCAGCACAAGTATTTCTTTTTTTTAAATCAATGAAAACATTTTAAAATTCTAATTTTTTAAATAAATTATTTTTATAATTCACTAAAAGTCTTTACTTCGTTTCATTACAGATTGTTTCCGTTTAGTTTTTTGTATCGCTCATGACTCCATGATCGTTTTTTGTATCGCTTATGACTCCATGATCGTTTTTGTATCGTTCATGACTCCATAGTCGTTTTTTGTATCGCTTATGACTCCATGATCGTTTTTTGTATCGCTTATGACTCCATGATCGTTTTTGTATCGTTTATGACTCCATGATCGTTTTTTGTATCGCTCATGACTCCATGATCGTTTTTTTGTATCGCTTATGACTCCATGATCGTTTTTTTCTATCGCTCATGACTCCATGATCGTTTTTTGTATCGTTCATGACTCCATGGTCGTTTTTTCTATGGCTTATGACTCTATGATCGTTTTTTCTATCGTTCATGACTCCATGATCGTTTTTTGTATCGTTTATGACTCCATGATCGCTTTTTGTATCGTTCATGACTCCATGATCGTTTTTGTATCGTTTATGACTCCATGATCGTTTTTTTTATCGCTCATGACTCCATGATCGTTTTTGTATCGTTCATGACTCCATGATCGTTTTTTGTATCGTTCATGACTCCATGATCGTTTTTGTATCGCTCATTCATTTTTTTTGGGGGGGGGGTCGCTGAGGGTCCTCATGTACCTTTAAATATGAATATAATTTCTTTTTAATTTGACAAACCTCTTAATGTGGATAAACTAGTGAGATTTCAATCTATATCTTTCCCTAGTACCATTTTTCCTATTTATCCACGTTTTCCATTTTTTACCAGTGCCATTTTTACCTGTGCCATTTTTACTTAAATTCCCCCACATACAGGTATACATATATACTTACATGTACTTATACAAACATAAGCATTATGGATTCACCTGACTTATTTTATTTAATGAAACGAGATTCGCTGTGTTATATTCATGTATGTTAATTAGTTTCGTATCTGAAATGTTAAACATAAATCATGGATTAATGTATTTAAACTAATGGGCTGACATGAATATTAAACAGCGAATTTCGTTCGGTGGACACTGTAGGTTCTTGGCACTATTTATAGTCCTCATTCTAGCTAATTGTCTCCGTAACCTACTGGTTAAAGTGTGTCATGGTTATTAGAACGAACACTTTGTGGCGCAGGTTCGAATCCTGACGATGGCTGTACATTTTTCTATAATACTATTCCGTGTTTGGTTTTCAGTCCGTAGTTTGTATAGATGTTATGTATAGGTTACATTTATAAGGGACTGAGAATTATGCTTTTTTATGCTCCAATGCTCTCCATTTGATGCTAAATGGTGCTTAAAAGAGGTGGGTACTACATTCAGCACCAAATAGAGTACATCATATATATATATATATATATATATATATATATATATATATATATATATATATATATATATATATATATATATATATATAAGAGGGTAGTGCAGTATTAGTGCAGTTCCTACGAGAGAAAAGTATATATGTAAAGGAGTAAGGCTATCAACATTTGTAAAAAGTTCTTTAAACATTTATTAATTATCTTGTTATTTATCATTTTATCATTTTATATAACGCGTTTCAAGTGGTGGTCTGCTCTCATCAGATATGTAAACCCATTTGAAGAAATATCTTTCGATTTGAAAAAGTGTTGTTTCATTTGAGGAAATGTGTTATTGTTTGGCGTTTTTGCTCATGTGTAGATTTTCGGGGGAGGGAGGGTATGTGTTTTTATATTTTAATTTTTTTAATTTTTAATTTTTTAAATTATTTTCTGCTTTTCTTGGGCAAAGTCGTGTGTGTTTATTTAATACGTGTGATCTTGGCCTTTATTTTATCGGTCATCTCTATTTCTTGAAGTGTTGGATTTTCTTTTGAAATTTATTATTTTTTATTGCCCTGTCTCCGAATTGGCTGTTGTGCCTGTGTGTGTGTCTGTGTGTGTGTGTGCGTGCGGTTAGTTCTGAATCTTGTATATAGGTGAGCTACATACATACCCCCCACACACGCATATACATATATGTGTGTACCACACAGGCGTATGGTTAGATAGATGGATAGAGAGAGGTAGAGAAAGGTTGATAGAAGTGCGGTCCGTATGGTGTGTAGTTTGAGTTACGATCTGTTCAATGCTGGATTGAATTTAAATATAAAGTTTTTTTCTTGTGTTAGTAAGTATGTGTAATCTTGGCTTTAGAAAATTAGCATTATTTTATATTTTCCTCCGCTGCATGAGTGCACATGTTGGGAGACGAATAATTTACGGTTTTCTTTTATTTTAATGTTGTTTTTATGTAAATATACTCTACTATCAAATTTTTTGGTGGCGCCTATGTAAGATTCGTTGTATGTTGTACATTCTAGCACATAGACAACGTTCTTGGAGGTGCAGTTAAGGTCTTTTTTATTGTGAATGTTTGTGTTGTGTTTTTAAATGTGTATGAGTTCCCCTCTATTATTATGTCACAGACCCCACATCTTTCCTTGTTGTATTTTGTGACCCCTTGTATTGTGTGTTGATTGAGTTTGGATGAGGTTAAATTTTGTTTGAGGTTTTTTTGTTGGCGTTTGTTTTTTATTATTTTCGTTGTTTTTAATATGTTGTTTAGTTTGTTGTTTTGGTTGAGAAGGTTTAGGTTTCTTGTTATTTCTGTGAATAATTCTGGATTGTTTTTGTTGTGTGTAATTCCTATATATACATACATATATATATATATATATATATATATATATATATATATATATATATATATATATATAGAAAACGAACACGCCTTTCTTAAAAAAATGAGAGGATACTCTGCGCTGTAATTTTATTTTTGTTATAGCTCTATTGAGCACTTTGAAATGGCTATTTAAAAGTTTTTATATTGATCCTTATTTTGCTTTGGAAATTGATTCCTATAAGAATCGATCTGAACTATATAAATCGACTGCTTTTTTATATTATCACACAAACACAGACACACACACAAACACACAGACACACACACAAACACACACACATATATATATATATATATATATATATATATATATATATATATATATATATATATAAATATATATATACAGGGTGATTCATAAGTCACTTCACTTACCTAGTTAAAATGTCATTTACAATTGAAGAGCGAATTTTTATTGTTATTCATCTGGCCAAATTTGATGAATCTCCCACACTTGTTAGAAGGCAATGGAAACGTGATGTGAACAGAAAGCCTCCTTCGAACAACACCATAATCAATGAAATATGTTACAAAGAGTCGTAAATTCCTTGCAAAAAAAAGAATGGAGCTATGCATACAGAACGACGGTGGAAATTTTGAAAATTTGCTGTAATTTTAAACTCCCATAAATGAATTTGTTTAATAAACTTTCTGTTTTGTATTACCGTATTTTTTAACTTTAGAATTTCAAAAATAAATAGCTAAGTTACTTATGAATCACCCTGTATATATATATATATATATATATATATATATATATATATATATATATATATAATATATATATACGTGTGTATGTGTATTTTCTCATTTTCTTACATGTTGATCACGAACTACGTCGGTGTCCGCAATATATATATATATATATATATATATATATATATATATATATATATATATATATATATATATATATATATATATATATATATATATATATGTAAGTAAATTACGTGTACAACAGAATGGTAGGATTAATTTTAGAGGAAGCATTATTAAAATCAATGAAACAGACGAGTGGGGAAAAAAATAAAAGGAAAATTGTTAAAATTCCTTAAGGCCTTGTCGTCTGACCATATATATATATATATATATATATATATATATATATATATATATATATATATATATATATATATATATATATATATAGAGAGAGAGAGAGAGAGAGAGAGAGAGAGAGAGAGAGATATGGGTTTTACATATATAATTTCCGTTAATTTTGTTGTTTTTTTACATTCTCCGATTTTAAAATCCCACGATACAGTTCTCGTAAGTATGGGCGAAATCGGTCGCCTGCACTTTTTTTTTTAATCTCGCATGTTTTAATCATGAAAGATAAACCTCGTCTTCCCTTTGTAATTGCCTTAATAAAAACGCTGTACTTCAAAGAAAATCATTACATATATATGAGCAAATACAACGAACGCTGCAATCACCAATAAAAACAATTACATAAAAATACAGTTGAAATATATATATATATATATATATATATATATATATATATAATAAGTTCAGAACAACAAAAGTAAACAAGATAGAGTATAGTTTGAATTAGAGAAAAGTTAAAATAATTAGAAGATAAAAAGTATATAATAGAGTATATAGAAAAACATTTACAAATAAAAATATACTTGAAAATATAATTGTAATTATCAGAAAGATATGTACCATAATTAGAAAACAAATAAAGAAAATAATAATGAAGAAGAGTAGACGAATAAAACGTATGTATATAAAAATAACCAGAGAGGAACAAAAACATTCAAATTCAAAGTAGAAAAAATAGAAAAAATGCAAAGTAGAAAAAATTATTTAAGTAAAATTAATAGAATTAGAAAAAAACTCAAAATTAGATATTAAGAGAAAACAGAATAACCAGAAAAATAATAATTAGAATAAAATAATAAATAGAGAAAATAGTGATTAGAAAAAAATAATTAGAAAAAAGGATGACAAATTAATACACATGTACAGCTACATATATATATATATATATATATATATATATATATATATATATATATATATATATATATATATATATATATATAAGGAAATCAAAAGCGTATTGATATAGAAGACCAACTCAATTATTTTCATATTTTTATACATGTATAAATTATATTTAAATATTAAGAAGACAATAAAAAATGAATAATTAAAGATACATCATCTGAAAGCAATTAGAATAAAAGCAAGAGGTCCATAGAGGCACATTAAAAAAAAAAACAATTATTAAGCAGTTTTACGTCAACTATTATCGGGGAATGTTATTATAAGATTAATAAAGTCTTAGCTAAAAATATTGCTGTCATTTCAATGTGAAAGCCATCGAATAAAAGAATCACACTTATAAAATCTATGGAATTTTAAACTCCCTGGTAAATATTGTTTAAAACACTTCAAAATTCGTTCCCAATCAGCAAACAGATATAAAACATATAAAGAAATATAAGAAGGTCAGGAAATACATAGAGCTAAGACACTCTTGTAGTATGGTTATGTAGGAGGTACACAGAATTATCTATATTAGGCTACATTTGATTATGTCCAACTTCAACATGGGAGGAAAAGAATTATAGAAAATATTTAAAAAGTCTACACTAATCATGGATAGAAAAACCGAAAGGTGTGGTAATTTTATTCATATATACAGAATACAGAATAATTAATGGACTTTAAAATTGTTATATTTGTACCAATTTTTATGTAAGCAATTAAATAATATTTCATCTTTTTTATTTAATAGAGGACCCCTATAGTTAATGATGATGAGGTATTCGTGGCTATATAGAAGACAGTATCTGTCTAAGGGTTTAATGGATTTCATTTTTTAATTAATTGCCATTTGAGTTTTTAGCCAATGTTTTTATTTTTAAGATCACAGACATGAGTAGCTAGAGAAATGTATTTAGATAGTCCACTGTTATTAAATATATATATATATATATATATATATATATATATATATATATATATATATATATATATATATATATGTGTGTGTGTATGTCTAGAAATTATATCCTTCAGCCTGCCCTCATTAGAACAGATATAAACAGCCTCTTTAATAAGAGAGTCAATAGTGGTAGGTCTGTTGTTACTACTTATGTCATTGATGTTCCAAATGGCCCCATCATTATTAATATCCGCTTCATTAGTATTAGGGTTACTATCATTATATATGTTCTGAATATTATTCTGTATTATCGTGCATTTGTAAACTACACTATCATGCTTACGGGAGCCATTTAACGGGCATAAATGTCTGTCATTACAGTTACAAAGAAATTTAGATGGAATCACACTATTGTTTTTTTTAAGGAGGGGGATAGATTTATATATTCACCGAGTTAGAACCGATTATTCTTTGTTCCAAGTTTGGAACACTAGAGAAAAAAATTCTTATATTGATCCTATTGAAAAGTTTACTATATTTATGTGGTACTTTCAAGTTGTCCTCAACAATTAAAAAATATTTTAGGGGCATCAGTTTGTATATTTTACTGAATGGTGGATTAAACCATAGACAAGAGCGCCGTCTATTTTTAGCAGTACAGTACTCATTTTTGACCTGGAAGACCCTCCATTATTTCTATTCATATTTTGATTGATGGTAGTCCGGTCCACTAAGCTATTTATATTATCACTAGATGGGTTGGGTTGCCATTTTATATTCATTGCGATGTTATGGATGATAATATTTGAATTAGAACCTCTAGTTGTTTTATTATGATAACTATTAGAAAGGTTTTAAGAATATCTAAAATATTTAATGTCTTTGTTGTAAGCTGAATTTTTTAATGCATCGTTATAGAATTGAGAGTTAGCTTCAAATATGAGTTCATTAGATGATATATTGGAAATTCTTCTAGCTACATTAGGTACTATAGAATTCACTATTGGTTTAGGATGGTTGGATTCTTTATAATATCTGGTTTGGTTTGTGGTATGGTTCATTTGTTTTATTTAGAAGGTTTAGAGTTAAATCGAGGTAATTTACTACTTTTCTGTAAGTAATTTTTAATCCAAAGTTTTATAGGAGATTACAGAGACTATTCTAAGTGTTTTCATATACCCTATCAGTAGGTCTTATGATAAGGAGAGTATAATCTCTATCAAGCCCCCCCCATTTCGGCAGATATATTTAATTTAACAAGAATAGACTTACAAGGTCAGTAACTTGTGCCGAGTCCGTTGAACCCATCAGGATATTAAAGTGGTTGGGAGTGTTCTTCCTAGTTTAGACTCTACCATCAAAATGTACTATGGATTTCCTGGCAAATAGAATTAGATCTATTTCAGCTAGAGTTAAGTCAGAGTTATTTTTAGCAGATATAAGGGCCTTATTTAACGATTGGTAGTTGGTTTTATCTTTATGTTTCAAGTTACCAAACACGACATATACTTGACGAAAAGAATTCCAAAGGGGGTATTTAATTTTATTTCGATTGTAAGGATGATTCTATCTAATATATTTTTACTTACCAAACCTATGTCAGATCTATTGAAGGGTTGTTGTTGAAACCAGGTTAATGGTGCTTTAGAGTAATTACTTAACCTCTAAATTAATTTTATAGATTAATTAAAGGTTAATTCATAATGTTTGTGGAGTTCTTTAATTATAATCGTTTTATATTGGTCATATGTTACAGAATAACAGTTCTTAGTCTTGTCGGCCAGTACCAGTAGGTTATTGTTATTACTTCTATTCAAAGTTTTTGCAAATTTATTCATATATACTAGCGGAACTCTGGTAAAATACCACAGTGTTTTCTACATCAATCTGTATAATTCACTGTTAATAATATTATCCAGTGGCTAGAAATATGCACATATTTTACTCACCAACATTTTGCGTGACGGGATGAAAGTATATATATTTATTTATATTACTCGGTTGCCGGGGAAAAAGCTGTCTCTTCAGCAGTCACCCTCGGTCGCGACTCCCCTCTAACTCGCACCCTCCCTCCCCTCTCCCTACCCCCCCCCCGTTGTCAGGGGCAAAAGTAAATACTAAATCTTCTTAAATAGGAGTGTCAGATCGTGACACACAAAATAAATCACACACACTCTATCGTATTAATATATAAATAATAATAATAATAATAATAATAATAATAATAAGAAGAAGAAGAAGAAGAAGAAGAAGAAGTAGAAGAAGAAGAAGACGAAGAAGAAGAAATGTTAAATATTAAAAAAAAAAATAAATAAATATCGTAAGCCTTAAACCGGCCCATTTGGTAAGCGTTTCCGCTAATGGAACGGGATACCAGAGTTCTATCCTCGGTTGAGTCATAGCAAAGACTAAAACAAACTTTGCTAAAACTCTCAGTATTATAAGGTTAAGGACAATGAAGCAATCCTGGGAAAAGAGTGGCGCCCTCCCCTACATCTCGGGTTAGTCGCTAATGTAAAGAGATCATCTACTGTAATCGGACACTTTAGCCTTTATAAAGTCTGAAATTAGCGACCACCTCACCTAAAATAAGCGAACGCCATTTTTGATTGACGAATTTGACAAAATAACTAAATAAATATTAAAAATAAAAACTTAATTTCTCAGATGTTAACTGTAAAATATCATTGCCCTTGTTTTATTTTTATGTCTCTATGTGGTACTTTGTTACATTGGGACCCGGGCTAACTTTGACCCTGACCCTAACTTTAACTCTAACCCCCAATGACCCTGAACTTTATAGCTAACCCTAACCCCCACCCCCACTGACCCTAACCTTAACGACGAGGTCAAAGTTAACGCAGGTCCCAATGTAACAAAGCACCCTTTATTTGTTAGTAAGTTAAGCTTGCATTATTATCCCCCCCGGATAAGAGTGAAATAATTTTTAAAAATAGTAATTTGCATTCAAATAACTCGTGTACAATGGACACTGCGCATATCTACTAAAAAGGGTTGATATGCCGTAAAAACTGGCAGATTTACCGAAAGAAAACAAAACTGTACTTGTTATTTTTTTTTTCGGTTAGATTTTCTTTCTTATTCTGCTTTGAATCACGACTTTCGTCTCTTTCGTTTTTGCTACATACTTTTTTTTACTTTTTGCGATTTATTATTTGTTTTTTTTTGCGTTTTCACTTTTCAATTACGTTTATTCTCTCTCTCTATTTTCCCTCTCTATCACTCTCTTACGAACACACACACACTCTCTCTTTCTTTCGTACGCGCTCTCTGTGTTTCACAGAAAAAAACAAAACAAACATTGCTTAATGTGAGTTAAAAAAAATAAATAATACTGGCTGTCTCTTCAACCAAAAGAACGGAAATAAATGGTTTTAACGTTTGAAGTTATCGTCTGCCAGCGTTCGCGTTGGCACAGCTCGTAGTATTCACTGTATTCCAAACATTAGTTTTATTCGTAAACATTCTAAATATATTTCAAGAACAGATATTGGATTTTTTTATATATGTAGAAGTATTTAGAGCACAGAAATTCATAGAAGTTACCTTTATTTTTGATAATGTTGCATTGAAAAAGTATTTCACAGTTCTCTCTCTCTATCTCTCTCTCTCTCTCTCTCTTGTTCAAATGTTTCACCGAACAGAAAGTGTATAAACTGTTTAGTTTACTAAATGAATAATGACTCTCACAACGTTGTCTCCTCCTCCTTCCACGCTGAAGCGACAGTATTTGAAGCACAGAAATTCATAGAAGTTACTTTTGTTTTTGATAATGTTGCATTGTAAAATGAAAATATTTCACATTTCTGTCTCCCTCTCCCTTTCTCTCTCTCTCTCTCTCTCTCTCGTTGTTCAAATGTTTAACCGAAGAAAAAGTGCATAAACTGTTTAGTTTACTAAATAAATAATGACTCGCTCTCCTCTCCCAACGTCGTCTCCTCCTCCTTCCACAATGTCCTCCTCCTTCCACGCTGAAGCGACAGTAGCGAGCGGGGTCAGTTAATGGTTTAATTAAGTTAATTTTGCTCTATTTAACAGCTTAATTTAGTTAGCTCAGTGGTAAAGTCTTTTCAGCTAGATGTTACGGTTTCGATTCAAAGTCTCTCCGTCCAATTTATTTGTTGTTTATTTATTGAATTTCTTTAGGAGCGTACGTACACCTTAGCGTATTAATATATAGATATTGCTTCAGATTTATGCTTTCGATGCTTCTTAAATTTCTAATTTTTAGTTAGGTTCACAGGGTCCTCTTCAAACTTGTCACGTGCATGATTCTTCTTTGAGTTCCTATAAGATTTAAGACCATGATATTTAGTTGTAATTCCTTTAGATTAATCTTCTTCTCTAATGGAGTTAACTGTATCAGAATTCGAAGTCCTGCTTTTCAATTTATTCACAAGGTCATAATGATAGGCCTCCATCTGATATTTCTAACAAATTTGTTTATGCTTCCGATAAAGGCTCTTTTGTAGGTGTCCTCGGATGGTATAGGAATGTATTTAGTAGTGTGATACTATGGAATACGAGAGGGGCTGAAGCCCCGAACGGTTATGGAAAATTATTCATGGGAGGGGGGGGGGAGCTTCGGAGGTAGCATAGGGTGGAAAGACGATGGGGGTAAATCATTCACCAACTCACAAGAAGACGATCGGGAAATAGGATGATAATAAACAAGGAGTGGCGCGGGAGTGGTCAGTTTCTATTGTTCAGTGACTGAGTCAGTACGTTAAGTTATGGGACAGTTTACGAGTTAGCAACTTGGAGAGAAGTCGTTCAGTTTGGATTCAACTTCGGGCTACAGCGAATCGGGGCGGATCAGAGCGAGAAAGCAGCGACGAGACAGCTATCAACGGACAACATTTAGGGGATCTCTTTTCACGCTGACAATATCACACACGCATCTAGAGCTCAATTGAGTTATACAAACAATTTGTCTTGTGTTGTTTTATTATAGTGCGACCACGAGGGAGATCATCGGCTGCAATTGGTGCCGTCTAGACCAGTGATTCTACCTCCGGGTTCTTTTCACAACACAGCTAAGATGATAGATATTGGTCAATCGTTACTAAGATCGGCGCTAACAACAACAAGAAAGAAAAAAACTGAGAGAACGGACACGCGGACAAAAAAGGAAACAACAAAAGAAAAGAAAAGAAATAGGGATAAAGAGAAACGCAAGTAGACTGCTCTGCTTTTCTAACGTCACCATAAAATATAGAGAAAAGGAATAACAAGAAATAAACAGGATAGACGAACCCACGGACATGCATCTCCTGCTCTTACCCTAATATTTGAGGTGGCTCCTCGTTACACTTCTAGTTTTACAAAAGGGAGCAACGGGAGACGCTCCTCCCCTCATCTACCCGATCGATTTTCACCTTAAAATAACCCATTGACATGTTCAACACATTTACAATATGATTTTCAAATAAGTAACACAACTCATGATTCTCCAATTAAAAACACAACTATAAGAGAATGAGAGAGAGAGAGAGAAAAAAAGAAAGAAAGAAAGGGAGACGAAAGAAAGAGAGAGAGAGAGAGAGAGAGAGAGAGAGAGAGAGAGAGAGAGAGAGAGAAAGACACACACACAGAAATGAAAGCCCAAACAATTTGAACTTCTTAGTTTTTGTATAGAAGCTTATCAAGGAAGTTTTGTCACCTACGTGTTACATTTCTGATTAGGCATTTTCCTTAAAAGATGGCCGACATTCTGAAATTCATGTGTTCAAAGTTCCACGTAAAGATTCCCGCGTTCGATAAGATGCTTTTGAAATAGGTCAGGGTTTAGAATAACATTTAAGATGAAAAAAAGAGCCTGAATTATCCAAATAGTACAAAACATATAACCTTTCTGAATATCAAGGGTGACTAATAAAGAATTTGATTGGAAAGTTAAAGAATCAGTCTGTAGAAAGCTTTTGATTTCATTTTCTTAAAGATGTTTAACTTCTCTTGTATTTGTGACAATTGTTTTTATTACTGAATGTGATGAATGAATAACTAAATGTTTTTTTTAATTCATGGGCAATTTATTTTTGTACACAATTTTGTCATTCTTATTATCATTATCATTAAGATTATTTAAAGAAATTCATTAAACATTACTGTTTAAGAGTAATCTATTATATCAAGTAAAGTTGTGTGTCTGTGTATTTAGCTAAAAGTCAGAAACTACACAAGACACATCCACAAGGCTGATATATTCCTTTTCATCATTGCCTAGGATAAAATATAGACACATCTTCTAATATTAATATTCTTCTTTGGAGGAACAGGAATAGTTAAGGGTTTTACGTTTAGTCGGCGTTATCGGATGCTGACGAAATCACCTTGGTCCATTGATGATGGTTGGGATAAAGGTCACGCATCTGTTCAGGATCCTGTTTGTTATTCGCCAAAACACGCGCGAACCAACCCTCTGCCTAGTTACTATAGACTTAACGGATTGGGCATATGACTCTCTCGCGTTTTCTATAAACCTTTTGCAGTGGTTGCTGGCAGTCTTAAAGGCAGGTTTGGTTTTAGAACATCGATTTCGTTGAAAGCAATTGAAATAGTGGTTTCTGTGAGCAACGGCGGTGGCACATTCCGTGTTAGATCATAAGCAAGAGAGAAATCGTGACTTTGTTATCTATCTTGTTAGAGTGGACTAACCGTTCAACATTGTGAACATTAAAATCCCCACAGAATGTATAAAATATTAGTTTCTTTAAGTTCGCACAAAGGTTTATGTAGTAGCTCAATAGTGTAAAATACAACGCGATCTCTTAATTTAGCATTTGAAATGAACTAAGATTATATCGTATTATATATATATATATATATATATATATATATATACAATAATATTTTAATAAATAAATATTAATTATTTAAATACCTAGAGACATCGATGTTTCCTGCTAACGTAATCTTCTGTCTAGGAACTAATTCCCGACGGTCGGTAGGCGCGAACCCCGAACACAAATCGCCACTGATTCGTAGTCGGTGATCTTATCCAAACGGCCATCGTCAATTAGTTAGTAAATATAGAGTAACTTTAACTGTAAATAGCGACAAGCGGCTGCTATTTACCAGGCAGCTAATGTATATATATTTCATGATTTTCTTTGGGGTACAAAATTTTATTAGATCAAGTACAAAGGGAAGACAAGTTTTATCTTTCATGATTAAAAGATACGAGAAAGGAAAAAAGTGCCAGTCGACCGGTTTCGCCCACACTTAACGAGAACTGTATCGTGGGATTTTAAAAGGGGAGAATTAACTAAGATTTTTTTTCTACATCGAAGGTGGGGGGTAGGAAGGGGACAACCGGGAAGACACATATTAGTATGATAGCGTGTGTGTCATTTTGTGTGTCACACTTACATCAAAAGCAACGAACTTCCGAATCTTTGTGTGCTACTCATGAATTTGAGCCAAATTTAATTTAATCTAAAGCATTTACAAAGTAAGATTTAGTCGTCGAAATCGGAATTAGTCGATCGATCAAATCGAGAAAAAGTCTGACGGACGGACGGACACACACCCGCTTTTATTTTGTAAATTGTTTCATGTACTGTTCATTTAAAAAAATAAATATACAAGTCAAATCTTATCATATTTTATTCAAACATGTATAGGTTAGGAACAAGATAATTAGTATTGAAAACATCATTTCGTGTAATTTCTAGTTATTATTATTATTATTATTATTATTATTATTATTATTATTATTATTATTATTATCATTATTATTATCATTATTATTATTATTATTATTATTATTATTATCATTATTATTATCATTATTATTATTATTATTATTATTATTATTATTATTATTATCATCATCATTATTATTATTATTATAATTATCATTTTTATTATTATTATCATTGTTATTATTATTATTATTATTATTATCATCATTATTATTATTATTATTATTATCATTATTATTATCATCATTATTATTATTATCATTATTATTATTATTATTATTATTATTATTATTATTATTATTATTATCATCATCATTATTATTATTATTATACTTATCATTTTTATTATTATTATTATTATTATTATTATTATTATTATTATTATTATTATTATTATTATTATTATTATTATTATTATATATAACTAGCGGGGCTACCCGGCGTTGCTCGGGGTCATTAAAACATATAATTGAAGAAAAATCGTGTGTGTAACATCTTTATATACAAACTTCTATTTCTCCCCCCCCCCCTTCTCTATAGCCGTCTCTTTATCTTTCTACCTTTCTCTTCCCTGGTCGCCGCATTTCACCGCTACTTTCTAATTTTGCCTTTTGCGAAAGCTGTTCTTTCCCCACCATTTCTCCTACGTTGCCCAGGGCAATAGTATGATATATTTCTATAAAAAGTAACACCTCTATCTGCGCCTTCTATATAGGTACTTATCTCCACCCCGGTGTTCATGCTATATACGTATCTATCATCACCCCGGTGCGCATACTATATACGTACCTATCGCCGCCCCAGTGCACATACTATATACGTACCTATCGCCGCCCCAGTTCAGATACTATTTAAGTACCTATTGCCGCCCCGGTGCGAATGCTAAATAGTACCTATCGCCGCCCCGGTGTGCATGCTACATAAGTACCTATCGCTGCCCTAGTGGGAATAATTAATATGTACATATTGCCGCATTGGTGCGAATTTCTAAATACGTACCTATCACCACTTTGGTGCGAATGCTAAATACGTACCTATCGCCGGCCCGATGCGAATGCTAAATACGTACCTATAGCCGCCCTGGTGTGAATGCTAAATACGTACCTATAGCCGCCCCGGTGCGAATGCTAAATACGTACCTATCACCACCCTGGTGCGAATGCGAAATACATACCTTTCGCCGTTCTGGTGCACGTGCTATATACGTACCTATTGCCGCCCCGGTGCACGTGATATATATGTACTGATCGCCGCCCCGGTGCGCATGCTATGTACGTACTTATTGCTGCCCATGTGTACATGCTAGATATGTAGCTATCGCCACCCTTGAATTCTGAATATGTACCTATAGCCGCCCCGGTGTGGAAGCTAAATACGTACATATCGCCGCCCCGGTACGAATGCTAAATACATACATATCGCCGCCCCAGTGTGATTTCTAAATACGTACCTATCGCCGCTCTTGTGTGAATTCTAAATACGTACCTATCGCCGCCCCAGTGCGGAAGCTAAATACGTACATATTGCCACCCCGATGCGAATGCTAAATACATACCTATCGCCGCCCCGGTGCGAATGCTAAATACATACCTATCGCCGCCCCGGTGCGAATGCTAAATACATACCTATCGCCGCCCCGGTGTGAATGCTAAATACATATCTATCGCCGCCCCGGTGTGAATGCTAAATACATACCTATCGCCGCCCCGGTGTGAATGCTAAATACATACATATCGCCGCCCCGGTGTGAATGCTAAATACGTACCTTTCGCCGCCCCGGTGCGCGTGCTATATACGTACCTATCGCTGCCCCGGTGCACGTGCTATATATGAACCGATCGCTGCCCCAGTGCGCATGCATAATACATACCTATCACGTACTTATTGCCGCCCATGTGCACATGCTATATACGTACCTATCGCCACCGCTGAATGCTAAATAAGTACCTATCTCCGCCCAGGGATGAATGCTAAATACGTACATATTGCCGCCCAGGTGTTCATACACCATATGTACCTATCACTGCCCCAGTGCGAATACTAAATATGTACATATCGCCACCCCGGTGCGATTGCTGAATACATACCTATCGCAACCCCGGTGCGAATGCTAAATACGTAGCTATAGCCCTCCCTATGCACTACTATATAGTACCTATTGCCACCCCGGTACACATACTATATATAAACCTATCGCCGGCCCGGTGTGCATACTATATTCGTACCTATCGCGGCTCTGGTGTGCATACTACATACTTACCTATCTCTGCAAGGGTACACATACTATATATGTACCAATCTCCAGCCCAGTTCGCATACGTAAGAACTTATATTTATTCGGCCCTGTCGTGTTAGAAAAACAAAATAGTGTTCATTTATGTATTGTCACTATCATAAATATAAATATTTTTTGTTACAAACAGAAAAAAATACATTTTTTTGCCTCCCCACAAGAAAATTTTTTTTTCTATCCTCCCATATACTTAGAAATATTTTTAATTTAAAGGAAAAAAAAAGGAAAATTTTTTGACCACCCTTACACCCCAAAAATTTTATGTTCATAGAAATATTTTTATTTTAAAAAAGAAAAAAAAAAAAATTTTGTAGCCCCCCCCCCGAAAATTTTTTTTTTTCATTCTCCCCCATACACATAAATATTTTCAATGAAAAAGATAAAAGACAAAATAAATGTTTTGCCTTCCCCCCAATTTTTTTTATACTCCCGATGCGCATGCTATATACGTATTTATTGCCGCCCATGTGCACATGCTATATACTTCCTATCGCCACCGCTGAATGCTAAATACGTACCTATTGCTGTCGCGGTGCGAATGCTAAATAGGTTTTCAGCGTAGATGCTCTTAAAATAGTATCCAAACCTATCACTACAGTAGCTCTATCTAGGACATTGAACAATTTTCTCCCGGACAACGCCGAGTACTTTAAAAATAAAAGAGGCCTCATGAGCACTACTGAAATAACTTAGGTATCCTCTCTCCTTCTAGTCTGCCAAATAGTCCAAAGGGGAACGAAGATGGCATTAAAATATTTTCCAAACCTATCACTACAGTAGCTCTATCTAGGATATTGAGCACTTTTCTGCCGGACAACGCCGAGTACTTTGAAAATCAAGGAGGCCTCCTGAGCACTACTGAAATCACTCTTATCGATTCCCCCATCCTTTTCAGCGTAGATGCTGTTAAAATATTATCCAAACCTATCACTACAGTAGCTCGATCAAGGACATTGAACACTTTTCTCCCGGACAACGCCAAATACTTTGAAAATCAAGGAGGCCTCCTGAGGACTACTGAAATCACTTAGGTATGCTCTCTCCTTCTGATCTGCCAAATAGTCCAAAGGGGAACGAAGATGGCGTTAAAATATTTTCAAAACCTATCACTACAGTATCTCTATCTAGGACATTCAGCACTTTTCTCTCGGACAACGCCGAGTATTTGAAAATCAAAGACGCCTCCTGAGCACTACTGAAATAACTCTTATCGATTCCCCCATCCTTTTCAGCGTAGATGCTGTTAAAATATTATCCAAACCTATCACTACAGTAGCTCGATCAAGGACATTGAGCACTTTTCTCCCGGACAATGCCGAGTACTTTGATAATCAAGGAGGCCTCCTGAGGACTACTGAAATCACATAGGTATCCTCTCTCCTTCTGATCTGCCAAATAGTCCAAAGGGGAACGAAGATAGCGTTAAAATATTTTCCAAACCTATCACTACAGTAGCTCTATCTAGGACATTGAGCGCTTTTCTCCCGGACAACGCCGAGTACTTTGATAACAAAGGAGGCCTCCTGAGGACTACTGAAATCACTTAGGTATCCCTCCTTTTGATCTGCCAAATAGTCCAAAGGGGAACGAAGATGGCTTTAAAATATTTTCCAAACCTATCACTACAGTAGCTCTATCTAGGACATTGAGCACTTTTCTCCCGGACAACGCCGAGTATTTGAAAATCAAAGAGGCCTCATGAGCACTACTGAAATAACTCTTATCGATCCCCCCATCCTTTTCAGCGTAGATGCTGTTAAGATATTATGTAAACCTATCTCTACAGTAGCTCTATCTAGGACATTGAGCACTTTTTTCCCGGACAACGCCGAGTACTATGACCTGATATAACCGGACACAATATAGGGCAAGACCAGGTACATCCAGCAAGGGATTATTGGACAGGTGCGGATGTGATTGAGCAACCCTTGTTTCACTACACACTTATAACGTAGGATTCCTATGTTGTTATTGATTTATCCGGACAGAAGTTATTGGATGATCTGATACAACCGGGCTGAATGTCGGGCAAGACCGGGTACATCCGGCAAGGGATTATGGGATGTTTACAGTGACTCTGCATTTTTATCGGATTAGTACATAAATACATTAGATTATTTCGAATTTACTACATATTAACGTTGAAAAAGTAGTGTAAAATACGAAAAAACTGCTACCTTTTGTCGGAAAGTGGTCCGGTTGACTGTCAGCGAGTGAATCGTTTTTCCATAGACCGGCGGAATGAAGCCAAGACGATTATGGAGTGCATAATCCAAACAGATACTACACTAAACAGAATTAGAGAAAAACGGCCTAGGGAGTCTAAAATTCATTGTTGCTCATCAAAACTCATTAAAGAACTTGTTAAATAGTATTATACAATGTTTGTTCAAAGAAAATCATAGTTATTATTACTCGTTAATTTATTAATGTAATTTGAACAGTGTCTAGTGGATAGACCGCTGGTCAGGTGTAGATTGGTTATAAATAGTCCCTTTAAATCACATTAAATTTTAGAATTTCGGATGTTTCTCGGCCTTTTGGCTAAGATCAGAGTGTAGTATCTGTTCTCAGATAAAACATTCTCATTTTCCCAAAGACTAAGGATCCCGCTACCGAGCCCTTGCGGCTAGGTTCAAAGCGTTTTTCTTTGACCAAGCCCCCTTTTGGGGCTTTTGTCACCTTTTTGTCCCCTCTTGGGACTTTTTCTTTTCTTCTTTTCCCTGACTGTTGGGCTGACTTAAGCAGCTGGCAGGTTTCGGGGAGACTGACGAACCCGTAAAACGGTGAAGGTCTCCTCGTCTCCGAATCGGCGGGTCTAGTCCTGCAGTCAGGTTTGTTCGCCCCTCTTGGGCCATTAATTATTTTTACTTTGTTTCTTTTTCAGCGTCTGTCTGAGGTGCGCACTTAAGCAGCTGGCAGGTTTCGGGGAGACTGACGAACCCGTAAAACGGTGAAGGTCTCCTCGTCTCCGAATCGGCGGGTGTCGTGCCTCTTGCAGACCCGTTTATAGATGGAAGCCACCCGGGCTTCAAAAACCTGTGTTGTCGTTGACAACAGCGAGGGCGAGGAAGGTGTGACCGCGGAGGGCACCTTACTAGATTTGGTAAATCGTACCCCTGAGTACGACCTAATGATGTTGGGGATAACCGTGCCGAGCGGTTCTCCGACCTGGAAGGGGGGTTGCACACCCGAGTGCACCCCAGTTGAGACGGAGGGGGGTTGTACACCCGAGTACGCTCCAGTCGTATTGGAGGGGGGTTGCACACCCGAGTGCGCCCCAGTCGTATTGGAGGGGGATTGCACACCCGAGTGCGACCCAGTCGTATTGGAGGGGGGTTGCACACCCGAGTGCGCCCCAGTCGTATCGGAGGGGGGTTGCACACCCGAGTGCGCCCCAGTCGTATCGGAGGGGGGTTGCACACCCG
Source organism: Sepiola atlantica (assembly GCA_963556195.1). Lineage (NCBI taxonomy): Eukaryota > Metazoa > Mollusca > Cephalopoda > Sepiida > Sepiolidae > Sepiola > Sepiola atlantica. The sequence continues at coordinate 28,108,916 of OY744532.1, read as the reverse complement.
AGTGCGCCCCAGTCGTATCGGAGGGGGGTTGCACACCCGAGTGCGCCCCAGTCGTATCGGAGGGGGGTTGCACACCCGAGTGCGCCCCAGTAGTATCGAAGGGGGGTTGCACACCCGAGTGCGCCCCAGTCGTATCGGAGGGGGGTGGCACACTCGAGTGCGCCCAAGGAGGTGTGGCCACGCCGGGCACCTCAAGTACGGGGAGGAACGCCGCATCAAGTGGCAACCCAGATGTGGATAGGGTTAGCACACCCGAGTGCGCCCAGATTGGCTCGTCAGCTAATGTCCCAGTTCCGCGTTCCAGGCCGAGGGTTAGGTCTGCTGAAAAGAAAGATCTGGTGTTTGGGGACTTCGTAACGCCAGTCAAAACTAGTCGAGGTATAATAACTAAGAAAGACCTCTTGGCGGTTATGGATGATGTTCCCTTCAATCACCCAAAAAGTCCAGAACCCTTAAGGAAATGCAATTCCCTGGATTTGGGGATAGCACAAAAAGAAGACCATAGCCCTAGTTTTATTTGGGGGTGCTCCTCATCGGGGTCAGATCGGGAGTCCTCGGAAGACCGTGCTAAACAGCAAAGGCAAGCAAGGCCTAAGTTGAAACGGGGGGCATCCAGAAAGCAAGTAGAGTCATGGCCAGTGTTGGGCAGCGCTCTAATCCCTGCGGGAAGAGAATCCATGGCTAAGGAAGTGACGCCAACCTCAGGAAGTTCTCAGAATGTGGCAGCGTGGGGACCTACAGCACAAAAATCCCCTGACGAGTATAAAAAGCTTTTCAAGGAAAAGTACGAAGCCTATACCCAGGGTAGTACATTAAAACTTATCCCTGGCACCCTTGAAAGCTTACGGTTGAGGATTGTGTCATTGGTAACGACGGACGCAAAAGCGAAGGGGTTAACCAGAATTACGAAGGACAAAATGTACGAGATGTTGGGGGACTTGAACGTCCCAGCCACATACGTAGTTCAGCGATCGTATGCCATGTGGGATATCCTGCTTCCAACAACGAAGGATGCCGAGAAAGTGGCAAGACAGGACCTGATATGGAAGGGGTTAAGAGTTAAGCCTGAATATCAGGGGAAAAGAAGGACGACCATCACAATCCTCGGCGTCCCATGCTGTATTGACTCCGACCATCTAGGAGCAGTTATGTCACAGTATGGTGACGTCGAGGCAATCTTTCCTGTCCGTGGACCCAGGAACATTCAGACAGGGGAGTATAAACTAAAGATGAGAGTAAGTCACAAAGGTTTCTTGGACATCCCCGCGCAATTACAGTGCGAATCCTGGGCAATGTCACTCATTGTCGAGGGAAGGAGGCCGTATTGCTGGAGCTGTAAGACGCCGGGGCATATGGCAAAAGATTGCCCGAAAAGGATTCCAGCGAAGTCCCCGGCGTCTGTGCCTTCAACACAGAAAAAGACACCTGTGGTACCTCAAGCAAACACAGAGGCAGCCGGGACGGAGAACGATTCCCCCAAGTGGAGTACGGTAGTGGGAAAAAAAGCAAAGAAGATCGCTATTACCTCCAAATCAGCTCCGGTTAACAAATCCCCTATTCAGGAGACAAAAACTCCTGTTGAACCGGTAAACACACTCACTCCAGGGGTGAAACGAAAATTACCGACCCACTCGTCAGAGGAGGATGAGAAAGCAAATGAGGACGAGACGGTAATGGTCGTTGAAGGAGTGGACTTAGAAAAGCCTAAAGAAAATAAAGCCAAAAAGATTAAAGAGACAAAGGAAGCAGCAGAGGAAGAGATGGTGGAAGAAGAAGAGCCAAAAGACAAAATAATAGAAAGCAGTGGCACTAAACTTGCTCAACCCCCCAAAACCCAATCCCCGTCCCCTTCAAATGAGGTTGCGCAAAACACCCCTCCCCTTTTGGATACCCCCTCAAATACGCCCAGAGATAAATCCCCGACTACCAGGACAGAGGAAGCAGAAAGAGCCCCTGTCGAGAAAGCTAAACCTCCGCCTTCACCGGTAGTAAAACATGGAAAAAACAAAAAGTACCCTTTTTTCCCTGATGAAAGGATTTGCGAGGCCAATGCTACGCAGACACAGACGGATTTGAATGGCCGACAGAAAAAGTACCTCAAAATGCTGGAGGCCTTCACCCATGTGAGGGGCAAACAGGTCCAGGATCCGCTGAATTTTATGGAAGCCCCAATGTTAACAACATTTATTCGTCCGGAAAATGGGAGCAGGGCAAAGGCTCTGTGGAGGATGGTGGAGGCGGGTAAAAAGGTGATTCAGGGTATGAAGCTAATAGATGAGGAGCACCCGTCATTACGTAAGCTGGCTGCCAGATGTACGGGGAGGGTCCCTGCTTATGTTCACCCCTCATTTTATCGGGCACTCAAACTGACTTTCCCCCTGGACGTGGGGGGCCTGTCTAGAGACGGACGGATTTCGTCCGAACTGCTGACCGGCAGTCTCGGTCAGGCCTTCGGCGTCCTCACTCCCGAGGACTTTAGTCCCGTTTGTAACACTGATTAGGAGTAATGATGGCTTTAAACTTGGCTACATTGAACGTGAGGGGCATGAGATCCCGAAGCAAGGCTGTTCGCGTGCTGAGGGATCTCGTGGCGCTTAAGGTAGATATTGCTGCGATCGAGGAGACCCACTTCTGTTCGTACGGGGATTGTGATGTGCTGACTGATGACTTTGAGTTGTTTTCAGCATATGGCAATGTTCGTAGTTGTGGTGTCTCTTTGCTAGTGAGACGCACTCTGTCCGCGACAGTGCGCGTTGTTCATACGGATGCGGAAGGACGGTTGGTCGTAGTCGATGTTGCCGTTGACAGCAGCAAGTTTCGGATCGTTGCGGTTTATGCGCCTAACGCTGTTGGTGAGAGGGTTTCCTTTTTTCGACGGTTGGAGACGTTTCTCGGGGGTCCGGAGCGTGTAGTATTAATGGGGGATTGGAATGCCGTCCTTGACCCCAAGATAGATAAGGTCGGGGGTAATAGAGGGTCGGATAGGTGTGATAGCAGTCTGTCTGACCTGATCGCCTCATGCGATCTTGTCGACAGATTTCGCGTTGATCACCCAGGGCGGGAGATGTGGACGTGGCATACTAGCGCGGCCTTCTGTTCGAGTACTTACTTGGACAGAATGTTAGTTAGAAGAGGCGACATAGATTTCTTATCTTGTCCCACGTTCACTTGGTTAGGTCACTCGGACCATAAATTGGTTATGGCCCGTTTGAGTTTAAGCGATAGGCCTAGGTTAGCTGGGTACTGGAAGTTGAATACCTCCTTACTGGAGATACCCGACTTCCGGGACAAGCTAACGTTACTACTTCAGCGGGCTTTAGTGGGGGCGGTTATCGGGAGTAGTTGGTGGGTGAAAACTAAGGTTTATGTTAGACGCTTTTGTGTCCGCTATAGCCAACGCCTCGCTCAAGATAGGGCTAGGACACAGAAGCGTGTAGATGATAAGATGACCCGGGCGGTGGCTGGGGGGGATCCCCTAGAGATAGCCTTAATTAAGGGGGACCTCAATCGCTTGGCTAGCGAGCGATATGAAGGTCAAGTAGTTCGAGCTAGGTTAAAGAAAGTCTCTAACGAAGCTGTGAACGTTGACGCTGTTGAGCGTAAGGCTGCTTTACGTCGTGGCTCGGATGGGTACATTCGGAAGGTTAATAACCTGGAAGGACATACCCTGGTATCTACTCGTGAGATTTGCGAGGGGTTCCGCGAGCATTTGGAGGATCGCTTCACCCAACTACCCAGACTCCGCGGCCAGGAGTTTGACAGCTATTTGGCTGACTCGCCCCGCCTAGAGGCGGCCCGAGCAGCTAGCTGTGATGGGGACGTTACAGAGGGTGAGATCATTACTGCGTTGAAGCAGGTCGGCTACAATAAATCTCCAGGACTCGATGGTCTGCCATACGAAGTTTACTTGAGGCTGTCGCCCATGTTTGTTCCTCTTCTGAAGGATGTGTTTAACCACTGGTTTGCTCAGGGCTCGATCCCTGGGCAGGTTACCAAAGGAGTGGTCACATTGTTGAAGAAGGGGGGCCAACCTGGTGTGGGGAATTTAGATGATTACAGGCCCATAACTCTGCTAAACACAGAGTTAAAGATTTTGGCCCGTGTTCTTGCGAATCGTTTGCAGGTTGTTATCTCTGACTTGATCGAGCCTGAGCAGAACTATGCTGTGAAGGGGAGGTCAATTCAAAACAATTTGCATCTGGTTCGCACGATCCTAGAGGGTATAGAAGACGACACTGAAGCCGCGCTGATCAATTTAGATCAGTCCAAGGCTTTCGATAGGGTCGACCATGGTTTCTTGGAATCTGTTCTAGAGGCTGCCGGTTTTAATCCGGACTTCCGCAAGTGGATCTCCATTCTGTATCGTCTGCCGACGGTAGCGGTGCAGGTAAACGGTAGGCTTTCGGATTCGTTCGTGGTTTCTCGTTCGGTACGTCAGGGTTGTCCGCTGTCGCCCCTGCTTTATGTCCTGGCGTTGGAGCCCTTCCTTCGCAAATTAAGGGACGGGGCGGCTACACCAGTCCTACGCGGAATCGCTATCCCTCCTCACTATGCGCGAGCCAGGGTTTCCGCGTATGCCGATGATGTCACCGTTTTTGTGTCCAGCCGTGAAGACATAGAAGCGGTGATTAAGGCGCTCGCTCGTTACGAAGATGTTACAGGGGCCATTGTCAACCGCAGCAAGTCCAACGGCCTGCGGTTGGCTGCCTGGAGCGGAGAGACCGCACTTCCAGGTGACTTCAGCTGGACCGATGGCCCGGTTCGGATCCTTGGCGTTTGGTTCGGACCGGGTCTCCAGCTGGAGAAGAATTGGTCGGAAGTACAGGCAAAGGTCGAATCGTCTGTGAGGGCTTGGACTCGAAGGAAACTTTCCTTGAAGGGGAGAGCGGAGGCGTGCGCCACTTACGTCTTTCCTCTCATCCTTTACCGACTGTCTGTACTCCCGCTGCCTGCGGACCGCCTTCTTGCTTTCACGCGCTTGCTCTTTTCACTTCTGTGGAAGGGGCGGAAAGCATACGTCCGCAGACAGGTCTGTACGCAACGTCCGTGTGATGGAGGCTTGGGGATGCCTGACTTGGCAAGTCATAGACATGCTGAGAGACTGGCTTTCCTGAGTCGTACTTTGACGGAAGAAGCTCCGTGGGTCCCTGCGGTTGAGGACGCCTTTCCCAACCTCATACCCGACCACTCGGTCGAAGGTCGACGTAGGCCGAGAGGAGAGTCGCTGTTCGTCACCGAATGCCGAGCTGCGCTTAAGGCGTTGCCGGGGTCCAGTGACCTTGCCCGGTCAAGGAAGAGACTGTATCGGGATCTAGTGGAGGGGTCCGCTTCGGATCCGCTTGGGAGGCGGCTTGGATTGTCGACGGAGGAGGCTCGCTCCCAGTGGAGTTGGGCGCCAGGCCAGAGTTATCTCAACAATTCTGAGTACTCTCTGACCTGGCGACTTGTTCGGAACGCACTGCCCCTCTATGGCAGATTACGCAGAGATGGCATAAGGGACGTCCCCTTGTGCCCGCGCTGTGAGGACAATGAGGAAGAAACGGCCGAGCACGCCTTCTTCACTTGCAGAAAATTACGTCTTCTCTGGGAGTATGTCAGAGAGGTAACGGCTCGCATCGATGCCGAGCAGCCGATGGTCCTGGATGTAGCATTCGTCATCAACAACGTAGCGCCGCCGTGGTCTAGAGAGAAGCGAATGGTGTTTCTTGTGATCCTGGCCGTAGCTAGGTTAGTGACGTGGGTTACACGTCTAGATGAGGTTCATGGGGTTGGGTCTGTTTCGGATCGTGATCTGGTTGTTTACTTTAAGCATCAGCTTAAAGTGAAAATCAGATGCGATTGGAAACGACTACATCGCATGGAGTTCAATAGAAGATGGGTGCGCAACACTAGTTTGTGCATCCGACGAGGAGCCAAGTTTGAATACGTTTTTCCTCCTTAGCATGGAGCAGGCGGTACTGGGTCCTACGGAACCCAGCCCAATGTAAAATTCAAAGTGTTAGCCTAGCTGAATCTTAGCTAGTAGGAATAAGTGATGTCCTGTCCTGATTTTGTTTTTGCCGGCACTAGAGAGCTTCCAAAGATGCCCACTCCACATATTTATTTTGTCCCCGGCTGATGAAACCCTTGGCAATATTATCTTGGAAGACGCCATCCATTCCCGTACCCAGATCCCGATTATTTATTTTCAGAACACCCCACTTAATTCCCACTCCCATTTAGGGGTCGACCTGCTTGTTTTCGGCCTCGAGCCGGAAAACAGTGGGCGGTCCAGACTTAGCAAGAGGGTAGGGAGGGTCCTACTAACCACCCCTTATCATTTTATTTGGTTCTTTATTTTTCTTTCTTTTTGGGTGTTTTTAATGTGTCATCCCACTCCCACGTTATTTCATGTTATTCATGTTTCATTTTGGGGATATTTTAAGTAGGGTTAAGCCATAGAGTGACTGTGAATTTTTTAGTGCAAATGTCTAGCTTAGGGTAGATTAGGTTTTTTCATTGTGCTTTTTTGTTTTTTGTGAAAAAAAAAAAAAAAAATGTCATTGTCTTTGTTTTTGCTAATGTGAAATAAAAAATGTTTTAAAATGTGTTATAAAAGTCACAATGACCCCCGACCCCCCTTTTCCCCCTTACACAGCGGGCTTTTATGCCTAAGGGTTAATACATCTGGCAGATGTAATTTTAACTCTAGGAGTTAATGTTTTGCGAGATGTATTTCTCTAAATACATTCTCGGCCTTTTGGCTAAGATCAAAGTGTAGTATCTGTTCTCGGCATTATTGCCTTGAGATCAAGTGTATATCTAGTCCTATCCGATAGGTGTCGATCTTACACTGTCGAATCAAAAATCAGATTATCTTTTTATTTTTTAATCCATTTTCCTTTAGCTCACTTCCTCTCCCCTAAAGTACCGGTTGATATACCCCCAAGGTCGGGATCTGTCTCACCGACGACTCCCCCCAAATTTCGCCTGAGGCGCTGACACCGGCGAATACTGACACTCCCCCTCCCCCAAATTTCGCCTGCCTCACCGGCGTATGCCAATACGCCCCATCCCCAAATTTCGCCTGAGGCGCCCCACAGGCAATCGCTCATACCGCCGAATGCCGACATTTCCCTCCTCCCCTCCCCAGATTGGCCTGAGCCGCCGTATGCCGACATTCCCCCTCCCCAGATTTGGCCTGAGGCGCTCACACCGGCGAATGCCGACACTCCCCCTCCCCCAAATTTTCCCTTAGGCGTCCCACCGGTGTATGCTGATACAACCCCCCGACCCCTCCCCCAAATTTAACCTGAAGCGCTCACACCGGCGAATGCCGATACCCCCCCGAAAGGAGGAGGGAATGCCTATCATGATAACAGAACGGCCATAGGGAGGGGGGGAATATTAGCGTCTATTAATAATTAAGAAAGAAAGTGTGGGAGGGAGCGGGAAAAAAGAAAGAAAGAAAAAAATGGTTGTAGTGTGAGTGAATTTCTTCCTGCCACTCTCTGACGTCAGGGTACCAACACATACTTCGTCCGGTGGCAGGGTACCCACACATACTTCGTCCGGTTGCAGGGTACTCACACATACTTCGTCATGTCGAAGTGTACCCACACATACTTCGTCAGGTCGCACGGTACCCACACATACTTTTTCCGGTCGCAGGGTACCCAGACATACTTCGTCCGGTCGCAGGGTACCAACACATACTTCGTCCGGTCGCAGGGTACCCACACATACTTCGTCCGGTCGCAGGGTACCCACACATACTTCGTCCGGTCGCAGGGTACCCACACATACTTCGTGCGGTCGCAGGGTACCCACACATATTCGTGCGGTCGCAGGGTACCCACAAATATTTCGTGCGGTCGCAGGGTACGCACACATATTTCGTGCGGTCGCAGGGTACTTATACATCCTACGTGCGGTCGCAGGGTACCTACACATACTTCGTTCGGTCGCAGGGTACCCACACATACTTCGTGCGGTCGCAGGGTACCCACACATACTTCGTCAGGTCGCAGGGTACCCACACATGCTTCGTCTGGTCGCAGGGTACCCACACATACTTCGTCTGGTCGCAGGGTACCTACACAGTTCGTGCCGTCGCAGGGTACTCACACATACTTCGTATGGTCGCAGGGTACCCACACATACTTCGTCCGGTCGCAGGGTACCCACACATACTTCGTCCGGTCGCAGGGTACCCACAAATACTTCGTCCCGTCGCAGGGTACCCACACATACTTCGTGCGGTCGCAGGGTACCCACACATACTTCGTGCGGTCGCAGGGTACCCACACATATTTCGTTCGGTCACAGGGTACCCACACATACTTCGTGCGGTCGCAGGGTACCTATAAATACTTCTGGTCGTAAGGTACCTCCACATACATTGTCCGGTCGCAGGGTACCCACAAATACTTTGTCCGGTCGAAGGGTACCCACACATATTCGTGCGGTCGCAGGGTACCCACACATACTTCGTCAGGTCGCAGGGTACCCACACATACTTCGTGCGGTCGCAGGGTACCTATACATACTTCGTGCGGTCGCAGTGTACCCACACAAACTTCGTCCGGTCGCAGGGTACCCACAAATACTTCGTCAGGCAGCAGGGTACCCACACATACTTCGTGCGGTCGCAGGGTACCCACAAATACTTCGTTCGGTCGCAGGGTACCCACACATACTTCGTCGGTCGCAGGGTACCCACACATTCTTCATCCGGTCGCAGGGTACCCACACATACTTCGTCTGGTCGCAGGGTACCCACACATTCTTCGTCTGGTCGCAGGGTACCCACACATACTTCGTCCAGTCGCAGGGTACCCACACATACTTCGTCTGGTCGCAGGGTACCCACACATACTTCGTCTGGTCGCAAGGTACCCACACATAGTTCGTGCGGTCGCAGGGTACCCACACATACTTTGTCTGGTCGCAGGGTACCCACACATACTTCGTGGTTATGACTCAGCGGGTCACTGTAAACGTTTACTTGTTAAATTCTTCTTTTTTTCTTTTTTCTATACATATATAGAGTGGTTACGACTCAACGGGTCACTGTAAACGTTTACTTGTTAAATTCTTCTTTTTTTATACATATATACCGTGGTTATGACTCAACGGGTCATTGTAAACGTGTACTTGTTAAATTCTTCTTTTTTCTTTATTTATACATATATAGAGTGGTTATGACTCAACGGGTCACTGTAAACGTGTACTTGTTAAATTCTTCTTTTTTCTTTTTTTATACATATATAGAGTGGTTATGACTCAACGGGTCACTGTAAACGTTTACTTGTTAAATTCTTCTTTTTTTCTGTTTTAATACATATATAGAGTGGTTATGACTCAACGGGTCACTGTAAACGTGTACTTGTTAAATTCTTCTTTTTTTACTTTTTTTATACATATATAGAGTGGTTATGACTCAACGGGTCACTACAAACATGTTCTTGTTAAATTCGTCTTTTTTTCTTTTTTCTATACATATATAGAGTGGTTATGACTCAACGGGTCACTGTAAACGTGTACTTGTTAAATTCTTCTTTTTTTATACATATATAGAGTGGTTATGACTCAACGGGTCACTGTAAACGTGTACTTGTTAAATTCTTCTTTTTTCTTTTTTTATACATATATAGAGTGGTTATGACTCAACGGGTCATTGTAAACGTGTACTTGTTAAATTCTTCTTTTTTCTTTTTTTATACATATATAGAGTGGTTATGACTCAACGGGTCACTGTAAACGTGTACTTGTTAAATTCTTCTTTTTTCTGTTTTAATACATATATAGAGTGGTTATGACTCAACGGGTCACTGTAAACGTGTACTTGTTAAATTCTTCTTTTTTCTTTTTTTATACATATATTGAGTGGTTATGACTCAACGGGTCACTATAAACATGTTCTTGTTAAATTCTTCTTTTTTTCTTTTTTCTATACATATATAGAGTGGTCATGACTCAACGGGTCACTGTAAACGTTTACTTGTTAAATTCTTCTTTTTTTATACATATATAGAGTGGTTATGACTCAACGGGTCATTGTAAACGTGTACTTGTTAAATTCTTCTTTTTTCTTTTTTTATACATATATAGAGTCGTTATGACTCAACGGGTCACTGTAAACGTGTACTTGTTAAATTCTTCTTTTTTCTTTTTTTATACATATATAGAGTGGTTATGACTCAACGGGTCACTGTAAAATTTTACTTGTTAAATTCTTCTTTTTTTCTTTTTTTATACATATATAGAGTGGTTATGACTCAACGGGTCATTGTAAACGTGTACTTGTTAAACTCTTCTTTTTTCTTTTTTTATACATATATAGAGTGGTTATGACTCAACGGGTCACTGTAAACGTGTACTTGTTAAATTCTTCTTTTTTCTGTTTTTATACATATATAGAGTGGTTATGACTCAACGGGTCACTGTACACGTGTACTTGTTAAATTCTTCTTTTTTCTTTTTTATACATATATAGAGTGGTTATGACTCAACGGGTCACTATAAACATGTTCTTGTTAAATTCTTCTTTTTTTCTTTTTTCTATACATATATAGAGTGGTTATGACTCAACGGGTCACTGTAAACGTGTACTTGTTAAATTCTTCTTTTTTTATACATATATAGAGTGGTTATGACTCAACGGGTCATTGTAAACGTGTACTTGTTAAATTCTTCTTTTTTCTTTTTTTATACATATATAGAGTGGTTATGACTCAACGGGTCACTGTAAACGTGTACTTGTTAAATTCTTCTTTTTTCTTTTTTTATACATATATAGAGTGGTTATGACTCAACGGGTCACTGTAAACGTTTACTTGTTAAATTCTTCTTTTTTTCTTTTTTTATACATATATAGAGTGGTTATGACTCAACGGGTCATTGTAAACGTGTACTTGTTAAATTCTTCTTTTTTCTTTTTTTATACATATATAGAGTTGTTATGACTCAACGGGTCACTGTAAACGTGTACTTGTTAAATTCTTCTTTTTTCTGTGTTTATACATATATAGAGTGGTTATGACTCAACGGGTCACTGTAAACGTGTACTTGTTATATTCTTCTTTTTTCTTTTTTTATACATATATAGAGTGGTTATGACTCAACGGGTCACTATAAACATGTTCTTGTTAAATTCTTCTTTTTTTCTTTTTTCTATACATATATAGAGTGGTTATGACTCAACGGGTCACTGTAAACGTTTACTTGTTAAATTCTTCTTTTTTTATACATATATAGAGTGGTTATGACTCAACGGGTCACTGTAAACGTGTACTTGTTAAACTCTTCTTTTTTCTTTTTTTATACATATATAGAGTGGTTATGACTCAACGGGTCACTGTAAACGTGTACTTGTTAAATTCTTCTTTTTTCTGTTTTTATACATATATAGAGTGGTTATGACTCAACGGGTCACTGTAAACGTGTACTTGTTAAATTCTTCTTTTTTCTTTTTTTATACATATATAGAGTGGTTATGACTCAACGGGTCACTATAAACATGTTCTTGTTAAATTCTTCTTTTTTTCTTTTTTCTATACATATATAGAGTGGTTATGACTCAACGGGTCACTGTAAACGTTTACTTGTTAAATTCTTCTTTTTTTATACATATATAGAGTGGTTATGACTCAACGGGTCATTGTAAACGTGTACTTGTTAAATTCTTCTTTTTTCTTTTTTTATACATATATAGAGTGGTTATGACTCAACGGGTCACTGTAAACGTGTACTTGTTAAATTCTTCTTTTTTCTTTTTTTATACATATATAGAGTGGTTATGACTCAACGGGTCACTGTAAACGTTTACTTGTTAAATTCTTCTTTTTTTCTTTTTTTATACATATATAGAGTGGTTATGACTCAACGGGTCATTGTAAACGTGTACTTGTTAAATTCTTCTTTTTTCTTTTTTTATACATATATAGAGTGGTTATGACTCAACGGGTCACTGTAAACGTTTACTTGTTAAATTCTTTTTTTCTTTTTTATACATATATAGAGTGGTTATGACTCAACGGGTCACTGTAAACGTGTACTTGTTAAATTCTTCTTTTTTCTGTTTTTATACATATATAGAGTGGTTATGACTCAACGGGTCACTATAAACATGTTCTTGTTAAATTCTTCTTTTTTTCTTTTTTCTATACATATATAGAGTGGTTATGACTCAACGGGTCACTGTAAACGTTTACTTGTTAAATTCTTCTTTTTTTATACATATATAGAGTGGTTATGACTCAACGGGTCATTGTAAACGTGTACTTGTTACATTCTTCTTTTTTCTTTTTTTATACATATATAGAGTGGTTATGACTCAACGGGTCACTGTAAACGTTTACTTGTTAAATTCTTTTTTTCTTTTTTTATACATATATAGAGTGGTTATGACTCAACGGGTCACTGTAAACGTGTACTTGTTAAATTCTTCTTTTTTCTGTTTTTATACATATATAGAGTGGTTATGACTCAACGGGTCACTGTAAACGTGTACTTGTTAAATTCTTGTTTTTTCTTTTTTTATACATATATAGAGTGGTTATGACTCAACGGGTCACTGTAAACTTTTACTTGTTAAATTCTTCTTTTTTTCTTTTTTTATACATATATAGAGTGGTTATGACTCAACGGGTCATTGTAAACGTGTACTTGTTAAACTCTTCTTTTTTCTTTTTTTATACATATATAGAGTGGTTATGACTCAACGGGTCACTGTAAACGTGTACTTGTTAAATTCTTCTTTTTTCTGTTTTTATACATATATAGAGTGGTTATGACTCAACGGGTCACTGTAAACGTGTACTTGTTAAATTCTTCTTTTTTCTTTTTTTATACATATATAGAGTGGTTATGACTCAACGGGTCACTGTAAACGTTTACTTGTTAAATTCTTCTTTTTTTCTTTTTTTATACATATATAGAGTGGTTATGACTCAACGGGTCATTGTAAACGTGTACTTGTTAAATTCTTCTTTTTTCTTTTTTTATACATATATAGAGTGGTTATGACTCAACGGGTCACTGTAAACGTTTACTTGTTAAATTCTTTTTTTCTTTTTTATACATATATAGAGTGGTTATGACTCAACGGGTCACTGTAAACGTGTACTTGTTAAATTCTTCTTTTTTCTGTTTTTATACATATATAGAGTGGTTATGACTCAACGGGTCACTATAAACATGTTCTTGTTAAATTCTTCTTTTTTTCTTTTTTCTATACATATATAGAGTGGTTATGACTCAACGGGTCACTGTAAACGTTTACTTGTTAAATTCTTCTTTTTTTATACATATATAGAGTGGTTATGACTCAACGGGTCATTGTAAACGTGTACTTGTTACATTCTTCTTTTTTCTTTTTTTATACATATATAGAGTGGTTATGACTCAACGGGTCACTGTAAACGTTTACTTGTTAAATTCTTTTTTTCTTTTTTTATACATATATAGAGTGGTTATGACTCAACGGGTCACTGTAAACGTGTACTTGTTAAATTCTTCTTTTTTCTGTTTTTATACATATATAGAGTGGTTATGACTCAACGGGTCACTGTAAACGTGTACTTGTTAAATTCTTCTTTTTTCTTTTTTTATACATATATAGAGTGGTTATGACTCAACGGGTCACTGTAAACTTTTACTTGTTAAATTCTTCTTTTTTTCTTTTTTTATACATATATAGAGTGGTTATGACTCAACGGGTCATTGTAAACGTGTACTTGTTAAACTCTTCTTTTTTCTTTTTTTATACATATATAGAGTGGTTATGACTCAACGGGTCACTGTAAACGTGTACTTGTTAAATTCTTCTTTTTTCTGTTTTTATACATATATAGAGTGGTTATGACTCAACGGGTCACTGTAAACGTGTACTTGTTAAATTCTTCTTTTTTCTTTTTTTATACATATATAGAGTGGTTATGACTCAACGGGTCACTATAAACATGTTCTTGTTAAATTCTTCTTTTTTTCTTTTTTCTATACATATATAGAGTGGTTATGACTCAACGGGTCACTGTAAACGTTTACTTGTTAAATTCTTCTTTTTTTATACATATATAGAGTGGTTATGACTCAACGGGTCATTGTAAACGTGTACTTGTTAAATTCTTCTTTTTTCTTTTTTTATACATATATAGAGTGGTTATGACTCAACGGGTCACTGTAAACGTGTACTTGTTAAATTCTTCTTTTTTCTTTTTTTATACATATATAGAGTGGTTATGACTCAACGGGTCACTGTAAACGTTTACTTGTTAAATTCTTCTTTTTTTCTTTTTTTATACATATATAGAGTGGTTATGACTCAACGGGTCATTGTAAACGTGTACTTGTTAAATTCTTCTTTTTTCTTTTTTTATACATATATAGAGTTGTTATGACTCAACGGGTCACTGTAAACGTGTACTTGTTAAATTGTTCTTTTTTCTGTGTTTATACATATATAGAGTGGTTATGACTCAACGGGTCACTGTAAACGTGTACTTGTTATATTCTTCTTTTTTCTTTTTTTATACATATATAGAGTGGTTATGACTCAACGGGTCACTATAAACATGTTCTTGTTAAATTCTTCTTTTTTTCTTTTTTCTATACATATATAGAGTGGTTATGACTCAACGGGTCACTGTAAACGTGTACTTGTTATATTCTTCTTTTTTCTTTTTTTATACATATATAGAGTGGTTATGACTCAACGGGTCACTATAAACATGTTCTTGTTAAATTCTTCTTTTTTTCTTTTTTCTATACATATATAGAGTGGTTATGACTCAACGGGTCACTGTAAACGTTTACTTGTTAAATTCTTCTTTTTTTATACATATATAGAGTGGTTATGACTCAACGGGTCATTGTAAACGTGTACTTGTTAAATTCTTCTTTTTTCTTTTTTTATACATATATAGAGTGGTTATGACTCAACGGGTCACTGTAAACGTTTACTTGTTAAATTCTTTTTTTCTTTTTTTATACATATATAGAGTGGTTATGACTCAACGGGTCACTGTAAACGTGTACTTGTTAAATTCTTCTTTTTTCTGTTTTTATACATATATAGAGTGGTTATGACTCAACGGGTCACTATAAACATGTTCTTGTTAAATTCTTCTTTTTTTCTTTTTTCTATACATATATAGAGTGGTTATGACTCAACGGGTCACTGTAAACGTTTACTTGTTAAATTCTTCTTTTTTTATACATATATAGAGTGGTTATGACTCAACGGGTCATTGTAAACGTGTACTTGTTACATTCTTCTTTTTTCTTTTTTTATACATATATAGAGTGGTTATGACTCAACGGGTCACTGTAAACGTTTACTTGTTAAATTCTTTTTTTTTTTTTTTATACATATATAGAGTGGTTATGACTCAACGGGTCACTGTAAACGTGTACTTGTTAAATTCTTCTTTTTTCTGTTTTTATACATATATAGAGTGGTTATGACTCAACGGGTCACTGTAAACGTGTACTTGTTAAATTCTTCTTTTTTCTTTTTTTATACATATATAGAGTGGTTATGACTCAACGGGTCACTGTAAACGTGTACTTGTTAAATTCTTCTTTTTTTTATATACATATATAGAGTGGTTATGACTCAACGGGTCACTGTAAACGTTTACTTGTTAAATTCTTCTTTTTTTCTTTTTTTATACATATATAGAGTGGTTATGACTCAACGGGTCATTGTAAACATGTACTTGTTAAATTCTTCTTTTTTCTTTTTTTATACATATATAGAGTGGTTATGACTCAACGGGTCACTGTAAACGTGTACTTGTTAAATTCTTCTTTTTTCTGTTTTTATACATATATAGAGTGGTTATGACTCAACGGGTCACAGTAAACGTGTACTTGTTAAATTCTTCTTTTTTCTTTTTTTATACATATATAGAGTGGTTATGACTCAACGGGTCACTATAAACATGTTCTTGTTAAATTCTTCTTTTTTTCTTTTTTCTATACATATATAGAGTGGTTATGACTCAACGGGTCACTGTAAACGTGAGTGGTTATGACTCAACGGGTCACTGTAAGTAAAATAAGTTTTTAAGAGAAAAAAATGTAAAAACCTATAACGATGACGTCATATACCTATTACTGTGACGTCACGTGCACAAGAATAAGTTGGTTGAAAATAAAATTATTATTACATAATTACATTGGCTGATTTCCAAATTACTACTGAATAACATTAGAAAAGTTTGAAAAAACCAGACCCGCTGCCGAAGACTGGCCCTGTTGACCCCCAGCAACATTTTTTTTGTTGTAATTTTGAGATATTATGATCCCAGGTGTTGTACGGTGCTGAAGATATAAACTTTTTGACATGTCGTCGCGTAGTTTTTGAGGAGAAGCTTCACATACAGACATACATACATACATACATACATACATACATACATATAGACAAGTGCCCTTTATATAAGAGACTAGCGGGGCTACCCGGCGTTGCTCGGGGTCATTAAAACATATAATTGAAGAAAAATCGTGTGTGTAACATCTTTATATACAAACTTCTATTTCTCCCCCCCCCCCCTTCTCTATAGCCGTCTCTTTATCTTTCTACCTGGTCGCCGCATTTCACCGCTACTTTCTAATTTTGCCTTTTGCGAAAGCTGTTCTTTCCCCACCATTTCTCCTACGTTGCCCAGGGCAATAGTATGATATATTTCTATAAAAAGTAACACCTCTATCTGCGCCTTCTATATAGGTACTTATCTCCACCCCGGTGTTCATGCTATATACGTATCTATCATCACCCCGGTGCGCATACTATATACGTACCTATCGCCGCCCCAGTGCACATACTATATACGTACCTATCGCCGCCCCAGTTCAGGAACTATTTAAGTACCTATCGCCGCCCCGGTGCGAATGCTACATAAGTACCTATCGCTGCCCTAGTGGGAATAATTAATATGTACATATTGCCACATTGGTGCGAATTTCTAAATACGTACATATCACCACTTTGGTGCGAATGCTAAATACGTACCTATCGCCGGCCCGATGCGAATGCTAAATACGTACCTATAGCCGCCCCGGTGCGAATGCTAAATACGTACCTATCACCACCCTGGTGCGAATGCGAAATACATACCTTTCGCCGTTCTGGTGCACGTGCTATATACGTACCTATTGCCGCCCCGGTGCACGTGATATATATGTACTGATCGCCGCCCCGGTGCGCATGCTATGTACGTACTTATTGCTGACCATGTGTACATGCTATATATGTAGCTATCGCCACCCCTGAATTCTGAATATGTACCTATCGCCGCCCCGGTGTGGAAGCTAAATACGTACATATCGCCGCCCCGGTACGAATGCTAAATACATACATATCGCCGCCCCAGTGTGATTTCTAAATACGTACCTATCGCCGCTCTTGTGTGAATTCTAAATACGTACCTATCGCCGCCCCGGTGCGGAAGCTAAATACGTACATATCGCCACCCCGGTGCGAATGCTAAATACATACCTATCGCCGCCCCAGTGCGAATGCAAAATACATACCTATCGCCGCCCCGGTGTGAATGCTAAATACATACCTATCGCCGCCCCGGTGTGAATGCTAAATACATACCTATCGCCACCCCGGTGTGAATGCTAAATACATACATATCGCCGCCCCGGTGTGAATGCTAAATACGTACCTTTCGCCGCCCCGGTGCGCGTGCTATATACGTACCTATCGCTGCCCCGGTGCGCGTGCTATATATGAACCGATCGCTGCCCCAGTGCGCATGCATAATACATACCTATCACGTACTTATTGCCGCCCATGTGCACATGCTATATACGTACCTATCGCCACCGCTGAATGCTAAATAAGTACCTATCTCCGCCCAGGGATGAATGCTAAATACGTACATATTGCCGCCCAGGTGTTCATACACCATATGTACCTATCACTGCCCCAGTGCGAATACTAAATATGTACATATCGCCACCCCGGTGCGATTGCTGAATACATACCTATCGCAACCCCGGTGCGAATGCTAAATACGTAGCTATAGCCACACCTATGCACTACTATATAGTACCTATTGCCACCCCGGTACACATACTATATATAAACCTATTGCCGGCCCGGTGTGCATACTATATTCGTACCTATCGCGGCTCTGGTGCGCATACTACATACTTACCTATCTCTGCAAGGGTACACATACTATATATGTACCAATCTCCAGCCCAGTTCGCATACGTAAGAACTTATATTTATTCGGCCCTGTCGTGTTAGAAAAACAAAATAGTGTTCATTTATGTATTGTCACTATCATAAATATAAATATTTTTAGTTACAAACAGAAAAAAATACATTTTTTTGCCTCCCCACAAGAAAATTTTTTTTCTATCCTCCCACATACTTAGAAATATTTTTAATTTAAAGGAAAAAAAAAAGAAAATTTTTTGACCCCCCTTACATCCCCAAAATTTTATGTTCCCCCCATACATAGAAATATTTTTATTTTAAAAAAGTAAAAAAAAAATTTTTTTAGCCCCCCCCCCCGAAATTTTTTTTTTTTCATTCTCCCCCATACACATAAATATTTTCAATGAAAAAGATAAAAGACAAAATAAATGTTTTGCCTTCCCCCCAATTTTTTTTATACTCCCGATACGCATGCTATATACGTATTTATTGCCGCCCATGTGCACATGCTATATACTTCCTATCGCCACCGCTGAATGCTAAATACGTACCTGTTGCTCTCGCGGTGCGAATGCTAAATAGGTTTTCAGCGTAGATGCTCTTAAAATATTATCCAAACCTATCACTACAGTAGCTCTATCTAGGACATTGAACAATTTTCTCCCGGACAACGCCGAGTACTTTAAAAATAAAAGAGGCCTCATGAGCACTACTGAAATAACTTAGGTATCCTCTCTCCTTCTGATCTGCCAAATAGTCCAAAGGGGAACGAAGATGGCATTAAAATATTTTCCAAACCTATCACTACAGTAGCTCTATCTAGGATATTGAGCACTTTTCTCCCGGACAACGCCGAGTATTTGAAAATCAAAGACGCCTCCTGAGCACTACTGAAATCACTCTTATCGATTCCCACATCCTTTTCAGCGTAGATGCTGTTAAAATATTATCCAAACCTATCACTACAGTAGCTCTATCTAGGACATTGAGCACTTTTCTCCCGGACAACGCCGAGTACTTTGATAATCAAGGAGGCCTCCTGAGGATTACTGAAATCACATAGGTATCCTCTCTCCTTCTGATCTGCCAAATAGTCCAAAGGGGAACGAAGATAGCATTAAAATATTTTCCAAACCTATCAATACAGTAGCTCTATCTAGGACATTGAGCACTTTTCTCCCGGACAACGCCGAGTATTTGAAAATTAAAGAGGCCTCCTGAGCACTACTGAAATAACTCTTATCGATCCCCCCATCCTTTTCAGCTTAGATGCTGTTAAGATATTATGCAAACCTATCACTACAGTAGGTCTATCTAGGACATTGAGCACTTTTTTCCCGGACAACGCCGAGTACTTTGAAAATCAAAGAGGCCTCCTGAGCACTACTGAATTAACTCTCATCGATTCCCCCATCCTTTTCAGCGTAGATGCTGTTAAAATATTATCCAAACCTATCTCTACAGTAGCTCTATCTAGGACATTGAGCACTTTTTTCCCGGACAACGCCGAGTACTATGACCTGATATAACCGGACACAATATAGGGCAAGACCGGGTACATCCAGCAAGGGATTATTGGACAGGTGCGGATGTGATTGAGCAACCCTTGTTTCACTACACACTTATAACGTAGGATTCCTATGTTGTTATTGATTTATCCGGACAGAAGTTATTGGATGATCTGATACAACCGGATGAATGTCGGGCAAGACCGGGTACATCCGGCAAGGGATTATGGGATGTTTACAGTGACTCTGCATTTTTATCGGATTAGTACATAAATACATTAGATTATTTCGAATTTACTACATATTAACGTTGAAAAAGTAGTGTAAAATACGAAAAAACTGCTACCTTTTGTCGGAAAGTGGTCCGGTTGACTGTCAGCGAGTGAATCGTTTTTCCATAGACCGGCGTAATGAAGCCAAAACGATTATGGAGTGCATAATCAAAACAGATACTACACTAAACAGAATTAGAGAAAAACGGTCTAGGGAGTCTAAACTTCATTGTTGCTCATCAAAACTCATTAAAGAACTTGTTAAATAGTATTATACAATGTTTGTTCAAAGAAAATCATAGTTATTATTACTCGTTAATTTATTAATGTAATTTGAACAGTGTCTAGTGGATAGACCGCTGTTCAGGTGTAGATTGGTTATAAATAGTCCCTTTAAATCACATTAAATTTTTGAATTTCGGATCTTTTGGCTAAGATCAAAGTGTAGTATCTGTTCCGATGGATACTGCACGCCTGTCCTGTGCAGTTCTAGGAGGTCCACCCTCCCAGGCTTCGCCTCCCCTCTTTGGGGAGGAGTAAGTTTATTGCTTACTGTCTGAGGCGCCCTGTACCAGGGAATGCCGACGGGGCTGCCCAGGCAATTTTTAAATGGCCAGAGTGCTCACCTATCGAGCGCTGGCTTTTAACCCCACTTTCTCGACCCAAGCTGTGGTCACATCTTACCTGTGGGAGTAAGATAAAACTGGCCTTGTGCCTAACTCCTGGGGAGGAGTAAATACCTTTTGAATTTCGGATGTTTCTCGGCCTTTTGGCTAAGATCAAAGTGTAGTATCTGTTCTCGGCATTATTGCCTTGAGATCAAGTGTATATCTAGTCCTATCCGATAGGTGTCGATCTTACACTGTCGAATCAAAAATCAGATTATCTTTTTATTTTTTAATCCCTTTTCCTTTAGCTCACTTCCTCTCCCCTAAAGTACTGGTTGATATACCCCCAAGGTCGGGATCTGTCTCACCGACGACTCCCCCCAAATTTCGCCTGAGGCGCTGACACCGGCGAATACTGACACTCCCCCTCCCCCAAATTTCGCCTGCCTCACCGGCGTATGCCAATACGCCCCATCCACATATTTCGCCTGAGGCGCCCCACAGGCGATCGCTCATACCGCCGAATGCCAACATTTCCCTCCTCCCCTCCCCAGATTGGCCTGAGCCGCCGTATGCCGACATTCCCCCTCCCCAGATTTGGCCTGAGGCGCTCACACCGGCGAATGCCGACACTCCCCCTTCCCCAAATTTTTCCTTAGGCGTCCAACCGGTGTATGCTGATACAACCCCCCACCCCTCCCCCAAATTTCACCTGAAGCGCTCACACCGGCGAATGCCGACACCCCCCCCGAAAGGAGGTAGGAATGCCTTTCATGATAACATAGGGATAGGGAGGGGGGAATATTAGCGTCTATTAATAATTAAGAAAGAAAGTGTGGGAGGGAGCGGGGAAAAAAGAAAGAAAGAAAAAAATGGTTGTAGTGTGAGTGAATTTCTTCCTGCCACTCTCTGACGTCAGGGTACCAACACATACTTCGTCCGGTGGCAGGGTACCCACACATACTTCGTCCGGTCGCAGGGTACCAACACATACTTTGTTAGGTCGCAGGGTGCCCACACATACTTCGTCCGGTCGCAGGGTACCCACACATACTTCGTCCGGTCGCAGGGTACCCACACATACTTCGTCCGGTGGCAGGGTACCCACACATACTTCGTCCGGTCGCAGGGTACCAACACATATTTCGTCCGGTCGCAGGGTACCCACACATACTTCGTGCGGTCGCAGGGTACCCATACATACTTTGTCAGGCAGCAGGGTACCCACAAATACTTCGTGCGGTCGCAGGGTACCTATACATACTTCGTCCGGTCGCAGGGTACCCACACATACTTCGTGCGGTCGCAGGGTACCCACACATACTTCGTGCGGTCGCAGGGTACCCACACATACTTCGTCCGGTCGCAGGGTACCCACACATACTTCGTGCGGTCGCAGGGTACCCACACATACTTCGTCCAGTCGCAGGGTACTCACACATACTTCGTCCGGTCACAGGGTACCCACACATACTTCGTGCGGTCGCAGGGTACCTATAAATAATTCGTCTGGTCGCAGGGTACCCACACATACTTCCTCCGGTCGCAGGGTACCCACAAATACTTCGTCTGGTCGCAGGGTGCCCACACATATTCGTGCGGTCGCAGGGTACCCACAAATACTTCGTGCGGTCGCAGGGTACCCACACATACTTCGTCCGGTCGCAGGGTACCAACACATACTTTGTTAGGTCGCAGGGTGCCCACACATACTTCGTCCGGTGGCAGGGTACCCACACATACTTCGTCCGGCAGCAGGGTACCCACACATACTTCGTCCGGCAGCAGGGTACCACCACATACTTCGTGCGGTCGCAGGGTACCCACACATACTTCGTCCGGTCGCAGGGTACCCACACATACTTCGTCCGGTCGCAGGGTACCCTAACATACTTCGTGCGGTCGCAGGGTACTTATAAATACTTCGTCTGGTCGCAGGGTACCTACACATACTTCGTCCGGTCGCAGGGTACCCACAAATACTTCGTCTGGTCGCAGGGTGCCCACACATATTCGTGCGGTCGCAGGGTACCCACAAATACTTCAGGCAGTCGCAGGGTACCCACACATACTTCGTCCGGTCGCAGGGTACCAACACATACTTTGTTAGGTCGCAGGGTGCCCACACATACTTCGTCCGGTCGCAGGGTACCCACACATACTTCGTCCGGTCGCAGGGTACCCACACATACTTCGTCCGGTGGCAGGGTACCAACACATACTTCGTCCGGCAGCAGGGTACCCACATATACTTCGTCCGGCAGCAGGGTACCACCACATACTTCGTGCGGTCGCAGGGTACCCACACATACTTCGTCCGGTCGCAGGGGACCCACACATACTTCATCCGGTCGCAGGGTACCCACACATACTTAGTGCGGTCGAAGGGTACCTATAAATACTTCGTCTGGTCGCAGGGTACCCACACATACATCGTCCGGTCGCAGGGTACCCACAAATACTTCGTCTGGTCGCAGGGTACCCACACATATTCGTGCGGTCGCAGGGTACCCACAAATACTTCGTGCGGTCGCAGGGTACCCACACATACTTCGTGCGGTCGCAGGGTACCTATAAATACTTTGTCTGGTCGCAGGGTACCCACACATACATCATCCGGTCGCAGGGTACCCACAAATACTTCGTGTGGTCGCAGGGTACCCACACATATTCGTGCGGTCGCACGGTACCCACAAATACTTCGTGCGGTCGCAGGGTACCCACACATACTTCGTCCGGTCGCAGGGTACCCACACATACTTCGTGCGGTCGCAGGGTACCTATACATACTTCGTCCGGTCGCAGGGGACCCACACATACTTCGTCCGGTCGCAGGGTACCCACACATACTTCGTCTGGTCGCAGGGTACCCACACATACTTCGTGCGGTTGCAGGGTACCTATACATACTTCGTCCGGTCGCAGGGGACCCACACATACTTCGTCCGGTCGCAGGGTACCCACACATACTTCGTCCGGTCGCAGGGTAGCTATACATACTTCGTCAGGCAGCAGGGTACCCACACATACTTCGTGCGGTCGCAGGGTACCCACACATACTTCGTCCGGTCGCAGCGTACCCAAACATACTTTGTGCGGTCGCAGGGTACCAACACATACTTAGTCCGGTCGCAGGGTGCCCACACATATTTCGTCCGGTCGCAGGGTACCCACACATACTTCGTGCGGTCGCAGGGTACCCATACATACTTTGTCAGGCAGCAGGGTACCCACAAATACTTCGTGCGGTCGCAGGGTACCTATACATACTTCGTCCGGTCGCAGGGTACCCACACATACTTCGTGCGGTCGCAGGGTACCCACACATACTTCGTGCGGCCACAGGGTACCCACACACACTTCGTCCGGTCACAGGGTACCCACACATACTTCGTGCGGTTGCAGGGTACCTATACATACTTCGTCCAGTCGCAGGGGACCCACACATACTTCGTCAGGTCGCAGGGTACCCACACATACTTCGTCAGGAAGCAGGGTACCCACACATACTTCGTGCGGTTGCAGGGTACCTATACATATTTCGTCCGGTCGCAGGGTACCCACACATACTTTGTCCGGTCGCAGGGTACCCACACATATATCGTGCGGTCGCACGGTACCTATACATACTTCGTCCGGTCGCAGGGTACCCACACATACTTTGTGCGGTCGCAGGGTACCCACACATACTTCGTCAGGCAGCAGGGTACCCACACATACTTCGTGCGGTCGCAGGGTACCTACACATACTTCGTACGGTCACAGGGTACCCACACATACTTTGTGCGGTCACAGGGTACCTATATATACTTCGTCCGGTCGCAGGGTACCCACACATACTTCGTGCGGTCGCAGGGTACCCACACATACTTCGTCAGGCAGCAGGGTACCCACACATACTTCGTGCGGTCGCAGGGTACCCACACATACTTCGTGCGGTCGCAGGGTACCCACACATACTTCGTCCGGTCGCAGGGTACCCACACATACTTCGTGCGGTCGCAGGGTACCTATACATATTTCGTCCGGTCGCAGGGTACCCACACATACTTCGTCCGGTCGCAGGGTACCCACACATACTTCGTGCGGTCGCAGGGTACCTATACATACTTCGTCCGGTCGCAGGGTACCCACACATACTTTGTGCGGTCGCAGGGTACCCACACATACTTCGTGCGTCGCAGGGTACTTATACATACTTCGTCAGGCAGCAGGGTACCCACACATACTTCGTGCGGTCGCAGGGTACCTACACATACTTCGTACGGTCACAGGGTACCTACACATACTTCGTGCGGTCGCAGGGTTCCCACACATACTTCGTGGGGTCGCAGGGTACCCACACATACTTCGTCAGGTCGCAGGGTACCCACACATACCCTACCTCTACACTGCTAAAAAAAGGAGGAGATAATGCATGGCAATAGTGCATCATGACAACGGACCCGATACGACCCTACCTCAACACTTCTCAAAAAAGGAGGAGATAATGCATGGGAATAGTGCATCATGACAACGGAACCGATACGACCCTACCTCAACACTTCTAAAAAAAGGAGGAGATAATGCATGGGATAAGAGCATCATGACAACGGAACCGATACGACCCTACCTCAACATTTCTCAAAAAAGGAAGAGATAATGCATGGGATGAGGGCATCATGACAACGGAACCGATACGACCCTACCTCAACACTTCTCAAAAAAGGAGGAGATAATGCATGGGAATAGTGCATCATGACAACGGACCCGATACTACCCTACCTCAACACTTCTAAAAAAAGGAGGAGATAATGCATGGGATGAGAGCATCATGACAACGGAACCGATACGACCCTACCTCAACATTTCTCAAAAAAGGTAGAGATAATGCATGGGATGAGGGCATCATGACAACGGAACCGATACGACCCTACCTCAACACTTCTCAAAAAAGGAGGAGATAATGCATGGGAATAGTGCATCATGACAACGGACCCGATACGACCCTACCTCAACACTTCTCAAAAAAGGAGGAGATAATGCATGGGAATAGTGCATCATGACAACGGAACCGATACGACCCTACCTCAACACTTCTCAAAAAAGGAGGAGATAATGCATGGGAATAGTGCATCATGACAACGGACCCGATACGACCCTACCTCAACACTTCTAAAAAAAGGAGGAGATAATGCATGGGATGAGAGCATCATGACAACGGAACCGATACGACCCTACCTCAACATTTCTCAAAAAAGGAAGAGATAATGCATGGGATGAGGGCATCATGACAACGGAACCGATACGACCCTACCTCAACACTTCTCAAAAAAGGAGGAGATAATGCATGGGAATAGTGCATCATGACAACGGAACCGATACGACCCTACCTCAACACTTCTATAAAAAGGAGGAGATAATGCATGGGATGAGTGCATCATGACAACGGACCCGATACGACCCTACCTCAACATTTCTCAAAAAAGGAGGATGTAATGCATGGGAATAGTGCATCATGACAACGGACCCGATACGACCCTACCTCAACACTTCTAAAAAAAGGAGGAGATAATGCATGGGATGAGAGCATCATGACAACGGAACCGATACGACCCTACCTCAATACTTCTCAAAAAAGGAGGAGATAATGCATGGGAATAGTGCATCATGACAACGGACCCGATACGACCCTACCTCAACACTTCTATAAAAAGGAGGAGATAATGCATGGGATGAGTGCATCATGACAACGGACCCGATACGACCCTACCTCAACATTTCTCAAAAAAGGAGGAGATAATGCATGGGAATAGTGCATCATGACAACGGAACCGATACGACCCTACCTCAACACTTCTCAAAAAAGCAGGAGATAATGCATGGAAATAGTGCATCATGACAACGGACCCGATACGACCCTACCTCAACACTTCTATAAAAAGGAGGAGATAATGCATGGGATGAGAGCATCATGACAACGGAACCGATACGACCCTACCTCAACACTTCTATAAAAAGGAGGAGATAATGCATGGGATGAGAGCATCATGACAACGGAACCGATACGACCCTACCTCAACATTTCTCAAAAAAGGAAGAGATAATGCATGGGATGAGGGCATCATGACAACGGAACCGATACGACCCTACCTCAACACTTCTCAAAAAAGGAGGAGATAATGCATGGGAATAGTGCATCATGACAACGGACCCGATACGACCCTACCTCAACTCTTCTCAAAAAAGGAGGAGATAATGCATGGGAATAGTGCATCATGACAACGGAACCGATACGACCCTACCTCAACACTTCTATAAAAAGGAGGAGATAATGCATGGGATAGGTGCATCATGACAACGGACCCGATACGACCCTACCTCAACATTTCTCAAAAAAAGAGGGTGTAATGCATGGGATCAGTGCATCATGACAACGGAACCGATACTACCCTACCTCAACACTTCTCAAAAAAGGAGGAGATAATGCATGGGAATAGTGCATCATGACAACGGACCCGATACGACCCTACCTCAACACTTCTAAAAAAAGGAGGAGATAATGCATGGGATGAGAGCATCATGACAACGGAACCGATACGACCCTACCTAAACACTTCTCAAAAAAGGAGGAGATAATGCATGGGAATAGTGCAACATGACAACGGACCCGATACGACCCTACCTCAACTCTTCTCAAAAAAGGAGGAGATAATGCATGGGAATAGTGCATCATGACAACGGAACCGATACGACCCTACCTCAACACTTCTATAAAAAGGAGGAGATAATGCATAGGATGAGTGCATCATGACAACGGACCCGATACGACCCTACCTCAACATTTCTCAAAAAAAGAGGGGGTAATGCATGGGATCAGTGCATCATGACAACGGAACCGATACTACCCTACCTCAACACTTCTCAAAAAAGGAGGAGATAATGCATGGGAATAGTGCATCATGACAACGGACCCGATACGACCCTACCTCAACACTTCTAAAAAAAGGAGGAGATAATGCATGGGATGAGAGCATCATGACAACAGAACCGATACGACCCTACCTCAACATTTCTCAAAAAAGGAAGAGATAATGCATGGGATGAGTGCATCATGACAACGGAACCGATACGACCCTACCTCAACACTTCTCAAAAAAGGAGGAGATAATGCATGGGAATAGTGCATCATGACAACGGAACCGATACGACCCTACCTCAACACTTCTATAAAAAGGAGGAGATAATGCATGGGATGAGTGCATCATGACAACGGACCCGATACGACCCTACCTCAACATTTCTCAAAAAAGGAGGAGGTAATGCATGGGATCAGTGCATCATGACAACGGAACCGATACTACCCTACCTCAACACTTCTCAAAAAAGGAGGAGATAATGCATGGGAATAGTGCATCATGACAACGGACCCGATACGACCCTACCTCAACATTTCTCAAAAAAGGAGGAGGTAATGCATGGGATCAGTGCATCATGACAACGGAACCGATACTACCCTACCTCAACACTTCTCAAAAAAGGAGGAGATAATGCATGGGAATAGTGCATCATGACAACGGACCCGATACGACCCTACCTCAACACTTCTAAAAAAAGGAGGAGATAATGCATGGGATGAGTGCATCATGACAACGGACCCGATACGACCCTACATCAACATTTCTCAAAAAAGGAGGAGGTAATGCATGGGATCAGTGCATCATGACAACGGAACCGATACTACCCTACCTCAACACTTCTCAAGAAAGGAGGAGGTAATGCTCACACCAGCGAATACCGTAACACCCCCCCCCCCAATTTGGCCTGAAAGGAGGAGGTAATTCCTATCATGATAACAGAACGGCCACAGGGAGGGAGGGGGGAGGAAAATATTAGCGTCTATTAATAATTATGAAAGAAAGTGTGAGAGGGGAAAAAAACTGCCACTCTCTGACGTCATGATGACCTGATATAACCGGACATAATTTAGGTCAAGACCGGGTACATCCGGCAAGGGATTATGGGACAGGTGCGGATGTGATTGAGCAACCCTTGTTTCACTACACACTCTTAACGTAGGATTCCTATGTTGTTATTGATGCATCCGGACAGAAGTTATTGGATGATCTGATATAACCGGACAGAATTTAGGGCAAGACCGGGTACATCCGGCAAGGGATTATGGGATGTTTACAATGACTCTGCATTTTTATCGGATTAGTACATAAATACATTAGATTATTTCGAATTTAGTACATATTAACGTGTAAAAAGTCGTGGAAAATACGAAAAAAATGCTACCTTTTGTCGGAAAGTGGTCCGGTTGACTGTCAGCGAGTGAATCGTTATTTGCGATTTTGAGATATTATGATCCCAGGATATGTACGGTGCTGAAGATATAAACTTTTTGACATGTCGTCGGGTAGTTTTTGAGGAGAAGCTTCACATACAGACATACATACATACATACATACATACATACATACATACATACATACATATAGACAAGTGCCCTTTATATAAGAGACTAGCGGGGCTACCCGGCGTTGCTCGGGGTCATAAAAACATATAATTGAAGAGAAATCGCGTGTGTAACATCTTTATATTCAAACTTCTATTTCTCTCCCTCTCTCTATAGCCGTCTCTTTATCTTTCTACTTTTCTCTTCCCTGGTCGCCCCATTTCACCGCTACTTTTTAATTTTGCCTTTTGCAAAAGCTGTTTCTTCCCCACCATTTCATCCTACGTTTCCCAGGGCAATAGTATGACTTATTTCTATAAAAAGTACCACCTCTGTCTGCGCCTTCTATATAGGTACTTATCTCCGCCCCGGTGTTCATACTATATACGTATCTATTGCCACCCCGGTGCGCATACAATATATGTACCTATCGCCGCTCCAGTGCACATAATATATACATACCTTTCGCAACCCCGGTGCAGATACTATATAAGTACCTATCGCCGCCCTGGGTGAAGATACAATATAAGTACCTATCGCCGCCCCGGTGCGAATGCTAAATACGTACCTATCTTCGCCCCGGTGCAAAGGCTAAATACGTACTTATCGCCACCCGGTGCGAATGCTAAATATGTAGCTATTGCCTCCCCGGTGTGCATACTGCATAAGTACCTATCACTGCCCCAATGCAAATACTAAATATGTTCATATCGCTGCCTTGGTGCGAACGCTAAATACGTACCTATCGCTGCCCCGGTGCGAATCCTAAATACATACTTTTCGCCGCCCCGGTGCCCGTTATATATATGTACCTATCGCCGCGCCGGTGCGCATGTTAAATACATACCTATCACCGGCCCGGTGCACATGCTATATACATACTTTTTGCCGCCCATGTGCACATGCTATATACATACCTATCGCCACCCCTGAATGCTAAATAAGTACCTATCGCCGCCTCGGTGCGAATGCTAAATACATACCTATCGCCGACCCGGTGCTAATGCTGAATACGTACCTATCGCCGCCCCGTTGCGCGTGCTACATACGTACCTATCCCCGCCCTACTGTGCGTGCTATATACGTACCGATCGCCGCCCCGGAGCGCATTCTAAATACATACCTATCACCGGCCGGTGCACATGCTGTATACATACTTATTGCCGCTCATGTGCACATGCTATATACGTACATATCGACGACCCAGTGTACATACTACATATCGCTGCCTCAGTGCGAATACTAAATATGTACATATCGCCGCCCCGGTGCGAATGCTAAATACGTACCTATCGCTACCCCTATGCACTACTATATACGAACCTATTGCCACCCCAGTGCACATACTATGTATATAGCTATCGCCGCCCTGGTGCGCCTACTATATTTTTTTTGCACCACCCAAGAAATTTTTTTTTCATCCTCCTTAAAAATATTTTTAATTTAAATGGAAAAAAAATTTACCCCCCCCAATTTTGTTTTCATCCTCCCACATACATATAAATATTTTTGATGAAAAAAAAGAAAAAAGAAGTTCCCCCCTCGAAAGAACAATTTTTTTACCCTTCCCCATACATAAATATTTTCAGTTAAAGAAAGAAAAAAAAATTTCTGAGGTGCCTCGGTCATATCAAAGAACCATACTGCAGAAGCCTCCGGGTCCTATATTGTAGAAGCACCCCTGGTGCTTGGTCCTATACTGTAGAAGAACCCCTGGCCGCTATACTGCAGAAGCACCCATGGTCCCTATTCTTCATAAGCCTCCGGGTCCTATATTGTAGAAGCACCCCTGGTGCTGGGTCCTATATTGTAGAAACACCCGTGGTCCCTATACTGGAGAAGCACCCCTAGTCCCTATACTGGAGAAGCCCCCATTGCCCCTATTCTGCAGAAGCCTCCAGGTCCTAACTTGTAGAAGCACCCCTGGTGCCGGATCCTATACTGTAGAAGCACCCCTGGTTCCTATACTTTAGAAGCACCTATATTTCTAGGGACCGTTATACTTTAGAAGCATCAACATTCCTGTGGACCGTTATACTTTAGAAGCATCAACATTCCTGGGGACCATTATACTTTAGAAGCAACATTCCTGTGGGACCGTTATACTTTAGAAGCACCAATATTTCTAGGGACCGTTATACTTCAGAAGCACCTACATTACTTTGAAAATCAAGTAAGCCTCCTGAGAACTACTAAAATAACTCTTACCGGTTGTCAGGTGCAGGTGTGAGTGAGACACCCTTGTTTCACTGCACCTTACGTAACCTTCCTATGTTGTTATTGATGCATCCGGACAGAAGTTATGGGATGACCTGATACAACTGGACACAATTTAGGGCAAGACCGGGTACATCCGGCAAGGGATTATGGAGCATGTTTAGTGAGTCAGCATTTTTATTAAGTTATAACATAAATACATTGGATAATTTCCAAATTACTACTGATTAACGTTGAAAAAATGTATATGTATCATGTATATGTATCATGTATATGTATCATGTATATGTATCATGTATATGTATCATGTGCATGTATCATGGATATGTGTCATGGATATGTATCATGTATAGGTATATATATATCGTGTATATGTATATGTATCATGTATCATGTATCATGTATCATGGATATGTATCATGGATATGGATATGTATCATGGATATGTATCATGTAGATGTATCATGTATCATGGATATGTATTATGGATATGTATCATGGATATGTACCATGGATATGTATCATGTATTATGGATATGTATCATGGATATGTATCATGTATCATGTATATGTATCATGGATATGTATAATGTATCATGGATATGTATCATAGATATATATCATGGATATGAATCATGTATCATGGATATGTATCATAGATATGTACCATGTATAATAGGTATGTATCATGTATGATAGATATGTTTTATGTATCATAGATATGCATCATGTATCCTGTATATGTGTCATGGATATGTATCATTGATATATATCATAGATGTGTATCATGTATCATGGATATGTATATGTATCATGGATATGTATCATGGATATGTATATGTATCATGGATATATATATATGTTTCATGGATATGTATCATGTATCATGGATATGTATCATGTATCATAGATATGTATCATGTATCATATATGTGTTATGTATCATGTATCATGGATATGTATCATGGATATGTATATGTATCATGGATATATATATATGTGTTTCATGGATATGTATCATGTGTATGTATCATGGATATGTATCATGTATCATAGATATGTATCATGTATCATATATATGTGTTATGTATCATGTATCATGGATATCTATCATGGATATGTATCATATATATGTATAATGTATATGTATCATGGATATATATCATGTATATGTACCATGTATCATGGATAGGTATAATGGATATGTATAATGGATATGTATCATTGATATGTATCATGCATCACTGATATGTATATGTATCATTGATATGTATCATAGGTCATGGATATGTATTATGTATATGTATATGTATCTTGTATAATGAATAGGTATCATTGATATATATCATGTATTATTGATATAGATCATGTATCATGGATATGTATCATGGATATGTATCATGTATCATAGATATGTATCATGTATCATAAATAGGTATAATGGATATGTATCATGGATATGTATCATGGATATGTATCATGTATCATGGATATGTATCATGTATCATGGATATGTATTATGTATCATGGATATATATCATGTATCATGGATATGAATCATGTATCATGGATATGTATCATGGATATGTATTATGTATCATTGATATGTATCATTGATATGTATCATGGATATTTATCATGTATCATATATATGTGTTATGTATCATAGATATGTATCATGGAAATGTATATGTATCATGGATATGTATCATGGATATGTATCTTGTATATGGGATATATATCATGTATCATAGATATGTATCATGTATCATGGATATGTATCATGGATATGTATCATGTATATGTATCATGGATAGGTACCATGGATAGGTATCATAGATATGTATCATAGATATGTATCATGTATCATAGATATGTATCATGTATATGTATCACAGATATGTATTACGTATCATAGATATGTATCATGTATAATGTATCATATATATTCTTAATCATTTTCAATCCCCTCATGATGTTCTTCCTCATTTTCAATCCTCTCATGGTATTCTTCATCATTTTCAATCCTCTCATGATATTCTTCATCATTTTCAATCCCATCATGATATTCATCATTTTCAATCCTCTCATGGTATTCTACATCATTTTTCCATCCTCTCATGCTATTATTCATCATTTTCAATCTTCTCATGATGTTCTTCATCATTTTCAATCCTCTCATGCTATTCGTCATCATTTCCAATCCTCTCATCGTATTCTTCATCATTTTCAATCCCCTCATGATATTCTTTTTCATTTTCAACACCTCATGATATTTCTCATCATTTTCAATCCTTTCATGATATTCTTCATCATTTTCAATCCTCTCATGGAATTCTTCATCATTTGTAATCCCCTCATAATATTCTTCATCATTTTCAATCCTCACATGATGTTCTTTATCATTTTCAATCCTCTCATGATGTTCTTCATCATTTTCAACCCCTCATGGTATTCTTAATCATTTTCAATCCTCTCATGGTATTCTACATTATTTTCAATAATCTCATGATGTTCTTCATCATTTTCAATCCTCTCATGATGTCGTTCATCATTTTCAATCCCCTCATGCGTTTCTTCATCATTTTCAATCCCGTCATGATGTTCTCCATCATTTTTAATCCCCTTATGGTATTATTAATCATTTTCAATCCCCTCACGGTATTCTTCATCATTTTCAATCCCCTCACAGTATTCTTCATCATTTTCAATCCTCTCATGGTATTCTTCATAATTGTCAATCCTCTCATGATATTCTTAATCATTTTCAATCCTTTCAGGATATTCTTCATCATTTTTAATCCTCTCATAGTATTCTTCATCATTTTACATCCTCTCATCGTATTCGTCATCATTGTCAATCTTCTCATGATATTCTTCATCATTTTCAATACTCTCATGGTATTGTTCATCATTTTCAATCCGCTCATGATGTTCTTCATTATTTTCAATCTTCTCATTATGTTCTTCATCATTTTTAACCCCTCATGGTATTCTTCATCATTTTCAATCCTCTCATGGTATTCTTCATCATTTTCAATCCCCTTATGATAGTCTTCATCATTTTCAATTCCCTCATGATGTTCTTCATCATTTTCAATCCTCTCATGATAGTCTTCATCATTTTCAATCCCCTTATGATAGTCTTCATCATTTTCAATCCCCTCATGATAGTCTTCATCATTTTCAATCCCCTCATGATAGTCTTCATCATTTTCAATCCCCTCATGATAGTCTTCATCATTTTCAATCCCCTCATGATGTTCTTCATCATTTTCAATCCCCTCATGATAGTCTTCATCCTTTTAAATCCCCTCATGATAGTCTTCACCCTTTTCAATCCCCTCATGATAGTCTTCATTATTTTCAATCCCCTCATGATAGTCTTCATCATTTTCAATCCTCTCATTATAGTCTTCATCATTTTCAATCCTCTCATGATAGTCTTCATCATTTTCAATCCCCTCATGATATTCTTCATCATTTTCAATCCTCTCATGATAGTCTTCATCATTTTCAATCCTCTCATGATATTCTTCATCATTTTCAGTCCCCTCATGATAGTCTTCATCATTTTCAATCCCCTCATGATAGTCTTCATCATTTTCAATCCCCTCATGATAGTCTTCATCATTTTCAATCCTCTCATATAGTCTTCATCATTTTCAATCCCCTCATGATAGTCTTCATCATTTTCAATCCCCTCATGATATTCTTCATCATTTTCAATCCCCTCATGATAGTCTTCATCATTTTCAATCCCCTCATGATATTCTTCATCATTTTCAATCGCTAAATACAAGGAGGTCTCTAGAGCTATACTAAAATAATTTTCGCTTATTCCCCTCCCTTTTATCAGGGCAATAGTCCGAAGAAAAATGCAAAAAAAAAATAATAACGTGACGATAGCATAAAATAATATCCGAACCTATCACTGTGACGTCATGTACCTATCTATGTGACGTCATGTGCACAAGATAACATTAAAAATCGTGATCACATTAAACGAAAAAATGGCTATTTGACCCCTTAAAAATGAATCCTTTTTTTTAATTTTTTGATATTATTTTCTCGAGGTTATGCCGGTTAAAATAATACTAAATTCGGAGGTGTTTTGTTAGTATTTTAAAAGCCTTAGCGTTACATACATATCACAGATTTTTGCCTTATATATATTGAGATGTTAGTGTTTATATTGCTAATGAACAGTCGAAGTGACAATTTCTTATTGACGTACGCTACCTTATTGCAAGAAGGAGACAACACATCGGGTGATGGTCCCATGAAACAGAACAAATACTACACTAGCCCCCCCCCCCCTAAAAAATAAGAAGCATGATGAATGAAATAATACACTACCCTCTCCAAAGGAGGAGGTAATGCACAGGAGGATGAACTTATGACAACATAACAGATTCTACTCTACCACTCCTTGCAATGATCATTGAAAGATAGTGCACTAGTACATTAATAGAAGTAATAGTATAGCTTCGGTTTTAGACAGACAAATACTAAATCCCCACTAGTAATAGATTATTATTATTATTATTATTATTATTATTATTATTATTATTATTATTATTATTATTATTATTATTATTATTATTATTATTATTACAATAAACAAGTATTATTATTCTTTTTTTATTCTCATATAGAAATAAGGAGACTTATTATTTTTCCATCTAATATAAATGAAAAAAAAAAGAGTCACTCTTTTTCTAAATGCTCAGAGGCATTAAGAAATATTGGAGAGTGTTTGAATCAAATGGAATGAGAGGGAACAAGAGAAATGCATAAATAGTTAAGTGAGAGATTGGTGACTTGTTCAAGTAATTATAAACTACGGCTTATTAAAACAATTAAAACATATTTTTTTCCAAACATAACGCAGTCTCAGAACTAATGCATATTTTAATATATATTTTGTGTTATTAAAGTATATAAGAAAAAAAAACTTAAGGAAACCAACATTGATTAACTCACATTTAGTAGAATAATAGCTGTCCAATTAATGTTGATTCCCAAAGAACAAATGTTGCCGCATATCAATTTCTAATTGGTGTTTTGTCATTGTGATCAGTTTATTTGTAATGTTGCCATTGCAAATAGATTGCGTTTTTAAACTGAGTAAAGATTTTTGAAAATGTGTACGTGTGTTTGATACAACCACTTTTCGGGATTGCTTTTAATTTTCGTTTAAAGTTTCTCGTTTGATACAATATAAAAAAGGCGTTATTGCAAGGGAAATAACTCGGGTTAAAGAGTTATTTCCCTTGAATTTCTCGCTAGTATATTGATTTTTTTCATGCGAAGATGGAACTTGTGAAGTAAGAGTTGCGCTGATCCATTTATGAAAAGGCATGAATCCTGCACTTTGCTTCCTTGTCATCTATCTTCATAATATACGATCATGGAAAATCCACTTTCAAATTTGTTTGTCATGGGTAAGGCATAATCACGTTGACACACCGGTTCCCATGAGATCACCGAAGTTAAGCAACATTGAACCTGGCCAATACTAAATGGGTAACCATTTAGGAACACCGGGTGCTGTATGTGGCCTGGGGAGGATATGGGCACTACCAGGTTTTATAATGCCCACAGAAAGGTTAGGACAGATAGAGTATCTGCCTGACCCCCCGAGGACGTCCCCTAACATTATGGGTAAACAGCAACAACAACAACTACAACATATTATCTATACGGAAAAATCACGTTGACACGTCGGTTCTCGTTAGATCACCAAAGTTAAGCACCGTTGAGCTTGGTCAATATCATATGGGTTACCATTCGCATTTGGGAATACTGAACAGTCTATACATGCGAGTAGGAACTGCATGTGAATTTGATATGGTGGAAGCTGGATGACTGTTCAGGGCGAATACCTTACAACCCCCACGTGGTTTGTTTACTTATTATAGAAAGGCCGTGAAAAACTAAAGGTTTTAATCTTTATGTTATTTAGATAAAAGTTACTATTGGCGTCACAAATTATTTTAAAGGAAATACAGTGGCGAAATTAGCTCAAAACAATATTTTGGTTTACTTATTCATTTGTGACATGTTTGCGTTAAAAGATAATATAAGATATAAGTAAGAATTGTGGTCCGTGCCAATCGACAACGTGGGTAACAATATGGCGAAGGGTTAAACTCAGCATGTGTATAGTAAATAACAATAGAAATGAAATGAAAGGAAGGAAAGATTATATTAGAAGAGAAATGTTTGGGTCACCAGCGAACAAGAGCCCGCTCCACATGTATCGCGTTTTGTCGATGAACAAAGGAAAGGAAAGAAAACATTATTTTAGCAACAAAACATGTTATAATTAACAAACAATCTTTTTTAGATAAGGCGTTAGTAAAACTATCATTTTCCTTGATTATAAGAGTTCGTTTTAATGAGTGGAAATGTTCTTTGGTAAAGTTATACTTTGTGTTAGTTTATACTTTTTATTCGTTGTTATAAATGGTCATTTAACTCGTGTCCTTTGTTCTGCTACTGTGTGTGTGTGTCATAGAAAGCTTGTGCGTGACTCTGTGTGTGTATATATGCGTTCTTTGTTCTGCTACTGTGTGCGTGTGGATAAGGGTTCTTTGTGCGCGCGAAGAAGGAACACTTGTGCATACTTTTTGAAGAGTTTGTTCTTTTTGTGTCCCTCCCAAAGAGGTCGGGGTGATGGGTTGAGTAGACGGCGAACCCCTTGTGTTGTCATTTCGTTGTCTCAATGAAAAAAAAATGAGAGATGCGAACTGTCCCTATTCCTTTTATAGGAGTCACGAAGTTCGCGCTGATTATCGACATGTCGGTTTCTGATTGGCGGAATGATAAAGACAGCGTATCAAAATGACGCAAATAAAGAAAGGGAGTAGAAATTAACGCCATTTGCTTTTTAGCGTTCGCCTGGATCGCATTTCCGTTCACCACAACCTCACCAAGTGTTATAGAATGTATTAGTTGTATTATAATAATATCAATTTTAGCCTGCTTAAAATTGATCAAATACGTCTATCGTTTTTTTTATATTTGGCTTTCTTTTCTATTTTTTTTTTTAGAAAAAGAAGAAAAATCTTCTTATGACTAAACTTTTCTTTTCTTTTTCTGATGAATCACAACAAAAAAAAAAGATTTATATTTCTGTTTGGTCCTATTTACTTGCCTCTCCACAAGGACAGGGTTAGACACAAGGTCGGTTTAATGTGAGGAAAACCCAGCTTTCCAAAAAGAGGCACTTTGGATTGGGACAAAAATAAAAATTGCCTCTGTTTAGAAAGATTTCTCCTTCAGTGACCGAGGACAAAAAAGTTGAAGTGTAGTTAGTCATCAGAAAAAAAGGTTTTGTTTTAGTCACAAGAAAAATATTTTTGTTAAAGAAAAAAAAAAGTTTTTTCTTCTCAAAAATTTTTTTCCTCTTTTATCTGAGCTGTGAATACTGCTTATCTAATACAAGTTTTGTACAAGTGGCCAAATAGACGCTATGATTATAGCTGTGATGGAAATGGTGGTTGATGTAGTGTATATTTCCCAGGGAAATGTGAAAATTGTAGGAGTGTGTCGAGGAGACGGGCATCGTAAGCCTTTTTTTACTTTAGGATGGCGAAGTGCTATATCAAGGGGGATAACATATCTGAACTTATTTTTTGATTTTTTTTTCAACAATTGATTTTAACAAATATTTTTTCATGTTTAGAAACAATCAAACAACAAAAATAAAAGGAATGTATGGGAAAACTAGAGTAAATATTTACTTTAAGGTCCTAAATAGGTACAATTCGTACCCTTAATGGACCCAAAATTTAGAGTTTTGTATATTAATTTAACGTAAAATGATCCCCCATTTCTGGGTCTAGCTTTTTAGGTCAGTTAAACAATTTTTTTACTACTAACCCTAAGTCCGAGTGGCAATAAAAAATATTTTCTTCATTTCCATTTCAAAACAAATAAAAGCATCTTTTTTCTTCTAATCAAAAAGTTGTTTTCCAATTCTATAATGTTGACTGGTCGACGACGTGAGCGAAAACACACAAGTCACGCCCCTAAATTCCATATCAAAAAAGAAATTAGATTTTGGTTCAAAAAACGACTTCCACGGGCATATTCAGCGAAAATCAAAAATGACGGTCACGTGGTATGCGCCGTACTACGTCTGCTACACCATGTGGTTAAAATCCAGTTTTCGCGCAAAAATAAACCATGCCTTATGAGCCGATAACATGTCATTTTAGCTGAGGTTTTCGTCGAGAAATGAGGAGTTGGAAAAAATCAGCACATGGAACCAGAGGACAACGTGTCCACTTCTTCGTCCCTTTGGGGATCGGGCGACCACTTTTCAACTCACAAGCCTGCCATTATTCAACTCATCCACATCTGCCTACACACACTGTTGAAACAAAACGGCACACACACACACACACACACACACACACACACACACACACACACACACACACACACACACACACACACAAACACACACCAAAAATGCCTACACGCCCTATCAATTCGCAACTCATGCACGCACGCACACACACCCATAGAGTCGCACACTTACGTACACTAACAAAAAGCGACACACACATTTATACAGGTACGGACGATAACGCAAAAGCATCACATAAATACCTACACCATCGCACGCATACACGCACTTATAAACTTCTGACTGAACATTTCAAATGGACAATTAATGTCTTGTATTTTATATATATAAATATTGTGTTTTTAAAAATAATATTTCCTTTCCCCATTTCTCCTTTATTTCAACTTTCATGCATGCTTCTCTGTTTTTAACATTTCTTATAACAGTTTTCATGTAAGCGCGAGTCTTAGCACATTCTCTAAGACACAACCTCTTAAAAGCTGAGGTTCGCGTTACTACAAAGGACATACACGGGCGTGCATGCACACTAAAATGTAAAGAAATAAATATTTGAGATAGCAAGTGTTAATACAAAGAAAGATCAAGGAAAACATGATTAAATAACACATTTATATAATTATAATTTTTCAAAAAGATAAAAGTCATTTGGGGAAAGTTTACACAAACTCGTGTGTTGGTAGGAAAATGTTCAGTGAATCAGCAGACACGAGGACTAAGGATGCGTATGTCTATATATTTGTTAGTGTGGATATGTGTATGTGAGTAATATGCGTATGTGAGTATTAGGCAGGGCTACCTTGTTCTTGGTAGTGTGAGTGAGTGAGTGAGTGAGTGAGTGAGTATCAATTGGCTTCTGTTCGCCTCACCTTTTGTAAGTGTGTATGAATATGTGCGCGAGATGATAACGTTTGTACGTGAGTTTTGAGCGTTCCTTTCTTTTCGTCTCCCTCGGCCAAAGGTACGACGTGGGGTAGGGGTGGGGATGGGCATAAGTTCGTGGGTCATTTTCCGATATCTGCCGGCTTGAATCATTGCTTTTGCCTGTTTATTTTCTCGTTTTTTTTAGG
This sequence comes from Sepiola atlantica, assembly GCA_963556195.1. NCBI lineage: Eukaryota > Metazoa > Mollusca > Cephalopoda > Sepiida > Sepiolidae > Sepiola > Sepiola atlantica. The sequence goes on along the minus strand of OY744532.1, from coordinate 28,068,258 downwards.
TGTTTCTAAGCTCGCATCGGCTTGTTATATTTTGGGTTTAAATCGAGCAGGGCTCATTCTCATTGGCCGAAAATTTTGATTCATCGACAACATGTGAAAACTCTTTATTTGCTTTTAGAAATGAAGAGAATATCGTAACAAAACGAACCGAAGAAAGTAAGAGGGTGACAATTCAAGCCAGTCGCTTATTAACGTTCGTTTGAATCGAATCTCTATTCAACACGTTCCTTTAACTAGCCTCAAAATGTTTTTTAATAAAGTTGAGATACGTAATTTCTCTTTTGTTATAAAACTTTTCCACCTTAAAATAAAAAGGGCCGCAACGTTTGTCAAAAGCTGATTTTATGTCTCATAACCAAACAATTAAAATGCAATGGGAGGAAAACTAAAGTAATAACTGTTGTCGTTTTTTGTTAACACAAAGGAAAAAAGTACGAACTGTCTTCAATTTTGTCAATCTTTTTCTTCATTTTCAATATTTGTCTAGAACTATTACTTTTTATTATTTTGCACATTTTAATGGTTTATTTTCCATTCAAGAAAAAGTATCACATAATAACTATATATTATTATAATTTTCAAAAAAATATTTAAAGTTGATTATTATTTCCAAAATCAACTGATTTCCCTCTGACGAGAAGAATATTTTCTTTGAAAAATCAGTGAACTTAATGTTATTTATTTACTTTTTACGATTTCAATTGTGGATAATCTTGTTTTATGAAGGTAAAGCTTGCGATAACCATAATGTAATGTTAAGTAACTGATTATAAGTAATTGCTTTTTTTCTATATATCTAGATACTGCAAGATAAAATTCCAGGAATTTAAGTGAATCATTAATTATATCTCTCTAAAAACAGATTCTTAATTTTTGCTAACATGAAATCTGAAATGAAAATACTTCATCAAACAAATCTGCACTTAAACATACACATGCATTAAAATTATTTTTCTGGAAAACTGTGAAAACAGTACTTTATCAACCATTTGTAATAACTGCCACTTCCATCAGTACAGTAAAACGACAGTTTAAATAGTTGTTATAATTTTTTAAAAATAACCGACCATTATGATATTGTTATATCCACATATTTTGCCCCATAAAGCATGAGAAGAAGAATAGGGAACTTGTTGGCACATGCACCCCCCACAATAAAAAGTAAGGTGCAATTCTTCAAATAGGGAACACGCATTAAAAATTGGGACCAGATGTAGTCTAGACAGCGAGAGGCCAACAGCCGTAAAATCAGCTCACGCAGTTTGCGGGGGGGGGGCGGATGCAGGGCAACCAATCAAATTGGAGAAAAGTCTGTTGCTATGCGAACGAAAGGCCCTAGAGAATAGCGGGAAACCCCGATAAGGGGAAACACGAGGAGCCAGATTTCGGCAGCGGTGGAAAGAGGACGTGTCAAGATTTGCTACTCACAATGCAGAAAAATCGAAAACAATACATCCTCGCAGAGGAGACGAATTTCAGCGGCGAGGAAAATAGGATGTTCGCAAGATTTGCTGCTCACAAAGCAGAAATCGAAAACAATATATACCCGCACACAAAATAGTTGGATTCAAGATTTATCGGCTGAGAAAAATACAACGACGATCTTTCCCCTGCCTAGTAGAACTCTTCGTTGATCATTTTGAAATAATAAACACTTGTTATGTTTGCATAATATCGCCTTTGTAGATTCTTATAAGTGTCTTATTTTTATGTTTATAAATTGTGATTCTAATGTGTCTCGTTTTTCTCTCGCACGATAACTTCCTTGTCTCCCTTTCACCGTTTTATTAAAAAAAAAAAAAAAGTTGTTTTCACTAACAGTTAGTCTAACAGGTGACTCACAGGCCCCGGATAAAACACAAAGGATATGAGACGCGTGGCGTGAGAGACGCAGAGGATATACCACTAGTGTCGACGTATGGCCTGACGTTATAAACTTTTAAAAGTTTTCAGTTATATAATTTCTGAATCTATGCGTTGGTGCCGGGTGTGTTTCCAACCTTACACATTTATAACATTCGTGGCTGAGTTTCACATTTAAAACAATATTCAATTAATTTAACGAAATGAATGGGCTAATATTTATTTAAAAAATCATAATTGTTTATATAATAGCTAAAATAGATAGAGTAATGATGGATTATTTTAATAATCTCTTTAAGGCATTATTTTAAAAAGTCTCCAATTTAACAATCTTTTAGACATAAATATGTGCTTTTTGAGCGAAGTATGTTATTTTATTGTAAAGGACAATAACAATGTTGCAATAATAATAATTAAAAATTAGTGAGTCAGAATCAAATATCGATTTGTGATACGCATCGCTATATATGTCTAACTTCGAGAATCCGACCAGCTCAATTTACACACACACACACACACACACACACACACACACACACACACACACACACACACACACACACACACACACACACACACACACACACACACACACACACACACACACACACACATATATATATATCAATTGAATTCATCATTAGATAAAGTCGTATGTGAATATGTAAACTCTACTGGCTCTTTGTTGTTCTTCAATTAGTCTTGTCTTGACACGGACACTTTCTAGCAACACCCCCTTGTTTGGGAAGAGGACATGTTGGGCACTGATCCAATCCTTTGGAGAAAACAGCGATTCGTTGTTTTATTTTACTATTTTTCTTTCTAATAAGTACATGTAAATATTCTGAAGTTGTGACCTCATTTGGATCGTTGATAGGCGAACAAAAATTAAAAGAAAAGAAACAGAAAGATTAAATAACCCTGGGTACTTTACTTGTATTTTGTAAACAACTGATGTAGGATTTATCTTATTTGGGTAAATTCATAATTTATGAGTTTCGCAAGAATAGACTTATAATGATATGGAATTCCCTTCATGACACGCACACACAGGGCCGGTGCGTACTAACTCTCTCCCCCCCCCCCCCGCCCGAAACCCGATTGGAGGTACCGGAGCGGCTGTTTGCCATTTTATTAACACTTATTTTTTTTTTACCTATATTGTTGATTATCAACTCTAATAATATAAATCGCGTATCTACAGGGCTGGAACGCACGAACACTGATTGGGTTAGATTGGGAGTATAGCCAGCTTAGAAACCTGCGAGGAGTGGATTTCAGCAGTGCTTCGTGTACCTGCGCCATTCCATCAATATTTAAATGTTTTTCTACAAGCGTTACATAATAATATACAGTATAATATCTCAGAGTTAGTGTGCAGCTCATAAACTGTGTGGGATGAGGGAATACCTTTCTCGAGGGCCCCGAGAGACGTATTTCAACAGCGCTTTATGCCTTTGCACCCTTTTATCAACATTGCCTGGTTTTCTACAAACGTTACATTGTCAATCATCAACTATAATAATATGAAATCGTGCATCTGCAGGGCCGGCGATTACGACTAATTCTATCAGATCGGGTCCATTTACATTCATTCATTGTTTGTAACCCCGATTGTATGATGATTAAAAAACACATCTAAATGTTTTAATGTAAAAGCTTAACGTGCACTTTTATTGCTGATTTTTATTGATTATTATTACTGATTATTTACTGATTATTATTACTGATTATTTACTGATTATTATTACTGATTCACTCGGAATTCTCATACAGATAATTATCACCGATCGCTCACTGGTACAACAGTCATTCCCTGGAGTTTGAATGACAACAAGTCTATCAGATTTCCAACATTCTCCACGTCTTAACTATTGCAAATCACTCTGCATTCTCGCAACAGCCGTTCACCCTTGAATTTTCACTGATACTGGCCGTTACTTTTCTCTGGGAGCTGAGTGGGAATAAACCTTCTTATGATTCCAGTGCTCTTCGTACCCTTCCAATCGAGGTCTGGAAGATATTCTACTTCTTCGATCTTTCCGTCTTACCTGACACTTCATGACCATTGTCGTGTCTAGTGATGCTGGTTCCACCATGTTTTGGGTGTCTGTAGAGGGGAGGGGTATTAGATTATGGTTTTCTTATATGGTAGTTTCTATTCCTTTGGTTTCGTGCAATGATTTTTGTCTAAGTTTGTAGTTGTGTTTAGGTAGTGTTATTCTATTTAAGTTTATCTGTGATTGGTCAGCATTATCTTGTTATGTGAGTTGGTTTCCCCACTCAAGGGCTTTTCTTAATATTTTAGCTGTTTTAACCAGTGCTCTGCTTTGTTGGGTGTCTATTTTCACTTTGATTTAAATTTCGCCTAGGTTTTTCAGAACTGTCCCCAGTGCTACTACTATTGGTATACAGCATTTTTCTTCTTCATGTTCCATATTCTCTTCAGTTCTCTAACAAATTCAATGTTTTTCTTAATCGTTCTGATTGCTTGGTCATCATGCCGTTATCTGCTGGGACGGAGAGATCTACCATTTGGCATGTTTTTTTGTTGTTGTTGTTTATGTCCAGTCTCCGTTATTATTTTCATCTTCCATATGATTTCATCTCCTTCATTTTCCAATAATGGTTCGGTTGATGTTTGTACCATTTCTCCGGGTGTGCATAATGCATTCGTTTGCATAGTTCCGAGTGGATCATCTTTCCAACCCAGTCATGTCTGTTTTTTGTATTTCTTTTGGGCTAGTGTGCTGTAGTCACTTATGACGTGGTTGCCGTTTCGTCTGTAAAAGAAAAAAAATTTTCTGGATAAAACAGAAAATGTTATAAATGAAAAAAAAAAACATTTACAAGATAACAATTACCTAACATTCTAATGTCATCTGCTTCTTATACAAAGAAACTGTACTACTACTACTACTACAACTACAACTACTACTACTACTACTACTACTACTACTCTTTGATTTAGCGCATTGGTCGCGTTACGGTCGTGCTAAATGACTAAAAGATGAACAATCACATAGATTATATAGATTCCTCGAAAATGGCAAGTAAAATAGTCGAAAGCGCTAGGACAAATAGAAATGAAAATATTGAATCATCAATCGGAATCGATTATTATTCTAACCGTCAGAACAAAGCAGTACTCGTGAGAGATGATGAAAAGCTAATGAAAAGAAACTAAAGAAATATGCCTAACGAAAAGTTCGTTGTCCAAATCTTCTTTTATATATGAGAAGTAACGGCTGCTGTATAGCGTAAAGCATTCCTCTTCGTAATTAGAAAAGAGTTCTCCCGGGAACCGATAATGTAAGAAAAATGCAAAAGCATTATCATTTCTCTGACTTTCGTGGCGAGTGAGATTTGATAGGCAAAATATTGCTGACTGCTGTACAAGCGGTTGTGTTTCTAATCTCAGTTTGAAATACTCACTATATCTAGCCTCACTGATACGTGATGCGGCGAAACCGTTGTCTGTTGATCATTATATATATATATATATATATATATATATATATATATATATATATATATATATATGTGTGTGTGTGTGTGTGTGTGTGCGTGCGTGCGTGCGTGTATGCGTGTGTGTATGCGTGTGTGTATATAATTACACTCACACAAACAGCAAACACACGAGTATACCCGCATGAGTTAATAAGTCTAGCTACACGCACACACACAGAGTCACGGGCTCATACCCACTCATACATGTATAGATTTATACTTACATGTACGCAAACAAACATTATGGATTCATCTGAAATATTTTATTCAATGAATCGAGATTCATGTATGCTAATTAGTTTCGTATCTGAAACGTAAACATAAATTATGGATTAATGTATTTAAGATAGAAAACTAATGATATGACATGAATATTAAACAGCGAATTTCGTTCGGTGGACACTGTAGGTTCTTGTCACTATTTATAGTCCTCGTTCTAGCTAATTGTCTCCGTAACCTACTTGTTAAAGTGTGTTATGGTTATTAGAACGAACACTTCGTGGCGCGGGTTCGAATCCCGTCTGTATATTTTTCTATAATACTATTTCGCGTTTGCTTTTTAACTCGCAGGTTGTATAGACTTTATGTATAAGTTACATTCATAAAGGCTCGGGGATTATGCTTTTTCATGCTCCAATGTTCTCTATTTGTTTGATAAATCGGACTTGAACGAGGCGAGTAGTACATTAATCATCAGATGGAGAATATTGGAACATTAATCGGTATTAATTAATTATTGATAAATGTAACCCATGGACGACAAAGAAATTGAGAATTCCTCAAGCGGTATCCACACCAATGCGATTCGACGGATTCGGTAAAGTTTTTAAAAGGTTTCTGAACTGACTATTTCTGGCGAGCGTCCTTCGGTATTACCTGCAATTAATTGTAAAATAGTCAAAACAACCTACCCAATGAATCACCCGAACCTTTTTCAAAATAATAATATGGCTTTTACATTCCTTAGCTCCTGCATATACATTTCCATATAGCATCTTCAACCCTCCCATCTAGTTGCTGAGGCCACACACAGAGACAAGTACTAGTCTCCTTGAACATTTCATACCTCTTTACACAGAACCTAGCATCGATCCACTTGTTTTCTTCATAACATCATTTAATGTTTCAGACTCCCTTAATTAGCACCAGCGCCAATCGAGCAACTGAACCACGTTACATATAACTACAACCTTCTGCCCACCTAGTTTTTCTTTGTACCCCCATTGATTGCACATGCGTTAATACCCGCCTTCCTGATATACGGCCCTATTATTTTTTATTTAATTTAATTCTGTTTCAGCACCATTTATTATTTAATTTCAGCCATGGGCCATTTTTCAAGAAGGGAGATAACACCGGGAACGCACTTGAGAGAGTTACCACCCTTGTTCCAATTCTCCAGGCATTGTATTTTCATATATCCTTATATTTCAGCTTTATATTTTAATTAGAATCTAGTGCTTAAAGGAGCCTATTCTTTCAATAAATATTAAGTTTATCCCCCCATGAAAATATAGTTACGGACCTCTTTTAATCGTTAAGATAAGCTCAATTCGTCGATTGTATCTATCTGTCACTTTCCAAATTCCCCAAATAGGAGAGTTCTCTCAGGAGGTTTCGGTCTATGTTCGTATTTATTTTATTTTTGTAAACCGGACTGTGTATCTTTTTGAAACCCCTGTTTTACTCAATATAACGACGCCAGTATTTTTATGCTTATGAATTAATAAATCATCTTATTTTCTTTTGCGTCAATCCTGAGATATGGCGGACTCTACATAAATAAATCAATCATATAATATATTACGTCGAAAATTTGGGACTACTTTTAAATAAATTAATATTTATTTTTAAAAAATGCATTGTTAGACTTCAAACCGGTTTCTTACATTTAAATATTCAATGCTTTCTTATGGGAGACCAACATATCTTTTTAAATGATATAATATTTATAATGAAGAACATTTTTTTATGAAATCTAACAAACTGTAGAGATGAATGGAAAACGCAAATAGACCAAACAATAGAATTCATTCAATCAACTTATTTGGTGATATTTTTATATTTCATTTTTATTATATAAACACTTCATCAGAAATGAGTGAAGAAATGTTATTTGGTATCTTTTACAAAAAATACAGTAATGAAAAAGGAGAAGGTTAGAGAAGAAAAAAAAAGAGAGAAATAAGAGAGAAAGGGAAGAAAGTGGTAAATCTCTTGTTATTTTCAAATTTACAAAGTGACATTGTAACCATATTTAACGTGAGATAAGTAGATTACGCAAAATATAGGTTAGCGAATGAGAGTTAAGTGGCTGAGAAACATATAGGGATGTAGCGAACAAGAAGTTGCTTCCGACAGTGACGGAGAATAATGGCATGTGTCAAAAAAAGAACTAGTTTCGTTTTCTTTGGTTCTGGATGTGAAATGAGGCAGACGTGTTTCAAAGAACTTCTTCGTGGCCGGGTAAGGAGAATACCAATAATTTGTGATGCTTTAAAAAGAAATTAAAAATAATAAATAAAACGAGGAAATATTTAACTTGTTGTTATTATACATTAGGAAGAAGACGTTATGCGACAACTGATACTACGAACACAACCCAGAAGTCACAGACAACGCTATAATAGATGTGTCAGGTATATACGTTGCGAAATTTCATCCACTGTGTTCGAGATGACTTTTTGGAGTCATGACTTCCTAAAGAAGTTAAAGGGCTATGTTAAAACCCCGTTATTGGTTGCTGTGATAAGACCAGTCCGCGAGGGTTTGTTGAGACGAACTTGGATCACAACATAAAGTGCGATCTACAAACAACAAGATATTTGGTGTACGAATCGGAGAATATCAACGGTTACAGCGTAATAAACACGAAACATAAAGGTAAAATATGTAAGTAAAAATACTTTGCTCGGCATAAGACACAGACACACACACGAAAAAATAGTCAGACACTAATAGAATTTAATTACGAAAAGACATATATATATATATATATATATATATATATATATATATATATATATATATATATATATTTAAAGAGAGAGATAGAAGAAAAAAGAGTGATAAATATGCGACGATTGTCCAAATTTATTTCAAATTTCAATTGTTCAATGCAAGGTGCATTCAGTAATAAACTAGTGTTTATTATTCTTTCCTTAAGCCAAAGCTTTTCAAAAGATCGAAATCTTATCATCAGAGGAGAAATACAGATGGATAAGTTGGCTTTCGAAAAAAACAAAGTTCAAATATTTGAAAAATATGAAAATTATTATTAAAAATTATTAAAATAATTTTTGATAAAAAAACGTATTGAATGAAAAGAAAAATTTCCGTGAAAAAGATATGCAAATTGTCCGGGTGGTAAATTTCCGTTGAAAAGAAGTCCGGTGAAATTGTAGAATGTGAAGAAAAACTCTTTGCATGGGAGCAGATTGGGGAAAGTGCTCAAAATGTAGGTAAGTCCAGATGTACTTATATATATACACGATTTATTTCTATGTAATTATTTTTATAGGTGATTAGCTTACTTATTATTTCAATTGTTTCACTTTCTAAGTGATTAAGATACAGAAAAACTGCACTACTAGTCGCCCTCAACTTATAGGACGTATTTTTTACGTTAATATATATAATTTTATTTAATACGCACTTAAAAGTAATCCATGGACACATGCTTCTGGCTTACAGCCGTCATCAACATGGCTAACTTACATAGAGATCGAACCCTCGATGTTTATGTCTATAGTCCAGCGTTCTACCACTGTACCACGACGCTCTGTGTAGAAATATGTGCGAGTTTTATCACCCAAATATACGATGTATTTTTATGTAATTATTTTTATAGGTGATTAGCTTACTTATTATTTCACTTGTTTCACTTCCTAAGTGATTAAGATACAGAAAAACTGCACTACTAGTCGCCCTCAACTTATAGGATATATTTTACGTTAATATATATAAGTTTATTTAATACGCAATATATATATATATATATATATATATATATATATATATATATATATATATATATATATATATATATATATATATGTGTGTGTGTCTTTTCGTAAAGTAAATGATGAGAATAATAAATGCAAAATCCAATATCTATTAAGTCATCAAGTGTTCAAAACAAGGGGCTTTTAATAAGAGAAATTTCATTATTAATTCCTTAAACCATGGCTTGTCAAAGAATGATATCTTATCGTCAGAGAAGAGGGGACAGATAAATTGGTAAAAGAGAAATTACCAAATTAACTGGAAGTGTAATGTAGATAGAGTTCATACAGAACTGAGTCGTATTAAAGTAGGAAAGTTTTAGATTATTAAGCAGTGAAAGGTACATTTTAGTCAAATTTCAAGAATGTCTAGAGTGAAACGTCTTATATGGGAAGGTAAGTCAGAGTGAGAAGTTAATGGTAAAAGATCAAAAGATTGAAATTAAAAAATTTAAGATTTAAATTGAGGATAAAAATGAGGAGTAGTGTACTTATAGTAAAAAACGGGTATCAAGTTCGATGGGTTGAGAGACCCCCATGCAATATTTAATGATTTCTGAAATTAGGGATGAAAGTTTTACGTGTGGTCTTCCGTAGGTGGTGAAATAAGGATTTGGAGAAGACCAGATTAAAAAATTGTTTCGGGTGATTTAGAAGTTTAAAAGAAATGAATTATGTAAATTGCAACACCCGTCTGTTGTCTTAGCGATTTTTGGTAACACTATATAATGAAGTTGAAAGAGTATTATATTAAGTAAGATTCTTAACATGCTGTGCGTTCGAATCGCAGTTTCGTCTTGAAATTTCTTTCTACTTTATTTATATGTTATTTAATGTTATTTAATGTTATTTAATCTAAATTATGTAATGAATAGTTTCCCAACGTAATTCTAAGATATACAAATATTATCAACGCTGACTTGAAAAAATGAAGTAAATAGTAATTACTCGCGCCCCCCCCCCATCTCTCTTACGTTTAAAACAATTCTCGCCGACGGACAGACAGGCAGACAGACAGAAAAACAGAAAGACAGACAGAGAACCTGCTCTTTATATTATAACTTGAAGTGCCTTACACACACACAAAACAAATTCACCCTCAGATCTGATTTACGATTTTATAATAGCAACGTTTTGTCCACACTTTTTAAAAAAACTTAGTTCATCCCAAACAAGGCAAGTTGCCTCTGTAGACGTACGGGGCTACTGAGAATTAGGGTAAAAGTTTTGGGGATCATCCTAAATTGGGAGCTGTGCAGTGAGATGCATGTTCACATTAGTTTTAAATTTCTGCATGTCGGTACAGTCGGAGAAACAGGGAGCAGGGAGGAAGTTCCAAAGGCCGGCAACACGAGGAAATAAATTATTGGAGTAGAAGGCTCTCTGGCATCTGGGCACCTCCACAGTGAATGAATGGGATTTAGCTGATTGTCGGGTTGGTCGAGTGTATTTACGTCTAGGGAGCACTAGTGCTGCAAGTTAATCGGAGCACATTCCATTGAAGTACTTGTAAAACAAGCACAAGGATGCAACATTACAGCGATGGAACAGGAGATGAAGCTTGGTGGATAGTGAGGGACCTATTAGATTAGATACTTTTTTGGACTTTGTCTAATAGGGAGATACTGATGGATGGTGCACAGACCCAGATGTGACAACAATACTCCATGCATAGACGGATTGTGGCTTTGTTAAGATATAGGATGCTGTCAGGTGTGAAAGTTTTCTAGCAAGGTAAAGGAGCCCACTTTATTTGCAGCAGCTTTGGCAATGTCTTCTATGTATTGGTTCCTGTTACCTGTGAATGTTAGGCCGAGGAGTTTGAACGTTGGACTCTCAGGTACGGTGTTATTTGTCATGACAATCTGTGGTTGAAGAGGTTTCTTGTAGTTGTTGGAATAAAAGAGCTTTGTCTTAGCAGCATTAAATGTTACTATCCATTTATGACACCATTTCACTACAGACTGGGGGTCACTTTCTAAGGATTCAGCCATTGCCTCGGATATGTGCTGGTCCTTTTTCCCACATGACAAGAGTAAAGCGTGGTGTCGTCAGCAAATATACCCATCCCAAACACAATGTCACCAGGGAGGTCGTTTATGAAAATCAGGAACAATAATAGTCCAAGGATATAACCCTGGGGTACAACTGCATTTATGTCATGTTGTTTGGATGAACGGCCATCGAGGACACCCTGGATCTTTCTGTTAGTTAGGAAGAATCTAATTATATTAAATATTCGTTCAGTAACACCATACGAATTAAGTTTTATGAGAAGATCTTTATGCCATACCTTGTCAAAGGCCTTGGATATATCAAGCACTACCACCCTAGCTTCGCCTGCCTTGTCCAGTGTATGGTATATGCGTTCGGACATGACCGTTAGGATATCTGCAGTAGACCATGCTTGCCTAAATCCATACTGATGATCAAAAAGAAGTTTAGCATTAGCTAGGTGCCGGACTATAGCAAGATTGATTAATGATTCAAAGATCAAGAATAGACTGATTGGACGGTTGCTTAGAAGATCAGTTCTATCTCCAGAATTCTTGAATACTGGTATCACAGAGGCAATTTTCCAGCTATCAGGGAAACAAGATTCAGCAAAGCATTTGTTGTATAGTTTTGAGAGGACAGGGCCAGCTCAGCAGAGCATTTCTTTATTACTATTACTGGTATCAGATCAGGCCCACATGCTTTGGAGGTGTCAAGGTTTTTTATGATGTCCGGACATGAGATTGGGTGGTGACCAAGTCATCAAGTGTTGCTTCAGTCTGCAATGGGAAGTTTGGGATGAAGTTGTTTGCAAAATCCAAAGTGGAGTTAAAGACGAACGCTAGGCAAGTAGTTCAGCCTTATTAGTTGCCTTGCAAACAACACCATTGCGATTGGATAGCAGGGGAATTGTGTATTGCCCATTGTTTAACACACTATTAAAGATTTTTCAGAAATCACGAATACCTAGTCTCTGCGACTGAATGCGTTTTCTGGTCATCTCTGTATGCCTTCGGTTTGCTTAATCTATCACAGTCTCACAATTTCTGTCTATTCGTAGTAGACTTATGGCGGCCGAATTGTCGGAATGCTTGCTGCCTCTGAGCAATAACAGCTGCATAGTTCAAGGTAAACCATTGTGGAGAGTAGGGCTTGGTGTAGAATTTTCGCATGGGGACATGTGCTTTAATGCCTGCTTTGACCCATTCGGTTATCTCATTTGCGCACTGATCAGCAGGGAGAGAAAAAGTTTCACTCCCTGGGGCATCTCTGATGTAATCTCTGATCGAATGTAAATCAGCCTGCTTGTAATATCTCGTTGTTTTGAGCAACGGCTCATCAGCTTTGGGACAAGATTTTAGGGTGATTTCAATCATTACCACAAGGTGATCAGCCTTAAAGAACCTAGATTATGGGGTATAGAACCTGGATCTTTAAAAGATCGGCTAGTACAGTGAATAAGGTATATTTTTACGTTTAAAAGTATTGATTCAATTAGTTAGAGAAGTCCAATATCCAACCACATTTTCTTTTTGTTAAATATATTAAGAGAGGAAATGTGGTTGGATATGCGATTTTTTATTGGGAAAGCACTAGCTTCTATGTAAGTATGTATTTTATATGGAGTGATTGTTGTATTTGGTGTGTTGTTCATAGTAGTAGACGCGTCAATGGTCTATATGCTTAAGTTCTTATTAAAGGTTAAGTTTAAATTGTTTCATGGGGTTGCTATATGGGACAAGAAAGTTTGAGTTGAATTGTTATTAAGTGGCGCAGAAAGATGGTTGATTCTTGGAGTCATATTTTGGATATTGTGATGTGGTAAGGGTTTAGAATGTGTACGATTACCAGATGGGGGAGGTGCACGTGTATTGGTGTTGTTTTGTTGATTAGTGCTGCGAGGGAATTCCTTCACAGTGCAGGCATATATTACAATCTAGATTTTTGGCAGTTACATTATTTGTGGGTACAGGTTTTTGCGCAGATTTAATTTTCTTATTGTTAGAAGTTATTATAGTTTGTGCTATGTTAGGTATTGTAGAATAGGAGATTTTTATAGGATTTTTGTTCAGGATAGTGCTATATCCATGTGGACGTTTAAAAGATTTTTCTATAATTTTAAAGAATTCTGTAGGTATATTAGTTTTAACATTGATATTATAGGGTGGGTTAAACCAAAGATTGGTCTTTCTCCTTAGTCGTTTATGTGGTCTAGGTTTTTGAGGGTCAAGTTTGTCATTGCTAGTAGGGTTCCTATGTCTGTTTTTATAAGTGTTATTAATTTTAGTAGCTATTATATTCTTCTATTTTCTATATTCTACTGCTATATTGTGTGTACATATGCTCACGGTTATTTTCAGGTAATTGAGTCTTTTTCATATTTAATTTCATCATTGTATCTTGAGTTAAGTAGGGCGTTGTTGAAAAAAATCGAATTTTTGTCGAAAATCGATTTATTGGCAGATATTTTAGATATTCTGTTAGAGACTGAGGGGACTATAGATTTAATGATAGCTTTTCTGTGGTTGGAACGTAAAATAGTATTAGGTTTGGTTTATGGTAGGGGCTAAATGATTCCAAATTGAGGTTTAACGTTAAGTCAAGGAAGTTAGATATGCTTTTCCCGGGTTCTGTAGTGATAGATAGTCCAAAGTCTTTAAAGAATGCATGTAATGGTTTAATGCTGTTAGTGTATCGTCTAGGTCTCTCCCTGTACGGTCCAACTCAACTTTAAGTTCCAGTAAGTATATACCTACCAGGTCAGTTACCTGACCTAAGTCTGATGACCCTATAGTAATGTCATAGTTATTAGGTGTGTCTTTTCTCACTAAAAGTTCATGGTCGAATTGTAAAAGTGATCTCCTAGCTAGTATTATTAGTCTAATTTCCATATCGGTAAGATCAGAGTTGTTTTTGGCAGAAATAAGTGCTTTATTGAAGAGAATTGGGGAGATGCATTGGTAATAGTTATCTATATATATCGAAAGTTATAAAATTTAAATTGGAAATGTCTTTAAGATTTATAAATTTATGAACCTTATCGAACGATTTTTTCTTTTATGCCGGCGATGGTTCTATCTAGGATTCTTTTTACTAATTGTTTGGAGGGGGTTGTTATAGTAACTTACTTATAACGGACTTTGGACTCTTAAATCTACAATAAATACTGGGATCACCTGCTCCTCATTGTTGAATCAACTCCAGTCTATACTGGCAGTCAAGACTGACGTACAACCACTCTTGTTTCTCTGTTTCATTATATTTTCTTCAACATACTTGTTTTCTCTAAACCCCGAGTTCGTGTTTTCATTCCGGCCTCTTTACAGGGCCACAACAACTGGCGACGAGATATTCGAACTTACACGGGACACAACAATAACATTAAGGGTTTTTCTTGAGAACCTTAAAAAGGACCCCACAACAACCGACGACATGAGATTTCGAACTTACACCACCACAACGACAGACGACGCGGTTACAGTAAAGGTATTAAGGTTTTTTAGAACCTAAAAAAGAAAAACGGGGAGAAATCAACGGCAAATTCACCAGACAACGTCCTAGTTCTAAAAACTGGCTTAAATGGTAAAAAACACGTAAAAGACCAACTTACTTTTCCCTCTTTGAAGAAAGGTCAGTGATCTTTTTAATCGCTATTCCGACACTATTGTTAATTTTCAACAAGAAGGAAATATATGATTTTTCTTTTCTCTCCAAAAGAGAAAAGTCTTACCGCCGGAAGGAAAACAAATTAAACCGTATTTTAATTTTTACTCTGTTGACTAAAGTGCCGACCTCAAATTCTACGGTTACGTGAAAAGCGTACTAAAAAAAAGAACAAAAGGTGATTTTTTTGGTCAAGGAAAAAATAGGTTTTATACTTTCTTTCACTTTTTACAACTACTATTACGTTTAGCAGCGTAATATTGAAAGGAAGAACTTCTAAAAAGCCGTATTCTAAAATCACACATTTCAAACATGGAAGATTTTAAAGCTACTATAGCAGAAGTGTCAAATGCAACAGCAACATTTGGAAGATTTGGTGGAAAACCTGAAGCCTGAATATGTGGCCCCGCTTGTACTTTATCTATGCCATGATTCCTGTTCAGAGACGAGCGGCATTTTTGAAGTTGGAGCTGGCTCGATTTCAAAATGTAAGTGAAATTTTCTTTTTCTTTGAAAAACTCTAATATTCTTTATTTCAATTTGAACAAGATTTTGATATGTTTTCATTAAATGTTTGTACATATTTTGGATTATTTGGACTACTGTTCTCATCTCGGATGTTATTCTCACAACGTTTCGACTGATATAAACTTTATTCAGGTGTGTTATGTTGAACTCGGGAATCTCTATGGAATTTTGAACTGAACTCTTTAAAGGGTTCAGTTCAAAGAAGGTCGGTGGTTACATCAACCAAAACGTTGTGAGAGTAACATCTAAGATGAGAACAGAAGTCCAAAAATTACCAATAATATAAATTATCAATTCTCATCTAAAAAATTCTGAAACATAATATGCACGTATTGTTCAAGACAATGGATTAGTTTAAGAAAATAAATTATCATATAATCAGTTTAGTAGATGTGTGTTGCTTTATATATATATATATATATATATATATATATATATATATATATATATATATCGAAAAGAGGGTAGTGCAGTATTAGTGCAGTTCCAACGAGAGAAAAGTATATATGTAAAGGAGTAAGGCTACCAACATTTGTAGAATGTTTTTTTCAACATTTATTTATTATTTTGTTGTTTTACCATTTTATAATTTTATATAACGCGTTTCAAGCGGTGGGTCCGCTTTCATCAGATATGAAAATCCATTTGACAGACAAATGGATTTTCATATCTGATGAAAGCGGACCCACCGCTTGAAACGCGTTATATAAAATTATAAAATGGTAAAACAACAAAATAATAAATAAATGTTGAAAAAAACATTCTACAAATGTTGGTAGCCTTACTCCTTTACATATATATATATATATATATATATATATATATATATATATATATATATATATATATATATATATATATATATAATAAATACATGCATACTAGAAGAGTACTTATCCCAGGACAGGTAAAGTTAATTCCTCAAACAGTTTTGCACCACTTCTATGTCCCCCTTATGCTACTAAACCTTATGTCTAGAATCCTTGTTCATATTTTGATCAAAATCCATTATATTATTTTGATTCTAGAAAATTTCTCAAATTTAAGGCTTAAGCTTAAGAAGGTCTTAAAAAAATTGAAATCAAATTTAATGCAAATTTGAAATATTTGAATTTTCAAATAGGGAGGTTGTGGTCCTCCTCAAAAGTCTTTAAAATACTCCAAAGAAACTGAAATTTGGGGAATATTTATTAACTTAGGTTTAATATCTATTTTTAAGATTTCACAAAAGTAAATTGGAGATATCTGAATTTTCACAAAAGTCTTTCACCCTTTTCTTTTCCCCTTTGCATAAAACTAAATTAAAATAAATATAGCCTCATTACTCACCTTTACTCCTAGAAGCTGTATTCCAAAATTCATAATGATGTATATAAGATATATGTATACTGTTAATAATTGATATGCTGTTTCTTAGATTTTTTAGAGTATTTAATGTTAGAGTGTACATAAATAAATGCATATATATGCCCCCCCCCCCTTTATTGGGTTGAGCACTGTTGTAAGTAAAATTGCCAACTACCATTAGCGATAATGCAAAGCTCGTTATATAAACGAAAAGATATGCACTTTTTTATTTATTTTTTATTTTTTATTCCCTTACACTTTGGTCACTCACATACTATTTTCTCCAAATTCTAATGTGAACTATATGAATGTACTTAAGTCTGTGTTTGACTTAAATGTGTTTAATTATTGATATATACTGTCTTATTGTTTGTCTATTGATTTCCCACTGAAGACATTCTTGAAACCCCTACGCTGGACAACTAATTATTTGATTAATCTAGTTGTTTCTAACGTATCAATACTAATAGACGAAACAGACAAATGATTTCTTTCACTATTTCAAAACGGTATATTCCAACCACTCTAGTTACTCGGCCAACGATATGTGAATAATAAAATAAAAAAGTTGTCCTAACTATAGCAAGGAAAAAAAATTTCTTCGAACGGCTTGAAAAAAGATACCCCCCCCCTCCCGTCAAATTCCTTCCTAAAAAAAGCTGATTCCTTTCCCACTTAAGTCATTCGAGGCCAGGCCAATGTAATCCGACGAAAAGATAAGCACTTTTTTATGTATTTTTTAAATTTCTTTATTCCCTTACTCTTTGGCAACTCACATACTATTTTCTCCAAATTCTAATGTGTACTATATGAATGTACTTAAGTCTGTGTTTGACTTAAATGTGTTTAATTATTAATATATACTGTCTTATTGCTTGTCTATTGATTTTCCACTGAAGACATTCTTGAAATCCCACACTGGCCTTAAGTTTTGGCTGTCTTTCTCTTATTTCTCTTATTTGTACTTACTTGCGAGAGGGAAACCTATCTTCAACTTTCTGTTCCCTCTGCAGTATACAATGAACTTATTCTATCTACATATTTTTATATATATATATATATATATATATATATATATATATATATATATATATATATAGATATATATATATATATATATATATAAGTCTTCTTTTTTTTATTAATTTTTTTAACATTTAAAATTTTTTTATTTTACCTGCGGGGGCTCGGAAATACCTGACTAGTACACGGGCGCAGGCTATTTTACCCCTCTCGGTGTGTTGCACCTGTAGCAGTTACCTCCTCCTTTCAAAACATAACTACACCGGTTGGCCGTTAGGTGACGCTTTTTCACCGACAGGTGGCGCTGTAAAGCGACACCAGAGTTATCTGCCCTTCTGACTATAAAAACCGTTGCAAACGAAAAATCCATCTCTTGTTCACTGACCAGCCTCGACAGCCTAACGCTGGCACCAGCGCTCCATTTCTCTCTCTCTCTTCTCTGTTCGGCAGAACGACGCTAATACACTAGCGCTTCGTCTCACGCTTTTCTCTTGAACTGGTCTCAGCAAAACAACTACCAACACACGTTTCTTTCGTCAACACGTGGGCAAACAACGGTAAGAGTTAACAACTCATTTTCTTCGTGTACGCCGGATTCATTTCTTCTTATACCTTTTCAAGAACTGTTTTTCCATCGACACACATGCATACATCACACACTTCATCATTCCACGTACACACACGTTCAATAAACCTTATTTGAACTACTTCATTTTTGTTTATTAATTATTACTCTGTCTTTGCATGCAACAATTGTTTGATTATACGAACACGTAAATAATCGGGGGACACGACCCCCAATCCGAACACACCCATAAGACCTTGTCAGGCTATCCATCTAAGAGAAGGAAATCTCTGACAATAAAACCTTGCTACCAACTACTTATGCCGTGGCAGCAAACCGTTGGGGAGGGAGGCCTCCTTAGTCCTGAACGAGAACCTTCCTAGAGTTGGAATCTCGAACAAAATATCCGGTTTGCAAACCTACAATTTCTGAAGGAGTAGATAGGTTCTGTCTATCGCCGGTTCTTGCACTCCTTCTTTGTCTATTAGCCAGGTGCAGAGGTACCAGCGCTAGGACGCCTCAAAAACGCTCAGTGCTTAGCCTTGTTTCCTAACTAGGACAATGAACGCCGTTTCCCTTTCTCTCTATTTTGGGCAACTTGATTGTACAGGTTAGACAGCTTGTCTGACTGCTGTTTCCGACTGACAGGACAGGAGCCTAAACTCTTGGGTAGCGCTAAGAACGCCTGCTCCATCATCAGTTTCATAATACCGTGGGTAGTTGTATGTGCCATGTCGCGCATAGAAAGGGACCCTGCAATTATCTCCGGTGGGTGTTCCCGAGGCCACAACCCCCATGGACCAGGTCGCGGCTAATAGACTAGTTGTGTGAGCTTATTGGCACCAAACAAGCACCCCTCTTGCCCAACCCACTCTATAACAAAACAAACATGTCATTACAAAAAAATCAAATCAAACCTAAACTAGACACCCAACAAAAAAACACTTTCGCCTCCGCCCTTGAGGCTCGCATTCACAAATATCCTGGGACTTAGAACCAACATCAACGACGTAGAAACCTTTCTCCTGACAAACTCCCCGGATATCCTAGCACTCAGTGAAACAAACCTTCAAACCTCAATCTCCTCTCACCACTTTGACATGACTGACTACCTCCCACTCTACCGTAAAGACTCTGACAAACATATGCACAGGCTAGGAGTTTATGTTCGGAACACCCTCCCCCTGACTAGAGAACATAGGTTAGAATCGGATGACCAAGACTACATGTGCTTTAGATTGGCTTTACATAACAGCGACCTTTTTTGACCTCAATGCCCGAGGCTTGTGTGACGAAAGCTCATAGCCCACACGGGAATGCTGATCACATTGTGCTAATGATTGATATCACCCTAAAAAGTTGTCCAAAAGCTGATGAGTCATTGCTCAAAATAACGAGATACTACAAGCAGGCTGATTTTGAGTCAATCAGAGATCATATCAGCGACGCCCCATGGAGGGAAACCTCACTCCCTGCTGATCAGTGTGCAAATGAGTTAACTGAATGGGTCACAGCAGGCATTGAAGCCTATGTCCCCATGCGAAAATTCTTTAGCAAGCCACACTCTCCTCAATGGTTCACCTCAGAATGTGCAGCTGCCATTGCTGAGTGGCAGCAAGCATTCTGTAAATTCGACCATCATAAGTCAGCTACTTATAAACAGAAATTTATAGAGTCAAGAAATAATTGTAAGGCCGGGATAAGTGAAGCAAAGAAAAGGTATACTGAGTAAACAAAAAAACGAATCCAGTCACAGAAATTAGGTACTCGCGATTTCTGGAAAATCTACAATAGTGTAGTGAATAATGGTCAATCAACGATTCCCCCACTATCAAACCGCAATGATGTCGTTTGCATGGCAACTGATAAGGCTGAACTACTGGCCCAGCGTTTCGCCTCTAACTCCACTTTGGACTCAGAAAACCACCCCCTCCCCAAATTTCCATTGCAGATCGAAGCCACACTTGATAACCTGGTCATCACCAGGTCAGAGACATCATAAAAAACCTTAACGCTTCCAAAGCTTGTGGGCCTGATCTTATACCTGTAATAGTAATAAAGAAATGATCTGCTGAACTGGCCCCTGTCCTCTCTAAACTATACAATAAATGCCTTGCTGAATCTTGCTTCCCCGATAGCTGGAAAATTGCCTCTGTGGTACCAGTCTACAAGAATTCTGGGAATAGAACCGATCCTCAGAACTACTGCACAATCAGTCTACTGCCGATCTTTGCTAAAATCTTTGAATCCTTAATCAATTTAGCGATAGTCCAGCACTTAGTTTATGCTAAACTTCTTTCTGACCGCCAGTATGGATTTAGACAAGCACGATCTACTGCAGATATCCTAACGATCATCTCTGAACGCATGTATCATACACTCGACAATGCAGGAGAAGCTAGGGCAGTAGTGCTTGATATATCCAAGGCCTTTGACAAGGTATGGCATAAAGGGCTTCTCCTGAAAATACGCTCATACGGTATTACTGGACAATTACTTAATATAATTAGATCATTCCTAACTAAAAGAAAGATCCAGGTTGTCCTCGATGGCTGTTCATCTAAGCAACATGACATATATGATTGTGTACCCCAGGGATCTATCCTTGGACCTTTATTGTTCCTGGTCTTCATAAAATATCTCCCTGATGACATAGAGTCTGAGATTGGTTTATTTGCTGACGACACCACGCTTTACTTGTCAGAGTTCAACACATCGCGACGTGTATTTACTTTTGAAAAAAACGCCATCTTGAAAAAAAAACCGTAGCAGGAGTAGCTATTCTTTTTGCAATGACTTTTGAGAAAATCAGCAGCTGCCGTAGTCGCCATTTTCTGTGCAATGACTTTGCCAAAAAAACTGGCCAGCTTATAATGTTCGTTTTTTCCTTTAGGGAATCCAAATGCGATTCACCGACTATGCAAATAACCTTACTTACATATTCAAGGCACCTTTCAACTATGTTGTACGGCGAGAGATCTCTCCGGAAATTATTTGTCAAAATTAATCCTTTTCATGAGATCTCCCGTTTTCAACTGAAAAAACTAGTTCAGCCGGGGGGTTAGGAGACCCCCACGTCCGACTGAATGGACCAGTCGTCGAGCCAGGAAGCGGACAGCAGCAGCAGTAAAGATATAAACAGCCCTTCTAATGCGATTTACTCTCTTTGCTACCTGCCTCCTGAGAAGTCAACACTTGCCTCAGCCTGCATCTCCAGTTCCTGCTCCTGCTCCTGACTCCTGCACCAGCACCCTGCAGTCCGGACTTTTGCACCAGCACCCTGCAGTCCTGAACTCCTGCACCAGCATCCTGCAGTCCTGACTCCTGCACCAGCACCCTGCACTCCTGACTCCTGCACCAGCACCCTGCAGTCCCGAACTCCTGCACCAGCACCCTGCAGTCCTGACTCCTGCACCAGCACCCTGCAGTCCGGACTCTTGCACCAGCACCCTGCAGTCCTGAACTCCTGCACCAGCACCCTGCAGTCCTGACTCCTACACCAGCACCCTGCACTCCTGACTCCTGCACCAGCACCCTGCAGTCCCGAACTCCTGCACCAGCACCCTGCAGCTCTGATTCATGTATAAGCGGCTCCAACTCCTTTCCCTTTTTCCAACAGCCCTTATCAGGGCTACTTACACAAACCACTGCAATATTTTTTTCCTTTTTTTTAAACAGCCCTTATAAGGGCTACTCAGACAACTATTGCGAGATTCTTTCCTTTTTTGCCAGCCAGCAACAGCAAGGGTACCTTGTCGACATCCATCAACAGCTATCCAGCCTTTTCTCTCCAACTACACCACTCTTGTCGTTCAGTTTGCTGTCACCAGAGACGCCACTCCCGTTTTTGCAGTCTCTCCTGTTCCAGTGACGTCATCTCAAATACCATCACCTTGTTATTACCATTTTCTCTGGTAAATAAACATACTCTTCCTTGAACTGTTCACCTGTGTTTGCCCTCTCTTCTTTGCCATTGCCGTAATTTGCCTGTGTCCACCTTTCTTAGTTGTGAAGCTGATCAACCCCAACGGTCGGTCCCGCAACACTCTCGTCATATTTGCAAAACAGACGCGACAATATCTGAGGCAATGGCTGAATCCTTAGAAAATGACCTCTAGGCTGTAGTGGATTGGGGTCATAATTGGTTGGTAACTTTTAATGCCGCAGAGACAAAGCTCCTTTCCTTCAATAACTACAAGAAACCTCTTCAACCACCGATTGTCATAACACCCTACCTGAGAGTTCGACATTCAAACTCCTCAGCCTAATCTTTACAGGTGACATGAATTGGAACAAATGCATTGAAGACATTGCCAAGGCTGCAGCGAAGAAGGTGGGATCTCTCTACAGTGCTAGTAAACTCTTCACACCTGACATTATCCTGTATCTCTACAAAGCCACCATCCGCCCATTCATGGAGTATTGTTGCCACATCTGGGCTGGTGCATCATCTACTAGTCTCTCCCTCCTTGACAAGGTCCAAAAAAGAGTTGCCAACCTAATAGGTCCCTCACTGTCAACCAAGCTCCAGTCCCTGTCCCATCGCCGCAATGTAGCATCCTTGTGCTTGTTTTACAAATACTTCAATGGATTATGCTCTGATGAACTGGCTACTCTGGTGCCCCCTTGACGTAAATTCACTAGACCAACTCGACAATCAGCTAAATCCCATCCATTCACTATGGAGGTCCCCAGATGCCAGAGAGCTTTCTACTCCAATAGCTTCTTTTCCCGTGCTGCTGGCCTCTGGAACTCCCTCCCTGCCCCCTGTTTCCCCGACGGTACTGACATGCAGAAATTTAAAACTAATGTAAACAGACATCTCACTACGCAGCTCCCAATTTAGGTTAACCCCTCCTCCCAAATCTTCGTCCTTTTTTCTCAATAGCCCCTTACGTCTACAGTGGCGGCCTGCCTTGTTTGGGGTGAACTATATTAACCCCCCCCAGAAAACTGAAGAAAGATTTCAAAAGTTTCTACTAGAATAAAAAAACAACTTCGTGTTTTCATTCCGGCCATTTTACATGGCCACACCACTAATAATTCCTAAATCAGATTTAGATAGGCAGATTAATCTAACAGATGGATTATCCTGAAAATTTATTTTATGGTCTTTTAAACTAAATCTAGGGGTGGCCAGAGTTAAGATCTCAGTGTAGTTAAGAATATTCAAAGAAGTTAGTAGGGGTCTGGCTTCATTGTTTATGCTGTTGAGTATGCTATTGGATGTGATTTTGTATAATTTGTTCAGGTTTTTTATATATTACGTTCTTTTTTAGCATAATGGTTCAATTTGTAATAGTTTTTAGTTTTGTCGGCTGGGACAATCATATAAGAGTGTGTTTTTATCTTTTTAATAAAGTTATTGATTTTCTTGACGATTGGGTTGGAAGGGTTTCTCTATTTTTAAATTTAATCCTTTTGGTGAGGTCGAGAAGAGTGTTTGCAAAATCATAAAGATATTTATTTTGAGTGGGGAATGAGGATGTAGACGGAGGATATACGGGAGTTCATGTGTTTTCAAAGAACACATGAACGCCCATGCACCCTCCTTCTACCAGCATAAAACCTTATGTAATATTACACAAGACGACATCCGCGTCTCTATCCTTGCCTCTGTCAGTAATATTGGGGACCTAAGAATAACGGAATCGATCTTTATTTCCAGACTTAAACCTTCGATAAATCGCCGTCACGAACTCAATTCACCATTAATCATATAATTTACCCGTTCACTAACTGACTAACTCTCATATTCAACACCCCCTTTGTATTCTGATTTCACTTTTCGCATTCACCTTGTAATACTTTGCTGTTGACCACTTCCTACTGGGTCACTTCCTACTGCCACACCCTTTCCTACTGTAGACATCAATAACGCAGATGTCCTACATCTACTCGCTCACACACACAATTATTTTACTTATTTACTTATTTCGCTTTTATTATATTGCCCTTAATTGTGATCAACTTCACTTTCTTAAACCTGTTTTCCACTGAGACTTTATTCAATTTAATAACTACTCTATCTCAGTATATCCTCTGTCATACGAGGAGCAATCAACCCCTAACGGTGAGGAAACCCCAACGTTATTTTACACCGATTGCCCCATTACAGTAATTCCCCCAATTCCCTGAATTCATTAATTAATCAATTAAACCCCCCATCAAAATATTTAGAATTAAAATAAAATATTAAAATTAAAAAAAAAATTCCTACTTCTACCTGTACACAGCTTTATCTTTTAAGTGTGTCTTGGTGGGGTACATACGTGTTTGGATTTTTTTAGCGATTGAATCTAAAAAATAATTTTCAAGCATTTGTCCCCTGACCCACCAACTTCTGTTTCAAGGTCTGACATGATATTAAAAGTATTGAATTTATTTTGGATTTAAAATTCAAATTTAAAGACTTAAAATTAAAAATTCTAAGATATAATATAAGTCTCACTCAGAGTTATTTCCGATACACCATTTCATTCTGCCGACGCATTTCACAGTTGAAATTTAAACTTTGAATTAGATATAGACTACAAATTCTTTTATTGTATTGGTTAGACCTGTATACATGACGAATGTATAAGAATTCTTTAATTAGTAACTAAATTTATTAATTCAATAATTAAATTCAGGAAAACCTACAAACAATATACTTATTTAATATACGATAATCAAAAAAGTTAAAAAACAAAAAAAATAATTAAATTATTACAAGCCGACAATTAATTACTGGCCATATAATACCAATTTAATGAATTTAATATTACACACTTATTTTCTCGCACCATATCTATGTGTAGGATTAAAATGTATTGATATATTATTTACTGCAGTAATTACAACCTCATCTGCGAGCCTGATACTATTGCTATTTCCTCCTCATCAGCAGCCATCTTGCTGGCTTTCTGATAGCGAATTTTTCTTTTGTGTTTATTTTTTACAAGGGGTGTGTTCTCCCGAAATATCAAATGATTTCCAATGATCCGGACACTATATACGGTTAATATCATACTTGCTGTTTATTATGAAAGATTGAAAATAAATAAATAGATAATTGTAAGATTTCACCATTGATTGTTTATTTGTGTTCTTCCCAGCTTTCCATCAATCCGACTCTCTGCATTGCCTCCAACCTTCTTAATACCTCATGTATATATATATATATATATATATATATATATATATATATATATATATATATATATATATATATATATATATATATATATATCAGTCCCAAGTCGGCGTTGTTCAGGAGTTAAGATTATATTGTTTATCTGTTTAACTAAATAAGTCTCAAGCCTAACTAATAAAACAAAAACTTTTAGGCAAATTCGACTTTATTCATCAACATAGTCTCATTCTAGGTTGATACACCGATTCCAATGGCTCTAGATGCCTTTTTGTAGAACGATTTGTTATTTACCTCCGATATGACTTCTCTATTGGAGCCAAATATCTTTCGCTGGAGACCTATTTTGAGGTCTCCAAACAGCCAGTAGTTAATGGGTGCCAGATCTGGGGAATATGGTAGGTGCGGAAGCAAAACGACATGTAATTAGTGTAATTCTGCCATCATTGCGATCGACTTTTGACACGGTGCATTGTCTTGGGGAAAGAGTATGTTTTCTTTTTCATCTGTGGCCGTTTTCAGCGATTTCACACCCAACAATAATTCTATATAATATTCACCATTGATCTTTCTTCATTTCTAAAGGTAATTGATGAATAAAATACTTTGAGTATTTCAAAATACGGAGGCCAAAACCTTGCCTGCTGACGTTTGCGTCTTTGGTCGCTTTGGACGGCTTTACCCTGCTGCTGTCCACCCAGCTGACTACAGATTTGACTCCAGTTGTGAAGTAGTGGATCCATGTTTCATCCATTGTCACATATTGACGCAAAAACTCCTTTTTGTTGCGTTGAAACATCTGCAAACAACGCTCTGAATCGACTGTGAGCAAATGCGGCACCCACTTTGAACACAGCTTTCTATTTGCAAGATGGTGAATATATTGCCTTCTGATGTTTTCAACTCCTCTGCTATCTCACGCAACCTCAATTTACGATTGGTCTGAAAGGGGTTTGTGGACATTTTTATGTCTCTTGAGACAACTGCTGAATTTGGGAAACCTAAGTGTCCAGCATGATTTATGTCTGTACGATCGTATTAAAGTCAGGATACTACCTCTTAACCGTTGTTTCCGACGGAGCAGAATCTGAATAACACTTATCAAGGCGTTCTTTGCTTAAATATTTTTTTTTTTTTCCATAAGAAAGCATGTCCATTGTTTTGAAAATTTGCAACAGTAACTTTATTTAAATTACTGTAATTTGTAAACTAATAATCCGATTAGACTGAAATGTTTAATAAAGTATGTTAGTACTTTATTAAAAATCAATATGATTTTTTATTAGTGGCGCCATCTATAGTTCAGGCCCGATAATTATTTAGTAATGTGTTATTTCTGAAATAATTGGATACTAGAGGACGGTGAGGGGGGTTCTGCTGTGAGGAAATTTGTAAGTGTTTGAAGAACGGGATTTTCCACAAATGATATACAAAAGCAATATTTTTGTTTGTATTTAATTAATGTTTTCTTGTTTTATTTTAAACTACTTTTATAAATAGTTTCTAATGAAGATACTGTTTTAATAACACAGCCAATACGTAATACCCCGAAGAAATTGTATTTATTCCGCTTAAGAAGAAATTCTTATAGACTGAAGCAATTTTTATTTTGGTTAAAAGAACGGGTTTTTTTCACAAATAATAGTGACAATGACTTGTAAATGGTTTATCCTTGTAGACTGAGGTAAGTTAGAATGGCAAAAATGTACTTACATCTAAAAGCAGATGTCGGCATGTATCTGTTTGTTAAAGCGTACTCCACTGAATCAGATTGTTTACAAAACGTCTAAGCAACAGGCAATGAACATTGCGGAATGATATCCCAGTATTTTGCGAAAGGGAGCGATCGTTATTTTGATTTAAAAGGTATTGTATTATGTAAACAATATTAACATTGAATTAATGAAATAATTTAGATGATTTAACATAATTTCCCTTCAATTAAGAAAGGACCCGGTGTTATCAGTAGCGGCGACAGTAGATAAATAGTAGCGAGTAAAAATGCCAGCTACTTTCTCTTTGGAAGGTTTTTTAATGATTATTTGAATCACAACATGTTTATTTCATATATGGAAATAGTAGTAATCCTTGACTTTATTGTCATTATAATAATAATATTTTATGACTATTTGAATCTCCACATGTTTATTACATGTATGGAAATAGTAGTAATCTTTGACTATACAGTCATTATAATAATAATTTTTTATGACTATTTGAATCTCCACATGTTTATTACATGTATGGAAATAGTAGTAATCCTTGACTTTACTGTCATTATAATAATAATTTTTTTATGGCTATTTGAATCTCCACATGTTTATTACATGTATGGAAATAGTAGTAATCTTTGACTATACAGTCATTATAATAATAATTGTTTATGACTATTTGAATCTCCACATGTTTATTACATATATGGAAATATTAGTAATCCTTGACTTTACTGTCATTATAATAATAATGTTTTATGGCTATTTGAATCTCCACATGTTTATTACATGTATGGAAATAGTAGTAATCTTTGACTATACAGTCATTATAATAATAATTGTTTATGACTATTTGAATCACCACATGTTTATTACATGTATGGAAATAGGAGTAATCTTTGACTATACAGTCATTATAATAATAATTGTTTATGACTATTTGAATCACCACATGTTTATTACATGTATGGAAATAGTAGTAATCTTTGACTATACAGTCATTATAATAATAATTTTTTATGACTATTTGAATCTCCACATGTTTATTACATATATGAAAATAGTAGTAATCTTTGACTATACAGTCATTATAATAATAATTTTTTATGACTATTTGAATCACCACATGTTTATTACATGTATGGAAATAGTAGCAATCCTTGACTATACAGTCATTATAATAATAATTTTTTATGACTATTTGAATCACTACATGTTTATTTTATATATGAAAATAGTAGTAATCTTAGACTATACAGTCATTATAATAATAATTGTTTATGACTATTTGAATCTCCACATGTTTATTACATGTATGAAAATAGTAGTAATCCTTGACTATACAGTCATTATAATAATAATTGTTTATGACTATTTGAATCTCCAGATGTTTATTACATGTATGGAAATAGTAGTAATCCTTGACTATACAGTCATTATAATAATAATTTTTTATGACTATTTGAATCTCCACATGTTTATTACATGTATGGAAATAGTAGTAATCCTTGACTATACAGTCATTATAATAATAATTTTTTATGACTATTTGAATCACCACATGTTTATTACATGTATGGAAATAGTAGTAATCTTTGACAAGTCATTATAATAATAATTGTTTATGACTATTTGAATCTCCACATGTTTATTACATGTATGGAAATAGTAGTAATCTTTGACTATACAGTCATTATAATAATAATTTTTTATGACTATTTGAATCACCACATGTTTATTACATGTATGGAAATAGTAGTAATCTTTGACTATACAGTCATTATAATAATAATTTTTTATGACTATTTGAATCTCCACATGTTTATTACATGTATGGAAATAGTAGTAATTCTTGACTATACAGTCATTATAATAATAATTGTTTATGACTATTTGAATCACCACATGTTTATTTCATATATAAAAATAGTAATCTTTGACTATACAGTCATTATAATAATAATTGTTTATGACTATTTAAATCACCACATGTTTATTTCATATATGAAAATAGTAGTAATCTTTGACTATACAGTCATTATAATAATAATTGTTTATGACTATTTGAATCGCCACATGTTTATTACATGTATGGAAATAGTAGTAATCCTTGACTATACAGTCATTATAATAATAATTTTTTATGACTATTTGAATCTCCACATGTTTATTTCATATATGAAAATAGTAGTAATCTTTGACTATACAGTCATTATAATAATAATAATTGTTTATGCCTATTTGAATCTCCACATGTTTATTACATGTATGGAAATAGTAGTAATCCTTGACTATACAGTCATTATAATAATAATTGTTTATGACTATTTGAATTGCCACATGTTTATTACATGTATGGAAATAGTAGTAATCCTTGACTATACAGTCATTATAATAATAATTGTTTATGACTACTTGTAATCACCACATGTTTATTTCATATATTAAAATAGTAGTAATCTTTGACTATACAGTCATTATAATAATAATTTTTTATGACTATTTGAATCTCCACATGTTTATTACATGTATGGAAATAGTAGTAATTCTTGACTATACAGTCATTATAATAATTGTTTATGACTATTTGAATCGCCACATGTTTATTACATGTATGGAAATAGTAGTAATTCTTGACTATACAGTCATTATAATAATTGTTTATGACTATTTGAATCGCCACATGTTTATTACATGTATGGAAATAATCCTTGACTATGCAGTCGTTGTATACGCATACACATTGAATATCGAATATCAAAACGATCCTTTATTTTCGACTTGACGTGAATTGACAAAAACTAAAAACAAACAGAAAATTAGAAAGCAAATTTCTAGCGATTATATTTTCGGTCGATTAGCATTCAAGATCGATGACTGTTCAGAAAATTTCCCAGACTCGAAAAAATATTAATTAATGCGAACATCTGCTCTAATCTGGTGATATCGATTTAAAAAATAAAAGTACATATGAAAGGGAACCAATATCTCTATTTATATATAAAGTTAGGTATGTATATATGTTTATATATTTCTATAAACACGATTCTCTCTTAAACTAATTAAACAATCGTTATGACATTTAGAACACAGCTGCTAGGCGTGGATATTCAGATACAACTGATTTATGTGAAATGTTAGACATCAATCCATAACTACTGCCCAAATTTCAGTTTCTTTGGAGTATATTAAAGGGTTTTAGAGGGCATAATATTGTCCCAACCTTTAATATTTCAGATTTGCATTAAATGTTAACCATAGTCATTAGACACTAAGCAAAAATCCTTGATTTTTCTCTTAAGACTCCTTAAGCTAAAGTCTTAAATTTGAGACATTTTCTAGAATCAAAACTCGGTAATGGATTTTGATTACAATTGTAATAAGGATTCTAGACATAAGGTTTTGGAGTGTTGTGACCGTGGCTCTGTGTGTGTTCACTGTACAATTTGTAATCGTTTACTTGCTGTCTTCGTCGTCTGAATTCGGCGCTTGATTCCGACGCCGGTCGCAGTGTCAATCATGTGGTCTCTGTCACTGCTACAACAAAAGGATTCTCCTCCCCTCCAAACAAAACCACAACCCCTGCTTAAAATATGTAACCACCTATTTGCAATCGGAAGTCTGAGTCCACCCGAATCAATACATATGTCAAGCCGAACACAATCCACAAGCTTAGGGCGAAATGGCCCATCTGTCTCTGAGAACCACATAAACCAACTAGCACCCTCTGTTACACTGCTGGAATATATATATATATATATATATATATATATATATATATATATATATATATATATATATATATATATATATATATATTATAGATGATTGGTGGTGTATGGAGCATTAAAATCGATGTTGTTTTTTTAATTGTTTTTATTTTGATATTTCGACCAGTCCTCTGGTCTTTGCCAAAAAATGATCTGAAATGAAGAAAACTGAGGATCGTTGAGCAAACTGTCATTTTGAACTGTGCGGTGTTCGTTTTTTGTCATGACACATGAGATGGTCCACGCATAACGTTTCTTCGGGTTAGCAAAGAGAACCGTTGTTTAAAAAAAAAAAAAAACTATTACGCGTCCGTTTTCTTTTTGAAAAAAACGAACTTATACGCGTTCGTGATTTTATCAATGCAATAAATGGAATTTGAATGGCACTAAATTTGTGGAAACGAAATAATTGAATTAAACGTGAGTTAATATATAGTATAGTAAGTAAGATAATGCTAATGAATAAACAAATACTAATAAGACACAAATAATGAAGTTGATAAGAATAAAATAAATAAATAAAATATTGCCGGAAAAAATGTATAAATAAATAAATAGAAATAGGGAACTAACAATAATGCGGTAAAGCGTAAGGATAAAAGTATTAAAAGTAAAAATAATGTATTAAAACCCTAAATAGATAGAAAGTAACAGTAAATAAAAGGTGTGTAGTATGCCGGAAGGGCAGACACGAAACTACTATATATATGAGGAAAATAGGTAGTGGATGTGAATGAATAATGTATATTATAAAGATGTAATATGAATAACACATTAAAAAGATGTAATACATATGAGTGATAAGAATAAGAATACTGATAGCACTAAACAGTTATATAAAATGAAATCATATGATAAGAATAATAATGATAAATAGGTAAATGTATGAATAAATAAATAAGTAAATAGATAAATACCTGAGGTACCATAAAATGAATATACGATGTAAGTAAAATATATAGCAATGTTATAGGTGAGTGTGATATTATATTAAATAATTGTTGGTCTGTATAGATGTAGGTAAATTGTGGGGGGGATCATGTAATCTTATTTAGTATAAATTATTGGTGTGCGTGGAAGTATTTATATGGGTTCAAGAGACCAAGGCCAGTATTGAGTCCTGTATTGTGCGAGCCAAATCGAAGAATCCATTGAATCTCTTTTAGTTGGCGAATTTTTGTTGAGGGGAAATTGAAGGCAATAATGAGGCATTTAATATTGTCTGTTGTATGGCCGGGTAGGTTGAAATGTTCTGCCAGAGGTGCGTGAGGTGAATTTTGTCGAACAGATGTTTTATGATTGTTCAGACGAGATCGAAAGGGGTTTTTGGTTTCTCCAATATATCCCCCGTTGTTACAGATGGAACAATATATGTAATATATGACATTAGAACTGTCACATGTCAGATGCGGGGGTTGGAGTTGGATGTTCGTGTTAGGTATGTTAAATAGGGTGTGGTGTCCATGTGTGTGCATACAAGGCAACGAGGTTTGTTACATTTGTAGTTGCCATGTTGTGGTGTATTTCTGTGTGAACGGGTAAGAGTGGCTGCCAATTTTTTATCCTTACGCTTTACCGCATTATTGTTAGTTCCCTATTTATTTCTATTTATTTATTTATTTATTCATTTTTTCCGGCAATATTTTATTTATTTATTTTATTCTTATCAACTTCATTATTTATGTCTTATTAGTATTTGTTTATTCATTAGCATTACCTTACTTACTATACTATATAATAACTTACGTTTAATTCAATTATTTCGTTTCGTATCATATCACCCCCCCTCCACAAATTTAGTGCAATTCAAATTCCATTTATTGCATTGATCAAATCACGAACGCGTATAAGTTCGTTTTTTTTTTCAAAAAGACAACGGACGCGTAATAGTTTTTTTTTTCTAAAAAAAACAACGGTTCTCTTTGCTAACCCGAAGAAACGTTATGCGTGGACCATCTCACGTGTCATGAAAAAAAACAAAAAACGAACGCCGCACAGTTCAAAATGACAGTTTGCTCAACGATCCTCAGTTTTCTTCATTTCAGATCATTTTTTGACAAAGACCAGAGGACTGGGCGAAATATCAAAATAAAAACAATTAAAAAATAACAACATCGTTTTTAATGCTTCATACACCACCAATCATCTATAAAATACTTCTCTAGGAGCATACGTGGAATAACAATCAAATTTATATATATATATATATATATATATATATATATATATATATATAAAGTATAAGGGTATACTCAAAAAAGAATAAAAGGGAAATACCAGCAGAGTGCTCAATTAAATTAAATTAAAGGCGTAATATTTTTATTTATAAATACAGATTTTAATCAGATAATATTTTTTATTTATACTTTATATATATATATATATATATATAGTTTGAAATTCACACATGGAAGCGTTGGCAATGATAAGGAGAATATATAAAAACAATATTTTGAAAACCTGGACAACGCAATTATTTAAGTTTTTTCAAAGTAAATTATCTATTTACTTTAAAAACTTGAGTACTTTCGGTGAAATACACCTTTGTCAGAAGTATAAGCATATTTCCCCCCCCTCTTCTTTGTTCGTTTAATCCTCCTTGATTGAGGCATATTTATCGCAGTCAAGTTGAAATTCGTCTTGATGTTATCGACGATTAATGTTGATATGCCGCTGTGTGTAGCACGCGGTTACGTGAATAAGGTAGTTTGAAATTCACACATGGAAGCGTTGGTGAAATGGCAATAATAAGGAGAATATTTAAAAAAAATATTTTGAAAACCTGGACAACGCAATATATATATATATATATATATATATATATATATATATATATATATATATATATATATATATATATATATGATAATGAGATTTAAATTTTACTACAATTTAGAAGCGCCGTTTGGAACGATAACTTTGAAATTTTAGAATCAGTTAACATGACGCGAGATTTTGTTAAACAAGTGAAAATGAAATATTTATTAAATCATTTTTTTAAATTAAAATTTTTATTCTTTAAATTTTTTTATTTTTATTTATTTATTTTCTTTTCTTAAATGATTTAATAAATATTTCATTTTCTACTTGTTTAACAAAATCTCGCGTCATGTTAACTGATTCTAAAATTTCAAAGTTATATATATATATATATATATATATATATATATATATATATATATAATATAAGTATCACCTGGATCACACCGCAAGACCACTTGAGATTTTGAGATCATCAGCTGTTTATCTATGGGCATAAAACACCGATTGCCGATGATACCCATCATTTGATATGAACATTACTTTTGGAAAATTTTAAGTGGGTTATAATCACAGCATGTAAGCGCATTTCCAAGAGGACATTACTATTTCAAACGCGTCAGCCATTTCTCGAGTGTTCCCTCTTCCCTTAGGTAAATATTTCTCTCATTATCAAGCCCGTCGTCTGCATGCATCTCAACTATGCACAATACTAAAAATGCAGCATTGCACATGTCTACAGCATTATATCTTGATTTTAAACTTCGTAAAGAGACATAAAAGTGGTGCAAAACTGTTCTGTTCGGAGAATTAATTTTATCCGTCTTGGGACGACGAGTATTCTTCTTGTTACATATGAATATAAATTGACATTTATTTTATAACGTG
Organism: Sepiola atlantica; assembly: GCA_963556195.1. Taxonomy (NCBI): domain Eukaryota; kingdom Metazoa; phylum Mollusca; class Cephalopoda; order Sepiida; family Sepiolidae; genus Sepiola; species Sepiola atlantica. The sequence goes on along the minus strand of OY744532.1, from coordinate 28,033,498 downwards.
AAAAATATCCGAAGAGGGTGACGTCATGGCTTGCAACAAATTTCACCCACCTCGTGGTGCATAATGAATGATGTGATAGGGGCTGGCACGGTGACTAGGTGGTTAACGACGCGGACTGAGGACCTAGGTGTGCCGGGTTCGAATCCAGTTCGTTCCACAGAAACACTTTTATCTAAAACCCGCACCTGACCTTGGAGAGGAGGTAAATAAAATTAAAAAAAAAATCAACGATATGATCAGAACATTTTCCTTTTGATATGCAATAAAATAATTAATGACCAAATTGAGTTTGAATCAGTAGTAAAGGGGTTGACAATCTCCTAAAAAGAACAATAAGATAGAGAGGTACTATCTAACTTGTGATGACTGTCAATGTGATGCTCATGTTCGTTTCACAGTGATGCGTGTATACAGAACAATTTCGATCGTTACAATATTTTTTTTTCATTATTTTAATACATGTTTTAAATAAATAAAAAATCAGTCTAATTTGAAAAAAGTATTGATTCTAATGAACATCGGCTGCTTCTTGATATAAAAATCCTAGCAAAAATGTAAATACGGTTCAACTTGTTATTGCGTGGCAGCATTAAATGAGCCGAAAAGATTGATATGCTGTAAAACAGATAAACCAAACCTTCAAAACAGAAATAAAAAAAGAAAACCATTTACTGTTTAGTTACTCAACTGAACTCCAATCTCTACACCCCCACCCCTGTAAAACATTCGTAACAAAAACTTGTCTAGCTATAACCACTGTAAAGATTTTCCCCTTTTCCTCTGTGTACCTGAAATTAAACGGAACTTTCCAAGAATTTCCAATCTATGGGATACGATACCACGGAGTTGCTTCCCAGTTGACTACAATATGGTCGTTTTCAAGTCCAATGTTAACAAATTCTTCTCGAGTCGTCCGCTTATATAATCATTTTCACCCATCGTTTCAAATCATCCCAAGATGTTGTTCATTGCCAACTGACAATCTCATTAACTCTTATCCTCGAGTGGATTTTGGGCCTTGATAAGTTATGGCTGACTGGTAAAAAACAAAAAAAACAATCACAAAGAAACATCCAAGGCTAGCACAAAATGATAATTATCGAAACCGAGTTTAAGCGTTAGTTATTTTAAAACCATTTACAATCCGCTTTGGTGCTCTGCCCACGACCCCTTTTTATTCTGTGTTTGTTTTAATATCGATTAGATGCCAAACCAAAGCGAATGTAACCAATACATAAATAAAAGAAGTGGGGTTCAAAGGACTAATTTCCACTAAGATATAAGTGAGTGAAGAGAGATGAAAGAGGATAGGAGAGAATTCATCTGGACGTAATTTAATATGGCCGCCGAAATAAACAAAATGCACAAATGACTTCTATAATTTCAGTTGTGTGATGCATTTCAATCGTCAACCTTTTTCAATGTTTACGTGACTAAACTACGATATAACACTGTCGTCATGTATTATATTTAGAGTTAAAATCTTTCAGTAAATTATACAAATATTTTATTTTAAACAAATAATTAAAATATACGAATATCGGATTGGATGTACACGAAATTCGGAACTGGTTATGACTAACCGCGGAATAAAACAATATCGGATTGGATGTCAAATACACGGACCGTTAGTCGTAGTGAGCACGACAAAATATCCCACTATTTTTCAAAATTATTTTATAACTTTTCGTACAAACTTTTTCTTTAGGAATTGCATCAGTCGATCAAAATTTCTCCTTTACTGACCAAGAACAGAACAGATGACGTATACTATCAGAACAGATAACAAATGGTTTATTAATGCAAATAGGTCACAATTGTTTTATTTTACGTCGACGCTGTTTACGTGACTAAACTAAGATATAACACTGTCGTCATATATTATATTTAGAGTTAAAAGTCTTTCAGTGAGTTATACAAATATTTTATTTAAATAATTAATTAAAATATACAGATATCGGATTGGATGTCAAATACACGAAATGCGGGACATGTTATAACTAATCGCCGAATAAAAGAATATCAGATTGGATGTCAAATACACGAACCGTTAGTCGTAGTAAGCACGACAAAATATTCCACTATTTGATCATTTTTCAAAATTATTTTATAACTTTCTGTACAAACGTTTTATTTGCAAATTGCCTCAATCAAACAGGATTTTTCTTTCCTGACCGAAAACAGAACAGATGACATATAGTATCAGAACAAATTACGTATGTATTTCATTGTTTTCTTAAATAAACTTACGTTGTAAAAACACAAGAATTATGTTTTTAAACCAATACTTTTATTTATACATATTTTATTTAAATTATTTTTATATAAGTAACTAACAGACTTTACTTATTTACCTCGAACCTCATCCAATGAAACATGTCATCATCTAGGAAATAAGCCGATAACACTATCATATTTATTCATTTAAAAAGTGTTTTTCTTCAGGTTTCATACGTTATACCAGATTAATTTTAATCAGCAGGAGTTTCCATGCCCGCCACTGCACTCCTCTATAAATGTCCTCGATTTAAATATCTGCTGATTTAACAATATCTTTTCCTTTTAGATTTATTTTTAATTTCATTTTTAAATTGATCTACCGTTAAATAACAGAATTTATTAATATATATTGGAATTTTTAAAGAAATCAAAATATAAATGAAAAGAAGAAATTAGCTTGATACTCATATATATATATATATATATATATATATATATATATATATTAAGTAAAATCGTTCTTTTTTTTATTTCCCCGGGCAACGCCGGAACATGTGTCCTGCTAGTTTGTAAGAAAAAGGATTGTCAAATGAAAAGAAAACAAGGCCCTTCTGTAAATAACAAATGATATAGAGTTACTTAAGCGGCCTACACCGTTCGGTGTAGGTTGCCAGAAGTTTTAACAGTAGTAATAAAGTAAGTAATAATAATAAAGGTCGGATACCGAAAGTCTTTTCTTTGAACAATATATCTTCAAGTGAAGATAGCCTTGCTCGTTGTCTAGGCGACAGGGACATGAGAGGATGCTGATGTATTTCTCTGTGGATCTCTGTGGAACCCTAACCTTGCAAATCACTGAGGGTCGTCGTGTGACCAGACATGGCAATGTTTATGACTGCTACAAATATGTATCGAATAAAACTGATTCATCTTTAATTAGAAATGCCAATTTTTCTCAATATATACTTTGATTATTATGAGTTTGACTGTTGTGTCAGCTGGCACACAGTTTTCCCCTTGTATTTAATTACCTTAGTTTGTTGTTGCATGCCATTTCTCCTTCAATTACCAACACTGAGATACAGGTTGTTATGATTCTGATGTTTGTGCTCGGCTATATTCCGTATAAATAACTCACAACTCTAGAAAAAAAACATTACAAATATATGTCAAGCCTCTCATAGTATTCTTCATCATTCAACTGAAAATTCATCCATCGCATTACGCTTATCTTCGAAACATTAGAGATATTCTTGACACGTTTTCCGTTCTAATCGCAGTCTCGTCTTGAAATTTCGTTCTTCTTTGTTTATTGTATGTTATCTAATGTTATTTAATGTTATCTAATGTTATTTAATGTTATCTAATCTAAATTAATTGATTAATAGTTTCCTAATTCTAAAGGTATACAAATATTATGAACGCTGGCGGACTTAGTAAATAGTCATACTGGAGTTTCGGCTTCAGACAGACAGACAGAAAGACAGACATACAGACAGATACATAAACTCCATTATTAATAGATATGTAAATAGAAGAAAAGATATTTGTCAATGCAAATCGATACATTTTTACTTCTCGCTTTTTCTCTTGTCACTCATACGTCATCGGTGATTATTTTTCCGGACATTTCTCTTGGATTACCTCCTTATTCACGTGGATTATCATCTTTGCCGGTTATCTCTTCTTCTTCTTCTTCTTCTTCTTCTTCTTCTTCTTCTTCTTCTTCTTCTTCTTCATCTTCATCTTCTTCTTCTTCTTCTTCTTCTTCTTCTTCTTCTTCTTCTTCTTCTTCTTCTTCTTCTTCTTCTTCTTCTTCTTCTTTTCCACGTTCATTTCTTAATGGAGGACGTTCCGCTACGTAGCAGCGAGAAGAAACGGACGCTGTCTTCACCGACGAGCACAATGTATTTCCTGATGTTTATCGTCAATATATCCGCGTTCAATGCAGGATTCGAAATCGGCGCAACGTCAGCCGTCATCGTACTCATCCAGAACATAGTCTCTATGCACATGACGCCGTTTTGGATCCAACTAATTTTAGCGGGATCCCAGCCGAGCACCACGATTTTCTGTTTGATCGGAGGTTGGTTCTGCGACAGAGTTGGTCGCAAGAAAGGCGTGATGTTTTCCTGTTTATGCTTCATTCTGGGCGCAGTTATCAGCGCTGCGGCCAACAGCAGGGAGGTCCTGCTGATCGGACGCCTTATAACTGGAGTCGGAATGAGTAAGTGTCCTTTTTCTTAGTTTTTTACCCTGTATTTTTGCTATGAGGATTTTTCATTATTATTTACGATTTTCGGACTGGTGTCCTCATATTGGTTGTTTTTATCACAATAATTTGGTTCTTTTACATCCCGCCCTTTTTTATACATAGAAGGGCCAAAAGCCACTCGAAGACAAGGGTTAGTGAGATTTTTGCAGTTGGATGATGGAACGAAATGAAAGAATTGAGAACTATGATTAATTTACAGGACGACATGACACATTTTTGTTGACATTGGACTTGAAAACGACCATGTTATAGTCTGTAGGGAAACATTCCTGTGGTAAGGTGTTCCACAGGTGGGAAGTTTTCGCAAGTAGACCAATTGCTTTCTTTTGAACTCGGGAACCGTTTTGTAATTTTGAACTTAACCCTATCTAAAAGCGTTGGGCGTCCGTCAGCATCCAATTTTCCAGACCTTCTGACATTCTTTCAGTAAACCCTAAACCCCAACCCTAACCTAACCCTAACCCTAATCCTATTTTCCAGACCTTCTGACATTCTTTCAGTAAACCCTAAACCCTAACCCTAACCTAACCCTAACCCTAATCCTATTTTCCAGACCTTCTGACATTCTTTCAGTAAACCCTAAACCCTAACCCTAACCTAACCCTAACCCTAATCCTATTTTCCAGACCTTCTGACATTCTTTCAGTAAACCCTAAACCCTAACCCTAACCTAACCCTAATCCTAATCCTATTTTCCAGACCTTCTGACATTCTTTCAGTAAACCCTAAACCCTAACCCTAACCTAACCCTAACCCTAATCCTATTTTCCAGACCTTCTGACATTCTTTCAGTAAACCCTAAACCCTAACCCTAACCTAACCCTAACCCTAATCCTATTTTCCAGACCTTCTGACATTCTTTCAGTAAACCCTAAACCCTAACCCTAACCTAACCCTAACCCTAATCCTATTTTCCAGACCTTCTGACATTCTTTCAGTAAACCCTAAACCCTAACCCTAACCTAACCCTAACCCTAATCCTATTTTCCAGACCTTCTGACATTCTTTCAGTAAACCCTAAACCCTAACCCTAACCTAACCCTAACCCTAATCCTATTTTCCAGACCTTCTGACATTCTTTCAGTAAACCCTAAACCCTAACCCTAACCTAACCCTAACCCTAATCCTATTTTCCAGACCTTCTGACATTCTTTCAGTAAACCCTAAACCCTAACCCTAACCTAACCCTAACCCTAATCCTATTTTCCAGACCTTCTGACATTCTTTCAGTAAACCCTAAACCCTAACCCTAACCTAACCCTAATCCTAATCCTATTTTCCAGACCTTCTGACATTCTTTCAGTAAACCCTAAACCCTAACCCTAACCTAACCCTAACCCTAATCCTATTTTCCAGACCTTCTGACATTCTTTCAGTAAACCCTAAACCCTAACCCTAACCTAACCCTAACCCTAATCCTATTTTCCAGACCTTCTGACATTCTTTCAGTAAACTTATTAAATCGTCTTCCTCTCTTTTCTTAATAGTGAACTCTGATCTTCAAGATAACCCACGTGAGAAAAATGGGCGTAGTATGAAAATATACAGTAACTAACTGCTCCTTTATATATAAGATATACTATTATATATAAGATATACTATTGTATATAAGATATACTATTGTATATAAGATATACTATTATATATAAGATATACTATTGTATATAAGATATACTATTGTATATAAGATATACTATTATATATAAGATATACTATTGTATATAAGATATACTATTGTATATAAGATATACTATTGTATATACGATATACTATTGTATATAAGATATATTATTATATATAAAATATACTATTATACCCAAGGTATACTGTTGTATATAAGATCTACTATTATATATACGATATACTATTATATATAAGATATACTATTGTATATAAGATATAATATTATATATAATATATACTATTATATATCAGATATACTATAATATATAAGATATACTATAATATATAAGATATACTATTGTATATAAGATATACTATAATATATAAGATATAATATTATATATAATATATACTATTATATATCAGATATACTATAATATATAAGATATACTATTATATATAAGATATACTATTATATATAAGATATACTATTCTGCCCTTCTCATAAAAAACTACGGTATATTTTTCTTTACTTCTCAAGTTACCTACAACTTTCATGATAAAATTAACTCGAGAAAAAGCAATTGTCTTATTTAGAAAAGTACTATTTCTTCATGTTAAATAAAACGTGTATTTTAGGTTCTTATCTTTCGGCGTAGACGGTGTGTAGGGGGAATCCTGCCAGAATGAAAAAAAAACACGACTCGATTTAGTCAGAAAATAATTTAAGGGAGGGGGGGGGGTTGGGGTAATATCGGTTCTGTTCTCATAAGACCGTCCACGCAAAAATGACTTCCTCTTTTTGGGTGGATGGAAGTAGTGTTCGTTCATCATGATATCATCCTCTGTCAGTGTAGTATATGTTCGTTCACTATAATACTAGGTAAGGAAGAACGATAACTCAAGTTATTTTAAACACGATTTTCCAGTAATCAAAACTGATGGCTTTAATTGGCGTTGCACATGTGGCTACTGTGCAAGGAGAGCGTCGATTAGACATAAAAGGGTTAGGGTTAGGGTTTAGGGTTAGGGTTAGGGTTTAGGGTTAGAGTTAGAAAAATATTGTTCGAAAGCTAAAACTGTTGTGAAGAATTACTTGCCCCTTATTTACCTCTCTAACACTAAAAGACAAACAAAACTTTTTTCGGCTTTTTATTATATACTACTACTACTACTACTACTACTACTACTACATATAATATTCATAATTATAGTAAATACTTGGCAAGAATAAACACTTGACAAGCTTGTCCTTGTCGTACCCTCCTTGTTTTAACATCCCACTTCTACGTTTGCTGTAGCCACGCCCATCTTTAGAGAACAGAGCCGCGCCTTCATCCGACTGGCTAGTATTTACTCTATAGCAAACGACCACGTTTTATACTTTCTTCCATAAAGATACGTCATAGAAGAAGGCCGTCGAAGATAATTCCCGAGAGACGAGATTAGTACTACAAGGGGGGGGGGCGGAAGTGCTGAAGCTCTAGCACCGGCGCTAGTGTCCATTGATAAAATAATAACGCCATAATGTCTCTTGTTTTTTCTTTGATAGGTTTTGCTATTTCAATTCGCGATGTTTACATAGCCGAATGTTCTCCAAGTCATATGCGAGGTTGCATGGTTGGAGTCAGCCAACCATTATTCACAATTGGAATCCTAACCGCCGATGTTATCTCACTCGCTTTCAGCAACGACACGACCAACGGGTGGAGGTAAGCCTTTTCGGTTGTCCTCCTATCAGTCCGCAATGGTTTCTGACGATAGGGACCTCCAAAGCGAACTATAGAATTTACCCCCCCTATATTTACCACCATGTAATTTTTTATATAGTTCAATATTATCATCATAACTTTTGAACCATTCAAAAGCAGAAACATAAAATAAACTGCTAATTATTTAAAAAAAAATATGTAAATGAGAAACTAAAAACGTGTTTACATTATTGACGCTTTAAAACAACGTTCCTACAAAGAACTTCCGAAGGCAATATAGAAATATTCAAGTTCACAGCGTATTCTTTGCCAGTGTCTTCTAGGGTTGCTGGCGACGATAATCCAGTGATGGTAAAACGCCGATAAAACATGGAGCTAAATCTTGCTTCCAATTCAGTAACGATCCGAGTATAACATTCGTATACATCTCCTTTAACTTCTTTTTTCTTTCTTCTAATCCGATTTTCAACCGGAACTCACAGTTCTTTGCACTTGGTTTAGCTTAGATTAATAGATTCACACACCAGACTGTCCTTGCTTCGGTTAAAGAACATTTTGGCTGTTTCGACGTAAGTTACGCAGGAATCCAAACCTATGCCCGATTCTTAGACTTGCTTTAGGATCAGATTTATTTCTTGTAGTATTTTTTTCCCAGAAATGCAAATTCGACACGAAGAAGAATGTTGCACGTTAGAATAAATATCTAGAATAATTGAATCTTGTTAAAAAATAATCTTAAAGATACACATGTTAAAAGAATGACTCCAGATCAGTTTTAACATGATCTAAATAATTCCGCAAATCAAGAGTAGAGATTGCAATCTCGAGATTATTTACTTAATCTCGATATTCCATATTTAGGCTCGAGATCTCGAAGTCGAGATTTCAAGAACTGACAATTATTGATCAATGATTAAGTCTACTTTCTTTCAGAGCTCATACATTCAATCCTTACTTTATGGAATATATATATTCGATATTATTGAATACATGTACATTTGTGTGATTTATTTTATCACTAGCGGGACCTGTGTCCCGGCATTGCCCGGAAAAGTATATTTAATCAAGAATTTTCAGCCCCCAACATAAAACTTCGGGAGTGAAGCGAAGTATAAGTATTGTTAATATTTATATATTTATGTGTTCTGAGATACTTCGTAAGTAACAAAAAAACAGAAAAAAAGCAACACGTTACGATAAAGGTATCTACGAAAATAATCTCTAAAAATAAGTGTGTGTGTTTTTTTTCTGTTGAGGGTAATTCTATAATTTGTTTAGTTGATGTAGAATAGTCGCCAATTCGTACTTTTGTTTAAGTTCGGGCCTACGGGAGTGAGTCTATACTTTGTTAAAAGTAAAAAGGAAACGCAGAATCCGATTAGGAAGCGAATTAATGTATATATTTATGTATTTCGGAATACTTCGTAAGTTAATAAGAAAGCAACATGCTACGGAAAAGTTATATGCGAAACTAATCACGCATTATAAATTCTAAATATGTGTGTTTGTTTGTTTGTTTCCGACCGGTTTGATTGAGATCTAAAATAATGGTGTCTAAACAACCACATGTTACGTTAAAGTTTTTTCTGCTGAGAGTGAATCTGTATTTATTTTGTTGGTGATATAGAATAGTCGCCGATTTGGTTTTTGTTTAATCAAGAAATTCCGGGTCCAAACATTTAACTACGCAAGTGAGTCTGTAATTGTTTAAAGGAAAAGGCAAAACAACACGAACAGTTTTATTAGGAAGCGAAGTACGGGTATTGTTAATATATATAATTAAGTAAATTCGATTTTTCTCCTGTTGAAGCAGAATCAATCAGTAATTCCGGCTAAGATATACGGCGACAGTGTTATTTCCTAGTTTAGTCACCGAAATTATTATCAATTGTTTAGATTTCGCTATTATTGTCGCCAAACCTTTTTTGTGTTTTTTTTTCCAATCAGTAATGTATATATTTATGTACTCTGTAAGACAAGTAAAAAAACAATGCTACTCAAACAACATTAACAAACAACGAGTTAATGCTTTCTGTATGCGGCAGCGTTTTTTTAGTCAATAATTGAATGTTCCATTTGATCTAAGACGACATTGTAAATCAATTGAGAGCATGGGTTATAGACAACATGTTTTACTATCTCTCGCCGGACAATAGAAATTTTCAACTGTAAACATTTAATTAAATTTCAATTTGTGAAATGTAATATCAACGAGGGTGGTGCCCAGTTAATATGTTATTTAAACTATGCGTACGCATTGGGGGCTATGTCACGACCAGAGGGAACTTTTTCGCCCCTGATCTTTGGCTCCTTGGACCCGCATTGTAACGCCACTGCTTATATTGAATATCCCGAAAGGTGTGATTCGTCTATTTTATTTTTACACAAATAAATATCGTAAGAGCAAAATCTAATCCGTGTCAGAGTTTGTTTAAAAACAAACCGAAAATCAAAAACCTGGTGCAATATAAAAATGTGACCGGTTTAGTATCTTGATATGGGGTGCTTATTCTATACAGGATCCAATACTTGCAAATACATGGTTTTACAAACATTTTTGAATTTGTTGAATTTGAAACCATTCCTACAACCAGAAACATTTGAAATTAAAACCATTTTAAAGATAAGCATTTCAACTATAAATATTCGTGGAAGATTACTTTTGTTTGGTTATCAGCTTCGAATCGACGATTATCTGCATTCACAGAATAAAAAGTCGAAAAGTTCCCACTATGAACCCCATGTATCGCATTCATACGAGAGATAGATGTGACACAATGTTTGTTTATTGGAGGGGGTATTCAGCTCCACAAATAGGGTCACTTTTCCCGCGACGAAAAAAATACAGTTTTTATTTTTTTTCGTTTTTTATGTAAACAGCTCCAGACAAGGCATGAAGCCACTTGATGTAAGAAGCTAACAAGAACGAAAGATGATTATCGCAAAGACAGGAGATATCTATTGATCGTAACCCTGTAAAAGACCAAGGGGATGAGTAGGAGGTAAACAGTCAGCAGCAAGAGAGTTCCACAAACCTGCAGTACTTGGGAAGAAGGTACTGAAATAGGAAGCTGTATTACAATGAGGTATTAAACAAACGAATTGATGGAGACCACCAGACCAACGAGTCAAATGAGTTGGAACAAAAGAAGCAGGGAATGTCACACAATTCTGAAGAACACATACCATTATAGTATTTATAGACACCACGTCTGTGAGAGATAGAGTGCAGAGAAGAAGAAAGGATAGGGCCAATCAAATTGCAGATACGTTTCTGCACCTTATCAAGACCCCTCAAATGGGACAGGGATTCACCAGCCTTAATATGACAACAGTACTCGATACATGGTCTGATTAGCAGATTTGTAGAGATAGAGAAAAGTGTTTGGTGCGATTCAGTGTAACAACTTTACGAGCAATGGATCTAATGTATAAACTCCAAGAAAGATTTGATGAGAAAGAAAGGCCAAGAACTTTCTAGAATTGATCACTCCTCAAGAACAGAGCCATCCATAAGAATCTCAGAAAGAAAAGGGACACGCCTACGATTGAAAGACACGAGCTGAGTCTTAACAGGATTAGACGAAACAAGCCATTTCGTACCCAATTCAAAACCAAACCAAGGTCAACTTCTAGATCAGCTGCATATTTCAACTGATCTGAGGGAGATGGGCGAGAAATAACATCAGAATAGAGAGTTGTATTATCGGTATAGATATTAGTTTTCTTAATAATATTCTCTGGAAGATCATTTATATATAAAAAAAATTAGTTTTCTGCTTAGAATAGAGCCCTGATGAACACCAGCATTGATAGGAAAAGAGAATGAAGAGACACCATACAAAGTTACTCACAAGCTCTGATCAGAAAGAAAAGACTCAAGAATGTCAAGAGCCTTACCAACATACCATAACCCTAAAGTTAGTTTAGGAGACCAGAATGCCACACTTTGTCGAACACCTTTGAAATATCAAGCGCAATGGCCGTACCCTCTCCTGAATTATCCATAATCCGACAGATCCTCTCAGTTACAACAGTTACAAGAGAAGCAATGAAGAAAAACCACGAACGTCATACTGAACATTAGTAAAGTTGCCCAGACTTTCCAGAAAATGAACAAACCTGCCGTTGACCAACCTTTCAAAAGGTTTCCTAATAACAGAGAGGTGACTAACAGGTGATACTTAGTTGTGTCGAATCGATCACCAGCATGTTTAAAGATAGGGACAACAGAGGGCTTTTTCCGACAAGAAGGGAAACAGGACTGATACAAACAGAGATTGAATAATTTCGAGAGGATAGAAGAAAGTTCAGGAGCACAACGTTTGAGAACGACAAGAGGAATTGAATCAGGACAGGAAACCGTAGACTGGTCAAGATCTGAAAGAACCCGAGCAACCATATTTGGAGTGATAATGACAGAATCAAGAGACTGATCAGTTTTCAAAGGAAAATCAGGAAGAACAGCACCAGATTCCTCAAGATAAGAATTGTCAGCAAAAAGACGATCAAAGAGATCGGCCTTATTCTTCGAAGATGAAATAACCTGAAGAGCATTAAAAAGAGAAGGAATAGCAGACTTGCCACTATTAATAACACTATTGTAGATTCCCCAAAAGTTTTGAGAGCCAGCCTTTTGAGGTAAGATAGAGTTAGTAATCCTTTTAAAATAGCTAGACTAAGCCCCAGAGATTGCTCTCTTGCAAGCATTGCTAGCTATTTTGTAGGATTGTCTAGAAGCCCCAGAATTTTTCCGACGAGACTGATTAAAGTAATGGGTACGATGGGCAATGGCACAAGTACAAACCAGGGAGGAGTATGAGGTTTGGTTTGAAACTTTCATTTTAACTGAGTAAAGATAATTTTGGGGGTTTTATTACACAAAACTTTGTTGGATTATATTTCCATCAAAGCATAAAAAACAATACACAAACAGTTTTAAGGATTTTAATCGAATTAACGGTCACTATAAAAGGTCAACCTTTTATGAATCTTCTTGGTGTCCTGAAATTGAGAAAAATACGATTTCAAAATTGGATGTCCTAAATGTGTTTTTGTTTATGCTAAGCAAAGCGTGGTGTTCGGGTGATGTCAGTTGCAAGCAGATAGGAATGCAGTTAGTCCAATTAAAGTGACAAATACGTAGTGATGAGATACCAGCTTTACTAGTAAATCTTGGTTACTAGTTTAAAGTAAAACCACATGCACAGGTTGGTCATTAAAAACCAGCCACATAAACGCACGTATACACATAAAATAGATTAAATAAGGCAGAAATGGTTGCAACACTGGTTGAGGTGAGTGTTCAAAATGACAGTGGCCTGAACAGAGCCGATAAGGGGTAGGTGACAGAATACCAAGGCCTAATGTATGATATGAAGAGAAACTGGAACCTCAAAAACATAAACATTATCTCCGTTATAATAGAAGCTAAAAGCCGAATGAAGAAGAATCTCAAAAAATATCTAGAAAGTATTCCCGGAAAACCAAGTGCGAAAGAAATCCAAAAAATTGCACTGAATTGAACGACCAAAATCCTTAAAAGAGCACTCGGTTGGAGCCTCTAAATAGCAAGTGAGAGTCTGGCATTTGAAAGAATGCCCCGTCCATATGCTAAAGAAAACAGAAATAAGAAAAACATTTTAAAAGTGAAACATAAAATGCTAATCTGGTTGTGGAAACAAATGGAGCACTCTTCAGTAATTAACAGTGTTTATATAAACATTAAGATTTCACTTACGGCTTGTGACTGACAGCTAAATGGATAGAAGCGCCGGCTAGTCGGTCGAGTTTCGATCTCGGATTGAGTTACTTACTTGTCTAGCCACACTGAAGCATATATTCTGTTTGTGGATGACTCTCTCTCTCCCCCCCTCTCTCTCTCTCTCTCTCTCTCTCTCTCTATATATATATATATATATATATATATATAATCAGCTGACTGCATGATTTTCACTAAACTCTTGGCAAAGGTATTAATCCATATATCATGTCTGCAGTTATGTATTAAATAGTAGAGGAGACTAGACTCTCAAGCCTTAGTTGAGGAACTAATTGAAGAGAAGGTATGGCTCATATAATACTTACTTTTCGAACTGTATCGATTGGGTTTACATCAACAGCGTCTCTCGATACAACAGAATACAACCCTCTTTGGTTCACTTCTTGATTCATCATACAAGCTGTAGTCTCTGTTTCTGAATCGTGAGGCGTTCAATAAGTAATGCCCCTGACCCACTTTCCGTTGTCTGATCTAGATGAAATTTTGCATGTGTAATGATTTATATCTGTACAGGTTATGTTGCAAAAAAAACAGCTCTGAACTAATTGTGGTTTCTGATTTAAAGGTGTTTGAACTGAGTCAGGTGTGAAATAGAGCCAGTTGAGTATCGCACAGTGATCCGGTTTTTGTATTTGAAAGGACGCACACCAAAGGGGATTTTTGATGAAATGAAAGAAACTTATGATGATGATGCCCCATCATATTACCTTGTAAAACGCTTGCATTGTGAATTCAAACATGGCCGGAAGTCTGTGGAAACAGCTCCCAGATCTGGTCGTCCCTCTTCTGTCATTGATGAGGTATCTGTCCGTCAAATTGAGGGTGCCATTTTGGAAGATCGACGCATTACTATTCGCTAAATAGCCCAAGAGGTCAAGATTAGTACAGGGTCTGCGGAAACTATCATTCATAGCCATTTGCATATGCATAAGGTGTCTGCCAGATGGATTCCCAGGTTGCTCACACCTTTCCAGAAGCAAGAACGTGTCGAGTGCTCGAGGATTAATTTGGAGAAGTGCCAAAAAGATGAGTCAAAATTTTTCAAAAGACTGATTACATAGGATGAAACTTGGGTCCATCACTATGATCCAGAGACCAAAGCCCAGTCAATGCAGTGGAAGCACTTGGACTCACCACCTCCAAAGAAGGCAAAGGTGCAACCCTCCGCTGGCAAGGTCATGCTCAGTCTTCTGGGACCAGGACGAAGTAGTGATAACAGATTTCCTGGCAAAGGGTACCACAATTACAGGAGCCTATTACGCTTCATTTTTGATGAAATTAAGAGAAGCTATCACAATCAAGTGGCGGGGCAAGATCAGCAAAGATATCCTCCTCCTGCACAAAACGCTCCGGTCCACAACTCGCATGTCGGCAGATCAGAAGCACGGGCGTGTGGCTATGAAATCCCATTCCCCATCCCCTTACTCTCCTGACCTTGCACCCTCTGACTTTCATCTCTTCCCAGTCATGAAGTTGTTTTTGAAAGGAAAGCGTTTCCCAGATGCTGTAACCTTGCTTTCTGAAGTTACGACGTGGTTGGAGGACCAACCTGGAGTGTTCTACAAAAACGGTGTCCAGAGCTGCATCAAACGATGAGAGAAATGCATAGCTCTGGGTGGTTCCTATGTAGAGAAAGACTAATAACTGTGCCAAGTTTCATTAATCTACTGCTATAGGAAATGGGACAGGGACATTACTTATTGAACGCCTCTCGTACGTTCTTTCAGTCACTACGCCTTCACCATAATTATTCTGAATATACGTTACGGATAAAGGACAATGTTACTTGATAAGACGGGCTCACTTCATAATAACAGAATTCTTCGAATAAAAAATGGTTTCTTTCATTTCCAGATACATTTGGCTTTTCATGGGATTCTTCAATCTTCTCCAATTTGTTGGTTTACTATTTTTACCGGAATCTCCGAGTTGGTTTCTCCGTGAATCCCGACAGAAGGAAGCAAAAGAATCGTTGATCCGACTCAGGAAGAACAAAGACGTCGACGGGGAACTGTGGGAGATCGAAGCAAATCACAAACAAGTGATGGAATCGATAAAAAGCTCAGGTAAATCGATACAAATATTTGCCTATTCTTAAAAATAATGGCACTATGAAAAAAAGGCCATGATATATTTTTTAAATAGATTAATTTTTTACGTGCTTAAAAGAGTTTCGCGTGTTTGTAAGAGTTTATGACAATAAGTGTTAAAGATTCTAAGATGTTTTTTGATAACAAACTAATTTCTTTGAATTAGAATTAAAATGTTTATGGAGATCGTTGAAGTCCTTGTTAGGACACGAGTAAGGTTGTTGTTGTTGTTGTTGCTTGTGTTGTTCTCTCAGGATTTTAGATGTAGTTGTTGTTGTTGTTTTCTTATTGTTTTCAAGACAATGAAATCATCTCTATGTTGCGTGAACAAGAAAACCGACCTTAGTCACTTCGCGTTGACTTGTGCTGATGTACACGTATTTGTAAGAATCTTATCAGTCAGAGAAAGTAAAACTGTGTTTCCTTGGTTTGCGTGTATGCAAAAGACTAATCTCATTGAGAGATAGAAAAGGATGAGACTCGACTCTTTGGTTTGCATGTGTGCAGGGAACTAACATCAATGAAAGTTTGATGCTAGTCAGATCGGCTACTTTGTTTTCCAATTCCTCCTAGTTCAGAATTCTAAGGGTCTTGTTGGACGTGTTGGCAATTATCATTGGGACAGTCTAACTCCCAAGTACCGTAGTAGCGAGATTCCTTTCTCGGTATCACAGTACTTGGTCAGTGAGGTCACATGGTATATCCATTATTTTTCTGTCTGTAGCATTCCTTCACAGGAAATGACTGTTCGTGGTGGCAGTTTTATGCTCGCGTCAGTTCTTACGTTGATTGCTTTGCATACTCTATCACCTTTGGGTAATTCGACACCCCTACTGTCTATATAGCCGGGTATGTGTGTATCGTCCCATTAATAGACAGACAAACAAGAGAGTGTACCTAAAATATAAAAGTTTATACACGTGTAAAATTTTGCCTTGGAACGTGATGGAACAAGTCCTTTCACCTTAGGTGCCCCTTTTAGGAAGTTACGGACCCTTTTCCAACATTTTTTCATATGAGATAGAAATTTACTTATGAGTGTTATTTAAGAAGATGACTTTACAAATATCCCAATTTCTCAGTTCGGAAACACTCAGACTGACAACACCGTAAGTGCGGTTTCGATTCTGCTTTCGAATTGCTTTTTATTTAAATGAAAACAAAAAATATCATTTTTCATTTGTTTTCATCTAATAACATTTAAGTAAAGGACTTCTTAGATGTTGGTATATATAGCTCCTAAGGCTACTCTGTCGACAACTTGGCCTTTTGGCTAAGATCAAAGTGTAGTATCTGTTCCGATGGATACTGCACCCCATAGACTGGTATTGTCTTGGCCTTCGGGGCTTGATTTACGCCGGTCTATGGGTCTGTCCTGTGCAGTTCTAGGAGGTCCACCCTCCCAGGCTTCGCCTCCCCTCTTTGGGGAGGAGTAAGTTTATTGCTTACTGCCTGAGGCGCCCCTACCGGGGAATGCCGACGGGGCTGCTCAGGCAATTTTTTAAACCCCACTTTCCCGACCCGACCTTGGGTCACATCTTACTTGTGGGAGTAAGATAAAAACTGGCCTTGTGCCTAACTCCTGGAGAGGAGTAAATCAATACTCTGTCTACATGTTCATCTATACCCCTTTCCCTCTCTCTCTCTCGCCCTCTCTCTATATATTTAGATCTATATATATAATAAATGAGGACGTCTGTCTGCCTGTGTGTCTGTTCCTTAACATGAAGACAGACTAGGGAGTGATACTTCAGCTAACTTTCGCCCAAGATTAATTCGCTGCACAGGTCGGGGGATACGTATAACTTGTGGTCATTCTTACCTCCTACTCTTGCAATTAGCCATATCATTTCCGTGATCCTTATCCCTGTCCCTTCCGCTTAACTAATAACCAGGTAAAGCTTTTATGGGTTTCCCTTAGTCTGTACCTGGCTGAGACTACCTGCTCTGCTCGGGGATACAGATGCTTTTATATCTATTATGATGTTTATCGACTGGTTTCCTTTAGATGTCAGTTCTCTTTTCTTCGCCAACAATGAATACAGTTGCGCGTTTATCCTTTCGTATGTCGAACCGTTTCTACTTCTTGGCGATCTTCAGGATAACGTGGACATGAGAGCTGGTAACAACGTAATTATAATTATCATCTCAAATTCTCCTTCCCCCGCCAGAGAAAAACCGGCAGGCAGGCATACCCCACCCCGCTTCTGTCGCACCTCGCAATTTTTGAGTGTGCCAACTTCATACTGCTTCTTCACGTGTCTTGTAAATACCAGAACATTCGGCAGTTCCTGCAGCTGATCTCGACCTTTTCACCTTTTAATTTTCTACTAAACGCTTTTATTCTCGCTGGTTATACCCATGGCCTCACTGAAATTAGTGGCCCCACTTCAGCTGACATAATATCTTATGTGCTTGTCACTTAAAATATCCACATGAAAAATCAACAAGTTGCGCTCTATCATGCCATCTTCCTTACTGGTTCTTCGGAGTACGCTAGGAGGGCTAATCTGGACACTCATTCTCCAAACTGCGTTCTTCTATTTCATTTACATTAGCATCCATAACAGCTTCTATTTCCAGATGCTCGTTTGCATACTGACTTATCAAGACATTATTTAGTTTTAACTAGGTCATCTTATGTTTACTGAAATTAGTTTTGTGAACCCCGTGTCATCATAGAACGCTACATATACTAGTTCTTTCTCAAATCGAATATTTTTTGTTGTTTTTTCTAGATGGCCTTCAGCCATTTCTGCAGCTTTGAAGGTTCACCCTGTAAGATGGGATAGTAAGACACCATTATATTTTTGAAGGCCTTACTTATACCATCTACCTTACTTCTCTTTTCGTCTAGGTTTTCTGTGAATCTTATATTATTGTTAGTTGATAACAATCTAGTAAGGATTGAACCTTTTATAAAACTGTCACTTATGACGTATTTTTGGTACATCTACAGAATTTGAACCGAACTGCTTTTGAAGCCTAATCTAACCCTAAACTAACCTGAAACTAACCCTAACTTAAGTTTTAGGTTCAGTTTGCCAAAGATCGGTTTGGTTCGGTTCAAATACTGTAGAAGCACCGGGATTTTTAACCAACGCCATCACTTGGAACTCTACATGTCCAGGTTAACGATTGTAGTGCGTATTCAAGGAGCCTTAAACCTATTCTTGTCTAGACATGTACGATTACTATTTATTTCTAACTGAGTAATAAAACTTTACTCTGAAATATTAAAAATATATATAATACCCACTTAACAATTTGTTACCGGGTTTTGTTTAGTTTTCAATACATGCATCGATATAATTCATATTTCAGCAATGTTTCTAACAGACCAGAATATTTTTATTACCTATACGCATAACCAAGGCTGATCTACTTTTGCTCTTGTCTTCTATGAATTGTTCCTGCGACGGATAAAGTTCAGCTTTGGCAATATGTAATTCTAACTGAACACATAGGAACAATGGATACGAAGAAAAGACCACAATAATGATAAAAAACACATTGTCTTTTCTTGATAATGGAGTTTTACTCCGAAATATTGTTTATAAAAAATATAATGCCTTCTTGTTACAATTTTGTTTGAGCAATCGGGGCAATAATTCTTCAAACTTACTGGCCGTCTCTCTGTTCTTCTGCTTGATTCATATTACCTTCCATAACAGCTTCTATTTTTCACATGTTTGTTTTGTTTCCAGACATTTGAAAATTCTTCCCTTGGTTGCTCTGTTCCTTCGCCAGCGGATCCCGACATTTTCACCCTCTAATTCCATTCTAAACGCTTTCATTTACGCTAACTATACTCACAGACTCTACGTGAAAAGAAACGAAGGGGGAAAAGAACGGGTAAGTATTGAAGACTGTGTGAAAGACACAAAAAAAGCTGGAGAAATACATAACCCAGACTAATCACTGCAGACAGAGACACCGTCCCAACGGACAACTCGGGAAGCATCGAAACAAGAAAGAAACAAGAAAGAAAAAGAAATGAGAAGAAAAACACCTACATGGACGTTTCATAAGAATGACCAGAGAAGAGACCAACCAACGTTCTTGGGTATAGCTAAGAAAAGGACACTTGAACAGACAAGCGGAATCTCTACTGACAGCTTCACAGAACAATGCGATTAGGATTAACTACATTAAAGCTAAAATAGATAAAATCTAGGAAAACAGTAAATTTAGATTGTGTGAACAAAGCGGCGAAACAGTAAATCACATAATAAGGGAATGCAGCTAACTATCCCCCCAAAATTGAAGAACAGACACGACTGTTTAGTGAAAACAGTACACTGGGAATTATGCAAACGACTGCATTTCGAACATGCAGATAAATGGTACAAACATAAACCAGAGACAGTACTGGAAAATGAAAATCACAATATCTTCTGGGACATGGAGGTGCAAACAGATAAATTCATACAAGCATAATAGTGGACAACAAAGAAAAATCCTGCTAAATCGTAGATTTTGACGTTCCAGCAGACAACAGAGTGAAGATCATGGAGACTGAAAAACGAAGAAAAAACACGGAACTTGCCAGAGAACGGAAAAGGATATGGTGCAGGAAGAAAGTCAATATAAAACCAATAATCGTAGGAGCACTAAAATCAGTCCCAAAAACCTGGAAAAAAGACTTGAAGAAATTGGAATCAAAGGGATCACTGAGACTATACAAAGGACGGCAATGATCAAAACAGCTGCAATCTTAAGGAAAATCCTCGAATACGGAAACCAACCTGCATAAGCTACGAACAGTAACCAGTCACATGGAAGTTACAATAGGAAGAAAACAAAACCACAGGAAGAACACCACCATACGAACTAAGGAACTGAAACTGCAACAAATTTCATAAACTGCCCCCTCCCCCAAGTGATCGCACCGGCTTCGGCTGATACCACACAATATAGTCATAAAGGGTTTGGAAGGATGAGAAGATCGAGGGGGAGAGCACTAATCAGTACTGGGACCTTGGGGAGGCTTGTTGCCACCAAAATCTTAGCGCAGACCAATGATCTTTACCAGCGAGAAATCAATGGTAGGTGGCTGTTGCGATACCGCAAGGTCATTTGCGGTGATTTTCAAAAAGAGGTAGAGAGTATTGGAAATCTGGAGACGCTTGTCACTCAGACTCCAGGGAACACCACAGGTTGTTGTCAGTGAGCAATCGTGGACGATGACTTGTGTGATAACACCTAGTGAGCACATAATAATAATCTATCTGGTAGAAATCTAGTTTAAGGAATAAACACCTGAGCAGTATCACTAATAATATACTCTGGACCATTCATAGGCTGGACTAAAGAAGAACTTAGGCATCTTGACCAGAAGACTAGGATACTAATGACCATGCATAATGCACTACACTCAAAAGATGATACTGACCGACTCTACGTGAAAGGGAACAAAGAGGGAGAGGACTGGTAAGTATATAAGATTGTGTGGAAGATATAAAATAATATTTGGGAAATACATGATCCAGAAAGGCTGATCGCCGCAGCACGAGACACCGTCAAGATAGACAATACAGGAAGCAGCAAAGCCAGAAACAAAAATACAAGAAAAGAAAGTGGGACGAGAAACAGCCACATGGATGATTCAGAAGAATGGCAAGAGTAGAGAGCCATAAAAAAAAACACCTGGACATGGCTAAGAAAAGGACGCTTGAAAAGAGAAACGGAATTGCTACTGACAGCTGAACAGAACAATGCCATTAGAACCAACTACATGAAACATAAAATAGATAAAACACACGTAAACACTAAATGTAGACTTTGTTGACAAAGAAACGAAACGGTAAATCACAAAAAAACTAACCCAAAAAGAATACAAGATTAGACACGACTACATGTGGAAAACAGACATGACTGGTTGGGAAAAGTAATCCACTGGGAACTGTGCAAACGATTACATTTTGAACATGCAGACAAATGGTAGAGAAACAAACCGAAGACAGTATTGGAAAATGAAAACCAGAAAATCCTCTGGGACTTGGAGGTACAAACGGATAAACTCATCCAAGCAAGGAGACTTGACGTCATAATAGTTAACAAGAAGGAAAGAAACTGCTAAAGTGTAGATTTTGCGGTTTCAGCAGCCCACAGGGTAAAGATCAAAGAAACTGAAAAACGAAGCAAATACACGGAACGTGCAAGAGAAGTGAAAGGAATATAGAACATCAAGAAAGTCAAGATAATATCGATAATCGTAGGAGCACTAGGAACAGTCCCGCAAAAACCTGGAAATAAAGAGAAATCGGAATCAAAGGGAAGACTGAGAGTATACAACGGACAGCAATGATAAAATCTTAAGAAAAATCCTCGAATGTGGAAACCAGCTTACATAGACTACGAACACTAACCAGCCACATGGAAGTTGCAACAAAACTAAAACAAAAACATGGAAGGAATACCACATGAACTCAAGGGAACTGAAACTGCAATAAATCTTATAAACTGCTCCCCCTAATTAAAGGCATCAGCCTTAGCTAATACCACGCAAAATAGTTTTTAAGGGTCAAGGAGAATAGAAAGATCGAGGAAAGAGAGTACAAACCAGACCTCCACTGGAAAAGTGCAGAGAGTACTGGGACCTGTGAGAGGCTTATTGCCACCCACATCTCAGAGTAGACTAATAGTCATTACCAGCGAGAAATCAATGGTAAGTGGCTGTTGCGATAACGAAAAGTTATTAGCAATACTTATCGAAACAGGCTGAGACTACTGGAAATCTAGGGAGACTTGTTGTCACCCACACCCAGGGAACACCACCAGTATGCAAAGTTTACTTCATGCCAAATTCGATTTCATAGGATTAGTATTTTTGTAAATAATAAACAGGCGTGTACACAAGAAATACTCAATTAACAAATATGATAGAAGAAACCTTTCTACGCACGTATTGAGATGGCCGATAGCACCCTTTTCGAGAGTTCCATGTTTAAACTCCTCGACATGACATACTCAAACAATATACAGTGCAATAAGTACACAGAACATGCTGCCAAGTCTGCCGCTAAGAAGGTAGGTTCGTTATACCGGACTAGAACACTTTTCACACCTTTCAGTATCATATATCTCTATAAAGCCATCATGGAGTATTATTGCCACATCTGGCCTAGCGCTCCAACCACTAGAATACCCACCTTGAAAAGGGCGCAAACAAGAATTTCTAACCTAATAGGTCGAACACTGTCTGCCAAGCTCCCGCCCCTGTCACATCGCCGCAGTGTTTCTTCCTTGTGCTTGTACTGCAAATACTTCGACGGAATGTGCTCCAACGAACTTACTACACTTGTACCCCTTTAACGTAAATCTTCAGACCGATCAGTCTAACAGCAAAATCCCACCCCTTCACTGTAGAGGTCATTAGATGCCGGAAGATTTTTTACTCTAATAACTTGTTTCCTCGAACCGCTTGTCCTTGGAATTCCCTTCCTGCTTCCCGTTTCCTCAACAATAGCAACATGCAGAAATTTAAATGTAATGTGAACAAACATCCTGCTGCCCAACTCCTCGCCCAGGTTGCCTCCTATAAATCTGGCCCATATCACAGTAGGCCGTTACGCATCAGTTGTAATATGTCTCGTTTAGGGTGAAGAAAAGTAATAAAAAATGTATATACATAGAGAGAGATTATTTTTCTTTCATCTTTTTGTAGGCGGTGGCAATTTGGTTGTGAGGATGCTTAAAACCGGACCCGTAAGACGAGCCTTGATGGTCGGCTGTGCGTTACACATATTTGCACAGTTTTCCGGTTCAACTACCGTTATGTAAGAAACTATGAACTCCTTTTATGTTAAATTTAAAAGTAACACGACTTCTTACCCTAACCCTACTTTTTACAGACAAGAGATTTTCATGCAAAAGCAGTCGTATTTAAAGCTCAAGATGTTACATTACGACGTTTTTTTTAAAAGTCATTAAAACTTGTAAAATATGAAAATTTACAGCTTTTCTTCATATGTAATTAAAACAATCAATGTTACATTACACTTTTTCTACACGTATTCAAAAGCCTTTAAACTGTCGTTTTTACTTGTTTTATAGTTCCTATATCGTTACTAATGTGCGTGCCCTAGCGTTCGCTGTACGTGTCTGCATGGTGTGGGTGTGTGACCGCGTTTCTTTATCATGTATGCGGGAGAGTGTTCAATCATTAAATTATCTTAACGATCGCTTTCTTTTCTTTGTTACTTAATCAACATTATATATAACGCTCCCTAAAAGGCGAAAAGTCGAAACGTTACTACAAAAGGTTCCAAACTGGTTTCATTGTTATCATATCAACATAACTTAACAGGGGGTGGGCGACTACCTTATAATATATGCGTACGCAAGAGTGCGTGTTTTACACCTTTATACGTATGGGCGTTTCAATCGTTATGCACTCATTATTCTTTTACGTGTATGTGTCGTTTTCTTTTCTTTCTTTTTTACTTTTACTTATTAATTGGTCTTTATAATGTGTGCGGGGTTGGGAGTTTAACCGTAGTTCATATCTTTTCAATACGTGTGTGTGCCGTGGTTTTTTTATCACTTTCTTTTCTCTCTTTTTTCATCGTATAAATATGTTCACTGCAAATTCAAACAAAATGTACCTACTACTTTTCTTCGTCCTCTCTTTCGTTTAAGTGGCCGCGCAGATTCATTCCTTTCGTCTTTTCTTCTCTTTGTATGACCGCGTTGATTTCTTTTCTTGCTTTGTTTCTTCGGCGCTGTATTTCTTTTTCTGCTCTGTCTTCGTGAAACCGTGATCATTTTAGTGAACAAATCTTTGCATTTATCGACAGAGGGGAGTCTAAGACAGATTTTGAGAGGTACAAAGGGGCTTTTATTGATTCTCTCTGTATTAAACAACGTCGAAGAGAGGTCTGTGATACCTTAACCAACTTCTTTCGTATTTTTTAGTTACGTCTTAACTCCTTATTAACGGTTTACTTATCAACTTGCTAAGTGGAGGACTGTTATAGACTATGACAGACAGGGGGGGATTTGTCTTTGGTCCATTTCGACTTAACTTAACTCAAAGTTTCAGAGCATATCATTTTCCACGTTTACTCGCCTCAAACGCCATGGCAGACTCTCTAAACTATCGTGTCTTTGTGTGCGAACAACAACAGTTACGTAATCGCGCCTCGATCTGTCGGTTTCTATTCTGACTTTTATTGACCGCAAATCCTTTGTTCCTTTGATCTTAAAGTCACCTGTCTGTTAGTCATACGTGGGAAAACAGATTTGTTTCCCCAAAGTTTGTGTCAATCTGACATGCACCCAGCTAGATAATTCTGACATCGTTCACAATCCATACTAGCTGACGTACACCTTTTCCAAATAGGGCCCCTTACAATATAACAAATACATGTGTTGAAACGTGATAATCATTGATCTCCCGTGGTCTGAAGAGATAGAGAAAAATCAAACAATATTCAGAAGCAGTGCAATGGATGAGTAATGCATCAGCAGTGTGTGTAGCCGTAGCAATATTTAATTGGTGTGTGTGTGTGTGTGTGAGAGAGAGAGGAAGAGAGAGAGAGAGAGAGAGAGAGAGAGAGAGAGAGAGAAGGAGAGCGTGTTGTTACATAAAATTTGGGTAAGTACTAAGAAGCGTTCGTTGAAATCGGGGTATATTTTATAAAATGTTGAATTTGCTTTCTGATTGTATTATGTCATTATACAGGGTGGGCCAAAATAAGGGTCCTATCTTTAAATTTGAATAACTTGAATTTGAATAACTTCCACAAAATAAAAGTTAAACTCACCAAACTTTATGTGTGTGTAGACTGACCCTTCCGAGATTTTTTGAAATAAACAAAACACATTTTAGCCGAAAAATACTTCTTAAAACTTACAAAAACTAAAGTATTGTTTTTTACACTGTTTTGAGTTTTTTAAGCAAAAATAATGTTTTCTAAATGAGGGTACGTTCCTTAGGGCTAATACGGCTCATGCCTGCTTCGGAAGGGGTCCGTTACTTATTCTAGAAAAAAAAATTTAAAAAAATCAATAAATAAAAAAGTTATGAATTTTTAAAAATAGGACCCTTATTTTTGCCCACCCTGTATTTTCTGTAATCAAGTAGTCAATATCAACAAATTGACTCATAATTTTTTTTAAATATTTTTATATTTTTTACATTTGATTTGATGAAAATAAATCAATTATTGTAAGCTGCTTCCTAATAATATGTATAGTTGGTATTTACTGGACATTATTAAGAAATCTTATACTAAAACTTTTCTTAGTAATTATTATTTAGTAGTAATTTTGGTTTTCACATGTCCGCCCCCTGTCGTGGACCCCAGTCGCATGTTTGCCAGGCCTGTATTATGGATCGCCTTGCACACACAGCATCCGAAGAACTTTTATGTTAAATTCAGTTCAGCTCTTGTCAAGTTTTTTTGAAGCTTTAAGTGTTTCCTATCGTAGGACGACAAAGTTATCCTTCTTTATGAGAAGTTGGTTTTCGAACCAGAGTCATGTCTCTTAGCAAACAGGGTCTATGGCATTTTTCGGAATAAGGGAAATTCCCAAATCTCAACATGAGACTTGTTGAAACTTGTGGTCAGGAATTGAGACCCTAATTCTTTCCCTTTTGCTTGCTGACCGGCCAACTGAACAGCCTTGCTGTTTGGACACATCATCTACAGACAAATACTCTATGAGGCTGCTGTAAATTTTTACTTGTGTGCTTAGCACAACAATTTTGTTACCTTTCGTATTAATAAGATGGGCATTACATTTTATTTTGAACTGATGTATTAATTATATGTGTAATTTACGCTCGGCGCCCCACGTGTTTCGAGGATTCATTTAGATTTCCTAACCACACGTTGCCTATCTTGATAGAATAGGACAAGTCAATATTCTTCACTATCATTAGTAATATTATAGGAACTAGCAGTAATAGCATTATCATTATTACTAGCATAACATTTTACCAACCTTATGACTCACACGGCATCCCAGGGACTCTTCATGTGTACCCCCAGTTCTCCAGCTTTCGTGACGTCAGCAGTTCGGCCGTTCCGGGTTCGGTTGGTCACCTGGTACTGCTCGGGAAAAGTTGCTGTTCTGATGAAGGTTGCCGGTGTTGAAACGTCTGGTCCAGCGACTACTCACTTCCACGTTGTGTTTGTTTAGATCAGTGAGCAATCAACCGGGTTGGGTCAGCAACCTTGTCTTGCTGTGAAGAGAAGGGTCACTACATGCAGAACAGTTGAATGGAAAGAATTAAATCCGTAATGACTTTGTCTGTTTGGTTTCCTTAGAAGAAGAATTATTTAGAAAAAATAATTAAAAATAATGTACACTGGTTTGTTTACAAAGTCACGCCGGTCGATAATATCAAAGTTTAACTGCGTGTGTTAATCGGATCGACGGGTGCTAACAATTCTGGGCGTCTTGATCGTTGTCAGCGAAAATCTGTTCTAAATTCGGGGCGAGAAAAGAACATATACACGAACTGATATGTCGGGTTCGGCGGGAAAAGTACAGAGCGAGTCCTTTCGTCACTGACTCTCGTAACTGACTGACTGACGTCCCTGACTCTCTGACTGTAGCTGTTCTTCGCTCTGCTTTTATCGGGACATACCCCGCCCCTACCTAATTATAATTTGGCCCTCCGAGAAAAGATTTGCATCTACATTCTCCACGGGTTCCTAAAAGCAATTTCGTCAACAGCTGCCAAACTATTTTATGACCGTTTATTTCTGCCGCGCGTCACTCAAACATACCTCAATTCGTACTAGTATTTTTTTCCGGTGCAATAACTTTACCCCTCCGTAGGGAGTCTGATTTCGACAACAACTGAGAAATATCAGGACTGTCACGCAAGGTAATTAAACAGCGACCATCTTTCTCGGCCGATCACTTAAAACCAATTGACCCGATTCGAGATTTAACACTCGACCGTCCATATAAGTCCCTCACGGAGTTCAGTTGCCAAGAACCTCCCTCCGTGATCATTCTCATATCTACTTTGAGAAGTTAATTCGTTTTTATCCTATCGTTTGTAAGCCATAAGATTTTAAATTTGAATTCATTAATTTGTTTTTCTAGATACTATAGCAGTGTGATAATTCAAATGTCTGTCATCGGTGACGTGTCATCCACCATCTTAAATACTGGGCTTATTAATTGCATTAATCTTGCCTTTGCAATTCTCGGAGTGTGGTTGGTAGACCGTGTCGGTCGGAGGGCTCTATCAATTATTGGTCTATTTGGTAAGTACGCTTTTATTGCTCAACTTGGTCATAACATGCACCGAAGAATTCCGGTTCTCTGTGTAGTGTGGATATATATATATATATATATATATATATATATATATATATATATATATATATATATATATATATATATATATATATATGTGAGGAAAACGTTCTCTGCGCGTTTCTCCACCGTCTTTTTAAAATTCTCATCTTTCTCCAGCTTTTTTGTTCATTTACTTTTGACACCTGAGGATGATTCGACGAAGAATCGAAAACGTTCATGAAACCTATGGAACATTTATTAACTTTTTGATTTTAATGCAGAAAAGACCATCAGAAATATTTAAAAAATAAAAAAGGTATAATTAAACAGACGAATTCTGTTATTTTTAACAATGTTTGAATAAATGGTAAAATGCTGCCTAAATACACACACACAATATATATATATATATATATATATATATATATATATATATATATATATATATATATATATATATATAGTGTTTTATTGCATCCTTAAGTTTATCTATGATTGTTTGTTCCCGATTTAATACAGCACCGGGAGAATATAGATTACAATGATTGATCTGGCCGGTGTCGGAGAGAAAAAAACTGTCTGATTCAAATTTTGTTTTTTTCTTTTTCAATGTGTCCGACAAAACTCGATAACTTCGTAAGGGGCGAATTTTTTTTTCATTTTGTCAGTCGCAGTCAACGCTAATATCTGATAATAATTGAATCGAATCCTTTTTTGAAAATTTAAATGCTACCATGCTGATATACATACAACTATGTTTTCTTTTTCAAAAATTCGAATCTCAATCTTTCAGTAGTGGTCACAGATAAAAAAAAAAGCGATTCATTTTCTCAGCAAATAAAAAAATTGATAGAAAAATATTTGAAAAGAACAAATGAATATTATGTCCCCACCAAGTATTGGGACAAATCATTATGATTATAATATTCTTATTAGAGCCTTTGAATATTTCGTAACGTCTCGGCTATTATATAATTGACTAAGGCAAAAATATTGTTAGATAGTTAATAAATCGATTCCTATATTTTCTTAAAATGCAACAAAGCAGAGGATAAATCCATAAGCGTCCTTTAAATCTAGACTTTTCAAAGCAAAAACATTCTTCTCATCAGAAGGCGAAGCCAGTTTTGTAATGATAAAAAACTTTAGCTTCAATTATCTTTTGAAAATTATATACAATTATTTAAGTTTAAGTTAGTCTTTTGAACAAAAAGAAACCACCATTCCTCCTAGAGAAAAAAATATAAGGATTACATAGAAAATCTGATAAAAATTGAAACGTTATATTTCCAAGGAAAATGAATTGCAGTAAAGTCATTATACAGCAAAAATAAAATGTTATACTCCCGTTAGGCATCCACTAGTCAGTAGATACATTGTAAGGAATTGGGGAAGATTTAAATATTTATCTTTGTTCAAAGTAATCATCCATACGAATAGTAATTATCCGTGTAAATAGTAAAACAGATGTCCACGTATACAAAAATCCAAACAAAGTGAAGAAAAATCCCAAATGAGTGAGTGAAAAAGCCAGAATGTATACGTATAGATTTTTGTCAAATATAAATAATTTTCGATCTGTTTCTGTTCCCCTTATTTTTCACAATTAGTTATTTAAATAACTCTCTTAATAAGAACATATAATATAAATCTATTTTCCCATAACAATCTATTTCAACATATATATATATATATATATATATATATATATATATATATATATATATATATATATATATATATATATACACACAGGATAACCTTTTATTATGATTTAAAAATCTTGTTATTGCAATTCAAATATATACGTTGACCTTAAATTTAGTTATTGTTATTATTATTCTCTAATTTCTACATTTTTAATATACCAGAATTAGCTTAAAACCTCTCGTTCCCTACATATAATAATTATCAATATAGAACTATTTTCGTTGCTTCTCCATTTTCCGATCCATCTTTTCTATTAACCCTTTAACGGTGAATTTTTCGATTAACCCTATACCCAGCGTTTGTTGATATTTTCTCTTTCTCTATACAACTCATCTAAAGAAGATGTCTGGGCAGACAAAAATGTTGCTGCCATTGATGGTATTCCTCAGTGTACCGTTCGTCCTGAACTTGACGCGGAACCAACTCCCGCGGAAACAGCTGTGTGCATAAAACAGATCAACCCAAAGAAAGCTCTTGAGCTAGATAGCATTCCTGCTGAGCTGTTGAAACACAGTGGTATAAATGTCCATTGTCCGGTCCACTCTTTGGTGTTGTCAGTATGGCAAGGTGACCCAGTTGCCCAAGATTAGGTAGATGCCATCATGATTATGTTGTACAAAGGAAAGGGGAAAAAGTCAAATTGTAGAAATTACCGTGGTATTTCACTGCTAGAAGCAGTTGGAAATGTATGTGGACAGCTCTTGCTAAACCGAGAACTATATCTGTCCGGATGCCCTTCATAAGTGTCAGTCTGGTTTTAGAGCCCGACGAGGGACTATAGATATGATATTTTCTGCTAAGCAGCTTATAGTAAAGTGTATTAAACAGCGTGTGTCTCTTTGTCAGGTGTTTGTGGATTTAACCAAGGAAATTTAAGCAGTCAACAGTGAGGCTCTTTGGAAGGTGCTTTGAAGATTTGGTTGTACACCTGCTTTTACTGAGAAGATGAGCTTCCCATTGATAATAGAGTGAAGCAGAGTTATATACCCGCACCAACATTGTTTTCACTTCATCTTACAGGTGTGCTCGGGTATGCTTTTCATGATTGTGATATATGTGACTATATTAGATTCTGAACAACTGGGGAAATTATTCAACATGGATTCAAGCCAAAACACTTGCTACTGATGGATTTGTTAGGGAGCGGTTATATGCTGATCTAGTGACACATTTCCCAGAGTATATGCAATCAGTCGTGGATCTTTTCACGAATGCTTGTACCTGCTTTTGACTGACGGTTAGTATTAATAAAACTAAGGTGAGCCGTATGTTGAACCTGGTGTATTTGTTTATGGGAAACGCCTTGAAGTCTTTTAACTTCAAACGTAATATATGACGACAGTGTTATTTCCTTGTTTAGTCACCGAAATATTGTCGTCATACAAAACCAAGAAAGATAACTGAAAATGAAGAAAAAAATAGATGCAAACAACTAAATTGTGATTTATTTGCGTTAATAATCTCTTTTCTAATACTACACGTCATCTGTTCTGTCCTCGGTCAGGGGAAGAGAAATTATTATTAGAGTATCAATTCCAAAGAAAATAAATCAGAAAAGAACCTATATGTTTGTAAATAAGTAAATAAAAGTAAATTGCCTAAGTTTAGGTCTAAATATTTTTCACTCCTCGCTGGCAGTATTTAAAAATCAATAGTTTTAATTAAGTATTTATTGTTTGCAATATCGGGAAATTATAGTAATAAAAAATAATCGAAAAAGCTTACCTATGCAGAGGTGTAAAGTCTTAGCGCACATTTGTTGCTTTTTTAGGAATGCGAATGTGAAACGTTCGTAAATACGTGTAATCTTCTATCCTCGAATGAAATCCGAGTTCTAAAAAGTAATCTGTATTAGTTTAATTTTTCTGGAGATCCCCGATACTGATATCATTTTATGATTACATGGCGTATAAAATGCGAAGTGAACGTAAGAAGAAAGCTTTCAATATTTATAGGAAGTAATAATTAAGCGAGTATGTTAGAATTCTGAAATGAACGGTGTTCGTATCATTATTATACAATGAACAATCAGTACCCGGCGATTCTGGTGGCGTGAGATGTAGATAATAAGATGTGAGTAAAAATGGCAGACACTTTCTCTTTGTAAGTCATATTTTGGGAGAAGCAGGTAATCAGGATAAAATGTAAGAATGTTTGAAAGAAAACGAAATGAAAGCATAATTCATGGAAACATGCATGCTGGCTTAAGCTAATTGAATTGCTGAACAGATTAGCATATAAAGGTTTTGGTTATTAATGATACGAGAAAATAGACTTTACTTTATTTGATAGATTTTGTGCAAGGGTTTTTTTTACGGCAAAGTATTTTTCGATGAGATTTAGGAATTTCTTAGGAAAGTTTAGTTTTTAGCATTTTGTTAGAGGGTGGCGTAAACCAGATGATATTTCTCTTTCTTCTACTTTTATTTTTATTATAATTATTGGTATCATGTTGCTTATATTTAATCTCGATATTATTATACCCACTATTTTTAGATCTCAGGTGTAAATGTTGCCTGACTTCTAAAATACATTTTCGTTGCTAAGCCTGCGTTCGATAGAACTTGGAATATGTTTTATGATTTATGGGAGTGATTGGACTTTGTGTTCGCATATATTGAATTGGCGTTATCCTTGATGCCATGAATATATTTTCATACCTTAGCTCTACTTACATATTGAGCACTATGTCACCTTATAATATTATATGTGTATACATTAAATAATAATTACTTTACACACATACACACACACACACATATATATATATATATATATATATATATATATATATATAAACAATAGAATATCAGACTCCAGTAACAATGTCTTTATTCATTGTTAAATAGACCCAGTTCTTCACGGTCTGTTTCGTTTTCACGCAGGCAACTACGATATGAAGATATCTTGGATTTTCAAGGAGCCTGACTTATCAGAAGGAAAACGTCCGAAGAAAAAGAACTCAGATTAATTGTTAATAACTAATACCTCAATAACATTAAGATGATAGTTCGACCTAGCTGTGTGTAAAACAGAAACCCACCCATCGGAATACTGGTCAGAAAAAAATATTTGTAAAAACCAGGTGATTACCGATGGCAGATTCATGTGATTGAAAGTTCCCGGATGATCTCGACACCTTGTGTAAACGAATATCACGTGGTATATGTTGGGCTATTCTCATTTCTAATCCTTGGAATATCTTGCCAACGTATGCAGCTCCACACTGACATATGAATTTATAAACAACATACTTCTTTTGAATTGCTCGCAAAACATCCTTACAGAAAGAAGAGAAAAAAGGTTTGCGTCGTGTAAACTACTCTCAGCTTTGCAAACCGTGTTGAGTAGCAGAAGAAATCCTTTCTATAATGTCAAGGCTGTCGGGACCTAATCATGGAAGTTTTTAATAGATAGGACATCGTGACGGGTCAATAAATTTATCACCATTAAATATGGCAACTTTACCTGCAATGGTGCTTTTTATGATATATATATATATATATATATATACATCCATGCTCAATATCCGTCTGTTGCAAATTAAATAGACACACCTTGAGAATATCCATTTATATTCTAACTTCTTTATTTTATTTCTTGCAGGTTTGTTTGCAAGCAGTTTTTGTCTGGGCACCACTTTCCTCTTTGCCGACATATATTCCCCTCAGGTGAACACTTTAAACATTTCCTTTGGCGGCCCCTGTTCTACATACAGGTAAGTCTCTATTTAATTTTCTACCCACGAGGTCAAAGTTAGACACGAGGTCAATTTTTAATGTGGGTGATATCCAGCTTCCATCAAAAGGGGACACTTTGGATTGGAACACAAGTATAAATGACCACAGTCGAGAAAAACAGCAGATATTGCAATTTCATCCTAGCTTGTATGCTGTAGGTAGGGTACGTATACCACAATATTTATATTGAAGACTGGTCGAATCAAAGTCGCGTTTTACATTATGAAAAAAACATAAATAAGATTTTTATCCAGCTTTTCGACCAGGAATAAAGTGTTAGTTCAATATCAACAGGTCATCTTCCCAGGCATTACCCTCTGGCTTCAGATATAAAAGATTTTTTATTGCCTGTCACATTAAGTTCTGTCATTTATTAGGGACTTCCGACAGGTCTATGCAGGTACTTTTTCATCCACTGTGCTTCTTTTGGGGGCAGCTGGATTTTCTCCACATTGAAACCCGATTTTATGCATAAGTTTCCAACGATAGTTAAGAAGGTATATGACCCATGGTTTTCGGTATTACAGACCATTTCATGGAACTGCTAAGAAGCACGACAGAAAACCTATTTAAAATTGTTCGATTTTCATAAATTTTGGAAGAAAATCAAGTCAATTATATTTCAAAAATACTTAGAATAACTGAAGATAAAAAAATGTGTTAAAAACTAAATAAAAGAAAATAGGTATTTCTGTTGTGGAATCTATGAAGTATTAAACAAAACAAAGAGATAATAAAAGATTAATTTATGGAAACATTTAGACTAATTGGATTGCGGAATAGATTAGCAGAAAAGGTTTTGGTGATTAAGCTTGTTCCGTCTAGCGTAGAATAAGTCCCTTAGATTTATCTCCCTTTATCGGGACTTCTTTTTTGTTAGGGATTTTTTAGCTCCGACATAGGGCGAGCGGCTTCCGGTGCTCTGTCCCCGATTTCTCCTAGCTGCTTAGTCACGGACCTACATGGAAAAATTTCTATCCCCTTAAATATTCCGATATTTTAGGCATATCCGGTAAGAAACGTTACCTTTCTTCTCCCTAAAATTAGAATTAAATAGCATGAGTATTTTTCTTTTGTACATTTCTTTTATCTAAGTGAATCACCATTTTAACCGCTCGTAACGTCTGTCTGTCTGTCTGTCTGTCTGTCTGTCTGTCTGTCTGTCTCTCTCTCTCTCTCTCTTGTATTATGTTTATACTCCTAATATTTTCTATTCTGCAATTTATTAGCTCACAGCGTTTTTTTTTAGATTTTAGTAAACTCTTCGTTCCCTGCGTCATCGTTATTTTTGTATTCGCTTTTTTTCTGAGACAATGTTTTTTAATTTTTTTTCTTCAGTTTTTACCTTTTTCGATGAATAATAAAACCTGGGTTTAAACTACACCATGCCTCAGAGTCTTGTTTGTCGATAAGAGTTTAGGCTAGCTGTCCGACGGTTACACGCAGTTCCAGGACAGTACACTATATTCAATATTTTTTATGTAAATTTATACCATATCAATGTTGTAAAATGGATAGTTTCACGTGATTTAATAAAACTTCTTTTTCATTCAGCTCCTGTGCATTTATTTCTTGGTGTGGCTCTCATCAGAGCTAATTATACAAAACAAAGCAAATAAGCAAAAGAACATGAAAAAAAAGGCAGGCATAACCTAAATTACAATCAGTACTCATTATCAACTATATATATATATTTGTTTCTCGATAAGAGTTTAGGCTAGCTGTCCGACGGTTACACGCAGCCTTAAGACAACATAAATCTATTCTTAAGATGTTTAGTAAAAGATACGATCCATATAATGTTAAAACAAAAACATGTACACTACCTATACGTTTCACGGAACCATTTATTTAATCTACTCCGGAGATTGTGTTAAAAGTTTGGTTCAAAATTTCATCAAACTTACCGGGTTCAACAAATGTATTTGGAGAAGGCTGGAGGGCTTGACTAGGCATCAGTCAAAACATCTATGTGACTATAAATCATGTCAGAAATATAGACATATAAAACAAAATCATTCGAAGAAAGTTTCAAAATCTCGAAAGCTGGTTGTTTGTCTGATCTGGGTGTGCAATGCTTGCAAAAGTTTTCAAAAGTATATTTGCAAAAATATTAGCATATTTTCCCTCTATGTTAAAAGAATGAACAGAATATATTAGTTAATGATTTGAAACACAACTTTCCTTTTATTGTATGGAAATAGATGAACAAAAAACCCATTGACAATTGTGATCAGTAAACGAACTATTAGTTTCTCACGGTCAGTTAAATTAGTATATTTTCCATACTTTTTATAATAAAATTAGGTTTCATATTCACTGGGTTTGTAATTATTTCTTGTAATATGTGTAGATGGGAACTATTTTCATTTCATGGTGAAAAGATGATTGTAAATTTTTTCCGATTTAAAACCTTTCTACACAAGTTTATAACTGCAAGCTCATGTGCCACGCTGAATTTCCATGGACAGGGCGTCCTTGCAAGAGCTTCTCATCTGTGGGACACATTGCCGCTGGACTGCTTCCCTGATGATTACATCTTCACATCCAATGTCAACACATTTGCCCCAAAAGGTATCAAACGCAGTTCATACCATTGATCGACGTTAGTTCTCTAATAGTTTTCCTCATCTTTTGGCTGGCATTCATTCCTGTCTCATTAACCTTTATCCTAGAGTGGCTCTTGGCCTTAATAAGCCGTGACCTCGAAAACAAAAAGATGCTTATTTAAGATGTTTGCTTAATATGCAATTTTATAATACACTGTCGTACTTTTATGAAATAGATGGCACCTGATTCTTGCTCAAGTTTACCAAATTCCTTTTCTAAGGTACCAGTTGTAAATTCCCCAATTCATGGATTGTAGCTTAAAGGTGCTGACATCGACTAACAATTTAATTGGTCTATCATAGTAGCAGTGATTTCGAGTCATTATTTTTACAGTTATCGTGACGGACAGCCATATTAAGAGGCATTTTACAAAACTCGGTGATAAAATCAAGTCGTCTGTAATCGAGAGACTTGATTTCAGCTTGCAGATAGTCATTCTATACTTTATCAAACTGACTTGGCGCTTAATTCTTTTCTACCATGTCAAGTCCGTGTTTATAATAATATCAGGATCCTTTTTATCATCACTTATTCCAAACACAGTGAGAAGTGAATCACATTTTGAGGCAAGTAGAACCCCATTGCTTTTTTATTGGTTTTTGACCAATAAAAATATTAATTAAAACTTAAAGTTTAACTTTCACATTCAAAACCATGTAATTGTTTAAGGAGAGTAGAAAGTGGACCTTGGGTTTACTTTCAGCACCATTGTAACTCTTGCTTCCCTTATTTTGTCCTTTAGTCATCACATTCTATGAGCGATGTTTCTAACAAAGGGGTAAGAATTGCTGTTTTCTGGGTCGGAATCTATCAATCTAACGCTTATCGTTGGTTAGTTTTTTACTTTGGAGTGGTATTTTTTTAGCTCCTAACATCAAGTGGCTTCATAACTTGTCTGGAGCGATTTCTATTTAAAAAAAAACAGTTTTACTCAATTACCATAAAAAATGAGTCCCTTGTTTTTTTCTGTGCGACACAAATTGTGAATAGTTTTCAACCAAACATAATCAATATTATTTTCAGTTGACAAAAAGCGTGGAATATCACTTAAAAAGCGTGGTTTACTCAGTTGCCATCACATATAAAAAGCCTTTACATCAATTGGTGAAAACGAAACGAAACGACATTCACCCTAAGCAAGTTGAGTCGGCTCCCTCTAAATAAGAAAGTTTCTAGGGAATATGAAATTCACCACGGACCCAGTCGCATGATACAGCAGGTACAGAGGTTAACTCAGTTTGTTCAAATAAAAAGACTGCTAGTGGGGCGGCTAGTGGAAAAATCATGCATTTTATGATACAATCACTAAAATTAGCATGATGACTTCATAAGCTATACTGAATATATCTGTTCGACTAGCCACCTAAAAATTTAAGATGGCGGACATTTTACAAGATGGCCACCATCAGGAACACGTGATAACAGTATTCCTTATAAATTGGTATCTATTTAACCGAGTGTAGTAGTCTTGGTGTCAAATTGTATGTTTTGGGACATGCTGAATTCATTTATGACACTCTAGAAAGCATTTGAGCACCACTTACATGACTATTAATAAAATCAACCAAATATTACAACATCAAAACACATTTTATTAACGACATATCACATACTAAATGAATAGACTGAATGATTATAGAGTCTGACTGACAGACTTAGTTGAGCATGAACATGACATTAACACTAAAAGAATCATACACCAATTATTCACAATCAAAGTGTAGTATCTGTTCCGATGGATATTGCACGCCTGTCCTGTGCAGTTCTAGGAGGTCCACCCTCCCAGGCGTTGCCTCCCCTCTTTGGGGAGGAGTAAGTTTATTGCTTACTGTCTGAGGCGCCCCTACCGGGGAATGCCGACAGGGTTGCCCAGGCAATTTTTAAATGGCCAGAGTGCTCACCTCTCGAGCGCTGGCTTTTCAAACCCCACTTGCTCGACCCGATCTTGGGTCACATCTTACTTGTGGGAGTAAGATAAAACTGGCCTTGTGCCTAACTCCTGGGGAGGAGTAAATAAAATTATTCACAATCTTCTGTCAAATGTTCGACAATTGAACTCTGTTCACTACGATACTACTGGTCACAAACACAGCTGCACAGAGCGGTACAAGAAAGTTTGTTGCGGAGACATTTTCACCTCCTGATGCAGTCTTTTTTTGCAGCTGCATTTTGTTAATTCCTGGCAGCATGCAACTATTGGTGGAAGGGTTGTCCAATGTATTTTTCATGGCTCTTCACTTTGAATTCAACCCCAGTCAGCAGGGGTGCTGGTTTCTGGATTTGAGCCAGTCGCCTGACCCCATATGACTCCACCCTGGTAGGCCGCACGTTTAGCGTGTTCACTCAAGGCAACTCTGGTTGGTAGAATCGCATTGTAAGTTCTCTGCTTGCGGGCAAAACAGCTAGCTGCACTGGCGCAGTTATCATACATTAGGACAACAAAGTTCTCCGGTTTCTTCAGGTCATCATCTGAAACTTCTTGTGGGCAGTTGTTGAGTTTCTTGAAGGTTTCGGTAACATCCTCACATACATTTCATGTCTGCCATGCAGATTTTTACCCTTTGCCACAGAAACTAGAGACCACATCACATCCTGTGAAAGCATGGAAGAACAGCATAACGACGACCTTCTCCGGCCCTATTGCAGAAACCACCTCGTGAACAGGAATCCAACGTGAACTCTCTACTTGTCCAAACGTTATCCACAACTTTTCTAGCCCAAGCTCTTATAAGGATGGCATGGACGACATTGCTACACCGACGATATCAGTGTCATTTGCTTTAATGGTAATGGACTTGTTACGTTGTGATGTTGCATCCCTGGCACGTACAAACACCCTGGTGTCAGCCTCCCTATGGGAGAACGAGGCCACAGCATCCAAGGACCTGACTTTGTTGCTGATGCCATTATCTCCCTTGT
Source organism: Sepiola atlantica (assembly GCA_963556195.1). NCBI lineage: Eukaryota > Metazoa > Mollusca > Cephalopoda > Sepiida > Sepiolidae > Sepiola > Sepiola atlantica. Next base: position 27,994,550 of record OY744532.1, on the reverse strand, counting down.
CACGATGATGGTGATTGTTGTGTCAGCATCACACATTTTGTCTGCGAGGAAATTAAATAGTTCTCTCTTATTGCTATCATCTTGCAGAAAGCTTCTCCAGTTTGGGGGCGTCTTGGTACTTCTTGTTACTCTTCGCCTCATCCCTCGTCCTCTCTTGGATCTAGTTTCAGACTTCAGGCTTAACTTCTTGTATGCATAAAATACAACGTCCACTCTTTTGTATTTGATGGCATAGAACTTCACCTTAGCATAGTCGTCAAATGACTTTGAGCTCCATGGTTCAGCTACCATCCATCTTCTCAGTGCCCCAGGATTCTCTGTCAGTTCAACAGCTCCACCATCACTTTTGATGACTCCATTGTTTTGTGCATGAGCTTAATCTATCGCCACGGCAGAAATTTCTTGTTTTGACTTATTAATGACAAAATTTCCCTTGTGAAACTCCCTGGCGACATCTGTGTATTGCTGAGCAAGGGACATCATATCCTGCCAATGAATTGTGAGCTATCCGGTATGGTTCATGTTGTTGTTTGTGAAGAATTTCGGAATAAGCTCCCCCAGGACTTCTAGGTAGAGTTCGAAGTCTCTTTCCTTAAACAAATGGATCAGGAGGAATATGGTGAGTTCCATATTTAGCACTATATTCCAAAATTAGAACTGTGAACTGTCACTCCTCTGCCTCTGATGCCAGTCTTCAAAGGACATAGGAAAGTTGCCTAACATCCAGCAATCAGAACAATAGTGACGGTGAGCTTCTTCATCAGTGTGTACAGGCTGCATGCTGTGATCTGATGGGCAAGTCGTCCTCTTGACACAGTCAGGAATTATTCTGCTGTACCAGATGATGCCACCCCTGTTTCAGTAATAGCACTGGTCCAGCCACTGCTTTCTAGGAGGGGTTATAATGACCTCAGTGCTACTATCTCTATACGTAGTCCCCCAAACATGATGACAAACTTGTTCTCACTATACTCTTCTGATCACTGCCATTGGATTTGCTTAGCAAGAGCAAAGACTGGCTGGTCAGCAGCTATAACTGGGGTTTATCCATGTAGTGCTATATGGTGGCAACATAGTGGGCCTGCTGGCAAATCAAAGGGATCAGTGAGGTAATGCTCACTAAAAATGGGCTGGTCCTGCTCTGTGCTGCATGATGGGCTGCCCAGATTATCTTCGGCCTTTTCCGCTTTTGAACATTCAGAAATGCCCTTTCTCTGTTGTACAGCACTACCAAGCACGTGGGGTGATATTTCAATTCCTGTGCGAAGACATCTCCGACACTCAGTCTTGTTAGGAGCTTACAAACATTGAGAGTCTTGGCACACTCATTAATTTTCTTGATCACTTTCAAGGTCATTAGCTTGTCTCAGGATGCCCCCTTCCTTCTCACACAAGAAGCATTCTTTCGTCTTCGGGTCTATGATTGTTCTGGGTACTTTCCTGCTGCTGCTGCTGTCACCAACTTCCGCGATAACTGCTGAACTTTTTCAGCCCGCTGCAAATTAATGTTGTTGAAAAGGAATCTGCACCTGGAATGGTATTTGGCATTGTTCTTTCTCAAAGTGTTCTCTACCCCACTGCCATCATCAAGTATTGCGGGATCTAGGTTTACCTGCAGTGCATCGATGGAAATAAAACGAGAAATATTCCTCCCTAACTGGCTGTATCCGTCATCCTGTCGCGTTGAAGGGTTTAAAAGCGGAAATATAATATCTGCTTTCTCCTTCTGTTTGGCAAAGATAACATTTGTCCCAGCCTGTTCGCCATAATCTTTCACTTGAAGCCATTGTTATGTTCTGATGCTCCTATGAAAAGGAGAAAACGACTGAATTAATGTAATAAATGACCAATTAATTAATTTAATTCAAATACAATTACAAGCCCCTCATATATGGTATACAAACTGTGGTGTTCTCGGGTGGAACGAGAGCATGCTACTCCCATGGATTTAATAAAGGGTTCCGTTCGAAATTATACTTGCATCACCATTTGCACGATTACTGTGCATATCTATGCACAGTAATCGTGCAAATGGTGATGCAAGCACCAAAATAGGCGTGATGACTCCATAAAGTATACTAAACATTTATAACATTTATTAATTTATAATGTGATATGTCGTTAATAAAATGTGTTTTGATGTTGTAATATTTGGCTGATTTTATTAATAGTCATGTAAGTGGTGCTCAAATGCTTTCTAGGGTGTCATAAATGAATTCAGCATGCCCCCAAACATACAATTTGACACGAAGATCACTACAATTGGTTGAATAGATACCAATTTATAAGGAATATCGTTATCGCTAGCTCCAGATGGCAGCCATCTTGAAAAATGACCGCCATCTTAAATGTTTAGGTGGAGAGTCGGGTAGATATGTTTAGTATAGCTTATGGAGTTATCATGCAATTTTAGTGCTTGTATCATCATTTGTACGATTATATTGCATTGCCCTCTATGCTGGTTATTTTGAAATTAGTTGCTAGGAAGAACCAATGTAATATATCAGTTTAAATGTCCCATGGGAGAATGTATCTTCACTACTACAACACTTTTCCAGAGACTCATCTTACATCTCTTTGACACTAGCTCCATTTGCCAACACCTAAAAAACATGACGCATCCTAGTTAATAATACTAGAATAATACACCACGATACCAACATCAAAACATACAAATTCTTGAAGCACTTTACTTAAAAACTAAACATCCCACAATCAATAATGTGAATCACAAAAGTAGTCACAACAATTTAAAGTGTCTAGCATAGTACATAGTAAGTAATATTACCAAGTTCTTAGCTGTTATACAATCATACTTTTGAATTTTGCACGCATGTAGAACGTAATCTCGTTCGCATGCAACATCTCAATATTATAGCCGCTACTTTTAAAAGCCGTACATTACTAGCCTTTAAAAAAACTCAACAGTAAAGACAAAGTTGTATAGACACCAAAACTAACACCACCTGATGATAATTTGACGAATCAAATCGAAAGTACTTGCGATAAAGGAAAGAAAAATGGAACAAGAAACCCACGGAACTTACATACACCAATTTGACCTTTATACTAAATGGACTATTCGAAAAATTGAAAAAATAAAAAACAAAAACACTCCGTGTTATTTAATAATGTTTGCCTATATATATATATATATATATATATATATATATATATATATATATATATATGAATAATCATCTCTACACTGACGATTCCCTAAAAGATGGAACGTATACGTATGTTGATAAAAAACAAATATATATATATATATATATATATATATAGATACATTTTTCACTTATAAAATAGATCATTCAGTGATGACCGGGGTTGTGCCAATAAAAACAAGCTCGATGATACTCGATTACAGAGTACAGAGCATTTATATGCGATTTTATGAAGGTTTACCAAAGCATTCCTTTCAGGAGACCAATGATCACAATTAAAGACTTTTTCTTACAAATATTATTTATTCAAATTAAATGTTTTTTTTTCTACACGTGTTTCACTACCAAGCAGGTACCTGTTTGGCAGATCATCAAGGAAATTAAATGTTTGGAATAAGGGTTTCAACTAATGACAATACACAATGTGGCGTTGCATTAGTTGAGGTCACTTAAGAGGAGAAGAGGAAAAAAATAAAACTTAAAAATTAAATATATATATATATATATATATGGAACTTTAAAATATTTTTAACAGATGTACGTGTGTATTTATTGAATATATCATATATGATTTTATTGGTTTGGTGAACTGATTTGATGTGACATATAGAGGATTCCTTGAAGATTTACTATGATTAAGTGGGAGCACATAATTTAATTCTATGCTCCATATAATTTGCTGATCTGTTCAATTTCGGTCAAAATTTCATTAACTTAAAATAGTCATATAACTCAAAGACAAACATAATTATTATACCAATAATTATGTTTGTCCTTGATTTATATGACTAATTTCTTTCGAATCTTAATACTATGATAAAATGCTAGATTTTATATACCCTGTAGGATTGCGTTTGAATAAAAATGTTTAAAGAGATTTAAAAATAAAATACCTATTTCAAATAATGAGAGTATTAATAATGCTAACTTAGCTTTTTCGGTCCCCATCGCCCAACGGTATTATACAATAAATGTGTTGCCCTTCGCTTTTTATGGATTTAGGCGCTAAACATATGGGATTATACATTTGGTTAAATCTGTTTTTTGGTGTTTTATTTATTATTTATTTTTACAGAAAATTAAGAAGTTAACAGAATAAAATCTGAGTCTCGGTTAGTATGAAAATTGAATTCGATTAGTTCATTCTAGAATAAATTTGTGTTGCATTATCTCCCCTGAGTTTGAAGATTTCTATTAGTAATGATTAGTTACGGCTGCGTTTCACAACGGTTATATTTGAATAGAAAAAAAACCCCTGAAAGTAAGGTGTAATTCCTATGATATGAAACTGTGTTATCTTTGCTCTTTTTGCATTTATTGCCATTTTAATGATGAAAATCATTTACTATTCACGTTGAAAAATAATTCTGAAGAAATTAAACATCGTTTTATTTAAGTAATATCTATTATAGAACGTTATTGAAGCTTAAATTGCCCATTTTCTTGTAATTGAATACATCCTTAATAATTATATATATATATATATATATATATATATATATATATATATATATATATATATCATCCACATACAGACTGTTTCGCTGTATCACAGCTCTTCAGTGCGGCTAGACCAGTTAGTGCCTCAAGGCGGGATTGAAACTCAACCGTCAAGCTGACAGTCGCGCTCCTACCCCTGCGCTATCATATGACACTGACTGAATGTAAGTGATATCGCAATGTAAACATTGTCAAGTGCCGGAGCTCGAATTAGTTTTACCCAATTGGCTAAGATCAAAGTGTAGTATCTGTTCCGATGGATACTGCACGCCTGTCCTGTGCAGTTCTAGGAGGTCCACCCTCCCAGGCTTCGCCTCCCCTCTTTGGGGAGGAGTAAGTTTATTGCTTACTGCCTGAGGCGCCCCTACCGGGGAATGCCGACGGGGCAGCCCAGGCAATTTTTAAATGGCCAGAGTGCTCACCTCTCGAGCGCTGGCTTTTAACCCCACTTTCTCGACCCAAGCTGTGGTCACATCTTACTTGTGGGAGTAAGATAAAACTGGCCTTGTGCCTAACTCCGGGAGGAGTAAATAAATATATATATATATATATATATATATATATATATATATATATATATATATATATATATATATATATATATTTAGAGAGAGAGAGAGAGAGAGAGAGAGACTTCAATTATTCTAATCTACGATAATGAAAAAAGATTTCTGGACTTAATTATGTTTTTGTTTGTAATTATTTATTGACCAATTCAATTGAATATTACCTGTAGAGAATTGATAAGAACTTTTGTGCTGAAACTAATATGCTTATAATTGTCAACTTCAACCCTGTTGTTGAACTGAAAATAAATTTCTGAAACACATGCACACACACATAACTATTTTTTGTGTAAGAACTAAGGATTGTTTGGATTTGTTATTTCAACTTTTCCTGCTTTTAATAGTAAACACAGTTTAATGAACACAAAAACTCTCGTTGATTCTCAACAGATATGAAATGTAATTATAATTCAATATCCTTACACAGTGGTTGTTACGGTTTCATAATCTCATAAATCCTCATGTGGTATTAGTTGATATCACAGATACTCGATGTGTGCCACGCTCGTTATTCGACTCGGTAATCTAGCTATTCCCAGACTCTGTGCAACATATCTATCGTTATCGAGTGCATTCTTTCACTAATACCTTCATGTTATAATCCAGGATTAGGGTTGGGGTTAATGAAGGTGCATAAGCTTTGCCCATCACATAACTGCCATATTGGTCAACATATTTCAATAATTTGTAGAATTTGGTATATTCGGACTACTGTTCTCATCTGGGGTGTTTTTATCACAACGTTTCGGCCGATGTAACCTCCGACATTCTACCGGTGTACCTTGTTGAACTCGGGGAATCTTTTTGTCGAACTCGGGAATCTGGACGGAATTTCGAACGGAACCCTTTATTAAATCCACAGGGGTTGCATGCTATCGTTCAATCTGCCATAACTGGGAAGAAGTCTTTAGTAATTCGCAATTCTTCGTATCACCCGCACTGAGGATTGAACCTTCAACCTTCAGATGACTATATCCACTGCGGACAATTCTAGTATGAATTTTGGGAGCCTTAAACCTATTTTTGTTTTTGATCTAACTACTTATCACTATAGATCACTACTTATCTATTATTTATAATTATAGGTTCCCATATTGTATCGAATTCTATACTAGGTCTGCTTAGTAAGTCATTGTCGCCTAACATATGTGCTGATTCTTTGAGTCGTCTTACTCTCCAACGTTCTTCTCTATCTATAATTTTTACTTCATCCCATGAGGGTAGATGGTTTCCCTTTCCTCTCCATATGTGGTCAGCCATACCCGACTTTTCAGTTTCTCCACGTATTACGGCATTCCGATGTTCTTCTATCCTTACCTTTAGTGGACGACATGTCTCACCTTTGTATACTTTTCCACACTTACATGGAATCTCATACACACAGTTCTTAGTCATGACTTTTTCTGTAGGGGGGTTGACTCTCACAAGATGTTTTCGGAGAGTTGAGTCGCTCCTGAATACTATCCTCATGTCATATGGATTACATATTCTTTGGATTTTTTAAGACAAGCCCCTCATATATGGTATACAAACTGTGATGTTCTCGGGTGGAACGGGAGCATGTTACCCCCGTGGATTTAATAAAGGGTTCCGTTCGAAATTCTGTTCGATATTCCGTCTATATTCCCGAGTTTGACAGTAAGATCCCCGAGTTCGACCAGGTACACCTGAAGAAGATCGGAGGTTACATCGGCCGAAACATTATGATAAAAATACCCAAAGATGAGAACAGTAGTCCGAATATATAAACATATTTCAATTAGTTTAGGTATTTTTCACACCATATAATGATTCTCGTTTCAGCCGATGTAACGACTGTATCAGCAATCCAGCTTGTGGTTTTTGTTGTGATGATAAACCATACGTAATGAACGGCGCTTGTCTACCAGTAAGCGACACCTCTCGTCTGATATCCGAATTAGGGGCATGTAACTCTTCATTAGCTCTTCGGAAGTATTCCAGAAAATGGGCTTACAACTATTGTCCCATACCTTTCGGGTGGGTGGCGCTTGTTGGACTCTCGTTTTTCCTCGTGTTTTTCTCAATAAGTAAGTAACATTTATTTGTTTTTATAGAATAAGAACATTTAACTTTTCCAATACATTTATCTTTTTCACTATACCTTTGCTCGGTCGTTCTGTCTACTTAACTATTCTTTCTTGGTTTTTATGCATCCTCGTTTCTCTATGCGAAGATTTATCCGTCTGTCGATAGGTCCGTCGGTTGGTCAATCTGTCACGCTTTAGTTTTAAATTTCATTTTCATCGTTAAACGCACAGACTGAATGGACGCATCGTAATTCTGTTTGTCTGTCACACTTTGTTTTGAAATAGAATTTTTCTTTATCTGTCGCGTTTAAGTTTGAAATAGAATGTTTGCTCGCGTGTATTATTGCTTGGATAGGATATAGACGACGGACTCGTCTTTAAAATGTACCAAGATCAACGTTTACAATTAATTGTTCTTCAGAATTGGGTGATCTATTTCCTGCTTCTTTTGTTCCAGCTTGTTTGGCTCGTTGGTCTAGTGGTTTTCATTAATTCGCTGTTTTGATACCTCATTATAATACAGCTTCCTATTTCAGTAGCTTCTTTCGAAGAACCGCAGGTTTGCGGAACTCTCTTCCTGCCGACTGTTTTCCCCCTTACTATAGCCTTGGTTATTTCAATACTAAGGCCAATAGGCATCTCGTGTATTTTCGATAATCATATTTCGTTCTTGTTAGCTCTTTACATCAAGTGGCTTAATACCTTGCCTGGAGCGATTTCCATAACCTTTTTTAATAAGGCTATAAAGTTGCGAATATCAAATGAAAAAACATTGTTACTGACCTCAATATATTTATATATGTACACATTTATAAATGATTAAAGGTTATTTTATGTGAGCAAATTGTTCGTTAGAAAAGTTAAAAGTTTTCGTTTTTTGTAAAATCTCCACAGTGTGGAAGAAGACACCAGTGTTAAAAGTGTGTATGCTAATATGTTTGTATTCTGTCTCTCTGAATGTTTAATTTTACTTCAGTCGAAGTTCTCAGAAATCAAGGGGCCCCCTTCCTGGGCTAACACTTGATCTCTATATGAGATACATAGATACTCGAATATTCTATTAAAATTCTCCTTGATTTCTCAAACATTGAGTTTGTAAAAAAGTTAAGAATAATAAATTTGTTCTCTCCCCAACTGACCAGTCAAGTATGTCATAATAGATATTTCTTGTGGTCTGTTGGTCTTACCGGATTCCAGGACAAGAATTGATCTAGTCTGGTGGAGTATCCAGCTACGTGATGTTACTTGAGGTAACATCACTAGGAGAAGATGCACTATTCCTCGTATGAGCAAGTGTATAGCCGTACTGAGGGGATCTTATTTGTGCTGCGGATACTATGTAATTTTGAATATTTGGTCAGGGTTTACTTGTAGGGGTAAGTATCCCCATGTCAAGTTGTCCTGACAAACCCTTGTACAGAGAGACCGAAGACACTACGAGTGTGTACGTTCATGAGACAGTGTTCGTAGGCGATCTTTGTTCGTGTATGGATATATGTGAACTTATGTGTGTCTGAGTTGAGTATTCGTTTGCTTCCATAGGCTTCGAAGGAAGTGAGTGTAATATTGTGCCAGCTGAGTGTCTTGTTTCCATTGGTATTTTACATCGGTTTCATTGGTTGAAAATGTTGAGTTCATTCTTTTATGTGAAATGATCTTTTTTTATGATTTCGGGGGGGGGGGGGACATAGCACAAAGCTTTTAACCGTATCATAATTAAGTTAGTAATAGAATATTTGTCGATCTGTCAGGTTTAATTTATTACTTCTGCGATTTAAACTATTCAGAAATGTGTCTTCGATCTCATCTTCATCGTAATAGCTGAACTATAGGCGTCAATTGATGAATATATTGATTTATTATGCACAAATCAACCACTACCGGCCGGGTTGTGTGTTACTTCATACTATTTAGGAGATTTAATTATGATTTCCTTGCCCAAACGGCCAAGATGCAAACAAGGCAATCCGTAGGCCAATACTGTCTAACTTAATCGACTATTTAAAAGTAACTTCTCTATAACTGAACGTAATTTTGGTCACCCAATAACAACTTCGAATCCCTCATCTGTTTTCACACATTAACATTTTCAGTATTGTCTCTTTTTCAACATTTCTTTTTAGATTTTCAATCATTTTTCTTTCTTTTCTTTAAATATTGTTTCTCTCTCTTTTTCTTTATTTCGTTCTTTCCGTTCTTCTTCTTTGCCCGCCCCCTCTCTCTTTCTCTCTCTCTATCTTTTTTTGTTCTGGTGATCTATCCTATTGCGTCACTACATGGACTCTTCCCGATACGATGAGTAGTGATAATGGTAGTCACAGAGATAGTCGCTATAACTAATCCAGAAGCAGCTTCTGGTAACACATTACTTCTTGACTTTCTGTAAATACATACTACTCTTATTAACCTACCTTCTAGTTGTCTTATTTCTTTGTCTGTCATTTCAGGCCACAAAAACTCTTATAGACGTACACACAATAGCAGTATTCTAATAGTTTCTTTGTATACGTAAACAAAAAGTTTTAACTTATTAACCAAAATGTGTAAAATAAAAAGTATGCAAATAAGTTTTCAAAACATTTAATTTTAATAAAGAAAGAAAATGTGGAATTTTCTACAAGGTTTTGCTAGTTATATTTATTTTTTATTTTTGCATGAAATCTATCTTCTTTTTTCCAAAGGCATGGGACCACTTCCCTGGATGGTCAATGCTGAGATTTATCCCCTGTGGGCACGCAGTACATGCAATGCGATCGCAGCATGTCTTTCTTCTTTCAGCGTCCTCATCAGTTCTGTGACGTTCCTATCTTTTATCGAAATGATACATGATTACGGTTAGTTGGCCAACAAATTGGTTAATTTTTATGTTTTAATTTTTAATTTTTGTTATTATTTTTTTTTTTTGTTATTTATTTTTTGTTTTGTTATATTTTGTATATTTTAAAAGCTGAAACTTGGTGAATGGACACTTTAGAGAGAGATATACAGAGAGACAGAGCGAAAGGGAGAAAAAGAAAGAGAGAAACAAATACAAAAAAGAACGAGAAAGAGAGACTGAGAACGAATAAAAATGAGAGAGAGATAGAAAGAAAGAGAGAAACAAATACAAAAAAGAACGAGAAAGAGAGACTGAGAACGAGTAAAAATGAGAGAGAGATAGAAAGAGAGAAACAAATACAAAAAAAAAACGAGAAAAAGAGACTGAGAACGAGTAAAAATGAGAGAGATAGAAAGAAAGAGAGAAACAAATACAAAAAAGAACGAGAAAGAGAGACTGAGAACGAGTAAAAATGAGAGAGAGATAGAAAGAGAGAAACAAATACAAAAAAGAACGAGAAAGAGAGACTGAGAACGAGTAAAAAATGAGAGAGAGATAGAAAGAAAGAGAACTAGGGAGAGAAAAGGGGTCTGTTTATTGACATTGAGTGTAGAATATCTATTTGTTTTGTAAACCACTGCTATATATGGAATCATTTTTTATGGTATGCAGTGCGTGCGATGACTTTCAAAGGTATTTCTATTAAAGGTCGCCTTCGTCTCTTTTTGTAATCTAACCAATCACATGCCTTACACAGTTGCTAGGCGGGCAAGATTTGTGTCTCATGAGGGCTCTCCTTTTGTTGTATTACTGGTTATTCGGTTCACCAATAACTCTTTTAGTTCTCGTCGACTTCGCTGTTTATTCGTACGAACGGCATTGCTACTAAATGGGACGAGATGCCGTTTCTCTGTTTCGCCTCCGGCTGTCAGAACTATTTGCACTACTGTGCGCGCTTCTTCTTTTGTTGTCACTGTCTGCCGGCAGCCATTGTTTGCGTCTGCAACCATTCTCCGTTGGGCTGCTATGTTGTCTCCGTCCTCGCCGATGCCGTCGCCCACCGCGTGTTATAATTTTGGGCTGTTGTCTTCGCTAGCTGAAAATCAAACCTTCACTTCAATAAGCTCACAACGTCTCTCCTGTTTTTAATTAGAGCCATCTTTATTTACTACTTCAATTAGCCGACCTGAACGAGTCTGTTGCGAATTGAGAGAGAGGTTACGCTAACTAACTTCACTAGTTAATATTCTTAATTAACTTAATAGAGGGAGGAGTATTGAGATTTACTAATTGGCTCTTTGATTTCCGTCATTCGAAATCTTTCTCGTACAGTTACATTTTTAGTGATCTTGACTCTCTCGCTTCCAAGTCAAATCTCATTCAATCCCGATTCAATTCCCCCATGGTCGGAACCCTCGTCCCAAATCTCGTCGTCAACACGCCAGATGCAACCTGAACTCCCTGACCTCACGTAACCTTAAGGTCAAATCAGTTGTCACCGTGAGCCTAGGAACGCATCGGACTGAACTTGCACGAGACGACTTCGCTACAACCGCGCAAGTCAAACCCGTCTCAACAGATGCGTTCAAGCCATTATCTAACACTTTTAATAGAGCCCCCCCCTATTTTATTGTTAGTTAATTGGAGTTCTTTGATATGTCTAGAACTCGCATTTCTTTTCATTACAGCATTCCAGAAATAGATATATCAACATTCTCTCGAAGAGAATATTTTAAATTGATTTCATTGTTCCGTTGCGTAACGTCAGTCAATTCAACAGTTATTCAATTTTTGACTTCAATATCGAAAGATTAAATTATACTTCAGTTTTCGTCTAGGTTTGTTAGAACCTGCAGCATTTGATCTTATTTGCCCTTTTCACAGCATGTTAGAAATATGATTGTGAAAATTAGAGCCTGCAGCCATACGTCAGACGTTTTGGCTTATTTGCTCTTATCAAAGCATTTCAAAAATATGATTGTGTAAATTATTCACACGAAGAGAATAACTCGATATTTAAGTGCTTCTTTGTGCTAACAATAACGCACCGTGAGCCTGGGAACGCATCGGACTGAACTTGCACGAGACGACTTCGCTACAACCGCGCAAGTCTTCTTTGTGCTAACAATAACGCACCGTGAGCCTGGGAACGCATCGGACTGAACTTGCACGAGACGACTTCGCTACAACCGCGCAAGTCTTCTTTGTGCTAACAATAACTGAGAACGCACACATAATATCAGCTCTCAGTTTATTTGCTTCTTTCTGGTGCCGGATTATTTCCTTCTTTGTTCTTTTCACCAGCAAAATTGAAGGGTTCGTTGTTAGTAAGAGAAGCAGTATTTGTTTCAAATCAATTGAGTGATGGTGTAGGTCCTCGGACAAATAGAACGACAACGCAAAACAAAATAATATTACCGACGACAAACCAAAATACACGCGAACGACGTTAGCCGCGTGGCGTCCCCCAAAAGATCTCTCTCCCGAGCAAAAAAATGTCACTCCTTTTTATTGAGCTCTTTTGAACTGCCCAACGCGCCTATTTCGCATAATCACGTGCGTTCGACCGTCGCTCGAAATCAGACAGTTCCCGGTTCGTTCCGCATGCAGCCATTTTTTTTTTTTACAGAATTATGTAACACAATATCACATGATACCATAAGTGGCACCATTCAAAACTTTCTAAGAGGACCTCGATCTGTGGTCAATATTGAAAGGAACCAGATTTAATGAAACATTTAGCCTTTATTTGCTTATAGATTGGGTTAACAATGAAGTTCCCGCCGTTTTTTTAAATTTAAATTTAAAAGGTTTCATAAAAAATAACAACTAAACAATAATTATCCTTTGTTGTTTACAACTTCCTCCAACGTTCAACAATATTTTCAATACTTCGTTTGTAAAAATCAAAATATTAAAAAACATAAAAGCTAAAAAAGGTGTCGAGAATGTTAATTTTTCTTAATTTAACATTCCATTTTAACGATCTGAAAATGAACAGAAACTAAGCTAAATTAATCTGAAACATAAAAAAATAGATTCCAGAACAAAATTCTCGCAAACAATGGCTTCCAAAATAAAAACAAAACAAAACCGGCGGAATCAATAGCGGGTGGGGTGGGGGGGCAGCGCACAGCGTGTTGCTGAGTGTAACGAGACGCGATATCCGTCTATCTATCTGCCTGTCTATCTCTCTCCCTCACGCGTAAATGTGTGGCCTGTCGCTCTGATGTTTTCTGCGACTGTTCTTCTCTTGAAATCCTCTTTATAGATTAACACCGGCGTCCAAGTGGGGCAATCAGCAGAAATCGATATACGGTGACATGGGTGTATAATGGTTTATAAACGCATCTAGAAAAGCTAAAATATAACACGCATCTAGAAAAGAGGCTCTGTTCGTCCTTTGGTTCATCCCGCCGTCAATCAAGCTTCAGTTTGAAATAACATATTCATCGCTAAACGCTTAGATCGAATGGGCGTATCTTAAGAAGAATACCCGTTCTTGTCTATTTTATAACAGCAATTATGGGGTAAAGTAGAGATGTTTTACAGACGAGAACTGCTAAAAATAAACTAGAAAAAAAAAATTATAGCAAACGCAATAGAATTAAATTCTCTACCGACTCGTATACTTTTAACGCGCAAAAACTGTTTGTAAGAATTTTTTTTTCAAAATGTTGTTTCGATGAAAGCTGGCTTATTGAAACACAATAAACAACAATGGGCACCGATTAATACCTTAACTTCGTTAAACTTTGGCGATTACGTTTGGTTTTACGAGCGTTTTTGTTTGGGTGGGCTTGCCACTCGGAGTTAGTGTTAATTAAGTATTTTTTTTACTATCTTTTCAGCATGAACTTAACCGAGGTTAAGCCATCATCTCGAAAACCTCGTGTGTGTGTGTCTATCAGACAGTATTCATTGAGATAAAATTCTAAAATAATTAATGTTACAAACAGTTCTCAGACGTAAAAGTATACGGATCGGTAGAGAATTTAATGCTGCTGCGTTTTCTATAAATTATTTGTTTTTCTTATTTTTGTTTACGAGTTCTCGAGTGTTAACTATTCTGGACTTTTACCCAGTTATGTCGCTCCCTGAAAATTTCCCAATTTTTTAGAGGGGAAGGTCAGGTTATGAAAGTTTCATCCTAAACGGGAAGCACACTTTTGCTCATAGCACACTGTGAAATCTCCCGGAGGAAGTATCCAGAGAATAATTTCACCTTTGACCCTTGAGAAAGACATAACCACTGTCAGGAAAATGCAACACTTTTTAATTTGTAAGCGAGTTTTAGTTGCACCTGTACACTGTCTTCAGATCATTAAACATTACCGTTTCTTGTTTTCCTATTTTGCAGGTGTTTTCTACGTGATGGCGTCCGTGGCTTTGGCTGGCTCCATCTTTTGCTTCGTCTTTCTGCCCGAAACGAAACAGAAATCATTAGAAGAAATCGAAGAATTATTTAAAACGAAATAACAAGCTATTTAAACGATACATTCTAAATGCATGATATCACATACACTGACCCTTTTTAAATCTAAATGAACAAATGCGAAACTCTCCAGAGATTTACACATCCATATTAACAGCAAAACGGCTAAACGCATTCGTAAATCACTAATAAACTATGTTTAACTGAAATATGCCTTAGATGCTATTATCAAAACGATTAGTCCATCTCATTTGCATAAAATATGTTAAAAGCTTGTTTTAATAAACGACTTTTCTCGGTTATTCGTTTTTCATTTCATTATATCACTAGCTGTCCTGACTCGGAGTTGCCCGGGAATATTTTTACTCTTAAATTCGTTTCGCATTTCTTTTGAAAGCCTGGACTTTATAATTTTTTTATCACCAATGTATTATTATTATTACTAATAAATTTATTAGACGTTTGCGCAAAATTAATTTCGAAGCCGTTCTTTTGAATATTAAAAATAATAAAGGTTAAGAACTGTTTTAAATCTTTTTGTAAACATTATTACAGTGAGTGTAAATCTAACGGCGGTTTTATTTTATATTAAAGAAACTTGCTGTTCCTACCCGGCGAGTTAAGCTAATGTTGTTTAAATATCAAAGTAATTTAAAGCCAGACAAATAAAATTTCACGAAGTAATTAAGCAAAATGTCTGATTGATTTTTTTTCTAAATCGAATTTATTTCACAAGTAATTCATTAGAATGGCTGACTTGTTTTCATATAAAGTGAAATGCATTCTATTGGAATTAATTCTGATTAACAGTAAAGTAATTTTAGTAAATAAATGATTTATTCGAAATAGGATTTGTATTTCACGAAGCAATTCATCAAATTGGCTTACTTGTTTTTTTAAGAAACAAAAAAGCATTCTGGTGGATATAATGTTATCAGTAAAGTTAATTTTGTGACGAAATTTTTGTTTCGAAATGTGAATTTTATTTCATGAAATAATTCATGTAAACTGCGGACTTGTTTTTTAAGAAACCTAAAAGAATTTAATTTGAATTAATTAAACTATTTTTTCGTAAATGATTTATTTATTCTAAATAAGATCTACATAATAACAATACACTAATAAGAAACACTACACTAAGGCATTACTTGTTCATACTACGTTATCACCAACATCGCTAAATGTGTCAGGTATTTGGGGATATATTTTAATCCATCATGATAATTATCCATAAGGATAAGTCACAAAAAGACACAAAAAATATATCACAGAAAAAGTCATAGAAATAAAGGCACATAAAAGAGTCACAGAAAAAAAATGAAAAAACACGATTTAAATTGTAACGATAAATAAATTAAATGAACACTTTCGTTTATTTATTTAAAAGAAAATATTTATTTTTTACGGTAAGAAAAAAGATAATATTTATTCTTTTAAAAGTATATAAATTGCTACACTTTAAAATGAACAGCTAAAAAGAAACATATTCTATTTATTGATTTAAAGCATATTTTACTGGCAATGACAATTATTTTTACGAGAGAAGAAAAAGACAAAAACACGAAAATATGTTTAACATTTCAGTAAAAATATAAGTGCAACAGGTACCCCACTCTCGTTCGTCACCGTGTCATGGAGCCAGTTATAAACATGTACCCCGCCCGTCGTTTGTGTATCTGTGCTCACGCCTCTGGTTCTCTACACAGAGATCTTGCCAGACCGTGAACACTCTTTTGGCCGATGATCGTCGTAGTGGCAATAAAAAAAGATGTCGGTCGAATCTCCTCTAGGTCGGATGATGATCTAGATTCGTTGATTCTGTGAAGGCAAGGTTATTCAAGCAGAACAAATCAACAATATGAATAATTCAACAAACATCGGCGAAGTCTTTTTGGCATGAACTAATTATTAACAATTAAGGAAATAATCATTTAAACCTTGAAGTAAAGTCTATTTTTGGTAATATCACTGGTGCTAAGGTATCTCGCCGTCTCTCTCTCTCTCTCTCTCTGCGTGTTTGCGGATCCCTTTATGATTACAAGTTCTTACTTAAGTCATCAGTTGAACTAACTTGTCTACTTAAAACGATGGGTGTTACTTCGTCAGTCACGCATGCCTGGAATCGGCATGTGAGCCGAGCGTCCAGACACGTCTGTACTGCCCCGGGTCCGGGCTCTGACTCCCCGTGTAACTTTGTTCTCGTTCTAAACCCAAAGTCCCTTCTCTTACCGAAAGGGTGCATTTCATACCCTTTCCTTTTCAAACATCTTTCTTCCTCTCTTGGGAGTGGGTGGTGTGCGCGCTACGGACTTACTCTCTTTCTCTCTGCCATCCCTTTTTCTGTGTCCTCTTCCTCTCCCGGAGTTGGGTAGTGTTGGGTGGTTCGCGCGCGACCTCCCAAGTGCTGACATTCATCAGTGACTAAGAGATTCTTGACCAAAATTGTCTAGCTGTTCAAACTCATCGTCGTGCAGACTTAATTGCTATTGACAATTGTACATGACTTTTCTTACAAAACTTAGACATCGTGTCGCCATTGCCTCTCCTTGACTAGGTGATCGCTCAGCGCTGATATACGTACTAGCCTTAGATCGCCATCTTCTTTCTACGTAGGGTCTAGCATCATCACCAAGATGCATACTAGTGGGCCCCTGGTACCGGATCTCCCTCGGTCCTAATTGCTCTGTCATATAAGCATAAATATTCAAGTTATAAAAAATCGATATGTATCTCATCATGTCCCACTAAATGTTCGTTTTCATTTTGCGTATTCACTGGTTAACGACATATTATAGTGCGATGGTGATCTATCCTATTTCGGGAAAATGTGGACTCTTCCAGACACTATGTATAGAAGAGATTACGACGAAGTTTTGAAGTAGTCTGGAAACAGTCTTTCTGTACTCTGAAAACAAACACTCTTATAAATATACCACCGTGTTGTCTTATTTATTATCGGTTCTTCTATGTCATAACACTGGCGACGAGGAACTCGAACTTATTCGGACCAACATAACACGAACTTATGTTGCACACAACATTAGCGAGAAGAACTCGGACTTATTTGGACACAAAATAACTCGGATTTATGTGTAGACAGCACTGGCAACGAAAATTTATTTTGGATACAACTGGAGTGTTGGATTTTCGAAAAAAAACTTAGGTGGTATGCGTAGAAAAATTGTTAATTACAACAATACAGTAAGAAGTTAAAGCCGTACTAAATTTTTAACATAAATGTTCAAATCTTCGATGGAAAATAACACTTCAATGTCAGAAAATAAGATTGAATAAGAATAAAAAGTTTTCGTTCTTGAGTAGAATGAAAAAGATTTCAAATCGAGATTTTGAAATGTAAATCGTTCGTCAACGCAAAAAAGAAAAGAAAACCCAACAAAAACATTTGTCGATTTTTTTTGTTTTTTAATTTTTTAATCAGGAACACAAAAACAAGTTTTAACGAGATATTCTTTATCTCGCTAAGATGGTAATAATTTATATTACAGTAAGAAAAGCTACAGCCGTATAAAAGTAATATATATATATATACACAGACAATTAGGTAGATTTTAAGTAACGAACAATGGATGAATTTAAAAGCGCTATTTTGGAAATTATCAGGCACCGACAAGAAAACAGCTTACAAAATGGAACAAATAGTATATCAGAAGAAAATGGAAATAGAAAAGTTTCGACTAGAAGAAAAATTCCAAGAACAAGAAGTAAAATTTCAAGCAATTCAGAAGTATAAAAAACAACTTTCAAGACAGGCAGCTGCGACAAATGAAAGGATTTAAGTTAATGTTTCTTCATACCAAACAGGAGAAGAAAAACACTTATACGAATTATCGAATGAGGGTCAAAATGGTGAAGATCAAAGTGCTTTTTACAAAACACTATTTGGAGTACTATACACAAGTTTAATTACGACCCTGAAAACGAAATTACGTTTGCATCTTATTTTAGACAATGCGAATATATTTATTATATGGACTGCGTGAATTGAACCGATTTAAAAAAAGGTTCGTTTTCTATTAAGAAAATAAGGTACGGTTGAACATACAATACGTCAATTATATATTGCTACAAAACCCAGCGACCTTACATTTGTATAAGAGATACAATTATTAACAAAATTGCTTAGCCCCAAAATGTCTCTTTTTCACAAAATGGGGAAATATATGAATCTCACAAGGAACTAAAAATAAGATTATACAACTTTTGCTAGCATATTTAACAAACACTGCAATGATTTCAAGTTGTCGGAGTTGAGCGCTATAGATTTCAAATTGCACAGAGGTTAGTATCGAATACGAATGCAGAAATAAGAAGTAGGGTTCTTAATGAATTAGAGAATAAACCTGGTTTAACACTTCAGCATATCGCAGATGACCGCCAACGTTTTATTAGTGTTTGCCAAGATTCAGAAGAAATCGGTCAAAGCGGAGTGTCACATATTAGAAAAATCTGTAACAAAAAGAGAATAAATACACCGACTGGATTGAATAAACAAAAGAAAAATAATTTGCATCTTAAATCGTGGTTTGGTTGCGGACAATTGCATTTGTACAAAGATTGTCCATATAAAATTAAAAAGTGTTTTAATTGCGATCGCCTGGGACACAAAAGAACAAACTACAGAGTAAAAATAAATGAGAATATTGAATAAAAATATTAAAATGCAACTTGACTTCGGCTCAGATTTGTCGATCATAAATCTTCAAACGAGGAAAAAATAGGTAAACCAACTTTGATGAGAACTAAATAGTAGCCAAATTCATCACTTGGGAATAAATAAAATATTTGGTCGAGCTAATTGCTGGCGTTACATTAAAAAGAAAAGCTTTGAAATTGGAAATGTTTGTGATGAAAAATTCAAACAACCTTTTCGGCACGGACTTGATGGAGAAGTTTCAATTATGGAATATGCTTCTGTCAAAATATGGAAACCTTAAATGCCGAAGTAGAGAGACTAAAGAAAGAATTAAAAGAAAGATGTTTGGAGTTTTTCTTGTGGACTAGGAAGATGTAAAAATGACGTCTAAGTTGTAATTAATACTAAATATTCAATCAGTTTTTGAAAAGGAAATGTTCTATTCGCGCCATTAAGTCGAATTGACGGATAATTAAATAGACTAAAAAAATGTGTGTTTAAAAATAATACACACATTTTTTCTAACATCGTAATTTAGGTTATAATAAATAATAACTTGTAAATAAATGGATGAACTATCAAGAGAAACGTTTAACAGATTTATTAAAACTGAACACAGAATGAATTAATGAGTTAATTTGGCCGTTGGACGCGATTTAGATATTAACAGTCTGATGCCGTGGTCTGTGTTTACTTTCTCTCTCTGGGCAGCCGACCGAAAGGGCGACAACTCTCAACTCCCGAAATGGTTCAAGGGAGGTAATTCCGTTTTTCGTTAAGTGTCCTAACATCTCCCCGTTTTAGTCTTAAACTGTATCGAGCGCACCTGGGGTCAACTTGGAGGTGCTTTACTCTAGTGCGACTGCGCTTTGGCCAACTCCTGTGAGGTCTTTAATAATTCTCATTTGTATTTGTCTGCATGGGAGGTGATGGCGATGGCAGTTCCAATGTGTCCATTAACAAATCAAACGGAATGGTTGTTCTGTTGTCCACTAAGTTGTCTACAGAGTATCTGAGACGCAACTGGTTTTTGTGCCGTGCCCAGAATTGACTCCCAACTTGAACATCATACAGGAATTGTCCATTTATTTTGCGGATGATGCCTGGTACCCAGTTTGGCCGGCCAGGTCTGTAATTCCGAGCAAACACTGGTGTGCCAACTGAAAAAGCTTTTGTTTTGTTAGGGCTTGGTTGTTGCCTTTGTGGCTGGGGACGTAAAGCGTCCAGTGTGGTACGGAGTTTTCGTCCCATGAGTGCCTCTGCTGGGGATAGACCATTCTTCACAGCCCCATTTGGTGTTATTCTATATGAAAGGAGGAAAGCATGTAGTATCTCCTCTGTTGTTCCCTCCCCTCTTGCTTTCCGTAGTGCCCTTTTAAATGTGTCTACAAACCTTTTGGCTTGTCCGTTGGATTGAGGATGATACGGTGGCGACCGAAAGTGTGTTATGCTGAATGTAACCCTGGGTTGATGGCTGACGAGCACGCAACATGGTGCGCAATTCCTGCTTAGGACTGTTGTATTGCGAGGACCCGAACCTTGCTGCTGCTGCTGGACCACCAGGCGGAAGATGCTGTGTACGCGATTGAGATATTAATAGTCTGATGCCGTGGTCTGTGTTTACTTTCTCTCTCTCGGCAGTCGACCATTTCCAAGGGTGATAACTCTTAACTCCCGAAATGGTTCAAGGGAGGTAATTCCGTTTTTCGTTAGGTGTCCTAACAATTATCGAAAGTAGAATACTGCGAATGGGCATCGCCCACAGTTTACGTAAAAAAAATAAAGCTCTTCGTGTTTGTGCAGATTTTTCCACGGGATTGAACCAGGCCCTAAAGGATGACCACTATCCTCTGCTTAGTCCCGAAGAGATATTCGCTGAACTCAACAGAGGATTTTTCTTTTCAAAGTTGATTTAAGTGATACGTATCTACAGATACCTGTGGACGAGTAGTGCTCAAAGCTACTTTGTAAATACCTATAGAGATTTGTATAAATTCGAAATATTACCATTTAGGGTTAAGGTTGCACTAGCCATTTTGCAACAAGTAATGAACACATTGCTTATCGGGATGGAATTTGTAACAGCCTACCTAGATTACAATCTAATGATCGGTAAAAGCACCGAGCAACACAAATCGCATGTACACCAAATATTTAAAAGAATCCAAGACTATGAATTTTAATTGAAGGAGGTAAAATGTGATTTTTTAATGGAAAAATAAAATATCTTGGTAAAATTATAGAGAAATATAGTAGACGACCAGACACAGAGCGAGCGAGTGCGATAAAACTATGCCAGAAAACGTATCGTCACAACAAAGTTTTTTTTTGTCTAGCAAATTATTACAATGTGTTTGGTCGAAACATGTAAAATTTGCGAGCGCCTCTTAATGAGCTATTAAAAAACAGATTGTGTATGGACGACAGAATTCCAGGACGGATTAAAAAACATCTCTTCACGTGTAAAAGAAAGCGCAAGATTATGACGTCATTAAAATAAACCATACGGAGCACGGCTAAAAGGGGAGGTGTTATGGTGTGATGGTGATCTACCCTATTTCGAGAATTGATGGACACTTCCAGACACTATGTATAGAGGAGATTGCGACAAAATCTTGAATCGGTATAACCGCAGCTTCTACTGCGTAGAGACTCCGGACTGCTACATACCATTCGATGATCTGTTCTCATCAATCATTCGGGCAGAATCTGTATCATTTCAGTAGCCTTTTATCTGTCGGGCTGAGGTATTGGCCCTGGGTAGTCCTAGGAGATCAACTCTCCTAGGACTTGCCTTCCCTCTTTGGGGAGGAGTTAGTTTATTGCTTGAGGCGCTCCTATCGGAGATTGCCGACAGGGCTGCTCCGGCAATTTTTAAGAGTGCTCCTTTTTTAGGGGCGCTGGCTTGATTCTCCCCACCTTCCGACCTTTTGCCACATCTTCCTGTGGTGGGAAGGAAGTAAATACCCAGTGGTATCAGCAGTCTCGGAGCAATCTTTCTGTTACATACACCCTCTTGTAAATATACCACTGTGTTATATTATTTATTATCGGCGCTTCAAGGTCGCAACACTACATATCTCCGAAACTTCTAGTCAGAAATGTACGAAAATTAGTAGGTAGATCGATAAAAACGACACGAATTATCGTGTCTTTTTTATCGATATACCTACTAATTTTCGTGTGTTAAAATTTAGCTAAAATATACCCATTGTAATAGCAAGCAATCTGGAGCTAAACATCTCGGAAGACGAGTAATACAGGCGAATGTATTTATTATGCGCGCACGTGGCCAACGCTGAATATAACACCTTTTTTTCTCACCGTAAAACTGTAAATACGGGAAATAAATCAGTCTTATGAACATGTTCTAAGAAACGAAACAAAGAAAATTGGAAGAAAGCGAAAACTTAAATAGGTTTAGAGAACTCTGCGTTGCTTACCTCTATTTTATCAAGCTACTTGTCCCAGAATGACCAACGTCTAACGCAAACTCATCGAACCTCCGAATCCCATGCTGGCTGATTTGAAAAAGACCGCTTCTGAGCAAGCGGGCGGTGTTGAGGCAAGACAGTTCCCCGTGCGCATGTCTTCCGGAACAGGACGGTGCTGAAGACAAAATGTCCCCTTCCTGAATTTTGACCGGCTAACATAGAAAACTCTTACATTTACGCCCATAAATCTACCAGTTATATAAAAAACGATATGCTTGTCATAATATCCCGCTAAAAATGCGTTTCCATTTTGCGTATTAAATGGCTAACAACATATCTACGAAATTAATAATTTAAAATCAATGAAAATGAGTATGTAGATCGACAAAACCCTAACCCTAACCCTAACCCTAACCCTAACCCTAACCATTCTGTCGATCTTGCGTATTCAGTGGCTAACGACATGTCTCTAGAACATTTAGTCGTACATTGATCAAACATCTTTGTTGTGTTTACAATTAATTTAGATTTCCGATTTTTTGTTGAGAATTTTTCGTTTGTAACTAAATCTAATGATTTCTGATTTCTCATTAATAACTGGTATGTGGAAGTTATTAAGTATGTTTTTTTTACTTTGTAATTTTCGGTAAATTAAAAGTTACATCAAGTAAGTGCCTATTTCTACGAGGGCAAAGTTAGACACAACGTCGGTTTTTATGTGGGAAAAATTCAGCGCCCCAAAAAGGGCACTATGGATTGAACCCAAAATAAAAATTGCCTCAGTCTAGTAGGACTTCTCCTTAAGTGACAGAGGACAGAATAGACTAAGTGTAACACCATAACAGATACTACACTTTGTTCTTAGCAAAGAAGACAACATGTTTTATATTAGATGTTATTTCTACCTTAAAGTTTTACTTTTCTTTTGTTTGAATATTTTTTTCTAATTTTCTCACATTTAACGCCATTAGAATCTCTAAATATCATTATCTCTGTAGAGGCCTATGTTGTCCACACCCACGTCAATGGTAATAATTTTTTTTTTTAATATTAGAAATTTAACGGATAGAATATCTTAGGCGATTTGAATTGTATTTTTATAAGCTGATCATCTGTTCAGTTTCAGAAATAATTTTTTTTTCTCATTCCATTAAATGCAGCCGTAAAGTAAAGGTGTTGGCCCGAAAAGGTCTGCCTATCCATGGCTCTAAACGAAACATGTCTGCAAATGTGTAGCCAAATATCGATTGTATAAATAATGTTACACCCAATATACAACTCTGTTTATTATTGAGTACAGTTAGCATTTTCTGGATTTTCACCCTGTAGATGTAAACTTACCTAGATTATATATACGAGGCATGTCTAAAAAGTATCCGACCATTATTTTTTTTCGTGCGAAATGGAGACGATGGGACGGCGTCACTCTACACAGTGAAGGAAGACACCTTCATGCGCATGTGTTACTTCTATCACCGACTTCCTGCGCGTTAGTCGTTGTCTGTCGGCTGCTGAGTGAGGTGCTACACAACGTGTTCGTCGGATTATCGATTCTCTGAAGATGACTGAACGTGTTGAGCAAAAGTACTGCATCAAATTTGGTCAAAAGCTTGGTGATTCTCAAAGCAAAACAATTCGTAAGATTTAGCAGATGGTTTTAGAAGATGCGATGGGTGTAATACAAATTAAGGAGTGGTTCAACCGATTCAAAAATGGCCATACATCAGCAGAGAGTGACCAGCGTTCTGGCAGGCCCCAAACTGCTCGGAGTGCAGCTGTTGTTGAAAGGGTGCCAAATTTGGTGATGGAAGATCGTCGTTCAACCATGCGGGAGATCGCCCAGGAGGTCGGAGTGAGTAAAAATTCCGCACATGCAATTTTGCGTGATGATTTGAACATGCACAGAGTGACTGCGAAATTTGTGCAGGAACAAAAGGACCTCCGTTTCAAGTTGCACAGGACCTTCTGGAAACCGCCAACACTGATCCTGTGTTTCTGAACACAGTGGTAACTAGAGATGAGTCATGGGTGTACGAGTACAACCCAGAAACAAAAAGACAGTCGTCACCATGGAAGCATCCCGAGTCTCCAAAGCCGAAAAAACGCGACATGCGTGAAGCAAAATCAAGGTGATGCTGACTGTCTTCTTTGATATTCGTGGAATTGTGCATCACGAATACGCACCGGAAGGACAAACAGTGACAAAAGAATATTATCAAGATGTTCTTCGGCGTCTCCGTGAAAGCAGTTTCGCGCAAAAGACCGGACATGTGGACGGCGAAAAACTGGCAACTGCATCACGATAACGCCCCCGCATATTCATCCCAATTAATCCAACATTTCTTTGGCTAAACATGGAATTCCAGTCGTTCGCCAACCTCCCTACTCTTCAGACATGGCTCCTTGCGACTTCTGGTTGTTTCGAAAATTGAAGACGCCACTGAACGGTTCCCGTTTTAAGACTAGAGAAGAGATTATCTCTTCTCTAGTCTTAAAACGCGTGGCAAAGATGAACATTCCAAAAGAAGACTTCCAGGGGTGTTTCCGGCAGTGGATTAATCGGTGGACTAAGTATGTGCAAACACAAGGGGCCTATATTGAAGGGGATTAGGGTCCCCAACCCCGTCAGGTATTTGAAATAATTTTCTGGCCTATGGTCGGATACTTTTTAGACAGATTTCGTATATTTAACTAGCGGGGGTGCTCGTTTTTTTTAACTTTCATTCTTGTTGCGTTTTTTTTAACTGTGACTTTTTTTGTTTTGTTTGTAACACATCATTTTCTTCTTAAACAGGATTTACAAAGTCATTACGGCGATCTCGTTTTGGCCATTAAACAATTGAATCTCATTTTTATAAAACTATAACTAATTGGCTTGAAGGTAATATTGTTTTAATCTCTATTTATAAAATAATTTCACTCTTTTGATACGTTAAAATTATTCATATTCAATGACTTTCCATTCGACAGTTTAAATGCTTCCAGATTCCTTTCAATTTTCGAATGATTTCGAAGTAATTCATGTTTTTTTTTCCAACCATTTTTATTTTACATTCGTCCACCCTAAAAAAGACATGTTTATCACTGAAGCGTAAGGGACTACTGTGATAGGGAGCAGATTGATAAGGGCCATCTTAAGTGAAGAGTTAGGCGGCAAGATGTTTGTTCACATTAAATTTAAATTTCTGCCTGTTGATACCCTCGAACAAATCGGAAGCAGGGAGGGAATTTCAAAGGTAAGCGGTCTGGACAAATCTTCGACCTCTAGGACCTCTACAGTAAAGGGGTGGGATTTTGCTGCTTGTTAGGTGGGGGTGGGGTGGAGGATCGGTGGTATTTACATTGAAGGAGTACAAGTGCATCGAATTACATCACGTGGAAGTACATGTAAAACACGCACAATGCGGCGATGCGACAGAAGCTGGAGTTTGGTAGACAGTGCAGGACCTATTAGGTTGGAAACTCTTTTTGTTGTACCGTGTCCAAGAGGGAGTTTGGGTTAGTGCTTAGTTCACCAGCCCAGACGTGACAACAATACTCCATGCACGGTCGAATAGTGGCTTTAAAGAGATATAGGATGCTGGCAGGTGTGAGAATATTTCTAGCCGGTAAAGGGAGTCTACCTACTTTGCGACAGACTTGGCAGCATCTTCTATGTATTTGGTATTGTTTTTTGCTTTTTATAATTATCATCGCTGAGCTAAATTTCATTTACGCGTCACCTTTAGCTAAAACGATTCCAGTGATTCGAGTTCCATCGACTAATTCAATAATATGCTTTGTACGGTCAACATTTTGATCAAACTGAATACATTTAAATCTATTCATAATTATATGAGCAGTCGCTCCGCAAGCGACAAGCATCTCCCAAAAAATTATTTTGAGGTACTTACTGTGAATAAAAACGAATATGTTTCTCTATCATTCAGCGATTGTGCTGCGGTTTTCTTTCTAAAACATTCCGCTATTTTCACACCACCCTTTATTAAACTTAGATGTTTGGTCTTTGTTTCCGCGCGCTAAAACCATGTGGCTAGCCTTCCCACAGCCATAGCATCGTACAGGCTGTTTGTATCTGGCCGCGACGGCTATTTTCATTGAGCGATCTTTACGTGTGTTCGACTCCCAATATTTTTCTGTTCTCTTTTCTGAGTTCTTACCGGTAATAATACTTATAGCCCTCCTTGTATTTTTTTTCCAAACATCACAATTACCAAATTGTTCATTATTGTCTCACAAATTGTTTTATCTAAGGCGCAGCATTTTCAGCATTTCGAATGATGTAGTAGGTATCCGTTTCTTCTAGCTACATTTTCAACAATGTCAGTTCAGTATAGAGTGCAATAATCCAGGGTTTGCTGTTTTCAACATGATGTTTTTTTTTAATATTAGATGTGCGCCCCTCTCTAAAATTTGTATTGGCAACATTCTGGATTATTCATTTCTTCGATTTACGAGCGTAGTAAAACATTTTAGAAATAACTTTCTTAGATTTTAGAAGTTAGGGTTTAGTTCCCAACGTTTATTCATTGGACAATTTTACAAATTAGTTTTATATTGTACTTACAAATTCCACATCCGATGGACAATGTTTCTCTATTGAAAGCAGAGACAACATTCTCTAGCATATAAAAAGCCTTAGACATCAGTAAACCTTTTAGACTCAAATTTAACTAAAGACAACATCACTCGACATCTGTCCGGTCATAATAAGTTGCTTCCATACTTGAGTAAGATGCAGATAGTCGCTGCCTTTTGGCAAGTAGAATGGTACTTGATGAGGCACCCAATGACATAACGCTGGATGATCGATGAAAACTGCACAACAATTGCCAATACACACACCATCTACGGACGTTTGGGGTCATATTCTTTTACTTGCACGAGATTTTTTTTTTTATCTTTGCCGCAGAAATTGTAGAATTGACTAAACAGAAAAAGATATAAATGTTTCAAAACTTTATATACAAATGTATATTAAAAGTATCGCCATTCATCACATGACCGATTTCAATGAACTAATTTTCCTGTGGTTTATTTTTGCAATAAAAAATACTTTGCCAATTAGAGTAAATAAAGTTTTATTGAATCTTTGTGTCTGTAACGCTTTCTTTATTTCCTCGTCTTATCTTCCATTTCTTCTCTTACTTCTTTTCCACTTCCCTTTTTATCCGCCACTTATTAGTAGATGTGCACCTCCCGTTGTAAAACCACTTACCAGATTTTGTTTATCTTACAACTTTGAAATGCTACACGTTTTAATCATGAATTCATTAGTACATAAGACAATGATCTGCGAAAGTTCACCCGTCCATTTTTAGATAAAAAATCGGTTTTAAAACACAAGTCTTTGTCATGTGACAGTAGATGTGCACTCAAAGGTCAACCATCTGGGCAAAGTCATTTTATTTTCTTGAGCGAAGACACGCAAACATTTATCAATTCACATCAGAAACGACAACAGATAACAGTATTCGCAATGCAATTTCGCGATCAAGTTCCATTCCATTGAAACCAACTTCGTATCTTTTATCATCTATTTTGCTCTTTTCTGTCTTCGTTTGAATTGATGTTGATTTCAGTCTCCAAGAGGATCCCAAGTTGTTCATTTTGTTCCTTTGGCTTCGTGAAATGATTTCGCATTTATGTGCTTAATCTGTCTAATATGGTCTTTAAGGCGAGATCTATTTATTTCTAAGTTTAAAGGCTCATCTTTTGCCTCTCCTTCATCCATTATCTTCTTGCGACATACCATATTTGTTGATGGATGTCGATGTCTCGTTCTGTACATTTCTTCTCGCTTTCTACAAAAGTTTCTTTTGCAAACAGAATCACGCTCATTGAGCGTGATTCTGTTTGCAAAAGAAACTTTTGTAGAAAGCGAGAAGAAATGTACAGAACGAGACATCGACATTCATCAACAAATATGTGCTGTTACAGAATTAGAATCTCAGATTGAGCTTAATAAAAATTTATTTCGGGGACGCGCTCAAGTCTCATCTGTTCTCAATCGATAGATGTCAAGATATCGTCGCAAAACGTCGACATTGTCAAGAAGTTAAAATTAAACATTCTTTCGAGCCAGTAGCTCGTATCATCTCTTGTTTTTGTTTTTGTCTAAGTGTCACTCGCCATGTTTTTTTTTCAGTAATTGAACAATGACGTCAAACTTTTACGTTCACACCATGTACAACAGGGGTTCTCAACCTTTTTCCCGTTAAGTAACCTCTGAGTTACAAAACAATCTTCCCGAACCCTCAATAATGTAACAATGAACATAATGCTAATTTATTGACTAACTCATTATACTACAATAATTCTGCAAAGGATTTATATATATATCATATCTTAGAACACATTTCAGTGCTCCGTTACATATATGTTTCAGTGCTCGGTAACACACTCTGAAGTTACATCGCTAACGTTTCTTTGGTCATTAATTTTTTTATTATTAATATAATATATTTACTTTTTTTCTTTTTGAATTATTACTTATATATTGATATATGAAGAGTGCTTGTTCGAATCGCTAACGTTTCTTTGGTAATTTACTTTTTTGTTATTAATATAATATATTTACTTTTTTTCTTTTTGAATTATTACTTATATATTGATATATGAAGAGTGCTTCTTCGAATCGCTAACGTTTCTTTGGTAATTTACTTTTTTGTTATTAATATAATATATTTACTTTTTTTCTTTTTGAATTATTACTTATATATTTACATATGAAGAGTGCTTGTTCGAATCGCTAACGTTTCTTTGGTAATTTACTTTTTTGTTATTAATATAATATATTTACTTTTTTTCTTTTTGAATTATTACTTATATATTGATATATGAAGAGTGCTTCTTCGAATCGCTAACGTTTCTTTGGTAATTTACTTTTTTGTTATTAATATAATATATTTACTTTTTTCTTTTTGAATTATTACTTATATATTGATATATGAAGAGTGCTTCTTCGAATCGCTAACGTTTCTTTGGTCATTAATTTTTTTATTATTAATATAATATATTTACTTTTTTTCTTTTTTAATTATTACTTATATATTTATATATGAAGAGTGCTTGTTCAAATCGCTAACGTTTCTTTGGTAATTTAATTTTTTATTATTAATATATTTACTTTTTTTCTGTTTGAATTATTACTTATATATTGATATATGTTTTTTCTAAACCAATAATGAAAGACACTTTATGAAGTCATCGACACAGAATCTCATAATCCACAACTATAACTATTTAAAATACCTCTTTTTGCAGCTATTTAAGTACCTCTAGAAATCTTGTTGTGAACCCCTGGGGTTTCGCAAACCCCAGGTTAAGAACCCCTGATGTACAGTAAGGATGAACGCCAATGTGAGAAGTAGATCAATCGTCATGAATAGAATAAATCAGAGAGATGATTTATAGGCTAATTATGTTCAAAATATTTTTAGGTAAATAGATGGAATGATTATAAGTTATTTTTTAAATTTTGAATTTACTTCATATTATGCATTAGTTGAGTAAAAAGAGATAGAATATTTAAAAATAAATTATTTCAGCATTTTTTCTTTTAATGCGTTGTTTGTGTGCTAGGTGGAAAGGTTTTGGAGTGCAAAGGTGATGACACTTCATGAGCGATAATAATTTTTCATGGACCTTAGTATAGAAGAATAAAAAAGTATAATATCATGAAATTTCGATGCCAGATAAGTTGACGATCTTCAACCTTACGGAAGGGACACAGATACTTAATTTAAGTAGATACTTAATGTTTTTTTTTACCCAGGCAGAGGCGTAGAAATACCTAGCATAGTACGCAGGCACGGAATCACCCCTCTCGGTCAGATAGACCTGCAGATCTTGTCGGATCATCTATCTAGGAGATGGTAAAACTCTGATGTAAAACCTGTTTACTGACTTCCGACATATTGGAACCAAAGCACTGGTGAAGGTAGGCCTCATTAGTCTTGGTCTCCTATTGCTGAAAAATATCCGGCTTGTAAACCTACAATTGCTTAAGGAGTTGATAGGCTCTGCGTATCGCCTGGCTCGCACTACTTCTTGTTTTTCTATTAGATAGTCGCAGAGTTACCATCATAAGGCACTTCAAAGACACCCAAATGCCCGTGGGCTTATAGATAACCTCGATGATGTAAAATCTTTCCTCGTTGTCAACTCTCCAGATATACTAGCACTAAGCAAAACTAATCTACACTCCCCAATCTATTCTAATCGTTTTTATATGCCAAGATACCTCCACTCTGCAGTAAAGACTCTGAAATCATATGCACGAGCTTGGAATCTATATGCATAACAATTAAGTAGTCAATTATTTCTCCAGTTGAATAGAGAACTTAGTCTAGAATAAGATGATCAGGCTTGTATGTGATTTAAATTAATCTTAAAACACTGCATTAGTTACCTGTATTTCCTCTACCGTTCTCCACCGAACCAGAACAACCTACGCGACTACGTCTCCAATAGTGTTGTTGATTCAGCAAATTCTTTGGATTCGAGCGTTCAAATCCACGTGTTTAGAAATTGTAATGCTCATCAAAGAGATTGACGTGGTTTCTCGAGCTAAACAAACGTAGCTGGTAACTGAACGCGCATCGTTTCTCGATAGAACATTTCACAAACCGTCACCTTCCGTGTGGATCAATAAGCCTCATTTCACGACCTATTCTTAACAAAACTGTATGAGGCTTGTGTGACGGATGCCTATAGCCCACTAAGAAACGCTGACCATTTTGTTATATCGGTTGGTATCACCATGAAACCCCCGACCCCAAATCGAATAGCCGTTTCTTAAAACAACGGGATATTACCAACGAGTTGACTAGACATCCATCAGATATCTCATCAGTAATGCCACTCGAAGTAAAACTTTTTCGCTCCCTGCTGAACAGTGCGCAAATAAAGTAACCGAATGTGTCAAAGTAGGAATAGAGGCGTTTGTTTCCACGCATAAATTCTATCGCAAGCTCACCTCTTCCCAATGCTTCACTTCGATCTGTGCAGCTGCTATGTGCATAGGAAGAGACGCAGCTACATGAACGATTTATAAAACGAACGAAATTGTGCACGAAAACACATAAACATGGTTACGAAAAGGGCAGTTAAAGAGAGAAACGGTGTCCCTATTAAAGAGCTGCACAAAACAGCGCGATCAGAACACTATACATAAGATAGAACAAACACAGGAAAAAAAATAAATGTACACTCTATGGACAAACGGACGAAGCTTTAAACCATATGATAAGTGAATGCAGCAAACTAGCCCAAAAAAGGAATACAAAAACACATATGACTTGGTTGAGAAGGTAGTTCACTGGGAACTATGCAAACGAATGCATTTTAAAGATCCAGACAAATAGTACACTCATTTACCGAGGTCTGTATTTGATAATGAAAGACATCAAATCCTATGGAAGATGGAAATATAAACGGACAGTCTCATTTGATCCAGAAGATCGGATGTGATAATTGTCAACAAGAAAACGAAAATCAATTCAATTCGTAGATTTCCCCGTCCTAGCAGTTCACAGGGTGAACATAAAAGAATCAGAAAAACTAAGCAAATAAATGAAACTTGCCACATAATAGAAGTGAATATTGAGCATAAAGAAGGTCTCAGTCATACCAATAATATTAGGAGCCCTAGGAACAGTTTTTAAATCCTGGGGGAAAAAAATATAGAAGAAATTGGAATCTACGAGATGATTGACATCATACAAAGCACAGAATTACTGAAAACAGATTAAATATTAAGAAACATCATCGAGTGCGGAAACCAACTCACTTAACCAGATAAACACAGATGAATCAACGATCAACTAAAATACAATAGCACTGTGTAAACACAAGTAGAAACATAAAAAGAACATTACACGATACCAAGGAAACTGAAACTACTAGAGTATATAAGAAAATGACATAATATGCTCCACCCCCGAAAACAACGTGGCACCAGCAGCGGTTGGAGCCATGGAAAATTGGTTAGAGAAGACGGGAAGACTGAGGAAAGAAGGCGCCATTCAGACCTTGTGGTTCTTTTTTTAACTTTGGAAAGGTGGAAAGTTTCTAGGGGGAAAATATAAGATAATTCAGTCAATTCCAGAATGCATCAGGGACGAATAAGAAGGTGAAAAAGGTAGTAGGCAGAGTAACGGTGGCTGCTGCTTCTTTGAAAGCTGATACTGATGAACAATTCAGAATTTATTTTTATGCTGTCGGCGTCGACTGCTGCTGCTGCTTTGGATACCAAATGAAGGAGAGACAGAGAGATAGTGAGTGAGAGAGAGTGAGAGAGAGAGAGAGAGAGAGAGAGTGAGAGAGAGGAAGAGAGAAAGAAGTTACGATTTTTCAAGTTTACTGAATAGGGAGTAAATTGCGAAATAATAGCGAATGGTCGAAGCGAGCTAGTTTTTCTTATTAGGTATATTGCCAAAATAGAGGAGCTTACGTAAAAAGTGAGGTCCACTCATAACACAAAATTCAAAATGGTGACCGTTTATTTGTGCTGATGTAATTAATATATCACAGAAAGAACAAGATTAAAACCCGTAACGTAATCACGAATCACATAAAATTAAATATTGAAAACAAAAATTATTTTTATCAAAACGTAGTAAAATTCTTAGATTTTGTAACTATTAGTATAAGCACGCCAGAAATGTGAATATAAAAAATTATTTTTATTAAAACGTAGCAAAATTCTTAGATTTTGTAACTATTAGTATAAGCACGCCAGAAATGTGAATATACTAAACAATAATCAGGTCCTTTTTTATGGTGATGTGATCTGCCACATGGTCGAAGAAAAAAAGGGTGCTAATTATAATTTGTCCTTTTGCACAATCATCCATGACGATCCATTTTGGGGATAAGTAGTACAGAGAAAATTAAAAACCAGTCACTCGATAATAACCATAATCTGGAAAAGAATGTTGCTTATGTCTCTTTATAAAACTTTGTAGAGAATATGGAACGTACATGCAACGTTGTTACAACGTTCGGTAAAAGCTCTAATCGAAATATTATGTTTAGAAAACTTTTTCTTCATGTCTAAAATAAAAAATAAAATGTATTTTCATAGTTTTTAAATCGAGAATCACTAGTTCAGATGATGAATGCACATTCTAATACCTCCCTGGAATTGTAATATCTATTTTGATACAGGGGAACCTAAAACCGTCCCAGAATTCCAAGTAATTAATTTATTTTTATTATTGCGTCAACTATGTTTACTCTACACTTAAACTCGTTCGTTATTTCAGCCGTGTGTTCTGATGTAATGTTCATGTTCATTTTTAAGTGTCAACCTCATATTATTTAGTTATTTTTATTTGCGCCTGAGCCAGTTTGATACGAAGCCACGAGGTTGGAACATTCTACTCTTTGCATGCATTACATAACAAGATATTAATAAAAAAAATACGGACGTGAGTTTCAAACAACATAGCTATAAGGAAGGCTGTGAAGTTAAAACCGCTCATAGCGACAACCAAGGTCGTGAGGTTCAAACGAATCAAAGCAGCAAGCAGAGTTGTAAGGTTCAAATCACTAACAGTAACAAGCAGAGCCGTGAGGTTCAAATCACTAACAGTAACAAGCAAAGCCGTGAGGTTCAAGTCACTAACAGTAACAAGCAAAGCCGTGAGGTTCAAACCACTAACAGTAACAAGCAAAGCCGTGAGGTTTAAGTAACTAACAGTAACAAGCAGAGTCTCAAGGTTCAAACCACTAACAGTAACAAACAGAACCGTGAGGTTCAAATCACTAACAGTAACAAGCAAAGCCGTGAGGTTCAAATCACTAACAGTAACAAGCAAGGCCGTGAGGTTCAAACCACTAAAAGCAGCAAGCAGGGCCATGAACCTCAAACCACAAAAAAAAGCAAGCATGACCGTGAAGTTCAAGCAGGGCCATGAACTTCAAATAACTCACATCAATAAGCAGGGCCATGAGCTGTGAGGTTCATGCAGGGGCATGAGCTTTAAACAACTCACATCAACGTGGTTGAAACGACTCAGAGCAGAAATAATAACGCAACACAAATTCAAATGAACATTTGATGACGTTTGAAATATCGAATCATTGTCAGACTATTAACTACAAAATTGAAATTAAAAAAGAAGTTTAAAATAAATTTTAAAATAATATATTTTTCATTAAAACAAAAATAACTTATTTTTTTAATTCAATTTTTTAAAGTAAAAAAAAAAATGAAAAGAAAGAAGAAAAGCGCTTGTTTAGAGATTGCTTCGATGTGCACGTTTTGTTTTCTTTGGTGAAAATAATTCTTCGATTTCTTCCAAAGATTTGTTTTTTGTTTCGGGTAGAAAGAAGAAACAAAACATTGAACCAACCAGAGCCACAGACGCCATCACGTAGAAAACACCTGCAAAACAGAAAGAAGACGAAAAACATGTTTAGCAGAGAAATAGAATGAATAAGTGATTTAATTGGCTCCCCATGAGGGAAACTTTGACACAAGATTAGTTTCATTAAGGAGAACTGTAGCAGCTATTATGCAAGTCCACAAAGAAAGGGAGTAGGGGTCGCGCTGTGTATCGTCCATCAGATAAGGACTCGGGATTGAACCCAAAACGGACTACTTATAGCTGTGCGATGATAAGAGTTCACTTATGAAAATGATCACTTTTTTGCATAAGTGAATTCTCAGTATAATAAAAAGAGCAATAATTTTCTTCCCAGTTCAGAGTAAAAGAAAACTATACGCTGTAACATTGGATCACGTCAAGTATTCGAAGAGAGAGAGAAGAGCTATTTTCGGCATTTAACATACAATTCAATTTTGATAAATAATGGCGAATGTAAACTTCGACCTGAAACTCATCTCTGAGTTTGACGGCTCGACATCTGTGAAGGTCTGGGTTGAGAAGGTTAAGCTAATCTGTCGCTTGTATGGAGTCAGTCAGGTTGAGAGTCATTCCCATTCGACTAACAGGATGCGTTCTGGATTTTTACAAGCAGCAAAGCGACACTGATAAGGCCGATGTTTAGTTGAAGAAGGCCGCACTGTGCAGATCTTTTGTGATGGACCCTTGTACAACATACAAACACTTTCTACCCGAGAATTATTAGCAGGTGAGAGAGTTAATTTCTTCTTTGCGACACTGAAGAAGCTGACCGTTCTGTTTGGAGGATTGCCTGAACAGACTTTTGTATAAGGAAATGTCAACGAAGTATCGGTTTGAGTAAAGCAGACCCTGAGGGCATCCATAATATTTGGGGCGATGTCAATTAAACAACTACTTGAGTGCGCATGGGCCACCATTAGGAAAGAAACAGAACATTGGAAGCCTGCTGTAATGGTCACGCAGTCGGCCGATAGTGGTCCTAGAGATTCACACAAGCCGGACCTACATGTCAAGGAGAATGTCTTTAGTTGTGGGTAAATCTGTAACATTTTAAAGAATTGCATAGGCAGAAGACGGGAGTGCATTTACT
Source organism: Sepiola atlantica (assembly GCA_963556195.1). Lineage (NCBI taxonomy): Eukaryota > Metazoa > Mollusca > Cephalopoda > Sepiida > Sepiolidae > Sepiola > Sepiola atlantica. The sequence goes on along the minus strand of OY744532.1, from coordinate 27,958,458 downwards.
ATTGCGGGATTAGACACATGGTCTCAAGTTGTCCGGGAAATGAACCAGGGGAGAAGATGTTAGTGCCACTCTTCTCCCTGGATAAGATGTAAATGAGGCACAACCAATTATCTGAGTGCATGCCGACCAAACTCCTTGCTCAGCGCTTCTTGAACCAGACTACTCCCATACAATAGTGAGCGCAAGGCTATGTCGCACCTGAAACAGGAGAAGTGTTTAAAAAACGATTATAAATGGCGAGACACATGCGTGTTGTAAATTAGTGTTAGGGAGGATTTTCACGGACCCTAGTGCACCTGGTGAGGTAAATATCCTGGTGACATGGAAAGACATACTGGGTGGTGTCTTTATTACAACAGCTGGAACTAGGCAATTTCTGAAGAGCCTAGTGTGTGCCGCACTTTGCATAGATCGTCTAGACGTCAAGGTAGAGTTTGATCAACACCATAAGATCTGGACTGCGTCGTGGAAATGGACGGATAATAAAGCACTAACCAAGCTATGGAATGGCATCACAGAGTACTGGTAAACGTTAGAGTCGCATCTGAACAAGAGTACCCCAATCATGAGTTTGGACCTCCCATAGGTATTATCCTTTTAATTGCAGAGGTACAGGAGAACAAGTCAAAAGTGCGACCAGTTATGAACTACCGTGAGCTCAATCAATAGATATAGGCTTACATGGCTGACGTCGATACATGCGCAAGCAAGTTGAGGGAGTGGCGTCAGAAAAGATTGAATCTATCATTGCTGGATATGAGTAAGGCCTGCCTACAGGTGCAGATCAACAAAACTATATAGCTGTTCCAGATGGTAGTATTTCGCGTCAAGAGGTACTGTCTGACGAGAATAGGCTTTGGGTTGAATGTGGCACCGCAAATCATGAAGACCATCGTTGATGCTGTGTATCCCAAGAGGAGACTGTCGAAAAGGCGACATCGCTGTATCTCGACGACATTTAGCTCAATGAAGATGTCAAACCAGCAACACACATCCAAGCGAAGTTGGAAGACTTTGGCCTGAAGTGCAAGGATCCAGAGCAGCTTGGAGACGGAGCACGCGTGCTGGGCCTAGACGTCAGGGGAGAGGATGATGGCCCCCTGCGATGGAGATGGGGAAATGTCATTTCTGGCATACCCGAAGTTCTTATAAGACGGACTGTTTGTTCCTTGTGTGAAAACTCATTGGGAACCTGCCAGTGTGCGGCTGGCTTTGCGTAGCAGTGAGCCTAACAAAATGCAGGTTAAATGCGATAGTAATAGTGTGGGACCATCAAACGAGTGATACCCTTCTCACCTGAGTGATTGCAGAAAGCGTTGAGAGAGCAAGCCAGAGGAGAGTTGTCTGTCAACATGGAAGAAATGAACATGTGGGTCGACACCAGTTCACTAGCTTTGAGAGTCCTGTTGGAGAAAGATGGAGCAATGTTGGAGTATGCGTATTGGTTAAGGCCTGCGAACAACGCCCAGCACATCAACACAGCTGCCTTAGATGATAGAAAACATTAACCTAGCACTGTCTTGGAAAGCAAAGAGGTTGCACCTGCATACGGATTATCTTTGTGTCTATCACCGAATGCTCTACTGTAATGTTATGAAACAGGGCACAGGTTTTAACATGAAAGAAGAATTTGAGGCTAAAATAAAAAGAACAAAAGAAGGACGAATTTTTTTGGAAACAAAAAAAATCATGGTTTATGACATAAGGAAAAAAAACACGGCCAGTAAAAAATAGTACTGTCTGAAAAAGCTGGAGGTATGGAAATAGGTCAGCTGCTGACCTTAGAGATGAGCTCAGATGATGTAAGCAAAAGTTATTTAATTTGTGCACTCCGGATGCTGAGGTCAGAAAGGACCTAACAGGCTGTCGGCTGGTATAGAAATGGGTGGGATTCGGTGTGTCAGCTGCTCAAGTCCGAGGTTCATTTTTTTTATTTGTGAATGCATTTAACTGTTAAATAAAATATCTGTTATAAACCAAACAAAAATACTGTCAGATCAAGGGAAACAACTCTGAGACTGAATCACTTTAATTTTCTTACAGATGAGCCTTAAAGACTGGGCCCATCGTGTATCGTGGACCAATCATGTATTTGCTGCGTGAAAACAAGAGTTGCCATTTAGGCGGGCCTCTACGAGCCAGGGTTGTCACTTCAAGAAGGCAACGAGGTCCCTAAAAATTTTACGCGGACAAGTCCAAGTCAGTGGAAATACTGCTGTTTTCTTCCTCAGCTTAGGGTTGGGGAGGTGTATTGTAACCATTAGCAGCGTGCAAAGGAATGTCAACATTCAAGATGCAATAAATTGTCGGCTATATAATAAAAACCTTTCTTATTTTCGATTTCTTCATTTCTGCTACAACACCTTTTGGTTTAGGGACCACGTGAAAGACAGGGAACTATGTCACAAGCTACCGTGACAGCAGGAATAAGTACCAAGACAGCAAGCAAGATACTAAGGCGAATGGTTAGACACTTTAAAAAGTCTAGTCTCCGAGTATTACCTGATAGTTAGCTTGACATTGGTCTCGTCATATTGCAACCTAGCTGACCAGTTGACATGAGTTCTCTGTAATTTATACGATGCTATAAAGGTCGGTGCCGAGACAGTTATTTTTATGGAAATCGCTCCAGACAAGGTATGAAGCCACTTGATGTAAGGAGCTAACAAGAACGAAATACGATTATCGCAAAGACAGGAAGAGAGTTCCACAAGCCTTCAGTTTTTGGAAAGAAACTACTAGAATAGAAAGCTGTATTACAATAAGCTATCAAAACAGCGAATTAATGGAAACCAATAGATTAACGAGTCACACGACTTGGAACAAAGGAAGCAGTGAATAGATCATCTAACTCTGAATAACACATGCGATAACAGTATTCATAGAAAAAACTGAGACTAGCAGCATCACGTCTGTGAGAGAGAGGGTACAGAGAAGAAGAAAGGATAAGGCCAATCAAATTACAGATATGTGTCTACCCCTTATGAAGAAGCCTCAAATGGGACAGATATTCACCAGCCCAAATATAGAAACAGTACTCCATACATGATCTGATAGTAGATTTGTAGAGATAGAAAACAGCCTCAGGTGTGAGAAAGTGTTTGGAGCGATAGAGAGAACCGACATTATGAGAAGCAAAAAGAGCAATGAATCTAATGTATGAACCCCACGAAAGATTTAATTAGTGAGAAAGACCAATAAGTTTCAGAATCGATTTCTCCTCAAGAGCAGAGTCATCCATGAGAATCTCAGGAAGAAAAGGGACACACCTACGAATGAAGGCAAACAAGCCATTTCGTACCCTAATTCACAATTGAACCCAGGTCAACTTCTAGATCAGCTGCATATTTCGACTGATCCGAGGGAGATGGGCGAGAAGCAACACCAGAATAGAGAGTGGTATCATCAGTATAGATGTTTATTTTCTGAACAATATTCTCTGGAAGATCATTAATATAGAGAAGAAACAGTGATGGGCATAGAATAGAACCCTGAGGAACACCAGCATTGATAGGAGAAGAGAAAGAAGGGACACCGTCCAAAGTTACTCGCAAGCTTCGATCAGAAAGAAAAGACCTAACAATGGCAAGAAACTAACCACCAATACCATAACCCTGAAGTTTTTGTAGGAGACCAGAATGCCACATTTTGTTGAACGCCTTCAAAATGCCAAGCGCAATGGCTTTACCCTCTCCTGAATTATCCATGAACCCAGACTTTCCAGAAAATGACCAAGCTTGCCATTGAGCAACCTTTCAAAAACTTTGCTAATAACGGAGAGGAGACTAACCGGACGATACTTAGTTGGGTCAGACCGATCACCAGCATTTTTAAAGATAGGGACAACAGAGGACTCCTTCCAACAAGAAGGGAAACAGGACTTAGACAAACAAAGATTGAATAGGCACGAGAAGTGACAAGAGAGGATTCAAAGTTAAATTCCAAAAAACCACATCTTCAGGTGCGGCGAAGATAGGTAGAATCCAGAGGGTAAAAGGTCCAATAAAAGGTACGTTCGTGGATGCAACAAGGTTTTTTGGAATTTAACTTTGAATCCTCTCTTGTCACTTCTGGTGCCTTTTAACGACCTACCTATCTATTTTTCACTTTCTCCGCTGGACCTTTTGATACCGGACTTTTTTGCAATCGGACATTTGCTTGCACTCGGGCTGAGTTTTGCCTTGTGTTTCTTTCCCTACAATTTTTATTTTACTTTCTCAAATTTTGAATTTTGGCCTTTGCCAACTTATCTATCCCAGCGACTTCCTCTGATGATAAGATTTTAATCTTTTAAAAGCCTGGCTTAAGGAAAAATTTAACTTGAATAAATTGCCTTTTTGCGGAATATACCTTGCTACGAGCAACTGAATTGAAAAAAGATTTGACTTTTGCTTTTCTAATTCCTATAATATATATATATATATATATATATAAAGTGAAGACGTATTTTCCCCTGTACCTTCGGCGAGAGTAAAAAAATAACCACATGCATCATAGGCTACTAAACTCACCACTATATTCAGTGTATTGACTCGAGCGTGTTTGAAGAAATGTATGATTATTTTCTCCATCAAACAATAAATACTACTTTTAGACCACCATCACAGACTCTCCCCAAAACATACTCCATAGAGATGGTAGCCGACACTTTTCCCGCTAATATTTTCATACTAACACTCTCTCATTCATCATCAAGAAGTAACAAACAACGGATACTTTAGAAAAAACGTAACCGTTATTATGTTCTATTCATCTTCCATTAATTTAATACATAATACAATACATTCTGCACAAATTTGATAGACGCTACTCATATTCCACTAATTTTCACGAATATCGGATTACGTTATTTATAACTGTTACATATAGACATCATCTCATTCTGGAAATTACGGAATATATTTAACAAATATAATCATTTATACTGTACATTGATTTAAAATAGCAACTACAATCTCTTAATCGAATAGACTTTAGACAATCTCTTAGCAATTTTGTTTGCATCAGGTATAATTTCATTTTTTTAACTTAAACACTTAGACAATTTAATACATAACAACCTTTAAGGCTTAAAAATATTTTTCAAAATACTTACAGCGTAAAACGAACTGCAGTGTTCATTTCGACAACGTTCAACTGTTGATAACAATTCCATGGAAGCACGTAATATCAGTTTCTTTACGAACCTTCTGCTACTAATGAACAAACAACACAAGTTCATTGTTTCACTTTTGACCATCCACACATAACTAACATTAATCCAACATTCGTGTTTTTATTGGCGGGGGTATTTTACGTGAGACGTTTTCTTTTCTTCTTTACATTTACCTATTATAACAGTCCATTCTCTCTCACCCTTCCCCCCCCTCTCTCTCTCTCTCTCTCGCTCTCTCTATCCATTCGCAACAATTTAAAAAAACGTGTTTACATTTACGCCGACTTAAATAATCGCAGCATGCAACAGCACCTTCGAGGCAATACACATTAAACAGATGCGTACATTTTTTCTGCTGACATTCGATTTAAATTATAATTGGTCGATTTATTTAAGTATATATTTATTATCATGATTATACGTCAGTTACGAATAACATTCCATTTGTTTAATTTACGACAGTTAAAGGCTTCGAAATTAATTTCGAACACAGACCGGCGTGACATTTAAACTAATTATTTTCATCTACATTTTCCTATTCATTGAAAATTATTCGATATTAATTCATACCCAACATTAGTAAAATTTATTTCATAACTTTTTTTACATACTTTCTGCGACGCTTAAACTGCTACTAATATTAAAAAAATATTCTTCTACTTTTCTAAACATACTTCAACTTAAAGTGCAGTATCCGTTACTTTGTCTTTTTTCCTCTCGGTCAGTGAAGGAGAAATCTTTCTAGGCTGCGGCAATTTTTTTTTTTATTACTTTCCCTCTATTTAACTATTTGTTAATTTTAGAAGAAATACTTCTAGACTGCAGCAATTGTACTCCCAGGAGATAGATTTTCAAAACATTAAACATCACTATTGTACAACTCTCCCCTCGTGGAGAGGCAATGAAATAGCAACAACGTAGTCAATTGTAAAAATGCAGATTAGTTAACAGTCGATAAATCGAAAACAAAATAGCCACAGCAAATTCCTTAAATCAATCGCCACGTATTTAAATCAAAGCCAGAGTTAGACAAAAGGTCGATTTTCAATGTTGTTAATTTATTTGGTCGAATAAACCGCTACTTACAATTGTAGAGGTGGTGGTGGGGCCACTCACCCAAAACAGAGAAATCTATTTTGTCTGATTCAAAAAATCGATAAATCCTAAACTAAGGGTTGTTTTCAAATGCTTTTTGACGAATTAATACTCTAATACTTATATTTTTTAAATTTAATTTATATCTATCCCGGGAAACGCCAGATCACGGGTGCTGCAAGTATATATATATATATATATATATATATATATATATATATATATATATATATATATATATATATATATATATATATAAAATATTAGTATTTCATGTATCCACATAAAATATTATAAAGAGATATAATTTTTCATGTATAAATTTTCAGTATTTACTTCAACAGTGCTCGATACGTAAGTAGAGCTACTTTTAGCCTGAAGATTCCCCCGGGGATGAAACGCGAGAACCTCTGTGTAGCTTAATTGCCATAAATATATTTTCATAGCTTACTATATATATATCATTTTCTTAAAACACTCTGATCAGTAATAATTTTATTTGAAAAAGAATTAAAACAAATTACATTTTTGTAAATTTTTACTTGCTATTAAAATTATTCATATATATATATATATATATATATATATATATATATATATATATATATATATATATATATATAGCAGCTGTGTTCCAAAATTACTATTTTTCAGTGATCAATTCACGAGGTTGGGCTATGGTGTCATGAGACTATTCTCTTAGGCATACACTTTTACTTTTGGGGGGCAGTATCGTCCGTCCTCGAATATCGATATTTGATTCTTGATAGCCATTTTTCATTTTCTTTAGCGTAAAACACTCTGATCAGTAATAATTTTATTTGAAAAAGAATTAAAACAAATTACATTTTTGTAAATTTTTACTTGCTATTAAAATTATTCATATATATATATATATATATATATATATATATATATATATATATATATATATATATATATATTGTAAAAGATAGTGTTTTGTTTTCTCTTTGTTTTTTTTCGATGTCCAATTGCTAAAATTTCAGTTATTATAACATGCATAAATTTGATTTGGAAAACTTAATAAAGCAAAAGAAATGACGCAACACGATCTTACCTGAAGCTCGAATGAGTTCAATAAAAGATAGAAACGAGAATATAGTGATCAGGGTACAAGTCCAACATGTCATGCATCCGATCCCATTACCCATGCTGCGTGCCCACAGGGGGTAGATCTCAGCGTTGACTGTCCAAGGAAGGGTTCCCATACCTTGGATAAAAAAAACCAAAAAACAAAAAAAAACTTTGTCATTTATTAACAAATAAGACCCTTGGAAATTCCACGGTTAATTAATTTAAAAAAGATAACAATGATAAAATTACAAACAGATTTAGCAGATTTATCTGTATTGTAATAACTAGCATCAAATCGACACACTAATAATGGAGATTTGGTATTTTGTCTGTTTTAAGCCAAAACTGTATTATTACTATCTTTTAATGCACAATTCAGCCTCCTATTTTTCAGTGATCAATTCACGAGGTTCGGCTGTGGTGTCATGAGACTATCCTCTTAAGCATAAACTCTTACTTTTGGGGAGGAATATCTTCCGTTCTGGAATATCAATATTTTATTCTGGATAGCCATTTTCATTTTTTTAGCGTAAAACAACGATGTTTTGGCCGCGAAAAACACTCTGATCAGTAATGCTTTTATTTGCAAAAGAATTAAAACAAATGACATTTTTGTAAATTTTAACATGTCATTAAGATTATTCATATATATATATATATATATATATATATATATATATATATATATATATATATATAGTGTGTGTGTGTTTAGGCAGCATTTTCTCATTTATGCAAACATTGTTAAAAATAACAGAATTGTCTGCTTAATTATACTTTTTTTTATTTTTTCAATTTTTCTGACGGGTTTTTCTGTATTAAAAAAATGAATAAATGTTCCATAGATTTCACGAACTTTTTCGGTTATATGTTTAATCATCCTCAGGTGTCAAAACAAATGAACAACAAAGCTGGAGACAGAAGAGATTTTTTTTAAAGACGGCGGAGAAACGCGCAGAGAACGTTTTTCGCATTGTTCCATGAAAGTCGTTGACGATTTAAATTCAGCGACGCTGGGATGAAATCACAGAAGAAAATCGCATTACGTTAAGCATTTTAAAATGTTGTGGCACTGGATTCATATGTGATGTAGTATATTTATTTTATTTTTTTAAATGTATAATTAAACAGACGAATACTGTTATGATAAACAATGTTTGCATATATATATATATATATATATATATATATATATATATATATATATATATATATATAAATTAAAACAATAACAGTATTTTCTTGTAGACAAGCCTAAGTAAGTAACTGATGTCTTTCTAGAAATAATTCTTACTAGAAAAATATCGTAGAAACCAGTGTCAACAATAGAATCATTTGATTCATACGAAATAAAGGAATGAATAGAGACAGGCTTGTTTCGTATTTTGAAGATATAGAAGTATAGATTTAAAAAAAATGGCCTACCTACCAACGGGCTTGAACCTTCAACCCTGGCTCTTGTAACCCAACGTCGTAAACCCGTAGCGGAACCGGTCAGATGTGTGAGATAGACAGGTAAATGCGGTTTTAATACAAAATCGTACCGGCAATTACATGTAAAGAGTTCAACCAAGTCAGATGGGGGAGGTGTATAGCGTAACTGCCTGGGATATTTACTTTTTTGTTCCAATTGTTAGGATTGCCTTTATTTCCCTACGGGGAAACCCATACCTCCTAAATACGCTATGAGAAAACACGAAATAAGGGAAAATTCACCCAAGTACAATATACACATTTATTTACATATTGAGAAACATTAAAAGGGCTAAGACATAACATTACAGTACATACAATATTTCGTTTACTCACCACTTGTGGTGGAGGCCTACTAGGACTGGTAGGGTGTACATCGTTTCGACCGCGTGGTATCCTCACCAGCGCGGCGAACTTCAACCTTACTCTTCCGCTTTGTCCATCGCTAGTCTCCTTCCTAAGGGGACACTACCCACCGGTGCCCCTAGCAACCGGTTTCATTCATCTTATTCCCCTACACAATCAAAGTGCCCTCCTTTTATTAAGGGGCCTTTACAATAATACCAATTAAATAATTAAATATTATTCAGACCTGTTTCATCTTTTGAAAACTCATCAGTATAGATTTAAACAACTGACCTACCTATCAACGGGCTCGAACTGACAACCCTGGGTCTTGTATATATCTGATGCAACTTTGTTTGGAGAAAGTATAAAAATATCCAATGAACTGTGTAGTATTCATTCAATAGTGTTTACTACCAAGTAGAGCTATATATATTTTTATGTTTTGTTACACAAACTTTATTTCGCTACATAAATGCAATCATTTTTCGATCCAAATCAAGATAGATATCTTCAGAAGAAATCCCAGAAAGTATTCACTTACCTGGAGCGTAAAACATGAGGAAAAGTGCCAGCCCGACAACCGCAATCCACGCGAATGATAGGGGACAATAATCGTAAGCCCATATCATAGAATATTTAGAAAGAGTTAATGAAGAGTTACATGTCCCTTGTTCCGATACCAGACTAGAGGTGGCGCTGACTCTAAGACAATTGCCGCCAATGACGTCAGGCGTGTCTTTATAACAAAAACCGCAGTCTGGATTTCTAATACACTCGTCACATTGACTGAAACAAGAATAAAAAAATAGTTGTGATAAAATCTAGTTTATTTAGCATAAAATATTCATTTCAGTTCAGGTTTTGCCCACGTGACCCATTGGGTCACAACTACCACTATTTATTCTACCTTCATTTCATTCGAAAAGTCATAAACTTTGACATGTATTTTAAAACATTCTTCTTGCATAACTAAAAGTAATAAGTCTCTTTACTGCTACTACTACTATTATTATTATTATTATTATTATTATTATTATTATTATTATTATTATCATCATCATCATCATCATCATCATCATCATCATCATCATCATCATCATTATTATTATTATTATTATTATTATTATTATTCTTCTTATTATTATTTTTACTATTATTATTATTATTATTATTATTATTATTATTATTATTATTATTGTTGTTGTTGTTGTTGTTGCTGTTGATCATAATCATTAATAATAATAATAATAATAATAGTAGTAGTAGTAGTAGTAGTAGTAGTAGTAGTAGTAGTAGTAGTAGTGTTACAGTACTGTAGGGCCCCATTATGCAAGGCACAGTAGGTTAACTAGTATCAAATAGCTAATTTTGTTATTGAAAAATAGGTTTTGTTTCTGGACTCAGAAGTGAGTTCAGAGAAGTGTTTGATCCAAGAATAGTCATAATAAATTTAGACACCTGACGTGACCTTTGAGTCAGAGATCAGAGTGAGTCGTTTTTGTCCCCATCTCGTGCGTGGGAATGATGATTACGTCACCACGGAAAACAAGAACTTAGCTTTTTAGAATCAGTCTGAGCTTAGAGGCGATACCGTTCAGACCGGGTGCGAGCATGTAGCCGGCAAACTGGTAAGGCCCCGCGAGGGTACCTCAGTCAAATTAATTTTGGTTTAAGGAAGAAAATGATGGACCTGGATTGGTGACCCGATGTGTTCCAGGAACGGTGGTGTCGACATTTCACTCCCGTCACGCCGTTTAGTTAGAGCCATGGGATGGGTGCCACGCCACGCCAATGGGGTTGGGAGTTAGAAACTGGGTGTTTGTTCGCTGTCATTCGCGACGGGAGCACGGGCGTGTCAGAAATGTATGGTCCATATATAGCAAGCAGCATAGCGACGGTACCTTCAGTAAGCTTCGAGGCTGACCATTAGAGAATAGGTTAATGAAGGTTTTTTTGTTCTGTTTTTTGTTCCCCTATTTCGCGAGAATAAAACGCGCAGTTAGTTTTAATCGGTTGTGTGCCGACCGTTTGTTGAAGTTATCTGAGAAAGTGATGGTGGCCCGAAAGTGTAACATACCGGGAATTTTTGGGAAGTGGTCGAGCACGGAGAACGTGTGTGAGCAAGAGCGAATTTATGTGGTAGATTTTGCAGGAGATATAGGCGAGAAACGCCTGATGTTGATTTATGACAGGGGATGGCTTTTTTTAGCCGGTAACGACCGTAGGGAGCAAACTCTCCCACATCCTGGAAACATTGTCATGTGGTGCCGAAGGAAATTCCGGCAGGGGTGAAATGATGGTAACCCCAGGAGTGCTCAGGCTCGGATTTTTACCAGTCCTAGGGAGGGGTTGGTTTTTTAAAAAAAAGAGAAAATCTTGGGATTTTTTGTTTTTTTTGTTTATAGGGAAGGAAGGAGTGTTACAGTACTGTAGGGCCCCATTATGCAAGGCACAGTAGGTTAACTAGTATCAAATAGCTAATTTTGTTATTGAAAAATAGGTTTTGTTTCTGGACTCAGAAGTGAGTTCAGAGAAGTGTTTGATCCAAGAATAGTCATAATAAATTTAGACACCTGACGTGACCTTTGAGTCAGAGATCAGAGTGAGTCGTTTTTGTCCCCATCTCGTGCGTGGGAATGATGATTACGTCACCACGGAAAACAAGAACGTAGCTTTTTAGAATCAGTCTGAGCTTAGAGGCGATACCGTTCAGACCGGGTGCGAGCATGTAGCCGGCAAACTGGTAAGGCCCAGCTTTGGGAGGGCAGAAGATATCCCAAAAGGAACCAGAAAATAGCCTGAGTATGAGAGAGTCGAAACCGGAACCCCCTGACAGCAAACGAACCAAGAAATAAGAAGCCTGTGTGAAAATAAAGAAACTTGTATGAAATTTCCCCTTAAAAAAAATTCGTGTCTCGTGTATTCATTCTGTCTGAGACAGACCTCTTCCTTCGATCAAGACGACACAGCCAGCGAAGACTAGACGAATCACAGGCCAAAGAAGAGAACAGAAGATAAGGTAAACCTTGAGATTTATTTGAGAACTTTTTAGGAACTTTAAGAAATGTATAATGAACTTTCCGTGATTTGATGTAAGTTGAACTGAAGCGTTTATAAATGGTAAAAGAACTCTTTCGAGACTGTGAACAGTACGTTTTTATATGTGGAATAAGATTTATAAAAGTTATATGTGAACATTATGTTATTTGATGCCGAGAGCGCTAAGAGACGTGTCCAAAGGAAGATTCGTTATTTGAAAAATAAGATCTGTAAATGGTTATCGTACGTAATAATGAACAGAGGCCGTAATTGAAAAAGGCTTGAGATATCGTGAACAGATTCGTGATTTTAAAAAGGCCTGAAAGGCCGTAAATTGATACGTGAAGATTTAAGACTGTGGTTACGAAACTTATAGAGTAAAATGATATGAGTAGATCTGTAACGTGTATCGTTACAGTAATAACAACAACAACAACAACAACAACAACAACAATAACAATAATAATAATAATAATAATAATAATAATAATAATAATAATAATAATAATAATAATATAAAAGTAAAAAAACTTATCATTTTTCCATCTAATTTACATACGGTTTTTGCTGGGGCTTATGGTGTTTCTTGATATTTCTGTTCATTGGTTCATTTTTGTGTCGTGCCAGCTGGTGTAATTTATTGCGGGGGGGGGGGGGGCTCATAAAGTTATTTTTCTTGCATTTTCTGTTCCTTTGTTTGTGATGTGGTGTTCTTTCTGCGTATTTGTTTTCTTCCTGTTGTAGATTCCATGTGACCCTTCGTAGCTTAAGCGGGTTGGTTTCCGCATTCGATGATTTTTCTTAAGATATCAGCTGTTTTGATCATTGCCGTCCTTTGTATACTTTCAATGATCCCTTTGGTTCCAATTTCTCCCAGTCTTTTTTCCAGGTGTTTTAGGATTATTGTTGTTGTTGTTGTTGTTATTATTATTATTATTATTATTATTATTATTATTATTATTATTATTATTATTATTATTATTATTATTATTATTATTATTATATAAAAGTAAAAAGAGTTACCAGCTAATTTACATACGTTTTGGTGTATGAAGACACGTATTTAAATTAAATGATGACACTGACATCAGAGACTCCCTCTGTCTCTAAATTGTCACAGAGACATTAAGAAATACTAGAGAGCTGTTAAATCAACATAGAGTGAGAATGGGCTAGAGAAATACAGATATAGTTAGGAAAGATATGGATGACTTGTTCAATTAATTATTAATTACGATGAATTCAAACAAGTAAAACAGATTTGCCAAACACCACTCAATCCACAAATGTTGAAATTAAATTATCTACTTAAAGTTATCAAATTATATAGCAAAATAGCCTCAGGGAAACAAACGTTGATTAACTTACATTTATATATATATATATATATATATATATATATATATATATATATATATATATATATATATATATATATATATATATGAAGCAATCCAACAAAAGATATAAGCGTCAGCTAAGGACTTAAGGATGCTTTGCATGAACTTTGAATTCTAATAGAATTTGATTGACACCTTATTTTATTACATTTTATATTATAATATATATATATATATATATATATATATATATATATATATATATATATATATATTTGCTTATCTACATATTTATACGTTTCATCCTTCCGAAATCGTCAGGGTAGAGATGATTATTCAAGCCGGTCGCAGGATTTGAAATAAGTCAAGTTTTATAACACAAATTCCGATGTCTTAACTCTCACGGCCACGATGAACAACTGCATACACAGTGAGAGTTTTAAACCTATTGTAGGCAGCCGACGTAAAGAGTGTTCAACTTACGAAGGAACATGCATTAAAGCTATGATTTTGACGGCTGTATTAATACTATTCATTAAAGTGCCCAGTCTAAATTAGGGACGCCAAATAATTATGAATATATATATATAATCTACTTATATAAACAAAAGTAAAGGTTTGTTTATTTTATAAAAAAAAAAAAAAATACATCCCTGAAGATGAAGTTTGTAAACTTCGAAATTGATTGGAAAAAGAAAAAAAAGAAATAAATTCTTTCACGCATTGTTAAAAAGGGCTTCTTACGTCATTTTATTACATTTTATTCAATGCTTAAAAAAAAAAAAAAAAGAACGAACAATATCTTTATAACTCCCGGCTTGCCCCTGGCATAATCGTTCTTAATATTTTTCACTTCCGCCCTTTTCCATCTTGGTGGAGAGCGTCACGCCATCTCGACGCTACTTATATAAACAAAAGTAAAGGTTTGTTTATTTTATATAAAAAAAAAAAAATACATCCCTGAAGATTAAGTTTGTAAACTTCGAAATTGATTGGAAAAAGAAAAAAAAGAAATAAATTCTTTCACGCATTGTTAAAAAGGGCTTCTTACGTCATTTTATTACATTTTATTCAATGCTTAAAAAAAAAAAAAAGAACGAACAATATCTTTATAACTCCCGGCTTGCCCCTGGCATAATCGTTCTTAATATTTTTCACTTCCGCCCTTTTCCATCTTGGTGGAGAGCGTCACGCCATCTCGACGCTACTTATATAAACAAAAGTAAAGGTTTGTTTATTTTATAAAAAAAAAAAAAAATACATCCCTGAAGATGAAGTTTGTAAACTTCGAAATTGATTGGAAAAAGAAAAAAAAGAAATAAATTCTTTCACGCATTGTTAAAAAGGGCTTCTTACGTCATTTTATTACATTTTATTCAATGCTTAAAAAAAAAAAAAAGAACGAACAATATCTTTATAACTCCCGGCTTGCCCCTGGCATAATCGTTCTTAATATTTTTCACTTCCGCCCTTTTCCATCTTGGTGGAGAGCGTCACGCCATCTCGACGCTACTTATATAAACAAAAGTAAAGGTTTGTTTATTTTATAAAAAAAAAAAAAAATACATCCCTGAAGATGAAGTTTGTAAACTTCGAAATTGATTGGAAAAAGAAAAAAAAGAAATAAATTCTTTCACGCATTGTTAAAAAGGGCTTCTTACGTCATTTTATTACATTTTATTCAATGCTTAAAAAAAAAAAAAAAGAACGAACAATATCTTTATAACTCCCGGCTTGCCCCTGGCATAATCGTTCTTAATATTTTTCACTTCCGCCCTTTTCCATCTTGGTGGAGAGCGTCACGCCATCTCGACGCTACTTATATAAACAAAAGTAAAGGTTTGTTCATTTTATAAAAAAAAAAAAAAAATACATCCCTGAAGATGAAGTTTGTAAACTTCGAAATTGATTGGAAAAAGAAAAAAAAGAAATAAATTCTTTCACGCATTGTTAAAAAGGGCTTCTTACGTCATTTTATTATATATATATATATATATATATATATATATATATATATATATATATATATATATATAAAATCATATAGTCATATATTTATATAATCTGGAGGCAAAACTAAATCAAATATTCGTAAACTTTTTAATTAAAAAATGATTATTAAATAGGGAGGTGGTGTCTGATCAACACTGCTGGGATGCCATGATAAAGAAATACGGTTTTGTTTTTAAACTCCCGAAACAGTTTTCATGGTAAACAACTGACGATCCCTTATATAAAAAAAAACATATATAAAAATATATTTATATTAGAGTAAATTCTTGGAAGTTAACTAATATAGTGATTGCAGCGGATTGATTGACTTACTAGACTAAATATTTTTTTTTTCAGTTTGGAAGGTTAAAAAAAACTTCCGAGACTATATATATATATATATATATATATATATATATATATATATATATATATATATATATATATATAAAGATAATATATTATCTTTAGAGCAATTGTAAAAAGAAATGCATGATGAAGATAAGAATTTGAAAAAAACCCAATATTTATTGAATTATCAAGTAGTTTAAACCAGGAATATATGAATAACCGTTTTTTTCTCCTAAACCCATGGATTTTCAAAAATGCTCGCTTTCATCACCAGAGAAGATCATTGGGATAGATCAGTAAAAATTATCTTACTGTTATCACAGATTTGAAAATTGTAAAACATATATATAAACATACACAAAATTCTTTTTGAGCAAAGAAAATCCGCATCGATGGAAAAATGCAACATCTCCCAAAAAGGTAAATTTACGTATATTGTGAGTTTTATTTGGATTTATATATATATATATATATATATATATATATATATATATATATATATATATATATATATATAAATGGAAAAGGAAAAATGGAAAACTTAAATTATATTAGTATTCATGAACGTTTCGTTTTCATTTAAAAGACTTCCTCATGATGATTGGTTTGAGGAAAATACATCAAAAACAGAAGTGCCATACTTGAAAATACTTGGTGTGTTGATGCATACAAAAATAATGTAAGTTTTCCTTTTTAATTTTCCATTACGTTGGAATATTATTTTTATCTTTTTATCATATATATATATATATATATATATATATATATATATATATATATATATATATATATATATATATATATATATATATTAATATATGCAGGTATCTACAAAACGTCTCTATACTGGCATGTCGATGTATCTACCGTTGGTTATTAAAAAGTGAAGGTCTCCTCAAGCGGAAAAAGTCTTAACTTATACTTAGGTATTCATATAAACTCAGTTTAAATTCTTTGGATTTTTATCCCGTGAATATAATCTTAACCTGGATTATATATATATATATATATATATATATATATATATATATATTTAAATTTAAGCATCTTAGAATTTAAAACGTAAAGAAAGAGGTAAAATGCCTTCAGAAACCATTTGTTAGCTGGGTATATTATTTTATTAAAATCAAAACAAATATTTTCATTTTGACTTTTTTTTTACTAATATTTCACTCAATATAACGAGTATCATCAGAGCTTTAAAAAATATAAGGTATTTACCTTCTTTTTTATGTATACGTCAGAATCTTTTTGGTAGTGATGAAAGATTTTAAATAAACTTTTCGCCTCTACACAAATTCTCCTTCTTTCCTAGTGTGTTAATTGATAATTCTGTTCGTGTCTCTTCTCTTCCTGTGTCCGCCATTTTGTTAAACTCTAGACAAAGTACTTCCTATTTACGTCCCCTACCATCCCACCTCAATATACATTAGCCCATCACTGAGACTGGAAATGATACCTTTGCCAATCATACCTAATAACTAGATCGATGTAGCCTTTACTCTAAAACTATACGATCCCATGTAACATTCGGTTCTCCGGAAAGTAAGTAATTCGGTTAGGTGTTAGTATCGGCTGAAAAGTCAAACTTTTACCTATATCTGGAACAGGTGTTATTAAAGACACCATCTGTTGCGTTAATCCAGGGGGAATACCTGTCTGCCATAAGAAAGGTCGTTGCCACACACAAACTACTTAAGAAAAGACCTGTAAGAAAAATGCAAATACAAGTTAAGAATTCAAATCAAATTGGAAAGAAACGTGATACGATCGGTTAGTAGTGTTGTCGATGTTTTTTAGTTGTTACCAGGTTTTCGTCAATTCATACATTCACGTTAATGTTATACATTTATGATAAAATGAAGTTGAGTGAATTCACCAATTAAAAACCAGAACTCGTAGAACGAAGAGAGTGCTGCACGTGTCTGCAAAAAAGTGAACAAAAGTTGCTCGAAGATTCAAGTAGTCACTGCTCAAAGAGAGAAGAAATCACTGAAAAGAAAGTAAAATTAATCCTTGCTCGAAAGTTGAAGGATTCTTTGCTTTCGAGTAGAAAGAAATCTCTACTCGAAGGTAGACTGAATCATTGCTTTAAGGTAGAAGGATTCATTGCTCGAATGCAGAAGCTGGAACCCAACGTCAGTCCAGCGGTACAGCAAAGACGTTTCGTTATTGTAACTTCAAGGTTCACGGAAATATATATTCTTAATTTTTTTAATTAAAAATAATTGGTTTGAGTCTTCGATACTTTGCTCGTTTTTTAGGTACTTTTAATCCTTCAGTTGACGACCAATTCCCTGATCGACCCTGGTCCGGACTTCTTGATCAATTAACACAACGTGGGAGAGGTACGACGCAATTAACAGAGATAATTTGACGCAATCAGTCTTCTTCATAAAGCCCCTGTTCGTAGGCAGAAAGGATCTCTGCTCGAACGCGTCCCTTCTCTCTGGTATAAGGAGTCCTGTTCGAAGATCGAGGGAATCCCTGCTCAAAGGTAGTTCTTGCTCCCTAGTAGAAAGAATCCCTGCTCGAATAGGAATTTCTGCTCTCGGGTAAGAGGAATCCCTGCTCGAAGGTGGAATGAATCTCTGCTCAAAATAGAATGAATCTCTGCTCAAAGTAGAATGAATCTCTGCTCAAAGTAGAAGAAAGCCCTGCTCTCTGATCGAAGGAATCCCTGCTCAAATATCTAGTAATAATATTCCGAGTTTGTGGAAATCACTTCTTCGAGAATAACTGTTAAAGTAAAAAAGAAAGAGAATGAAGCAGCCTTAATGTTGCTTTTAACGATATATATATATATATATATATATATATATATATATATATATATATATATATATATGTATATATGTGTGTGTGTGTGTGTGTGTGTGTGTATATATATATATGTGTATATATATACATATATATATATATATATATATTAATTGAATGACATAATAAAATAAGAAATTAATCAGATTTTATTAAAGTTCAAAAACAAGGTGTGATATTGCGTCCTTAACTCATGAGTTTTCAAAGAAAATCCTCCCCTCTGAGGACCATTACCGCAATGATATTACTTCAGGTAATAAAATTAAGCTTTGAAAATATATAAAAATATATATAAAAATACATAAAAGTATATAAAACATCAAATATATCATCCCAAAACATACTTTTTTGTTAAAGCTATACAGTTCATCCAAGTCATACAATTTAAAACATATTCAGGAAAGATATCAAAGATGTTAATTGAAAAGTGATCCAGATGGTGAATGGTAGTCCAAAAACGAAAACATTATCCAGACGGGAAACCTGTTTGCAATCGATGCAGTAAATGACAGTGAAATATATATATATATATATATATATATATATATATATATATATATATATAAATCCAATCTGTTTCTCGGATTTTTGTGATTAATAACATTTTAATACAAGGTAAATACGTGATTTTGTTTCGCCAGTCATTTATGGCAGATATCGGCACGTGTTCTAAATAAATTGCATTTCAAATCGATTTTAATATTAAATCCTGATCGATATTTTATTTTTGATGAGTCATATTTAGAGAAGAAAATGTTTTTAATCTCACATTCAGAAGTGCCGCTACCCCCAGTTACGTAAGAATAATTTCTAGAATAGATATATTACAATTTATGAATTTTCGAATGAAATCAAAGTTGAATAGTAGTTAATGTGCCCCAACAGATCACGGATAGCCTAGTGCATATACATACATAACTGTCTGTTAGTGACACACACACACATACACACACACACACACACACACATATATATATATATATATATATATATATATATATAATTATTTCCCAAATCAGACAAAACACTGCAGCTTACGCAAACCATGAAAGCCACAGACCAGAAGCCACTGACCGAAAGCCATAGATCTGAGTTCGAATGTATCTCACTGATGAACCCCAAAAAGGGCGAAACTTGAGTCTAAGACTTCCGGTCTGTGGCTTTCATGTTTTGTATGGGCTGCGGTGTTGTGTATGATTGTGGAAATAATTATATCTTATCTCACATTAGAAAAAAAATATACATATTAGTTGTTTCATAGAAAATCAATCTATTTTATTATTAAAATATTGCTGGCTATGAACGCTTCAAAAATTTCAATTTTTGAATAATGTCTGAAGTCAGGATGAGAATGCAAAAAAGTTCATTATACGCATGTTAGATCGTCGAAAGGGTTAAAAACTGAGCAAATCTGTTTCGATTGTAAATTCCATACATTATCAGATATTGTGGAAATAACTAATAAATTATGATAAATAATTTTAACTAAATACATATACACATACATATATATGTATAATTGTACTTAACTTTACTTTACAATTTACTGCAGTTTTTCGCTGTTCCCAATCCTTTGAAGTATATATATATATATATATATATATATATATATATATATATATATATAAATTTGGGAAAGTTCATTTTTTTTAAGCATCTTTCGAATTTTAACATAAAGATAGAGGCAAAATGCCTTCAAAGAAACTATGTGTTAGATGCAGATATTTGTATTAAATCAAAATAAAAATAAAAATATATTAATATATTAAATCAAAATAAAAATTATATATATATATATATATATATATATATATATATATATATATGGTATCTCACTCTATCTCTCTCATTATATACACATAAGTACATATATTAGAATCGAACTATGCTTGTAAATATTTCACAATAAAAAAATATTTCAGGGATATAAATTAGTAAATTTAAGAAAAGTAACGAATATTTTGTTAGAGACAGGCATCAAAGCTCCATTACAATTAGATTTCCAGAGAAAAATATAATTAGTATTACCAAAGAGTTCAATGATAGCCAGTTTCCTTCTCCCAACTGTGTCTATCAACCAAACTCCAATGATAGCAAATACGAGGCTGACACAATTGACAATCACAGAATTCCACAAGGCATTTGTCACATTTCCAATTCCAGACATTTGGATAATTATTCCACTGTAATAACTGAGGGAAAAGAAAGAAGAGCATATAAGTAACGAAAAATATTTGGAAAGCATGTATATAAGAAGTTATTCTGCCCGTCTAGTGGTCTGGCATGTTTTAGTTTGAAATAGCAGTTTCCTTGGTTTGTCACACTTGAGTGTGAATTAGCATTTGCGTCGGTCTGTTACAGTCGCGTTAAATATTGGGTGAGTAAACCCACTGGTATATAAGATGGTTAATCGATGGAAACATGAAATGAAAGTTCAGTTGGGGTTAATTTGCTGAACTCGAGGTTAGAATTACTAGGGGCTGTGGGAATTGATAGAAACAGATGTGACGTCACATGGCTCAAAGAGAGAGTGAGCGAAAGAAGTCGGCAGTTCTTTTGAAGGAATAGAAATTTTAACACGTGGTTTTAAGAATGCGTTGCTAAAATATGATTAAACAATGATTATCGATATCTCTGCCCCCCCCCACTGATCAGTGATTTGGAACGAAGATAAAGGCGAATAAACCCCCTCTGTCTTCAACAGTACTGTTTTGCCACTAGTTCTTTTTGGAGTTATAAAAGAACGTATTTGTAGACGGCTTTCCTTCAGTCTGGAAAGATCACAGGAAATGGGCGTACAGGAGCAAGCAGCTTAGTCGAAGTTAAGAGCTGCGTCAACCGCCGTCTTCGAATCGAGCGAATTCGCTTTTCTTAACACCCAGAAAGAACACTCGTTTCCCGTCAATCGTTCATTGGGTTCAGAAATCGCAAGTTGAAGACGCCCTCTCTCTCCCCCTCCCCCCGCCAATGACATCCAGAAGCAAAGATGCTCTACATATGAAATTACACAAGTTTCTTATATATACACCAGTTTTAAAGAGAATTCGGCCTTTTGGCAGGGATCAAAGTGTAGTATCTGTTCCAATGGATACTGCACCCTATAGACTGGTATCGTCTTGGCCTTCGGGGCTTGATTTACTCCGGTCTATGGGTCTCTACTGTGCAGTTCTAGGAGGTCCACCCTCCCAGGCTTTGCCTCCCCTCTTTGGGGAGGAGTAAGTTTATTGCTTACTGCCTGAGGCGCTCCTACCGGGGAATGCCGACAGGGCTGCCCAGGCAATTTTTAATGGCCAGAGTGCTCACCTTCTCGGACGCTGCCTTTTCAAGCCCCACTTTCCCGACCCGACCTTGGGTCACATCTTACCTTGTGGGAGTAAGATAAAAATGGCCTTGTGCCTAACCTCCTGAAGAGGAGGTAAATAATACTTTTTCACTTAAGTACAATTCAAGAGGTTTGTTTTGTTTTGATTTCATCATTCTGTTGTGATTTCTATACTTCGTGTGCCGATCATCCAACAGTTTATGTGCCGCGGCCCCCCCCTCGGGCAGAACTGGCTCATACTTCTCAATTAGACCAAGACACAAAATGCGGGTCCCGTTGACCGGCTGACGAAGACGTTATGGTTCCACGTTGCGTAGCTTCTTCCGGAGGGCGGATTAATTACATCAGCCGACGTTACCAGCGGTGAAACGAAGGAAAAGTGTCCGAGCGTGTACAAGACGGTATCATGTTGCTGAACGAGAGGATTGACCCCCAAAAAACATCTACACACCACAAACGAGCTGAGAAAAAAATGCTTCTTTGAATTAGACGTAAGCAAGCTAAAAAAAATCGTGTCAGCTAAAATGTGTAGCTTTAAAATGAATAAATCAAATCTTACATGATGGTATTCACACCGGAGAACTGAGCGAACACGTGTAATCCACAGCCGGCGACAAGAGCCCGTCGTACGGTTTTTGTTTTAAGCATTCTTATAAATACATTCCCACCTCCTCCTTCTCCTCCTTCTCCTCCTCCTCCTCCTAAAAAAGACGAGTGAACGAAAAGAACATTCAAGTAAACGTACAGTCGATATAACAGCAATTCAATAGAAATCGACCGCTATAGATAGAAAAGCAATGCAAAATAAATCAATAAACGATCGCCAATAATTCATTTATTTTGAATCACAAACAACCGTAATTCCAAGTAAATAGTACTTATCATCAGGCGTTTGTAATAATGCTAATACATAATATTATGTCTCTAAACACGGTCAGCGTCTTTATGCCGAGACGGAGCAAGTTCTGCAAACCTCCCGCCTTTATCTATAAAAACAACAAAAACAAAAGCGCCCCCCGAGGCAAGATGTAAAAAAAAACAAAAACTGGCATACAATAATAATTTTGACTTAAGCTTTCTACTTTAAAGACGACAACTCACCTCCTTGATTATATATTAAATTCCATGAAAAATGCCAATATACTGAAATCATATGCCCTTAATTGTGATGGTCCAAGTAGTAAGTAACCGATACCTGCTAGATATCGGTTATTACCATGGCAAGGTTGCAAGATGGATGGGGATTAACGAGAGAGAGAAACGAACGAACAAAGATGGTGCTCGGTGAATATCAGCCTCGCGAAAACCGGATGTCCCCAGGGGCCGTAACTCCTGTGACACCTGCGGTAATCTCCCTTTATTTGTTAAGGACATTACATTAATAGGGTTCAGATGAAAATTCACTAAATGTACAAAAGCAAGGAAATTCCCAAATTTTTACACTTTTATTGTCATTAATTAAGGGTATGACTACATATCAACCAAACCATTTCATTATCACATCACTACAGTATAACTCTCTATGCATGAGTGGATGAAGTGTGTGAGGTGCGCTGAAGAAAAATTCCTACCAATAAAATACATAGCCCTGTTGTGCTCGCATACCCTTAATGACAATAAAAGTGTAAAAATTTGGGAATTTCCTTGCTTTTGTACATTTAGTGTATATGAATTTTCATCTTAACCCTATTAAGGGCATATGATTTCAGTATACTGGCATTTATCATGGAATGTCTCTACTTTTGTAAAGGCTATGCCTCAATACAATGGTAATTTTTAAATTTTTTTTGAATTTTCTGGAAAACTAAGGTATATGGTAAACTGAAATTAAAATGCCATCAACTAGACCCTAGAACCTCTATCTCTGCCAAAAATCAGCTGAATCCATCAAATAGTTGATGAGATACAGGGTGGCACATACGTACGTACGTACACACAGATAACATGATTTCATGATTGAACTTTCTGAATCTCTGGGTTGCCTTGACTAATGATGCTGAATTCTACACACTTATAGAACCTATCAAATAAAAATTTTGTGCACAGTTTTTAACTAATTTGGTTTATTGGTTTTTGAGTTATGATTGATCAAAGAAATGAGATTTCCAGCATAGGCCATTCGTGAAGTCTATTAAGGGATAGAGCGCTCTCGCGCCTCCCGTGATACATACGGTAAAGATGGCTTCGATGGAACTCTAGAGGCCTCCTTAGTATTATTTTAATCAATTTTAGAACATTCAGATTTTTTTAAATGTGCAGATTTATATACATTTAATTAAACCAAAGATTAATAAGATACTTTCTAACACATTCGCCGAAAACTAATGGAAATAGTAGCGTTCGCAAAACTGACATTTATCACTTGTATACAGCCGAGGTATAAATTAATGAACAGCATTCAAATATCTGAATTGTTCGTATTATTTCTTTTTCATTGTTTATGTGGAGAGTAGAAAGTGACTAACTTGGGTTTACTTTCGTCAGTCTCGTAACTCTCACTTCCCTTATTTTGTCCTTTAGTCCTCAAATTCCATGAGCGATGTTTCTGACAAAGGGGGAAGAATGGCTGTTTTCTGGGTCGAAAACCATCCATAAAACACTTATCGTTGGCTGGTTTTTGACCTTGAAGTGGTAATTTTTAGTTCATTTTATGAAGTGGCTTCAAAACTTGTCTGGATCGATTTCCATGAAAAGATATTTCTAAGTTAAGCTGAGTTGGAAAGTATATTATTTTCATCCGTTAATTTTTAAAATATATTTCGAAAATATCATTTTTTAAATTCTTTCTTTTTAACATAGTTCACCCCAAAGAAGGCAAGTTCCCACTGTAGAGACTACTGAGAATTAGGGTGAAAGTTTTAGGGGAGCTGGGCAGCGAGATGCTTGTTAAAATTAGTTGAAAAATTCTGCATTTTGGTACAGTCGGGGTAACAAAGAGCAGGGAGGGAGTTCCAAAGGCTAGCAGCACGAAAAAAAAAGGTATTGAAGTAAAAGGCTCTCCAGAATCTGGGGACCTCTACACTGAATGGATGGGATTTAGCTGATTTGTTGGGTTGGTCGAGTGTATTTACATCGAGGGGGCACCAGAGCAGCAAGTTCATTGGAGCTTATTCCATTGAAATACTTGTAAAACAAGCACAGGGGCTGGAGCTTGACGAATAGTAAGGGACCTATTAGATTAGTAACTCTTTCTTGGACCTTGTCTAAGATGGGGGAGACTAGTGGATGGTGCACCAGCCAAGATGTGAAAACAATACTCCATGCATGGGCGGAAGGTGGTTTTATAGAGATATAGGATACTGTCAGGTGTGAGAAGTTTTCTAGCACGGTAGAGGGAGCCCACTCTCTTTGCAGCGGCATAGGCAATGGTTTCTATGTATTTGTTTCAATTCATGTTACCTGTGAATGTTAGGCCGAGGAGTTTGAACATTCGACTCTCAGGTAGGGTGTTTATGCCATGGTAATCGATGGTTGAAGAGGTTTCTAGTAGTTGTTGAAGGAAAGGAGCTGTGTCTTAGCAGCATAAAATATTACCATTCATTTATGACCCCATTCCACTACAAACTGCAGGTCACTTTCTAAGGATTCAGCCATTGCTTCGGATATGTGTGTGTCTGTTTTATCCATATGATGAGAGTAGAGCGTGGTGTCATCAGCAAATATACCTATCTCAGATAAAATGTCACTAAGGATGTTGTTTTTGAAAATCAGGAACAATAACGGTCCATGAATCGATCCGTAGGGCACACCTGCATTTATGTCATGTTATTTGGATGAACGGCCATGGAGGACAACCTGGATCTTTATTTTGGTTAGGAAGGATCTAATTATATTAAATATTCGTTCAGTAATACCATATACATGAATTTTTATGAGAAGACCTTTATGCTAGACCTTGGATATATCAACTTTGGATATATCAAGCGCTACTGCTCTAGCTTCACCTGCCTTGTCCAGTGTATGATATATGTGTTACAAGATGACCATAAGGATATCTGCAGTAGGAAGTAAGTGTAGTATCTGTTCCGATGGATACTGCACCCTGTCCTGTGCAGTTCTAGGAGGTCCACCCTCCCAGGCTTCGCCTCCCCTCTTTGGGGAGGAGTAAGTTTATTGCTTACTGCTTGAGGCGCCCCTACCGGGGAATGCCGACGGGGCTACCCAGGCAATTTTTAAATGGCCAGAGTGCTCACCTCTCGAGCGCTGGCTTTGAACCCCACTTACTCGACCCAAGCTGTGGTCACATCTTACTTGTGGGAGTAAGATAAAACTGGCCTTGTGCCTAACTCCTGCAGAGGAGTAAAGTTTATCTGCAGTAGACTGTGCTTGCCTAAATCAATACTGATGGTCAGAAAGAAGTTTAGCATTGACAGACTATTGCTAGATTGATGCAAAGATTTGTGTCTATTTGCTTTTAATGAAACTCTTCTCCTCTGATAGGACCTTTTTTATTTCCACCTAATCCACAAAAACAAACGATAATTGAGTAGCAATTTCTTTTCTATAGAAAGTACAAAATTCGAATAAATTCGAGTAATATGGGTTTGAAAGATAGAAGCAGGATTTTTTTGGTTTACTCAAATATCCTGGGCAACGCCGGAACACAAGTCCCGCTAGTAATTAATATTTTTTAAGCGCAGGCAATGATACTTCTAGATAAGTAGTAATCATCAGCATAACCAAAATCACTTTTAAAACTGTATACAATTGCTGCAAAGTGAACGCAAAAGATTCCTGTGCCCAATATGTTAAAGCCAGAATTGCTGAACATAGAGTTGGCTCACGTGAGTTTTAGAAAATAACAAAACATATGCACTAAACATATGTGAGACTTCTATTAAAACCATCATTAATGGTTCTCCTCAGCATCTGATAAAGCCAAACTTTTTGCAGAGAAATTTGCTACACACCTTACGCTTTGTGAGCAGGGCCACCAACTTCCAGAATTTCCTCCTTATGATGGTAAATACTATCAGTGATATTCATATATAGATATGTGACGTTGTAAAACATATCAGAGCAACTGGTTCTGACAATATTCCATTATTATTATTATAGCCATCAGTGGTATCAGTCCCTTAGACATCGGATATTCGGAAATCCAAGTTTCAAGCTTCTCTGCGACCTACACTCCCTATCGACCCACACTCCCTATCTGCTCGTCAAATTTTGCAACAAAATAAGCGCCCCACAGATGGGTTGTATCTCCCCAAACTGCACACTTTCAGACTGCGTGATGCGAACGCTGCTGAGTACCTTAATAGCGTCAATGACAAGTAGCATATCAAAATCAAGGTTCGTCTTGCATAACTAGCACACTGATTGTGACAACGTTACTAGTCTCTGTACAACTCCTAATTATGTTATTCTGCAGCAGGCCTGCGTAGCACCGGTAAATGTTGTTACAACCATCTTCTGATTTGACCAATACTGACATAGCCTCGTGCTCAAAATGGAATGTGAGCACCCAGTGTCGCGAAGAGCCAAGCATGGTGCATCATCAACATAGACAGTAATTCTAAGTAGTGCTGAGTTCACATTCTGACTGAGGAATAAGCTGGCGCTGATGTCTCGTCCCCAACTTCGTTTCCCGGAAAATCTCCGACCAGATGACCGGTATTGTTGCACTAATAACGCAACTTGTACGCAGTCTCTCACAAAATGATTAGAGCCCTTGCATTTATAACACTTATAATCAGATCGGCCCATGTCCGCAGGTGATTGAGTGATTCGGGCAAGCTGTACCGCAGCCACGACTAGTTCCCCTACTTAAACATTATCTTTTATTAACCGCGAGCTCGAGTCAACAGCTCTTCTAATGTCAGATTATCAACCCTGGAGGGCCAGGAAGTCCCCATCACATGATCTGGCATTCCTCTGAATAGGACTGACAGCTTCTGTAAATCCGCCAAATAAACATCTACGTTATGACTCAGATGCAATACACGTGCCTCAAACTTCTTATGCGCCGTAAATCTGTCATCAGCAAGGGGAGTAAATAGTGCTTCTTTAATTCACGCTGCATCGGATTTCTTTTTTTTTAGTTTGTTGTTGGTAAACTGCGAACGCCGAAGCCAAAGTGGGATAACTTGATCAAGAAACTTAACTCCAGATAAGTCACACACTAATTCCAATTTCTCAATCCATTCAACGATTTCTCCGGTCCCATAAAATTCAGGAATCATCTTAAAGTCAAAAAAGCTGTCCATTTAGGCCGAAATAGCTTGTAATCTAACCGTAAGGAAAAAAGTTAGAAAGGCAATCCAAATTTCAAACAAATTTTGAGCACCACCACTTTATCTCTGTTCTTCTCTCGGTTCCTCCTTTCATTTGAATCAGTTAATCTTCACACATGCAAATTAGTTATTCACATGTGCAGATTAGTTCCAACTATAAAAGTTTACAATTGTTAAGAGAAGCGCTTTTTTACTATAGCAGATGGGCATGTATGACATGCAAAGTATTTAATTCTCTTTTAGGCTGGTAAGTGTTGCTCTTTATTGTCACACTATGCAGATGAGAAAACTGTGGCAGCACCTCGAAGAGAACTAGCGATCAAGCTCTCGGTGCAGAGGATCGCTCACCAGTATTTTTAAATACTGGTGAAACCAGCAAAGTTTTCCAAGGAGATGAAAAGCAACTATTGAATAACTTTGTAAGGAAAAATGCAGGTTCCTGGAGCAGATTTTTAAGTACAATGACTGGGATTTTTATCACGGTTAGTTGCCTTACTGGTATCAAGGTTTTTGATAAGTTGAGTAAAATCCAGAACAGATGTATGTATAACAAGTATTTTTAGTCATAGAGAAAAATTCTGGAAGTGGGTGGCACTGGTCGGCAAGGGTGGAATTTGAGACAGTTATTGAAATCGGAATAAGAGCAGTATCCTGCTAAAACTTTCTCATTACAGTTATTTGTAAAAAGTTTGTCAGATGCTGACGAAATCACTTCTGGTTCATTAATATTGTTGGAATAAAAGTTTTACATCAGTTTAGTACCCTGTTTGTTATTCTCAAAAAACTCTTGAGAACCAAGCCTCTACTCAGCTACTCTGGAATTTCTAGCTTGGGTAAAAGTCCTTTTCCCGTTTTCTTTTATGGCATTTACA
The DNA here is from genome assembly GCA_963556195.1 of Sepiola atlantica. Lineage (NCBI taxonomy): Eukaryota > Metazoa > Mollusca > Cephalopoda > Sepiida > Sepiolidae > Sepiola > Sepiola atlantica. Next base: position 27,929,320 of record OY744532.1, on the reverse strand, counting down.
GCAGTTGCGGGTTGCCTTAAATGCAGCTTTGATTTCAGAGTACCTATTCCGTTTATAGTAGTTGAAATACTCGTTTCTGTGAGCAATGGCAGCAGCACACCCAGGAAGTAACCATGGCTGACTGTTCTGTATGTCTCTGTTGGAATATTTTATAGGTTATAAAACTCCCAATACCAGCGATTAACCAATTGAATATACCGGAGGTGACACAGCCGTTTATGAGGGGTAAAATTCATAGCTGCCGAAAGCAGTGTGTGTATTGAATGTAAAGCATCTAGCAAGACATTCTCCCATTGATTTTTAAGTAGGCGTTGCGTTCTTAGTGGTAGAGTTATTGCTTTCCATACTATCCCATTATATCTTTCGCACTGGCCATTTCCTTGGTGGTTCGGCTATTTGAAATTCCATGTCCATGTTAGAAGGTTTTACTTCAGAAGACATGAAGCTGGAACCCCAGCCCGAATTCATGTACATTTGCATGCCGAACATGAAAAAGAGTTGAGTAAGGCATTTGATAACAGTTTGCAACGACTTATCAGGGATGCGAGAATATTCATCTATTACTATAACTAGAAATTGGTTATGAGAAGAAGATGGCAGGAGTCTTTTGGAGTCAATGCTGATCCTTTCAAAAGTCGCGTTAGCTTTGATTAGGGGCAGAGCATTAAGACGGTGAAATCTAGGTTTGCCTCCAGCGCAAGTGGTAGATACTCTCTTTACATCATCATCGGTAAAAGGAAGGTTCCTCGTCCTAACAAAATGCAACATTTTCGTAACACCGTGATGACAAAGAGAGCTGTGTAATTTCTCTAACGTATCCAAACTCACAACAGAACAATAAGCCCTAAATAACGTATCTGCAGTGGCATTATCTTTCCCCGGGCGGTAGTTAATAGTGAATCTATAATAAGCAAACTCGACCTTCCACCTTTGAATTTTATCATTTTTTATTTTTCCAGCCTGTTTCGAATCAAACAGGAAAGCCACTGGTTGGTAAGCAATGTGAAGTGACGTCCTGTTATGTAGTGTTTCCATTTTCGTATGGCTTCAACAATAGGTTTTCTATAGAAGAGTGCTTTTGTTCCCTAGTCTCAATGTGCTCAAAAAGAAAGCTATTGGTCTACCTGATTGGTTTAATGAGGCTGCAATAGTGTTGTATCAAGCATCGGTCTACAGTGAAAGGAATTGTTTCGTTAGTAGAATACACTACTGTGTTTTCCGCTTCAGTTTTAAGGGATTCAACGACTTTTTCAGCTGTTTCGGGTAATGGAAAGCTATTGGTTTGTATGATGGACTCACTTTTTCAGAATACTTAGGAATCCATTGGAAATAGTAAGAGAACATGCTAAATGCACATCGAAGAGAATCAATATCACAAGGGGAAGTTCTTTAAGTGGCTGAAGTCTCTCGGAGTCTGGTTTAATTGTAGCCTCAAATATAGTAGAGCCTAAAAGGTCCACTGACGAGGTGGCAAAATGGCATTTATTGTAATTAAAATTAAATTGTACTTCATGGCCGCTTCAATAAATTTATGGAGGGTCTCATCGTGCTCTTATTGGCTCTTACCACATCTAGTCATGTTGTCTAAGTAGACAAACGTGTGGGAGAGTGAATCGTCAGCTATAAACTTATCAATTATCCTTTGAAAGCAAGCAACTCCGTTGGTCATTCCAAACAGTGCACTGCAGTCTAAGGATACATGCCAAAGGTGGTATAAAGTTTGCCTTTCTAGTGGTAAGCAGATTTCGAATCTACAGTACTATAGATTTTGTATTGTTTACCAATTTCTCGATTTCAGCAAAGGCTAAGCATCCAGCATAGCGAATATGTTAACTGTCTGAGAATAGTCGACCACCATTCTCTTTTTATGTCGTTCTGTAGTGGTCACTACGACCTGGGCTCGCCAATAGGAAGTGCTGGGTTTAATAATTCCTTTAGAAAGTAATGTTTTTTTTTACTTCAGTGGCAATGAATTTTTTATCTTGCTTACTATATTTTCTAGATTCGACAGCTATCGGTTTGCAATTCTCAGCCAGATTAGCAAAGAGTAAAAGGTAATCAGTACACACACACTTAGAGGGAGGGGGACCTATTTCAACCAAATTTCACACAGTCACTTTCGTGTGAAACAAAGTATATTGAAGAAAGTATAAATACAGCATATAAAGAGAGTTGTTGAACGTCTGGCTGACTGCCAGTATTAGACTGGGGTAGTTCCAGGTATTTAATCGCTACCCACAAGTTGGAAAGTGGGGGAAGAGTCAAGCCAGCACCCCTAAAGAAGGAGCACTCTGGCCTAACAAAAATAGCCTTGGCAGTCCCGTCGGCATTCCCCGGTCAGTGTGCCCCAGGCAGTAAGCGATAAACTTACTCCTCCCCAAAGAGGGGAGGCAAGCCATGGGAGAGTGCACCTCCTAGGACAACCCAGGACAATATACCCCAGCCCGGCAGATAAAAGGCCACCGAAATTGCCCAGTTCCTGCCGGACTGATTGTCAAGAACAAATCCTCGACTGGTATTACCCTATCCCGACGTCCTCAATCGCCGAAGTTAATGAGAAACTGATCGGGTTGGGGTTGGTTCCAACACCGAGGGGCATGTGCTCTCGGTATTTATAGTGAAGCAGAAGAATTCATGTAGTTTGTAAGGTAGATACCATAACAACATATGAAGTTCTCAGTACTCTCAGTGTCCACGAGAGCTCTGCCTTCCTCCCATTTATTTTTATAGGGGTTGTAGAAGTAACGAACCTGTAAAAGATGCAGCCATTACTACAGGATTTGAAAAAGAAAGGCACAAGTACCAGAACAACATACCTTTGCAAAATGGCCGACTTTACTAGATCTTCGACAGATGGTTTTGCGGGCAGAAACATCACGGTGAGGATGCCTATTGTTTTCACAAAAGAAGCATTTATTAGATTTATAAGCCGCTGCGGATGTTACGTTTTCGGGCAGACCATGGGAATTACCCTCAAAAAACTGTTTGAAACATGATGGAATTTGAGCTTTTCTTGAGTCTGTTCAAGAGCTCTGGCTTGGTCAAAGGCAGTGTTATAGTTTCGAGAAGTCTTTGTCGAAAGGAGTATACTCATAAAAGCATTTTTTTGGCATTGGCTTTATGTTCTTCAGCACTGAATGCCTTGTAGTTGCAATCCTCGCTGAGACGCCTTAGATTCAGGAGACATTCGTTTAGTGCCTCCTCTGGTTTCTGCCGGCGAGTCGCTAGTATATGCCTGGCATAGATTTCATTCTTTGACTTGTCATACAAGAGCTGGAGTTTACTGATGGATCTCTTGTAGTCGGGACAGTCACATATTAGCTCATATACAGAAGGCCCAATAAAGTTTACGAGCACTTTTCGTCGATTGGGGGCTTATTGTCCCAAACTTTGCAGGAAGTTCTCGATTGTAGCAAACCAGTGACCCCAATCCTTTATGGCATTATTCGAACTGTGGAGAGTCTCAAATATCCGTGGTCGCAGAATTTTGTCCATTTTTATTTTAAGAAAGAGCATAATGACTTGTGCTGAATAAATTGTTGTAAATAAAAACACGCAAATATAAACCTTACTCAGGTTTTATTCGGCACAGGTTAGTAAGAAAGCAGGATTATTTATAATCAGGAGCAGTCCATTATTAAATAAAAGGTAGAGGAGATAGATTGTTCATCACACCCATAATGTTCGAAAAAGGAGATCTGGTAGTAAGGATCTATGTTAGGAGTTGACGTGCTAGGATTATTTTATTTTGTTTCGAACGTTTTATTATAGGAATTGAAACATGAAAGAGTTAAGCAGAGGAGTTTGAAGCAGGACACAGACAGAAGGGGTAAACAGACTGTATTTGTAAAATATCAAAGAAAAAAGCTATAGCAGTTCTCTCTAATATGAATTCGAGGGGTCCCACCGGAAATTACTGCATGGTGCAGATTCCGTTCACCTAATAGCAATACAGCAGGCCCAGTATTATACACCTGCTGATGGGTATTTGTTCTAATTAGGTCACCACTTACCAAGGCCAAAAGTCAATCAGAGATAAGGATTAAGGTTTTTCCAAGGTTCGGGTCCTTTGACTCTCAGACGGGTAACAACATTGCAGGTAAAACGTTTACTTCCAGTACCCGTATTAGTCACATGGCAACAAGGAAAGAAAAATACTGAAAGCATCTCCACATACTGCTCACACTAAACATATCTCCACATACTCCATATATCTCATAATAGATAAATTTTGTAAAATATTTAAAAAAAAAAAAAAAAAAATTTTAATAATAAAATATTTTTTGTAAAATATTTTTTTTCAGATACTCTTCATATCTCCACATACTGCTCACACTAAACAGCAGTCAACCTGGAAAAACAGCAATTTCTTCTCCTTTGTCAGAAGCATCGCTTATAAAATGTAAGGGGGAAAGGTCATGGTAAGAGCAAGGGAGAATTACGTCACTTTCTAATCTAATCTGGATGAACATATAGATGGCCGTGTTCTGCGCTTATACAACACACACAACATGCTATCCTTCTACAAAGCCTCGGTTTAGTCATAAGCCGAGACAGAAGGCCTGGAGATATGATGTAGAACGCAAGTTTTACATCAGAGTTTCTGTCCCCTAGATGGATGATCTGACAAGATATACAGGTCCATCTCGTCGAGTGATGTAAATCTATGGCGGTGTACTATACCGGCTATTTCTACGCCTCACTTGGTTAAACAAAACACACACATTTTACTTAATTAAGTTTTCGTGTATCTTTCAGACATTCCTCATGCTATATGTGTATGTGTCATTCTTATCATGATAATTTAGTAGAAATAGAGTTTACCTAGGGATAAATATTGACTGACGCCATCTTGAATGTTCTAGTAATTTAGTGAAAAGAGTGTTACAGGTTAGTTGGGAATCGTTTTTTAAGGCCCATAACGTTTTACTTTATTTTTCTCTCTTAACTTTTTCTAAATAGTTTAGGGATTCTACTTTTAAAAGTAGAATCCCTAAACTATTTACAACAATAACCACAATTATTTCTTTTCGATATATGCATGAGTTTCAAATATGAAGAAAAGATATTCACCCAATTTTTCAATCGATTCTTGCACTTCTTTGAAATTATCTTCAATTTCTTTCAGTTCTTCTTCAACATTTTGACTATTTCGAATTCTCATCAATGATTCCGTGGCTTCCGTTTTCCGGGATTGTTGAATAAACCAACGTGGAGACTCCGGAAGGAAAAGCATAGCAATGAATTGGATTAAAGCTGACACAGCACCTAAACCCCACGTGTACCTTTAAATAACGACACATAAATAGGATACAACTGAATTACACAAGATAACATTATTAATTGTATAATAAAACATATATAATATAATAATTTAATCCTTTTATAATTTAGCTTGGGCGTCTGTTTTTGGATTAAAAAATTGCACAATACCCAAACATTTATGATATGCTAAAAGATTTTATCGATTGCATACTATATCTGGACCTATATTTCTTTTAGCAACAGACATTTCCCGGTGCATTGTCTAATCATCGATGTTTATAAGCAAATGAAATCGCTGTGTTTTACACAAATACGGATGATGCAACTAGCGCTCAAAAGTCACATAGTACTTAATCAAATATTTTATTTATTTACATGGACTTCGTTCAAATGTTATTTATTTATTTTTTATTTGAAATTTTTCTGGTGGCTATAATTAAATTAAATTAAATTCAAACACTTATAAATTAGTTACTAGAATTTTAAGTGTTTTACAGATTATAACAAGAGACAGACATCGTCTGCACCGGTGTTGGACTGCATCAAATAGTATCGACTTCCAACCAGTTACAAAAAATCGTACATTTATATCATTATTTAGTTTGAATAATTATTTAATTATTTACTTTTAATAAATATAATATAATAATTTAATTAATATAATGCAGGTCGTAATACATCCAAAATATTTACAACGTTTATTATCTACGAGCGTGATTTTCTATCGCCACCTTAATTTTTTCTCCATGCAAAGCCAGTTAAGTTATAAGAAAAATCTCTTCCATGAAAGCCGTTGAAGTCATTAGATTACAGATTATAAAACAAAGAGTAGTATATATGACTACTTGCTTTTAATTTCTTCATATTGGGGCGCTCCCAAACAATATATATATATATATATATATATATATATATATATATATATATATATATATATATATATATATATATATATATATATCCGGTGTTACCCGGGCGCTGGAGAATCAGTGTTTGATTAAAATAACAAACAAACAAAAAAGGAAGTAACGTCGTGTTAGTTTTCTATTGAAACTATACGGTAATTGTTTTGCAAATAAAATTTGTTGGTTGGCAAATAAGGACAGTACATATGTAGGTACAAATCTCTGATTGAAACTCCTTGTTTGTTTTTATATTTCTATTCTCATCACTTATCTACTTATACTATTGCTCTATTTCGTATATCGAGCTTTGACTATTCAAGATAGAATATAATTTACAGATATAATGTTTATCTGTATTTTCCCACTTCACCTATATATATATATATATATATATATATATATATATATATATATATATATATATATATACACACAAAATAAATACTTAATCAATGTCATCGTTTACCAAGTCACAATATTCATCCACGAAACCCCGCAGAGGAAACCACCCAATATTTTAAAACCAGGTGCAATAACTATAAAAGTACATTTAATAGCAAAATAAAAACACCGATTTAAAACATCACTAGCGAACTATTACTTGGAGCTCAAAGAAAGCGGACGCTCGCCAATAATCATGCGGAAATATTACGATTGGCCAGTACATACAGATATTTAGACGACGCGTGTAGATTATGTTAGAATGAGAAGCTAGAAATTTAAAATTTCAAAGTTACTCAAAACTTACTAAACTGTAGAAGCAAAATAGCAACTAACTGTGGACATAGAATAAACTTCACTGGTTGATAACTATATATATATATATATATATATATATATATATATATATATATATATATATATATATATATATATGGGAAAAAAGAAACAATGTTTCAGACAATATGTAAAAATAAAAATGGAATAAAGAATAAGCAATTCAATATATATATAATATAAAATGAATAAAAAACAAGATTAAATAAATATCTAAAGTAGCAATGAATAAAAAATAAATTATTTTAATCCTGTGCGTGCTAAAATAAGATCACCTATTAATTTGACACACTTAAAAACGAGGTGCTCGAAACCCATTACCCAAACAAAAGGGAAATGTGTCAAATAAAGGTCTTTGCTTGAGAGAAATTCGACCATTGACCAATAAAAACATTAAACCGTGAGGGACTAATAACAACAAATCTGATTTGTTAGTTAGCATGACTATACACTACTTAGAAATAATAACAATCGCTAGCGTAAAATCTGCGAATTAAGCCTAATGATTTCCTGATGGAATGAAACATGGACGCCTCTGTTTAGCTTACTTTACATAGATATACTTCTATACTACTACTAAGGTCTACTCACGTATTGATCACTGTTGAAGTAAATACGTAATATATATATATATATATATATATATATATATATATATATACAATATATTTTTTAAAAGTCAAAGCCCTCCGTTCAGTCTAGAGAGATTATGGACACCCCTGTAAGGGGCTGGCTGCGCGTGTAACTATGAAGCAGGAGTTGCGCAATCCCCAACAACACCTCTCCTGAGTCAGTACTGCTTGATTCCAATGAAAAGCAATTCAAGACGACTGGAAACAATGCCGAGATAAACAGAGAGCACATACAGCACCTGGTAGTCCCAAATGGTCACCCATTTAGTATTGGCTCGGCTCGACGTAGCGACAATATATTATATCACCTTATAATATTATATGTGCATATACATGAAATAATAGTAAATTATATATGGTGACTGTTTTTCGATTTCGAGTATGACCATTTTGTCCGTATCAATGTGATATTAGTGAGCATCGTGGATATGGCTCTTTAGGTCTGCTAAACTTTATAGACCGTGCCACAGAAATGACAGGTGTTGATTTAGAAGGATGCCATAATTGTAGCCACAAGGTTAAAAAAGTATCTAATCTAATAAGTCTATCACTATCCACCAAGCTCCAGCCTCTGTCCCATCGTCGCATCCTTGTGCTTGTTTTACATACTTGTAAAACAAGCACATAGATACGGCGATGGAATCTGCTCTGATGAACTTGCTACCCTGGTGCCCCTCGACGTAAATACACTCGACCAACCCGACAATCAGCTAGTTCCCATCTATTTACTGTGGAGTTCCCCAGATGCCGGAGAGCCTTCCACTCCAATAGCTTCTTTCCTCGAGCTGCCGGCCTTTGGAACTCACTCCCTGCAACCTGTTTCCCCGACTGTACGGTCATGTAGAAATTTTAAACTTCCAACATCGGCTCCTAAATTTATTTTGACACCATGACCCAGACAAAAACCTTTCTTTTAAGGTCGAATTAATAAACTCATCTCAAACAGCACGTCCCTCCCACCTCCTAAAAACTCTATAGACTGCTGCTGCTACGTGACGCGCAGTTTTGTTTCTGCCATCTCACTTTTTTTACTTTTCTTTCAAGCGAAAACCAGCTGAAGCTCGCCACTTTCAGGCAAATCAAATTGATACTTCTGTGATTTTTTCTTCATTTTTCTACATTTTTCTTCATCCTGAGAAAGTCTTACAAATCGAACGAAACGTTGATGAACACATAAATAATATAGTTTTAGGCTTTCCTTTTCTATTTTCCATAGATGCTTATATATATATATATATATATATATATATATATATATATATATATCAGTAGATAAGGGTAAAATGCAATATTTATTAAATCATCGATTATTCAAAACAATAGTTTAAAATTTTTGCCCTCTGTCTGAATATTCAATACGATTTTCTCTTAAAGCCGAGGAAGAAATTTAATTATGGCTTTTGGTACGCTGCCCTTCGATTATATCAACGTTTTACACATTCCGTCAGGACAGATACTTTTGTATTTTTTGGCGGAGGGACATTCTCCTCTCTATAACCGAACTTTTTTCTTGGATCTGAATATCCCTATCTCCTTGAATTGGAAATCTCTATGACTCATGATGCCTAAAACACTTCAACCCATAACCCGGAACTAACCCATGCTTGAATCCTTGATTTGTTTATACGAAATCTATACGTCTTTTCAACGGTGATTTTCTATGCTTTTTTATCTTTTACATGCTTTTATATTTTTATACTTTTTCAAATGTAAATTTTATTTTACTGACTAATTTGTTGAATCTCTTTTCACGATAAGACTACATCTTAGAAAAGTCATAGCTTAAGGAATGGACATTTCTTTTAATATATAACCCTTGTTTTAAAAAATAAATTTTGCATTTTACACAATTTTTATTCTCATCACTTATACACTTATATTATTGCTCTATTTCCTATATCGAGCATTGGCTATTCAAGATTGGGTATAATTTAAAGATATAACTTTTATCTTTATTTTCCAACTTTTCACACACACACACACACACACACACACACACACACACACATATATATATATATATATATATATATATATATATATATATATATATATATATATATATATATATATTGTGTGTATTTAGGCAGCAAGTTTTCATTTAGGCAAACGTTGTTGAATAGCACGGAGTGTTTCTGCTTTGTGATCTTTTTAAAAATTTTTTCCATCTTCCGAATGGTCAACTTCGTACCTCGATCAAACTGGTGTATGAAGTTTCCGTAGTTTTGTTGTTCCATCTTATATATATATAAATACATATATATATATATATATATATATATATATATATATATATATATATATATATATATATATATATGTATGTATATGTATATTAAAACAGCATTTTCTCCGTAATACAAATATCATTGAATAGGACAGACAACTTATGTCTGGATATCCTTGTGTGGATCCTTTCATATAGCTATTTGTAAATGTCTCACTTAGAAGATACAGTATTCAATCTCATCACAAAACCATCAATATATTTTTGTACTATTAATAATTGATATTATTCTCATTTAATAAACGACCCAACTTATATATATATATATATATATATATATATATATATATATATATATATATATATATATATATATATATATATATATAAGTTGGGTCGTTTATTAAATGAGAATAATATCAATTATTAATACCCTTTTTTAACATAAAAATACAAGAACTTCTAATCTCTAATACACTCATCATGTTCACGCGATATAAATACCAGGCCTACATATGTATATTCATTCACTATATGTTATTAGTGTTATCTACTTCAATGACTTTTCATTCTATTATTACACAGTGTTTTATTGATGCATATCTTTTACATCGTAGATAGAAAATTAACATTTTGGGTGAGAAGCCTTTTTCCGACTATATTCAGGTCAACATGGTTCCGAGATTGCGATTCAGGTTAACAAATAGACCCTCTCAACAAACACACACAAATCGTGGCCAAGCAAACATAGTTATGCGATTTGCAAATTTCATGCTTTCTTTTTTACTTGTTTTACATTTATATCGCGGTTTTTGAGTTCGCTAAGGTCAATTATAAACAGAAAATAATTCAAACACGATTGAGGCAAGGAGTTTTAAAGATAAATGAAGGAAGAGAGATAAAGATGTACGAATGACAAATCTATTTCAACTTCGATTGTTCAATGCGAGGTGTACTTGATAAAAACATGTTTATTTTTCTTTCCTTGAGCCAAGGCTTTTCTCTGATGATAAGATTTTAATCTTTGAAAAGCCTTGGCTTAAGGAAAGAAAAATAAACATGTTTTTATCGAGTACACTTTGCATTGAACAATCGAAGTTGAAATAGATTTGTCATTCGTACATCTTTATCTTCCTTCATTTATCTTTATAATGGCTCTATCTCGTATATTGAGCTTAAACTATTTCACTATAGGTTCTATTCTCTAAAAGTATACTTTTAGTTTCATATTTTATATATATATATATATATATATATATATATATATATATATATATATATATATATATGATTATTTTTATTTACACAGACATGTACAAAATCTGCGACACTGGCATGTCGATGTTATCGATCAACAGTTATTATAAACTGAGATCTCATCAGGCAGAGTTAGAATCCGATCTTTAGCTCAGATCATATTTGGAGAGAATGAAATGGGGAGAAAAAGAAGAAGAAAAGAAATTTAAGATTTCAAAATTTAGGGAGTCACGTGGTTTAGGACCGTTAAAGATAAAAAAAGGTTCAAATCTAAAATCTAAAATCTAAAATAAAACAAAACAAAATAGAACAAATAAAATAAAATAAAATTAAGATAAATTGAAAAGAGAGACATATAATGGCAAGGCTAGAATAATGATAGATACATAGATAGATAAATAGAAAGATAGATAGGTAGATAGATAGAAAAAATGAAAACGTCTGTTGATTCAGACAGAGAGTGGAGAGGGGAGAGGGGAGAGGGAAGATATGTGTAAATAAAAATAATCATATATAAAGCTCTATTTGGTATTGAGCACTTTTTATAAACCCGGTTTAAATTCTTTGGATTACTACCCTGTGGATGTTTTACCTGGATTATTATCGTCATTATTATATATATATATATATATATATATATATATATATATATATATATATATATATATATATACAGAGAGAGAGAGAGAGAGAGAGAGAGAGAGAGAGAGAGAGAAAGTTGGTTCATAGCAGATTTACTTTTTTGTTATCAGTTACCGTGTTTAATTGAACACTAACAATTGTGTGTTACTTTTACAAGGAAGGTGCTTGTTTGTAAGCAACGGGGAATTCCATATTGGTGAAGGAGCTACAACAGCAGGTAAGGATTTTTTCTTTCACATCGGGTTCGGGTCCTTTTTTGATTGCGTTGGTTGCCTAATAAATCAATATAATTTGTTGTGTGTTTATTTTTCCTTATTAAGAAACACGAGGACACACATACCATTTTGACGTGGAGAAAGAAAGAGAAAAGTTTTCAGTCTTTTTCTTATATTAAATTTAAATTCAATGAGAAATTTAGTTTTTAAATTATTTTTAACGTTCCAAATTCATAAGAACAATTCTCTCTCTCTCTCTCTCAAACACTCTCATTCGCCATTTTGCATATTTGTGATAAACGCAGTGATTTGATTGGCTAATGAACTTGTATGGTTATCCAAATGAAGTTACTGGTTAATCTCTGTAAATATCTATTTCTGAAAGAATTATCCAATAGAATATGTAATCGATGAGATCGATTTTAATTTTTTTTATGTAAAGAACTCAAACTTGAAAGTTACGTAAATTATTTACTAGTCAGAATAGAATATCGATTTGTAAGATGCAAAACACACACACAAAAACACACACACACACACACACACACATATATATATATATATATATATATATATATATATATATATATATATATATATATAGTTCAGGTAGTAATATTAGTTTAAGTTACGTAATGCATCTTGTCAACCCTGAAAGAATGCATGATATTTTGCAGTACTTGCCTCCATCCATTGTTCAGATCGTAGCTGAAGAGAGCCGATATAACTATTCCAATTAAAATACCGATGGTCAAGAATGGTTGACTTACTCCAATCAAACGGCCACGTATAGTGCTAGGAGAACATTCAGCCACGTACACAGCCGTGTTAGCAGAAGCAGTTCCTGTAAAATAAAACAATGATATTTTGTATTCAAACGGGAAATCTGACATTCATACACACGTATATAGATACAAACACAATAAGATACATTATACAGGGTGTTTCAAAAGTCTTGGGAACATAACGATTTTTAATAACCCAAAAACTATTAGGAGTTGAAAAATGAAATTGGTATCGTTGGAAAGGTTAAAGTTTCAAGTTTTGTGGGGAATCTTCAAAGTTGCTCAATATGAGCACCATTCGTCACACGGCAGACAGCTAGTCGATAGTCCATTTCCTGCCAAACGCGTTCCAGCATCTTGACGTCAATGGTTCCCACAACTGCCGTTACTCGAGCCTTTAGTTCGTCAATATCTCTTGGAAGGGGCGGCACATAGACTTGTTGCTTGACAAAGCCCCAAAGGAAAAAGTCACACGGGGTAAGATCTGGAGACATAGGAGGCCAGGGCATGAGAACGTCATCACCTCGCCCAGATCTCCCAATCCATCTACCAAGCAGCCTTGTGTTAAGAAACTGCCTTACTCTAAGACTCCAGTGTGGTGGTGCACCATCTTGTTGAAAAATGAAGTCATCAGATTCTGCTTGTTCCAACTGAGCCATTAACCAGTCTTCCAGCATGTTGAGATAGGATTCACCAGTTATAGTTGCCTCTTCAAAGAAGAACGGTCCATAGACACCTTTCTTGGAAATTGCACAAAGCACGTTCACTTTTGATGAATCTCGCTCGTGCTCAAGTAGTTCATGAGGATTCTCAGTACCCCATATGCGAGTGTTATGCTTGTTAACTTTGCCATTCAGATGGAAGGTCGCCTCATCGCTAAAAACAAGCCGGTCATCAAAACCGTTATCTTCCAACTTCTCTTGCATTGCAATGCAAAAGTCACGGCGAAGTGGCTTATCAGTGTCCTTCAACTTTTGGACCAACTTGAGCTTGTAAGGTACCATTTGCAGTCGTTTCCTTAAGACACGCCAGACAGTTGCTGGAGCAAGCTGAAGTTCCCTGCTGGCTCTTCTCACTGATTTACGGGGGCTCCGCTGAAAGACTGTCCGAACTTGCTCAACTGCATCTTCTGAAGTTGAAGGGCGACCTGTTCGCTTACTTGGGCACAAACACCCATCTTTCACAAATTTAGCATGCCATCTGACAATGGATTTCCTTTCAGGGGCTTCTTTTTTAAATTTCCTGCGAAATGCACGCTGAACACATGTCCACGATTCAGTCTTTGCAAATTGGAGGACGCAAAATACCTTGTCTTGTTTAGAGAACGCCATTACTGCACCTGGAAAGATGACACGAAAATCATTAGTATGACTAAAAACTTGATTAAGCAAGCTTTAAAATGGCACCAGTTTCATTTTTCTACCTGGAATAGTTCATGAGATATACGCATTTGTAATGTTCCCAAGACTTTTGAAACACCCTGTATATACTAGCAAGTATATGCTCCCTCCGGTCGCATATTTTTGCTAGGCTGCCACGTCAGAAATGAACGCTCACTTGTAAACCGATGGAGCCCCAGTCATATTTCTTGGGTGGTTAGACATTGATTTTCTTTGTTTCCGACCAAGAATATTCTTAGTTAAAAATAAATTAAAAAAAATTTCGACCCCACCCCAATTTTTTTTACCCTCCCCCATAAATAGAAATATTTTTAGTTACAAAGAAAAAAATTTTTTTTGCTCCCTCCCAATTTTTTTTCCTTCCCCCATACATAGAAATATTTTTAGTTAAGAAAAGAAAAAGAAAAAAAAATTTTTTTGATCCCCCCAATTTTATTTTACCCTCCCCCATAAATATAAATATTTTTAATTAAAAAGAAATAAAAAATTTTTTTGACCCCCCAATTTGTTTTTACCCTCCCCCATACATAAGAAAATTTTTAGTTCAACATTTTTTTTTTACCCCCCCCCCCACTAAAAAATTCAATAATCTTACTTAAACTAATACTTTTTCAACTTCCTTATATACTGTTACAAAAAGTCGCTCAGACACTAGACGGGTTTTGCCATTTACATAATTCATTCCTTTTAAACTTCAATTAAATTCATATTTACAAATATATACTTATAACTGCTATGATCAAATTTACATATGTATTTACAAACGGAAACAGCAATAAGAATGAAGGGACTTCCCTAGCTAACCTAATTAGACATTTTAACTCGAATAATATCCTATACTCACTACACTGGTCAACCCCGGAGAAATGTAAATCTTACACCCCTAGGATATAAACTTTGTCAACTGTGTGTCTCCGAGATTAATTTTTCGATGAAGTTTCTATTGATCGTCCCTTCCATAGGAAGACGTTCAACTACAGGAGGGCTGCTTGGATGGGCTTCCTATGTGATGTTCCACGATGTTCTATCTTTGGTATGTCTCGGAACGATGCTTCTAGGAGGTTACTGACTGGCTTCTTGTTGGAATTGACACCTTCATTCCTCATCGTAAGTTTCAAACCCAACCCCATTCTCCATGGTTTTCATCTGTTTGTGCTTCTGCCATTGCTCATCGTAACCATTACTTTAATCAGTATCGTCGGGATGGTTCTGAGACTTCTAGACAATCCTACAGAAGAGCTAGCAATGCCTGCAAGAGAGCAATCTCTGAGGCTAAGTCTAGCTACTCTCAAAGGATGTGTGACTCTATCTCATCTCAAAGGGTTGGGTCTCGTGATTTTTTGAGAATCTACCATAGTGTTATTAATAGTGGCAAGTCTGTTATTCCTCCTCTTTTTAATGGTATTCAGGTTATTTCATCTTCTAAGGATAAAACTTATCTCTTTGCTCGTCTTTTTGCTGACAATTCTTCCTTTGATGATTCTGGTGCTGTTATTCCTGATTTCCCTTTGAAAACTGATCAGTCTCTTGATTCTGTTATTATCACTCTAAAGATGGTTGCTAGGATTCTTTCTGATCTTGACCAGTCTAAGGCTTCTGGTCCTGATTCAATTCCTGTTGTTCTCAAGTGTTGTGCTCTTGAACTTTTTTCTATTCTCTCTAAATTTATAATCTCTCTTTGTCTCAGTCCTGTTTCCCTTCTTGTTGGAAGGATTCCTCTATTGTCCCTATCTGTAAAAATATTGGTGACCAGTTTGACCCAACTAAGTATCGTCCGGTTAATCTCATCTCCTTTATTAGCAAAGTTTTTGAAATGTTGGTAAACGGCAAGCTTGTTCATTTTCTGGAAAATCTGGGCCTCTTTAGTAATGTTCAGTATAACTTTCGTGGTTTTCGTTCAACTGCTGATCTTTTAACTGTTGTAACAGAGCGGATCTGTCGGTTTATGGATAATTCAAAAGAGAGTAGAACCATTGTGCTTGACATTTCGAATGCGTTCAACAAAGTGTGGCATTCTAGTTTCCTACATAAACTTCAGGGTTATGGTATTGGTGGTGAGGTTCTTGACATTATTAGGTCTTTTCTTTCTGATTGAAGCTTGCAAGTAACTTTGGATGATGTCTCTTCATTCTCTTTTCCTATCAATGCTGGTGTTCCTCAGGGCTTTATTCTAGGCGTAACACGGTTTCTTCTCTATATAAATGATCTTCCAGAGAATATTATTAAGAAAATTAACATCTATGCTGACGATACCACTCTCTATTCTTGTGTTGCTTCTCGTCCATCTCCTTCGGATCAGTCGAAATATGCAGCTGATCTAGAAGTTGACCTGGGTTCAGTTGTGGATTTGGGTACGAAATAGCTTGTTTCATTTAATCCAGTTAAGACTCAGCTCGTGTCTTTCAATCGTAGGTGTGTCCCTTTTCTTCCTGAGATTCTCATGGATGACTCTGCTCTTGAGGAGAAATCGACTCTGAAACTTCTTGGTCTTTCTCTCTCATCAAATCTTTCTTGGGTTCATACATTAGATCCATTGCTCTTTCTGCTTCTAGAAAAGACGGTTCTCGCTATCGCTCCAAACACTTTCTCACACATGAGGCTATTTTCTATCTCTACAAATCCACAATGAGACCATGTATGGAGTACTGTTGTCATATTTAGGCTGGTGAATCTCTGTCCCATTTGAGGGTTCTTGATAAGGTGCAGAAACGTATCTATAATTTCTTCTCTACACTCTCCCTCTCTCACAGACGTGATGGTGCTAGTCTCAATCTTTACTATAAATACTATTATGGCATGTGTGCTTCAGAATTATGTGATCTATTCCCCGCTTCTTTTGTTCCAGCTCGTTTGACTCGTTGATCTAGTGGTCTATATCAATTCGCTGTTTTGATACATCATTGTCATACAGCTTCCTATTCCAGTAGCTACTTTCCAAGAACCGCAGGCTTGTGGAACTCTTTTCCTGCTCACTGTTTTCTTCCTATCTATAATCTTAATCTTTTCAAGACTTAGGCCAATAGGCATCCCCTGTCTTTGCGATAATAATATTTGTTCTTGTTAGCTCCTTACATCAAGTGGCTTCATGCTTGTCTGGAGCGATTTCCATTAAAAAAATCTTTATTTTAAATCTTTCCGACAATTTTACAAGGGGCTTATAATATATATATATATATATATATATATATATATATATATATATATATATATATATATATAGTCATCCACATACAGACTGTTTCGCTGTATCACAGTTCTTCAGTGCGGCTAGACCAGCTAGTGTATCAAGCCGGGATTGAAACTCAACCGTCGAGCTGACAGTTGGCACCTTTACTCCTGCGCTATGATATGGCACTGGCTGAATGTAAGTCATATCTCAATGTAAACATTGTCAAGTGCCGGGAGCTCTAATTAGTTTTACCCAATGAGCTATGCCTTAAAGCTAGTGGCAGTTGGCGATATCCTTACAAATAAGCTCTACTCAAGAAAGGGAGCTTTATATAGTCGTCCACATACAGACTGTTTCGCTGTATCACAGCTGCTCAGTGCGGCTAGACCAGCTAGTGCCTCAAGCTGGGATTGAAACTGAACTGTTGAGCTGACAGTCAGCGCATCTACCTTTGATATATATAAAGAGAAGAAGTTTTTTTAGTGTTTGGTCACAGGATTTTTGTGGGCAATGAAAAACATATTACATTTTTAAAAACTTTTATTCACTCCAAACGATGTCTATTGCCACTGAAGCATAGGTACTCCTGTGATAAGATACAACTTTATAGAGGAAACTTGAGTTGGGAGTCTGATAGTAAGATGTTTGTTCAAATTTCATTTAATTTTCTTCATCTTGATGCAGTCTGGGAAAACAGGGAGCAGGATTGGAATTTCAAAGGCAGGCGACCTGAATCTATCAGAGTAGAAAACTTTCTGGAATCGAGGGACCTCTACAATGAAGAGGTGAGATTTTGATGCTAGTCGGGTGAGTCGGGGGTATTTTCGTTGACGGGGTACAAGTGCCGTAAGTTGATTGGTGCAGATACTGTGGAATTACTTGTAAAACAAACACAGGGATGCAACACTGCGGCGATGCGACACAGCTGGAGCTTGACAGATAGTGCACATCTAGGGACGGCTTTTTAGAGATATATGACACCGTTTCTGAATAAACATTTTTCTTTTACTCATTGTAAATTTCAGCTTCTCGCTTCAAATCTATGTCGATTTTATGATTCATGTCACACTAGATGTGAAGCGGGATGAACGGTCATACTGTATTAACTGAGATTGGGCGAAAACTCGTTTTGTGAGTACAACCACGATCTTTGTTAAGAAGGCCTGTTCGATCGAAAATGACGTCATACACTTTGGAGCAAGCGAGACAGGCTGAAATGCCAGGCATTGGATAATGAATTATAACTATTTTTTACAGTTTTAGAAATCCAAATACAATGCATTAAAAAAAACGAGAAAAATAAGAAACACGATTTATACTGAAACTGAACATTACTCAATTTTAATGAAATAAAAACAAGAATTAATTCAACAAGAAAAGTTGGGTTGTTTCTGCGTTAGAAGCAAATAAACATTACATTTTTCATGGATTTTAAAGACTAAAATACGTTTATTATTTTGATTGTGAACTATTTGAAAACGATTTTCTTTACATATTTATTCAAATAAAATCATACAATGTCAAGCAATTCCGATTATATATATATATATATATATATATATATATATATATATATATATATATATATATATATATATATATCTTTCAAATTACAATATCAACCTATTGGTTGTGTAGAAAATATTGTTATGTGAGTAATTACGTGTATTCCTGTTTACTTGCCTCCCTATGATGGCATAGTTAGACACAAGGTCGGTTATTAATGTGTAGAAAATCCAACTCCCCCAAAAAGAAGCACTCTGGATTTAGACAAAAATAAAAATTGCCTTAGTCTAGAAGAATTTCTTCTTCACTGATCGAGGACAAAAAAAGATGAAGTGTAGTATTAGAACAGACACAACACTTTGTAATATTAATTCGCAAAAAATATAAAAATACAATTTAAATTTTTAACAAACTAAGTACAAGGCCATCAAAAGTGTGGGGAGTGGCTGTATCGTTGGTCATCTCTTGTTGCATTATGAAAAGCCCTATGTCGAAAAAGAGTAATTCAACTAGGATGAAAAGTTTCTCCTCTCAGATCGTCTTTTACCGTTAGCAATAGATGTGACTTATGGGTTTTAAATTATATTTTTAAAATGATAAAATATTTTTATTTTCTAAATTTTCAATTTTCTAATTTTCAATTAATTAACACTAATTATTACTTTTGGACCACCATCTTCGACTCTCCTCAAAACAAACTCCATATAGGCGGTAGCAAAAAAAATTTCCCGCTTATAGTTTAGTACTGACACTCTTCTCATCAACATTGAAAACAAATAAATAACGTCTACTTTTCAAAAAGTGTTCGTTAGTATTCACTAATTGTCTGCTATCAATTTAATACATAATACAAAACATTACGCACACAGTTAATGGGCGCGCGCGCTAATTCCGCTGATTTTCGAGAATATCGGATTACGTTACTTCTACCTATTACGTATACATTTATACTCATTCCGATTTTTAGAGAATGCAATTAACGAGTATAGTTCTTTGTAGTATTTCAACATTAAAAATGGCGGCTACAATTTCTTCAGCGACTCGGCTTCCGAATTAAGTCAATATGCGCCAAAATACTCGACAAGATTCATAAAGTTGACAGTTTTTAACTCTACACCTTTCAGACGACTAATATCCAAAACTTAGAAAAACCATATATTTCTTCGTATAGAAATGACCCAAAACGTGTGACTGGTGGACCCTACATTTGGCCACCTTATGGCGGATCGCAAAATAAAACGCATGCCAGCAACTGGCTGGCTGCGTTTAAATGACATATTTTTCCATCAATTTTCTACTCGCTGTCGTGGCCTACAGATCAGCAGCGTAGATCCAAGACCAAGATATTCATGATTCGGTCCTAGTCGTCTCACACAATTTTTTTTATATTGTTAAACTTTTGCCGAGGAGGGAGGGGGAGGACTATGGACCGGATTTTTTTAATTCACCGTTATTAAGTAGTACTTTGACAATAAATCCATGTAATATGCAGTACTTTAACTATTGTGAATATCATCATTTCTCTTCGAACACACATGGTTTATTAATGCTCTGCAGGCCACCTTAATTATATTTGTGTGTTTCAGTAGTGCTCAGGAGGTATACTCATTTTTCTTTTTTCTTTCCTCACAAAAAAAATGAAATTTCCATACAAAGATAAGGGGTATGGATGTAATAGGGCTCTGTAGGCCTCTTTAATTTTAAATGTGCCCATTATCATAGATAGAGCGGGTGTTTATTCCAAAAGAAAATTCTGAGGAGATACCGGTACAATTAGATAGGCATGAATACTAATACAACCGCGTCTCCTTCTTTCCTTCATTCTTTTCTTCCTCCTTTCACCCTTCAATAATTCCAAACCAACAATTATTGTAGACATTAACATTGTCCGATGTGACCTATTTGCGTTCGATCGGATGTTGACAAATTTTAATTTATTTTTAAAAATATTTCTCCCGGGCAACGCCGTGAGACGGCTCCAGCTAGTATCTTATATAATTTGTTGATTTCGCTCTTACAGCATCTGAAATTGCAATGTAATTCTTGTGTCACAAACTATTTAATCGTATAGATTTACGTCTGTTTAAAATAAAATCTGTCACGCTTAAGAGATAAAATACCCATACTATTATTTAAGAATAAGAATTGGCCGCCAGTGATTAAATCAATTAATGATATTTACATTTTATACATTTTATATAGTGAAATAAATGTTTACTTTAGCACTAACATATGTGAGTGAACAACAAACGGAAATGGGAGGGGGGTTCATAGGGTATATGTGTCTATACTAATAATTAGAATACTAATAATGATAATTGAAAACAGTGTCCAAAATACAGTTTCATCTAGTGAAATACGAATTTGGAACGCTGAAAAATCTTGGTGTCTGCTTCTGCTTGAAACTGACTGCGATAATGTTTACGAATTTCTTTTTGTATTTTACAAAATAAAACCGCGATTAAATCCAGATCTTACCATCTTATTATGTAATAATTTAATAATTATATTTTCGTTAAAAAAATCATATAACGTCAAACTTTCAAAATAAATGCGAA
Organism: Sepiola atlantica; assembly: GCA_963556195.1. Lineage (NCBI taxonomy): Eukaryota > Metazoa > Mollusca > Cephalopoda > Sepiida > Sepiolidae > Sepiola > Sepiola atlantica. The sequence goes on along the minus strand of OY744532.1, from coordinate 27,907,982 downwards.
ATAAAACTGAAATTATAAATATTCCCGGGCAACGCCGGATCGGTACAGCTAGTAAATGATTATTATTATTTACTCACTAGGAGTTATCACACTGGTCATCGTCAGTGGTCACCCACTGCCGACAACCTGTGGTATTCCCTGGAGTCTGAGTGACAACAAGTCTCCTCAGGCCTCCAGTATGCTCCACCTCTTTTCGTTCATCACCGCTGATGATCTTGCGGTAATCGCAACAGCCACCTACCAACGATTTCTCGCTGATAATGGCCATTGGTCTCCTCTGGGGCCCGAGTGGCAACAAGCCTTCCCAAGGTCCCAGAGCTGTCCGCGCTCTTCCAGTGGAGGTCTGGTTTTGCGCTTTCCCTCCTCGACCCTCTGTCCATAATTTTCGTGGCGTCAGCCTATGCTTGCGCCTCTCTCGTTCGGTTGTATTTTCCCCGGTTCTGTTGTTTTGTGCTTCCATGTGTTTGTTCTCCATTCGTTGCTTATGTGGGTTGGTTTCCGCATTCGAGGACATTTCTCAGGATTGTAGCTGTTTTGATCATTACTGTCCTTTGTATTGTCTCAGTTATCCCTTTGATTCCTATTTCTCCTAGTCTTTTCTCCATGTTTTTGGGGACTGTTCCTAGTGCTCCTATGATTATTGGTGTTATACTGACTTTCTTCATGTTCCATATTCCTTTCAATTCTCTGGCAAGTTCAGTATATTTGCTTCTCTTTTCCGTCTCTTTGATCTTCACTCTGTGGTCTGCTGGAACGGCAAAGTCCACGATTTTGCAGGATTTTTCTTTCTTGTTGATTATTATCATATCCGGTCTCCTTGCTGTTATGGGTTTGTCTGTTTGTACATTCATATCCCATATGATTTTGTGTTTTTCGTTTTCTAGTACAGTTTCTGGTTTGTGTTTGTACCGTTTTCTTGCATATTCGAAATTCAGTTGTTTGCACATTTCCCGGTGTACTTCTTTCCCCATGCTGTCATGTCTGTTCTTGTATTCCCTTTGTGCTAGCTTGCTGCATTCACTTATTATATGATTTATCGTTTCGTCTCTTTGTCCACACAATCTGCATTTGCTGTTTTCCTGGGTTTTATCTATCTTTGCTTTAATAAAGTTTGTCCTAATCGCATTGTTCTGTGCGGCCGTCAGCAGAGATTCCGTTTCTCTGTTCAGGTTTCCTTTTCTTAGCCATGCCCAGCTGTTTTCATTGGCTTCATCGCTTGTCAGTCTTATAAAGCGTCCATGTAGTTGTTTTTCTTCCCACTTTTCCTTTCTTGTCTTTTTGTTTCTGGGTTCAGTGCTTCCGGGGTTGTTTGTTGGGCTGGTGTCTCTTGCTGTGGTGATCAGTCTTTCCGTGTTCTGGGTTACATATTTCTCCAGCTTTTTTTTGGTGTCTTATTGGTGTATTATTATTATTATTATTATTATTATTATTATTATTATTATTATTATTTTGGAATAAATAAAAAAAAACTTTGAAAATTTCACATTTCTTTGAAGTACTATGGCAGGTCAATAGATCGATTTGACGATCGGGCATTGAAGTAAAGTACTAGCTTTGATTAGTTACCCCTTTTCTTTCTAGGTTCGCTTGACTCACTCTCTCCTCTTATTTTCTATTCTTCATCTTCTTTTCATTTCTTTCTTTCTTCTTGGGGGGAGGGAATTACCGAGGTAAGTTGCTAATGAAATAAGTACATACATATGTTGGCCAGAGATTGAACTCAGTGAAAAGTGTTCACATATGTTTTTTAATCTGAAGGCAACAAGTAGGTGCGGAATAAAACTTTATAAAAACAGTGAATTGGTAAAAAAAAATCAGAGTTCGCTGGCGACAACGAACGATGCGCCTCGGCTCTCAATGAAGACAACAAGAATCACCCCACTGGAAGTGCGAAGCCTTAAATCCACTCGTTAAGCACGGCTGCTGTCTTCTACCAATAACAGTTTAACACAAGTATGTAAACACATATACACGCATGCACACAGAACTTTGAAAGCAAATTTAACGCTCGTGTTGTTTTCATATGCAAAAACTTTTTCAACCTTCAACAAACTTTATCGTTTATATTTTACATCTTTGTAAAATTGATGCTATATAAATGTTTTATTAGTACTTTACAGTTTCTCCTTTTTCTATTAACAATATTCTATCGTTAAAAATTAGCATTTGCTAACTGGTGATCCATGCCAAACATGTATGTTTTTATCGAATCGGTCTAGTCCCAATTTAGCGACACAAATATTAAATACTTAGCGTGGTACTTGGCAATCCCTAAAGACGCGACCCTCGTCTAAAATACCCGATCCAAAAGCGGGAACCAAGACAACCACAGTAGAATTAGAAAATGAATTTCTTAAATACATGAGGGTAAGAAAGTGAATTACTCTTAGAGTTACTTATACAAATTTATTTTAGCTGATATTTGAACTTTACAGTAAAGTTCACGATGGCCGAAAATACATTGACTTTTTATAGAGGATTTAATGGCCAACCTTAATTGATTGTAACAGGAACTCTCACGTACTGACCGCAAAGACAAATGTATATTTGTAGGCCTTCGTTTTATTAATAGACTTATTTGTAACATAAATTAAGAGTGCACATTTTTATGGATTTCAAAAATAAGTTTTATATTGTACTTACCAATTCCACATCCGATAAGTAACCGTCCGATTAATAATGTCTGTCTGTTGAAAGCCGAGCCAGAGATAACACTCCCTAACATATAACAACTTGAAGCCACCAGTAAACCTTTTCTTCGCCCGTATTTGTCACTCAAAAAGGCTCCAATTAAACTAAAGACAACAGCACTAGCCATCGGCCCGGCCATGATCACTTGCTTCCACAGTTGAGTAAGGCGCAGGTAATCGCTGTCTTTGGCAAGTAGAATGGCCCCTGATGAGGCGCCCATGTCATAACCCAGGTTAATCAACGAGAACTGTGCAAAAACTGCCAATATATACACCAACCATGGACGTTTGGTATCATTTTCTTTTACGTGTACAGGATTCATTTTTTTCATCCATGGACGTTTTGGGTCATTTTCTCTTATTTGTACAGGGTTCATTTTTCAAAATATTTGAATTGTAGAAGTGATCAAACGAAGAAAAAGATAAATTATTACATTCGAAACTTTGCATACAAATGTATATTGAAAGTATCGGAATTTATCACATGACCGATTTCAATGAAATAATTATGCGTTGTTGCACAGCTCTTATGATGGGGGCAAATAAAGTTTTATTGAATCTGTGTGTGTGTGTGTGTGACTCTTTCTTCATTTCTTCCTCTCTCTATCGTTGGAAATCCCCCCTGCTTCTCATCTCTTGTCACACCCTCTTTCTACCCGGTACCCACCCCATTAAACATCTTTTCTCCACTTCTTTTATTATGTGCCTAATCATATGGAGTTGTAGACCATCCTCTATTCTAAAATTACTCAATCACAACGAAAGGTTTTCACATAAATTCTCAATGCAAACCAGGTCATTTATTAAATGAGGTCAATTTCTCATTAAAACAAAGCACATATAAATGGTTCATCTTTTCAAGATTAAGGTTATTAAGATAAGACAATTTTTATTTTTTTTTATTTTTCTAATTTTTATTCCCCCCTCCCCCCCCCCCAAAAAAAAAACTGAGGCATAAGGGGCTACTGTGAATAAGGGCTAGATTTATAGGGAACATCCTAAGTGGGCAGCAAGATGTTTGTTCACATTACATTTAAATTTCTGATTGAGATTAAAGTTATTTTACACTCTATTTTAGATAATGCACATTTTTTATTTTTTATTTTCTTATTTTTATTCCCCCCCCCCAAAAAAAAAACTGAGGCATAAGGGGCTACTGTGAATAAGGGCTAGATTTATAGGGAACATCCTAAGTGAGAAGCAAGATGTTTGTTCACATTACATTTAAATTTCTGATTGAGATTAAAGTTATTTTACACTCTATTTTAGATAATGCACATTTTTTATTTTTTATTTTCTTATTTGTATTCGCCCCCCCCCCCCCCCAAAAAAAACAACTGAAGCATAAGGGGCTACTGTGAATAAGGGCTAGATTTATAGGGAATATCCTAAGTGAGAAGCAAGATGTTTGTTCACATTACATTTAAATTTCTGATTGAGATTAAAGTTATTTTACACTCTATTTTAGATAATGAACATTTTTTATTTTCTTATTTTCTTATTTTTATTCCCCCCCCCCCCCAAAAAAAAAAACTGAAGCGTAAGGGGCTACTGTGAATAAGGGCTAGATTTATAGGGAACATCCTAAGTGAGAAGCAAGATGTTTGTTCACATTACATTTAAATTTCTGATTGAGATTAAAGTTATTTTACACTCTATTTTAGATAATGCACATTTTTTATTTTTTTGTTTTCTTATTTTTATTCCCCCCCCCCCAAAAAAAAAACTGAGGCATAAGGGGCTACTGTGAATAAGGGCTAGATTTATATGGAACATCCTAAGTGAGAAGCAAGATGTTTGTTCACATTACATTTAAATTTCTGATTGAGATTAAAGTTATTTTACACTCTATTTTAGATAATGCACATTTTTTATTTTCTTATTTTCTTATTTTTATTCCCCCCCCCCCCCAAAAAAAAAACTGAAGCATAAGGGGCTACTGCGAATAAGGGCTAGATTTATATGGAACATCCTAAGTGGGCAGCAAGATGTTTGTTCACATTACATTTAAATTTCTGATTGAGATTAAAGTTATTTTACACTCTATTTTAGATAATGCACATTTTTTATTTTCTTATTTTCTTATTTTTATTCCCCCCCCCCCCCAAAAAAAAACTGAAGCATAAGGGGCTACTGTGAATAAGGGCTAGATTTATAGGGAACATCCTAAGTGGGCAGCAAGATGTTTGTTCACATTACATTTAAATTTCTGATTGAGATTAAAGTTATTTTACACTCTATTTTAGATAATGCACATTTTTTATTTTTTTGTTTTCTTATTTTTATTCCCCCCCCCCAAAAAAAAAACTGAGGCATAAGGGGCTACTGTGAATAAGGGCTAGATTTATAGGGAACATCCTAAGTGAGAAGCAAGATGTTTGTTCACATTACATTTAAATTTCTGATTGAGATTAAAGTTATTTTACACTCTATTTTAGATAATGCACATTTTTTATTTTCTTATTTTCTTATTTTTATTCCCCCCCCCCCAAAAAAAAAACTGAAGCGTAAGGGGCTACTGTGAATAAGGGCTAGATTTATAGGGAACATCCTAAGTGAGAAGCAAGATGTTTGTTCACATTACATTTAAATTTCTGATTGAGATTAAAGTTATTTTACACTCTATTTTAGATAATGCACATTTTTTATTTTTTATTTTCTTATTTTTATTCCCCCCCCCAAAAAAAAACTGAAGCGTAAGGGGCTACTGTGAATAAGGGCTAGATTTATAGGGAACATCCTAAGTGAGAAGCAAGATGTTTGTTCACATTACATTTAAATTTCTGATTGAGATTAAAGTTATTTTACACTCTATTTTAGATAATGCACATTTTTTATTTTCTTATTTTCTTATTTTTATTCCCCCCCCCCAAAAAAAAAACTGAAGCGTAAGGGGCTACTGTGAATAAGGGCTAGATTTATAGGGAACATCCTAAGTGAGAAGCAAGATGTTTGTTCACATTACATTTAAATTTCTGATTGAGATTAAAGTTATTTTACACTCTATTTTAGATAATGCACATTTTTTATTTTCTTATTTTCTTATTTTTATTCCCCCCCCCCAAAAAAAAAAAAACTGAAGCGTAAGGGGCTACTGTGAATAAGGGCTAGATTTATAAGGAATATACTAAGTGAGAAGCAAGATGTTTGTTCACATTACATTTAAATTTCTGATTGAGATTAAAGTTATTTTACACTCTATTTTAGATAATGCACATTTTTTATTTTTTATTTTCTTATTTTTATTCCCCCCCCCCCCAAAAAAAAAACTGAAGCGTAAGGGGCTACTGTGAATAAGGGCTAGATTTATAAGGAATATACTAAGTGAAAAGCAAGATGTTTGTTCACATTACATTTAAATTTCTGATTGAGATTAAAGTTATTTTACACTCTATTTTAGATAATGCACATTTTTTATTTTTTATTTTCTTATTTTTATTCCCCCCCCCCCAAAAAAAAAACTGAAGCGTAAGGGGCTACTGTGAATAAGGGCTAGATTTATAAGGAATATACTAAGTGAGAAGCAAGATGTTTGTTCACATTACATTTAAATTTCTGATTGAGATTAAAGTTATTTTACACTCTATTTTAGATAATGCACATTTTTTATTTTTTATTTTCTTATTTTTATTCCCCCCCCCCCCCAAAAAAAAAAAAACTGAAGCGTAAGGGGCTACTGTGAATAAGGGCTAGATTTATAAGGAATATACTAAGTGAAAAGCAAGATGTTTGTTCACATTACATTTAAATTTCTGATTGAGATTAAAGTTATTTTACACTCTATTTTAGATAATGCACATTTTTTATTTTTTATTTTCTTATTTTTATTCACCCCCCCCCCCCAAAAAAAAAAAACTGAAGCGTAAGGGGCTACTGTGAATAAGGGCTAGATTTATAGGGAACATCCTAAGTGGGCAGCAAGATGTTTGTTCACATTACATTTAAATTTCTGATTGAGATTAAAGTTATTTTACACTCTATTTTAGATAATGCACATTTTTTATTTTTTATTTTCTTATTTTTATTCACCCCCCCCCCCCCAAAAAAAAAACTGAAGCGTAAGGGGCTACTGTGAATAAGGGCTAGATTTATAGGGAACATCCTAAGTGGGCAGCAAGATGTTTGTTCACATTACATTTAAATTTCTGATTGAGATTAAAGTTATTTTACACTCTATTTTAGATAATGCACATTTTTTATTTTTTATTTTCTTATTTTTATTCACCCCCCCCCCCCCCCCCAAAAAAAAAAAACTGAAGCGTAAGGGGCTACTGTGAATAAGGGCTAGATTTATAGGGAACATCCTAAGTGGGCAGCAAGATGTTTGTTCACATTACATTTAAATTTCTGATTGAGATTAAAGTTATTTTACACTCTATTTTAGATAATGCACATTTTTTATTTTTTATTTTCTTATTTTTATTCACCCCCCCCCCCCCAAAAAAAAAAAACTGAAGCGTAAGGGGCTACTGTGAATAAGGGCTAGATTTATAGGGAACATCCTAAGTGGGCAGCAAGATGTTTGTTCACATTACATTTAAATTTCTGATTGAGATTAAAGTTATTTTACACTCTATTTTAGATAATGCACATTTTTTATTTTTTATTTTCTTATTTTTATTCCCCCCCCCCCAAAAAAAAAAAACTGAAGCGTAAGGGGCTACTGTGAATAAGGGCTAGATTTATAGGGAACATCCTAAGTGGGCAGCAAGATGTTTGTTCACATTACATTTAAATTTCTGAAAATGTATTATTTGTTAGTTTATACCTTTATTTATCAGAAACGGCTGTTAACTCCTTATTCTTTATACATCTCTATTTATATCAAGTTAGGTGTGTTTATATGTTTATATTGTGTGTAGATGATTCACGCTAAAACTAATTAACCGATCATTATGAACTTGGAACACAGCTATCAAGAATAAGGGTCGGTAATGTGTGCTATATTTAATCTAGTTTCAAGCAAAGGGTGTAAAAAGAAGGTGGAAGCGCTGTTCGTGAAATTTTCTAATCCTTGTGTTGCAATTTTCACGGAAACCGCAATACTCTTCAGACTAAAATTAAGCTCGTTTATTTTGCATCTGTTGTTATAAACTTCATGTCTTGTAGAATTTATAATGAAAATGCTATTTTCTATCATATCTGTCCCTGTGTATTTCTTACATATGTAACATCTGCCCCTGTGTATTTCTACCATATGTAACATCTGTCCCTGTGTATTTCTTACATATGTAATATCTGCCCCTGTGTACTTTTTACATATGTAACATCTACCCCTGTGTCTTTCTTACATATGTAACATCTGTCCCTGTGTATTTCTAACATATGTAATATCTGCCCCTGTGTATTTCTATCATATGTAGCATCTGCCCCTGTGTATTTCTACCATATATAACATCTGCCCCTGTGTATTTCTTACATATGTAATATCTGCCCCTGTGTATTTCTTACATATGTAACATCTGCCCCTGTGTATTTCTTACATATGTAACATCTGCCTCTGTGTATTTCTTACATATGTAACATCTGCCCCTGTGTATTTCTACCATATGTAACATCTGCCCCTGTGTATTTCTTACATATGTAACATCTGCCCCGGTGTATTTCTACCATATGTAACATCTGCCCCTGTGTATTTATTACATATGTAACATCTGCCCCTGTTTACTTTTAACATATGTAACATCTGCCTCTGTGTATTTCTACCATTTGTAACATCTGCCCATGTGTATTTCTACCATATGTAGCATCTGCCCCTGTGTATTTCTAACATATGTAACATCTGCCCCTGTGTATTTCTACCATATGTAACATCTGCCCCTGTGTATTTCCACCATATGTAACATCTGCCCCTGTGTATTTCTACCATATGTAGCATCTGCCCCTGTGTATTTCTAACATATGTAACATCTGCCCCTGTGTATTTCTACCATATGTAGCATCTGCCCCTGTCTATTTCTACCATATGTAACATCTGCCCCTGTGTATTTCTACCATATGCAATATCTTCCCCTCAAGTTGATGTCAACACCCGTGCACTGAAAATACAGTATGTTTTGCTTGCTCAAGATTCGCTGTCGGGATCGCTGTATCCTACCGAAGCAGCCAATACGATTTTCGTAACGTTCTTTCTGTAGGGGTAATTCCCTATTTATCAACAGACGCCACCCGTAGGTGATCGAGCCGTCAACTGGTCTCTAACTCTGTAAAAGACAAGGCCAGTCCTTTTGACTGTCACATAATATGACAGCCAGCGGATATCCAATTTTCCTCTCTTTCGGTGGTTTTTATAGTATACTAAATAACCAATCTTAAACTCTATGTCCCTTTTCTTACTAAGGGATTTATCCATCATCCTTTTTCTTGCTTTCTTGATATTATTTCTAACGAAAGTGAAGACGTTATGCATTTCTTGTAGGGCAATTTCGTGATGTTCATCGCCATAATATACACACAAATATTGTCCAACGACAGAGTATCATCCCTGTTATACACCGAGTAACAGGGTGAAAAATATGTGGTCATACTCACATGGAACTTGACAGCCGCCAACATTTGATTAATGTAAACGTCCCCGGACTGTACGTTGTTTCCATTTGCTAGAACATCATGTATCGTTCTATGAAACCTTTCAACCTTCCCATTACTATGAGGATGATAAAATGAAGTTGTCTGCGATGATTATTTAAGTCCTCTAGTGACTTCTCCGTGATTTTGTTGATATTCTCTGGCCCGTTATCAGCCAAAAGCTGAAGTGGTGCCTCAAATCTGGGGAAAATTTCATCGATTAACAGATGTATCACTGTTACCACCTACTTGTTCGGAACATCAAAAGTCCCAGACTCTACATATCTATGAATGTAAATAGGTATTGATTACCCGAATGGGTAGGTTCGGTTCGGTTGTTTTGTTTTACGGCATATCAACCCTTTTCGGGATATTTAATGTCGAATACGGTTATTTTGGTACAAGTTTTTATGCTTCAAGTTCTTTAAATGTTCAAGTATTTATTCATGGTGTTTCGTTGAGTGAAAGGGGGTGGGGGAGAAAGGGACGGGGGAAGGTGGGAGGGGGAGGGAAGGAAATTGTTGTTTTTTGTTTTTGATTTTGCAGAACATGATTGAGTTTTACAAAGAGAAAAAAATAAAATAAAACATAAATGTCTGGTGCATTTTGGGTCAGGAAGCCGATATCTTCAGACAGCCTGATCTGGTAGCACCAGAACCGAATAGGTATGGCCTGGGAATATCTAAAGTAAACTTGGTGAAAGGGAAAGATGAAAGTCACACTCTTCACGGCTAAATCAGCATTGTTATCATGATATTGCACAAGTACACTTTTTCTAAGGACATACAGCCTGAGCAGAGATTCGGCATCCGGTTGAGACAAGTAATACACTATTTTGTCAATTACTATAGATTACTTTTGCTCTGTTTTGGTCGGCCTACCATTTTTTATTCTAATCTTTAGGTCCAAAATTTCTTTGTCAGATTCTTCCCCGTAACGTGGGTCGTTCGTACGTTACCGATGAATCATCAACATTTTTGTACGATGCAAACTCTTTCGGCGCCAAAAAGATTCTTATTTCTTGCACTAATGAAGTAATTCATATCGTCTAAACTCAGACACGCATTATAGAAAGTTTTCATGTAGTTATCTTAACAGTATTCTGTCATGTATTATTGGTAACAGTTAATGGAACTAAAGTAATAAACGAAGAACTGTTACTATCATTCGAAATGAAGCTATATATGCAAATAACTAGATGCCTGGAAAACTGGAAATGTCTGTATTTCAAAATGGAGGCCGTGAAACTTTGATGATTAAAAAAATGGAAAGGCCCATTATATCTGTAAAATTAAAGCAGTTAAAATAATAGTGATGCATCAGACAGATTGTTATTTGGGTCTGAAGTTGAAAATTTGATTGGCTTTATTTTTTACTTCATTTTACTTCAGTTGAAGTTCTCAGAAATCAAGGGGCCCCTTCCTGGGACTAACACTTGATCTCCATATGCGATACATAGATATTCGAATATTCTATTAAGGTTCTCTTTTATCTCTCAAACGTTCAGTTAGTAAAGAAGTTCGGACCATTAATTTTCCTCTTCCCAATTGACCAGTTAACTATGTTGTAGTATATCTTTCTTGTGTTCTCTTGGTCTTACCGGATTCCAGGACAAGGATTCATCTAGTCTGGTGGAATATCCAGCTGAGTGTTGTTACTTGAGGTAACATCACTAGAAGATGCACTATACCTCATATGAGCAGGTGTATAGCCGTGTCAAGGGGATCTTATTTGTGCTTCGAATACTATGTCATTTTGAATTTTTAGTCAGAGTTTACTTGTAGGGTGAAGTATCCTCGTGTCAGGTTGTCCTGACAAACCCTTTTACAGAGAGACCGAAGACACTCAGGGATAGTGTCTAGTAAGTAATTAGAACTCCTCTTATACACATATATATATACTATTCGCATATATATGTACACACGTATGCATCTTAACCTACATGTTCATAAATGTATACATACAGAGGCTGGAGCAAGCTTGATAGTGAGGGGCCTATTAGATTAGAGACTCTATTTTTGGACACTGTCCAAGAGGAGAGGCTAACGTTTGGTGCACCATCCCAGATGTAACAACAATACTTCATGTATATATAAATATAGTGTGTTTGTTACACAATGTTTTATTGTTTAACATTTTTACATTGATGTTTTTATCCATTTTTCAACACGCGTTACATTTAAATTAATAGCGCGCATTTCAAAGATGCGACAATCGTCTACACTTCATCAAAGCTAGGAGCAACGTTACTTGCACTATATCTAACTGCAATATTTATTTACGAGGTTGGCGGCAATAGTCAGTGCATTACTAATAAATAAAATTATGACAACTTCACTCCGTGTGTGTTTTTCTCGCAGCTACGTGACTTACACAGTGAATTAATATTTTATTTTATTTACTTACTTTTAATCGAATATTTATTGAAATAAAAAATGTAATAGCGTAAAATAAAACGAAATATAAAAAAAAAATCATACTTACAAAAAAATAAATTAAATGCACCAAAATGCGTTTCAGTTTCTTCATAAACAAGTCAGACATTTTAATCTTTTGTTAATAGTTGAAAATAGAAATAAGAATGAATTACTTTGTGATACTTCGAAATTTGAATGTAATTTGAAAGCAATTAAACTGTCGAATAGAAAGTCAGTTAAACTGGCTGTAAAATTCTTAGGAAATCTCCATGTATTTAAAGATTTAAAGTTTTGGAAGTTTTTTTTTAATCTAATATATTTAAGAATAGAGATTAAACGCCATTTCCTTTTTAAGAAGATAAGTATGAAATTGTAATTTTAATCAAGGGAGGTAACCTAACCAATCTTTATTTATTTAATTTTTGAAATAAAATGCTATTGAGTTACCTCCCTTGGTAAAAATTATGATTTCAGATTTATCTCCTTTACATTTTTACGGAAATTTTAGGACTCTATATTAGATTTTTCGTTTTTCTTCACCGTTTCGCGCATACCAATCAAATTGTTATAACTAATTTATTTAATGTTATATTATTTTTGTAAAAATATTAAAAAAAAAAAAGTAATGCCGAAATGCATTTTACTGTAAGTAATAAGTAGTCATACAGTAGGGGAGTTTGAATAAGTGATCATACAGTAGGGGGAGTTTGAATTACCTACTAGACACCATCCTCTAGTGTTTTCGATCTCTCGGGTTTGTCAGGAAAACCTGACATGAGGATACTTTCACCCTACAAGTTAACCTTGACCAAATATTCAAAATAACATAGTATTCGAAGCACAAATAAGATCCCCTCGACACGCCTATACTGTGGCTAATACGAGGAATTGTGCACCTTCTCCAAGTAATGTTACCTCAGGTAACAACACTTAGTAGGATACTCCACCAGACCAGATGAATTCTTGTCCTGGAATCGGGTAAGACGAAGAGACAAAAAGAAAGATATACTATAACATAATCAACTAGTCAATCGGGGAGATGAAAATTAATATTCTGAACTTCTTTACTAACTCAACATTTGAGGGATAAAAGAGAACCTTAATAGAGTATTTGAATATTTATGTATTTCATATAGTGATCAAGTGTTAGCCCTAGGTAGAGGCCCCTTGATTTCTGAGAACTTCGACTAAAGTAAAATGAAACAAAATAAGTAAATTATCTAAAATAGATTCTTCGTCGTTTTTTTATGTACTAGCAAGTCACCACTTACCAAGGCCATTGGCCACTCGAGGATAAGTGTTAATGAATTTCTCAGGAGGACAGTTAAACAACAACGTGAGGATTGCTAACAATGATTGAGACTGGACAGAAATGAGATCATTTAAGAGGACGGTTCAACAAGAATTTGTTAACATTGGACTTGAAAACGACCATGCTATAGTCAGTTGGGAAGCAGTACCATGCTATTGTGTTCCACAGAAGGATAGTTCTTGGAAGAAAAACTTTGCTCGTGGAAGTTCCATTCAGTTTTAGGTACACAGTGGAAGAAAGGAAAATTATTGACAGTGGTTGTAGCTAGTCGAGTTCTTATTGTAAATGTGTTACAGAGGGAACCATAGATTGGAGCTCAGTCGAGCACTTGTTATGAAAATAATGATAGAGTAGAGAAAGACGAGCAACGTCTCTTCTATGAGAAACAGGCTGTAGTGAAAAGAAGAGATCATCCCCCACTAGATTTCGAAGTCGGTTTTGTACTGTGTCAAGACAAGAAAGTGTGCTCTGAGCGGCACCTCCCAAGATGTGTCACCATCTTAGGGTGTATTTGACTCTTATACATGTAGAGGATTGCGTCAGGTGTGAGATACTTTCTGGAGCGGTAGAATGATCCAAGCATTTTTCCAGCGACCTTAGCAACAGATTTGATTTAAGGCTCCCATTTGAGATCTCGCCTGAATGGCAGTCCTATGAGTTTATCAAAGCAGGGGGCTTCTTCAAGGAGAGAGCCATTCATTTCAATTGCGGCAAAGTAGGGATCGGAGCGTTGGTGGTGAAAGGAGGGAAGCTTGGTTTTAACTGTATTAAAAGTAACCACCAACCTCTTCCACCACTGCACTACGTTCTCCAAGTCGGAAGACAGAGAAACAGAAACATCTTGATCATTAATGCTCTTCGAAGTGTTGCCATAGATGGTTGTGTCATCTGCATAAATGTCAATGAATGAACTTAGAATGTTATTTGGGGATCATTGATGAAAATCACGAAGAGAGTTGGGCCGAGAATAGTTCCCTGAGGTACGCCTGAAATAAAATAAAAAATTATCATTTATTTTTTCACATATATAAAATTAAACTTTCATCATAAACTGACCTTACTTGCCCAATGCTGTCCGGGAGTTTTTTTTACTTTCATCATTTTATTTTTCGCTAATTAACCAATACCCTTTTTTGTGTCTTATTTGTAATTAATTTCTTGATCACATCAGTCTTGCAGAGTTTCGAAAACTCACTGGCATCCCATCAATATCCTCTGTTATCAAATGTAAAGTCTTGAGATTATTTGATCACGTTAAGCGTTCCATTGTGGGGCTATGCAAAATATGCGTTGAAGGCATAATACAAGGAAAGCCGCTCGAAAGGTAGACAAAAGAAAAGATGGATAGGCAACGTTTCTAAATAGACGAATGTGAATATAAACCCAACGAACATCTTGGCCCAAGGTCGTAAGACTTGGAGGACACTCAACGATGTTAGTGTGTATTCTGCAACTAGCGGGGGGGGGGGGGGGGAAACGTTTAATTATAAGAAGATCGTTACATTTTTTGGAAAGAATACTCGATGAAGGAATATATATATATATATATATATATATATATATATATATAATTTCGTATGTAAAATATGTTTGTAAATTTCGTTTCATTTTACGCTATTGCATTCTTTATTTCAATAAATACTTAAATAATAGTAAAAGAAATAATGTGCAACTACCAAAGAGAAATAATGCACACAATGACGCGTGAAGTTGTATCATAATTTCATTAATATAGATTATCCAGAAATTGAGATTATTATTTTGCAGTAATTCTTTTATTTAACGATATCTTTACCAGGACCGGCGACACAGTTATAAAAGTGTGTGTGTGTGTGGGGGGGGGGGGGGCTCTCCTAAAAAGTGGGGGGGGGGCGGTTAAACACATGCATATATAACTTCATTATCGATGACCGTAAAGTGTGTGGGGGGGGGGCAAGTCAAAAAGTGTGTGTGTGGGGGAGGGGGGGGGGCTATAGTCATCCTTGCTCCCCCGGTGCCGCCGTCCATGTTTATTCGTCCACGACAAAAGCCTTAAAAGTAAATCCGAAAGCACCAGGTCATTATGTCAAGGGGAGGTAATTAATTAAAAAATGTCTCAGCATGATTTATCTCCCTTAGACGGTTTCTTATAGAACGGAATACAATCATGAGTCAACTGAATTGCAGAAGGAAAATAATATTTATTAACATTTCCTTTGTTTCATTCTTTCTACTTTAAATTTATTTTTCGTTTACTCAAGTGAAACAAATTGAAAACAATCTTTCTAATTTTTTATAGATTTGTATGTATTCTAAACGGTGATTGGAAAATACCTTTCTATAATTCTCATTACTAGAAATGAATGTAATAAGAATACGTATAGAATGTGGTTTTATTTAAAATTCAATATCAGTGCCGACATTCGCCCCCAGCTTCTCAAACCGTCTGGGAACCGCATCAACTGATTTCACAAGGGACTCACTTTTTTATTCTTTTCTTTTTTACTAATGACCCATCACGTATGAAGGCAAAAACCACTCGAGGATAAAGGTTAATGAAATGACAGATTGATGATAATGAATAGGATGAGAGGATTGACAAATTCTACATACAAACCATTCAAAACATTAATTCCCTCTTCTTTGTCAAAAACATCACCCATGGAATGTGAGGACTGACGAGCAAAATACGGGGGTAATCTTGTAACTCTCTCTCTCTCTTTCTCTCTCTCTCTCTCTCACACACACACACACACACACACACACACACATACATACATATATATATATATATATATATATATATATATATATATATATATATATATATATATATATATATATAATGGTAATAATCCAGGTAAAAACATACACAGGGTAGTAATCCAAAGAATTTCAACCGGGTTTATAAAAAGTGCTAAATATCAAATAGAGCTTTTATATATGATCATTTTTATTTACACAGACATGTACAAAATCTGCGACACTAGCATGTCGATGTAATCGATCAACAGTTTCTGTGTAAATAAAAATTATCATATATATATATATATATATATATATATATATATATATATATATATATATATATATATATATATATGATCAGGAAAGGGAGAAAATGTACCGACGTAATGGAAATTGAAAAAGGAAAACCAAAGAATATGATTTATGTATTTATCAAGGTTTCGTCTTTATTATAAGACTTCATCGGGATGATTATTCTGACGAAAACAACACAAGTACAGAATGATTTGGCCGCCGGTTCGGAAACTGTGGCAGACAATTCAAATTAACTTTAACCGCTACTACGTTCGGCTCTCACCCCTTTCCGCATTGACTGTAACAACCCTCCTACTTCCTATTGAATTTATACTCCTACCATAGCTAACCACTACCACCATCTGTTTGTATCACATATTTTGATTTTCTGCTCAGGTCGACCGCAGTTTCTGAGCCGGCGGCCCAAACATTCTGTACTTGTTGTGATGTTTTCTTGAGAATAATCATCCTGAGGAAGTCTTATAATAAAGAAGAAACATTGATGAATAGATTAATAATATTCTTTGGTTTTCCTTTTTTCAATTTCCATATATATATATATATATATATATATATATATATATATATATATATATATATATATATATATATATATATATATATATATATACAGGGCTTTACGGAGCCCTCCAAAAAGGAGCGCGCTCCAGGAGCACGCTCATTTTTGCTGGAGCGAAGGAGAGGAGGGCTCATTTTATATTCAGCGGGAGTTGAGCGGGAGCAACTCCATTTGGGACTAAAGAGCGGTGGTTTTATAGCTCCGCATTCCTCGCTCCAAAATGATTTGATTTTTTTTTAAACATCAGCTTTTTATTCAGCAATATAAAGGAAAAGTAAAGAAAGTCTCAGAGTTTACTCTGAATTATTTAAAAAAAATATATCACTGGTAGAGAGAGGGAGTTGGCTCAGGCGGAAGACGATTTAATTGTAATGTTTTTAACAATCTTTTTTTAATTTATTGTTTTATTCGTTACCCCAAACCCCGTCAACTTGTTATCAGCGATGAGACAGATCAAAGGCGTCATTAAAGTTTTTATTCCAGTCAGTGGCTTGAGCGTTCTATTTCTTTGGAAAGATTAAACATTTGAGTTAAGGGTACGAACGATTTTGACACCATCTGAGTGCAGGTCGGGAGGGGGGCGAGAGAGAGAATTCAAAATGTTTACTAGCTGACCTGAGATAATTACTAAGGCCCTTTTAAAAAGTACACTGTTATCTTTCTGTTGAATAAAAACTCCGAAAATTAGCTCTCTAGATAGGGGAGGTAAGTTGCCCAATCAAGGTTTCAGAGTACAGTCTACCCTACTATTTAATTCATATAACTTTGGGGAGGATATATGTGGATTCATACCGTTCCCAAGTGTATTAGTGAAAGTTATGTTGTTTTTCTTCTCTTAGACTAGATAGTCTGCTTGACTGGATAGAAGTATGTATGTATAATACACAATTTAGGAAAACTCGTCAAAGGAAAACTCGGCAACGGAAAATTCGTCAATGGAAAATTCGGCAACGGAAAACTCGGTAATTTTGGCCAAGTAGGAAAATTCGGCAATTATCGAATAAATATCGATTGAAAATAGATTTTAGAACCGTTTTTACAGGAGATATACTTGTAAATACGGGGCTACCCCCTCCCAGTGAAGAATATTTTTTATATTATTTTTTTGGTACTTGTGCAGTTTACGAACCGGGCTATTTTTTTAGATAAGATTTTCAAGTTAAATTACTTTTTTACTATATGTTTTGTTTATTAAATTGTTAGGTGAAAGTACAGAATAGTTAACAAAGCCCCCCCCCTCACTCCATGTTAAGAATGGCTTTCTAAATAATGTTATTTCAATCCGGTTCGTAATTACGTTACAAAATTAAAGGTTTGGACCGGGTTATTTTTTACATAAAATTTTCAAGTTAAATTCAATTTTTACGATATTTTCTGTTTATTAAATTGTTACGTGAAAGTACAGAATAGTTAACAAAGCACCACCCCCCATTCTCCCCATGTAAAAAATCGTTGTCTAAATAATGTTATTATTTCAAGCTGGTTCGTAATCAAGTTACGAGATTAAATCCATCATAATTCATTTAAATTTCTTCGTAAACAAGTCAGCAATTTTAATTGACAAAACATCAATTACTTCGTGTGTGTGCAAAACTTGAAAGGAATTTATAAACTATCGAGTAGAAAGTCATTTAAACTGGCTTTAAATTCTTAGAAAATTTCCATGTATTTAAAAAAGCAAAATTGTTTTCTTGTTCTCAGGAAACGAAAATTTACGTATAATCCTATACTTCGTCTGACATGTTTTCCTATAACTCTCAAAATATTAGCGAGATTTTGTCAAATATTATCTTACGGTCTTACACTTAAAGTGACATCTCAACCCATATTGACGAGATCCTTTGACGCCCACCCCTATCCTTCGACCACTCATTGGCAGAATAGAACGTTTATGAAAGAAGGTATATTTTTATTATGGAGCACTGAAAAAGAGCCGCTCTTTTTTATAGGAGTTGGAGCAGGAGCGGCTCCTCTTTGAAAATGGGGAGCGTGAGAGGAGCCAGCTCCAATTGTGGGCGTTGGAGCAGGAGCGGGAGCAACTCAAAAAGTAGTTGAGCGCGTAAAGCCCTATATATATATATATATATATATATATATATATATATATATATATATATATATATATATATACAGGGTGGGCCAAAATAAGGGTCCTATCTTTAAATTTGAATAACTTCCACAAAATAAAAGTTAAACTCACCAAACTTTATGTGTGTGTAGACTGACCCTTCTGAGATTTTTTGAAATAAACAAAACAAATTTTAGCCGAAAAACACTTCTTAAAACTTACAAAAACTAAAGTATTGTTTTTTACACTGTTTTGAGTTTTTTAAGCAAAAATAATGTTTTCTAAATGGGCGCCGTTGGCGGCTTCACACTCTTCGGCTCCTTTTAAAACATTTTCCATAACAGTTTGCAACATCTGAGGACTTATGGCTCTTATTTCTGCTTCAATATTTGCTTTCAGTTCCTTAATATTGTTTGGCTTATTGGCATAAATCTTTTCTTTGAGGTAACCCCATAAGAAGAAGTCAGGAGCTGTAAGGTCGGGTGATCGTGGAGGCCATTGAATTTCGCAACTGCGAGAGATAATCTGATTTCCAAATATACCCTGTAAAAGTGTAAGGGTATCTCTCGCAGTGTGTGCTGTGGCTCCATCCTGTTGGAACCACATCCTGTCAGGTTTGGCGGCAACCCACGGTTGCAAGAAATTTTGCAGCATTTCTCGGTAGCGGTCACCCGTTACTGTTACCTGATTTCCGGCATCGTCTTCAAAGAAATAGGGGCCAATTATCTCTTCAGCAGTAACGCCACACCACACCGTGCACTTGAGTGGATGTAATGTGTGCTGCTGAATTATCCTTGGGTTCTCCGTACCCCATATTCGGCAATTTTGTTTATTGATGAACCCATCAAGATGAAAATGGGCTTCATCCGACATTATTAGTTTTTTGAGAAAATCGGGATCATCATTGGCCAAATCCTGGAGTCGCATAGCGTACTCAAGTCTTTTTTCATTATCTCGAGGTTGAAGTTCTTGAACTAGCTGCACTTTATATGGAAAATATCCTCTTTCTCTTAGCATTCTCCGAAGTGAGCTTCGAGAAATGCCAAGTTCTTTTGATCTCCTCCTTGTGGATGTGGATGCATCCTCCTCCAAACTTCTCTCCAATTCCTCGAAATTTTGAGCTGTTCGTACAGTACGAGGCCTACCACTTCTCGCCATGTCGGATATTCCTTGTTGGTCCCTAAAACGAGCAATAATTCCTCGGATTGCTTTTGCCGAAGGAGAGTTTCTGGTGTTGTAATGACGCCGATAGATGAGTTGAGTCTCCGAAATCGACTCATTGGATTTAAAGTACCACTCTATTATGAGGGTACGTTCCTTAGGGCTAATACGGCTCATGCTTGCTTCGGAAGGGGTCCTTTACTTATTCTAAAAAAAATAAAAAAATCAATAAATAAAAAAGTTATGAATTTTTAAAAATAGGACCCTTATTTTGGCCCACCCTGTATATATTTATTTATTTATTTTATTGCAAGAATTGAATCGCTTCCGTTTTGTCTATAACACGGCCATTTAATGCTAACCTGGTTAAAATAAATAGAAATAAAAAATAATATCGGCTATGAAAGAGTTCAAAATTATCTGGTACAAATGACTGCTCTGAAAGACTTAAAACATACCGTATACAAACTTGACCTAATATCGGTAAACGGAGATAATACAAAACGAAAAATACCCGAATCGAAATGGATCCAGTCACGAAAGTTCAAAGACACCAAAATAAGCTTTTGATGAGTAATGCCAAAACTGTGCCTAAACCCATTTCACTCTTAATAATTTACGTGACTGAAATTACTTTTCTACACGATAATACCTTAACATCACAATTATATTTACTGTAGTTACCGACGATTGTTATCTAAAGAAAGAACAAAAATCACTTGAAATATGTAAAAAAAAAAAAAAATGATAATATTATCTGAATTCTCGTTGAAGGCATATATGTTTTAGCGAGTTGTTAACAAGGATTTTTATGTCAAATAGAAATGTTTGGAAAACAGTGGCTATAACTAACGAAGGGAGATAATTGGTTATGGCTAACGAACGGATATAATTGGTTATGGCTAACGAAGGGAGACAATAACGGTCGGAATGCAACCCATTTTTTGTTTTTATCTTGTAATTATTATTAATATTTAAAAAAAAATCTATTCTAAAATAAATTTATTTGAAAAACCCAAACAAACAAACAATGGTATTTTTATTGATTTAAAGCAGTTTATTTTTTTTACCAATATAAACAGACGCCAAACTCCTTTTCACTTTAAAAAATAATAGTAATCTCCCTTTTTTTTTCTTAATTGAATACAAATTCCCTTCATCAATTTTACGAAGGAAAATGACGTCAAAATGTTGCTATTATTATAAATATTTGGACTGTTTATTAGCGTGGTAATTGTGCGAACACGATATAACTAACTAATTATTATTCAATATTCAATTACAGCGTAAATAATACATAAAAACAAAAATGATTTATAGTGATGTTCACTTAAATTATTAATATTTTATAATATAAATACGTTTCTCTTGATTCAATAAGCAGTATTTTAATAAACCTCATAAAATAATAATAATGATATATCATATTCAAAAAAAGATAGTTTTTATTTCCGCCTTCTCTCTCTCTCTTTCGATATATATATATATATATATATATATATATATATATATATATATATATATATTCCATGATAAATGCCAGTATACTGAAATCATATGACCTTAATAGGGTTAAGATAAAAATTCATATATACTAAATGTACAAAAGCAAGGAAATTCCCAAATTTTTACACTTTTATTGTCATTAAGGGTATGCAAGCACAACAGGGCTATGTATTTTGCTGGTAGGAATTTTTCTTCAGCGCACCTCACACACTTCATCCACTCATGCATAGAGATTTATACTGTAGTGATGTGATAATGAAATGGCTTGGTTGATATGTAGTCATACCCTTAATGACAATAAAAGTGTAAAAATTTGAGAATTTCCTGGCTTTTGTACATTTAGTGTATATGCATTTTCATCTTAATCCTATTAACGGCATATGATTTCAGTATACTGGCATTTATCATGGAATGTCACTACTTTTGTAAAGGCAAGGCCCCAAGAAAATGGTAATTTTAAAGTTTTTTTAAAAATTTTCTGGAAAACTAAGGTATATGGTAAACTGAAATTAAAATGCTATCAACTAGACCCTAGAACCTCTATCTCTGCCAAAAATCAGCTGAATCCATCAAATAGTTGATGAGATACAGAGTGGCACACACGTATGTACATACACACGGATAACACAAAATCACTCCTGACCTTTCTGGATCTCTGGGTTGCCTTGACTAATGATGCTAAAATTTTACACACTTATAGAACCTATCAAATGAAAATTTTGTGCAAAGTTTTAAATAATTTGGTTTATTGATTTTTGAGTTATGACTGATCAAAGAAATGAGATTTCTAGCATAGGTCGTTTTTGAGCCTATTAAGGGATAGAGCGCTATCGCGCCTCTCTTGATATATATATATATATATATATATATATATATATATATATATATATATATATATATATATATATAGTTGCAGGGTCCGATCACTGGGGTGATCGGTCGTACAACTAAGAAAGTGGACACAGGCAAATTACGACAATGGTAAAGAAAAGAGGTCAAACGCAGATGAAAAGGTTTATTTACCATAAAGGTGTGGAGGAAAACTGGAATAGGGAAGTTGGAATTGGACAGCAGGAAAGGTTGGATATCAGGAAGAGCTAGATCGACAGGACCGGGAACTGGATAGGTTGAGTTAGCAAGAAAATATATCTTGATACTGGAAAGCAGGAGATGCTGGATCGACAGAAAAGACACCTGGTACCTGTCCGCTTGTGAAGTCATCATACGGGGTTTGATGTGGACGTCCATGAGGTGTAAGGATGTACTTCAAAAGATACACATCAGATATCAACAGTTATCAAAAGATATACATCAGATATCAAAACTTATCAAAAGATACACATCAGATATCAAAAGGTATCACAAGGTACACATCAGATATCAAAAGTTATCAAAAGATACACATCAGATATCAAAAGTTATCAAAAGATACACATCAGATATCAAAAGTCATCACAAGATACACATCAGATATCAAAAGTTATCAAAAGATACACATCGGATATCAAAGGTTATCACAAGACACACATCAGATATCAAAAGGTATCAAAAGATACACATCAGACATCAAAAGTTATCAAAAGATACACATCAGATATCAAAAGGTATCAAAAGATACACATCAGATATCAAAAGGTATCAATAGATACACATGAGATATCAAAAGGTATCAAAAGATATACATCAGATATCAAAAGTTATTAAAAGATATACATCAGATATCAAAAGTTATTAAAAGATACACATCAGATATCAAAAGTTATCAAAAGATACACATCAGATATCAAAGGTTATCACAAGATACACATCAGATATCAAAGGTTATCAAAAGATACACATCAGATATCAAACGTTATCACACGATACACATGAAATATCAAAAGTTATCAAAAGATACACATCAGATATCAAAAGTTATCAAAAGATACACATCAGATATCAAAAGTAATCAAAAGATACACCTCAGATATCAAAAGTTATCAAAAGATACACCTCAGATATCAAAAGTTATCAAAAGATATACATCAGATATCAAAAGGTATCAAAAGATACACATCAGATATCAAAAGTTATCAAAAGTTACACATCAGATATCAAAAGGTATCAAAAGATACACATCAGATATCAAAAGTTATCAAAAGATATGAGTTAAGAAAAGTTATCTTAATATTTTGATAACAATGGCATAGGCATAAAAATTAAGTGTGAGTGGGGCAGTAGAAAAGGAAGAAGAAAAAAAGAGAAGAAAGAAAGGAAACCAACACATACATTCCATTCCATGTTTTTGTTCCGTTTCCTCTATCTCCTACTCTCTCCTCTTTTACTTTCTATTCAAAATTCCCATGTTACTTTGTGAATTGGAATATAACACGATATCTATCTTTCCTTTTCTCTTTGTTTTGTCTTAGGTTCTGTCCGTTAGTCAGTCGTTCATGCTTAAGTTTTAAATAAAGTTTTTGTTGGTCTGTTACTTTTAAGTTTAAAATAGCTTTTTGTTAGTCTGTTGCGTTTAAATTTAAACAGCATGTTTGTTGGTCCGTCCCGTTTTAGTATAAAATAGCATTTTGTTGGTCTGCCACGTTCAAATTTAAAATAGCATTTTGTTGGTCTGTCACGTTCCAATTTAAAATAGCATTTTTGTTGGTCTGTCACGTTCCAATTTAAAATAGCATTTTGTTGGTCTGTCACGTTCAAGTTTAAAATAGCATTTTGTTGGTCTGTCACGTTCAAGTTTAAAATAGCATTTTGTTGGTCTGTCACGTTCCAATTTAAAATAGCATTTTGTTGGTCTGTCACGTTCAAATTTAAGATAGCATTTTTGTCTGTCTGTCACGTTCCAATTTAAAATAGCATTTTTGTCTGTCTGTCACGTTCCAATTTAAAATAGCATTTTTGTTGGTCTGTCACGTTCCAATTTAAAATAGCATTTTTGTTGGTCTGTCACGTTCAAATTTAAAATAGCATTTTTGTTGGTCTGTCACGTTCAAGTTTAAAATAGCATTTTTGTTTGTCTGTCACGTTCAAATTTAAAATAGCATTTTTGTTGGTCTGTCACGTTCAAGTTCACAATAGCATTTTTGTTGGTCTGTCACGTTCAAGTTTAAAATAGCATTTTTGTTTGTCTGTCACGTTCAAATTTAAAATAGCATTTTTGTTTGTCTGTCACGTTCAAGTTTAAAATAGCATTTTTGTTGGTCTGTCACGTTCAAGTTTAAAATAGCATTTTTGTTTGTCTGTCACGTTCAAATTTAAAATAGCACTTTTGTTGGTCTGTCACGTTCAAGTTTAAAATAGCATTTTTGTTGGTCTGTCACGTTCAAATTTAAAATAGCATTTTTGTTGGTCTGTCACGTTCAAGTTTAAAATAGCATTTTTGTTGGTCTGTCACGTTCAAGTTTAAAATAGCATTTTTGTTTGTCTGTCACGTTCAAGTTTAAAATAGCATTTTTGTTTGTCTGTCACGTTCAAGTTTACACCAGTATTTTCATCGCTAGGCATGTAAATTGAATATACGTACTCATAAAAAATATTCGTTCTTCTTATTTTAAAAATAATCATATACGGACGTTTTAAGGATTCTATCATTACGACGAAATTGGTAATTATTTCTGCAAAGCGCACTCGTTTAGTGTGTCGGGTCGGTGTTCCGTCGTACCGGGTCTTACATGTGTTTGGGTGAGAATGTAACATCGAATGTGGGGCTATGAATGTTAAGAGCTTAAGTGATGTAATAAATGCGCCAGGTTATGGCAACTCACACTTTTCCACTGGTTGTTACTACAACCGAAGGAATACACACAGAGAGAGAGAGAGAGAGAGAGAGAGAGAGAGAGAGAGAGAGAGAGAGAGAGAGAGAGAGAGAGAGAGGGGGGGCAATGCTCTATTTATATCTGTGCGATTTCAGCTACATCACCGTTTGCAGTTACGCAGGTGATTTTAATTTATGCAGGGTTTTCGTTTCCGCTATTTCTACGAAAATATAAAGACCACACCCCGGACACAAGGTAACATGAGCTGCCCCCACCCCCTCCACTATCTCTCACCCCCTCTCTATCTTTCTCCCTCTTTCTCTTTCTCTCAATACGATATGATCAGCTCGACCAAATTGTTCTACCTTCACTTTGGATATAACATTTTAATGTTCCTCGTTATGAAGCAATGGGTTTTTTTCCTACAAACACGCACACACACATACACACAAACACACAAACACACACACATATATATTATTTCATGTATACACATATAATATTATGAGGTAATAGAATACATCGTGTATAGATTTTTAGTATTTATTTCAACAGTGCTCAATACGTGAATAGAGCCTAGCAGTAAAGTATGAAAATCGCAATTAAGCCATACAGATATATATATATGTATATCCATATATATATATATATATATATATATATATATATATATATATATATATATATATATATATATATATATATTTATATATATATATATATATATATATATATATCAGGGCCGGCAGGACAGTTATAAAAGTAGGGGGGGGCTCTCCTAAAAAGTGGGGGGGGGATCGGTTAAACTCATGCATATATAACTTCAGTATTGATGACCGTAAAGTGGGGGGGGCCAAGTCAAGTGGGGGGGGGGGGGCTTGATCCCCCCTTGCCCCCCCGGTGCCGCCGTCCATATATATATATATATATATATATATATATATATATATATATATATATATATATATATATATATATATAAATAAAAATTAATTATTTATTACCTACAGATGTTTCATGCTTACGCAATCTTCAGTGCAGGAAGCTAATTATATATATATATATATATATATATATATATATATATATATATATATATATATATATATTTAAATGTTGAATTAAATTAACGATAATTGAATTATCGTTTAATAATAATCTATCGTGATAATATAAAGCTCAATATATTGAATAGAGAAATCAATTCTAGAGATAAAAGATGAGAATTAAAAAATTGTAAAGATACAATATTTATTAGAACATCAAAAGTTCAGAGCAAGGAGCTTCATATCCTTAATCCATGGATTTTCAAAGATAAACTCTTCTCATCAGACGATAGGGAAAAGCCGACAATGTAGTTGTAAATATTATCGGAAATATTTAACTTTGAAAATTTTCCATAAAATAAAACAAAATAAAGGCCAAAAGGTAAAGAGTCTTATGTTGAGGTGAGGGTATAAAATCAGGGTGGATGATGTCCAAAAACACGTCAAAACAAAAATAAAAACAGCTGTTATTTTGGAAATGAATGTTTGAAAAAAAACAATACTCAAATTGTTTAGGAATCCAAATATTTTTGCAAGAGGCTGGTAGTCCGACGGCAATTGGTAACGTATCTTTGAAAATCCATGGATTAAGGATATGAAGCTCCGTGCTCTGAACTTTTGATGTTCTAATAAATATTGTATCTTTACAATGTTTTATTCTCATCTATCTATCTATCTATCTATCTATCTATCTATCTATCTATCTATCTATCTATCTATCTATCTATCTATCTATCTATCTCTCTCTCTCTCTCTCTATATATATATATATATATATATATATATATATATATATATATATATATATATATTCTCGCCCACACACAGACACACACATTTCTATATATACTAGCAGAACCCGTGACCCGGCGTTGCTCGGGATAAATATAAAAGAATAATTTAACTTTTGTAAACAACCGACATAATGCTATACTAAATCTTTTCTCGGTACTTCTGCAGTTAAAAGATTGTGCTGAAATAATAACGTTATTATCAACAAATACATTCTTAACATGGGAATGGTGGGTTTTGTTAAGTATTCTGTACTATTCTGTACTTTAACGTAACAATTAAATAAACAGAATGTAACTTGAAAATCCTATCCAAAAAATAGCAGGGTACGGGTCCGAAAACTGCATAAGTACTCTATTGTGTCCTCAATCAGCGAAGGAAACATCCTTCTAGACTGTGGGAATTTTTAGTTTTGTCCCAAACCGAAGTGCTCCTGTTTGTGGGTTGATGGATTTTGCCCATACCATGTTGTTTGTATATGCATTAAATTTTGTTTCACTTTCTAATACATAGATTAAACTTGATAGGTATAAATGGGTAGGACAGATGGATAAATAGATAGATAGATAGAGATAGATAGATAGATAGATAGATAGATGTACAGACTTAGAAATAGAGACAGCTATATATAGACGTAAATAGATAGGTAGATAGATATACATAGCTAGATGTACAGACTTATAAATATATATAAATATACATAGACTTATATATATATATATATATATATATATATATATATATATATATATATATATATATATATAGAGAGAGAGAGAGAGAGAGAGATAGATATAGATATCTAGACTTAGAAATACAGACATATATACAGAGGCATAGATAGATAGATAGATAGATAGATAGATAGATAGATAGATAGATAGATGTATATACTTATAAATATAGACAGAGATACCGAGACTTATATATATATATATATATATATATATATATAGAGAGAGAGAGAGAGAGAGAGAGAGAGAGAGAGAGAGAGAGAGAGAGGGGGAGGATAGATAGAAATATGTTCTGACTCCGAAATATAGACATATATACATATACTTAATAGATAGATAGATAGATAGATAGATAGATAGATAGATAGATAGATAGATAGGATTAGAAATATAGACAGATATACAGAGACTTAGGGAGATAGATAGATAAATAGATAGATAAATAGATAGATAAATAGAGAAATGGATAGAAATATGTTCTAGACTTAGAAATATAGACATATATACAGATAGATAGATAGATAGATAGATAGATAGATAGATAGATCGATCGATCGATCGATCGATAGATAGATAGATAGATATATAGATACAGATAGATTTACAGGCTTAGAAATATAGCCAGATATACAGAGACTTAGGTAGGTAGGTAGATAGATAGATAGATAGATAGATAGATAGATAGATAGATAGATAGATAGATAGATAGAGTGGGATAGATAGATAGATAGATAGATAGATAGATAGATAGATAGATAGATAGATAGATAGATAGATAACAGACTTCGAAATATGTAATGTCCGGTAGCACATTCTTTCAATTTCTAGCTGACATCTACAGTACAAAATGTAATGTTGCTGTCAGCAATAAATTGACGTTATGGGCTACCGTAACTCACATGTAAGCCAAGGAATCGAAGGACTCTGGTGCCGATACGGTCGAACTTTATGGGTTCTAAGTTGATGGTGTAACCTCGAATGTGCATTGAATGTGATTTGTGGATGTTATAAAGTATGAAAGTTTAAAAGATGAATAAGAAGTAGAACAGAAGTAATCATTTTAAGGGATATTACCTATAGTTTTCGAATAGTGGTCGCCATGTTGATTAGGTTTTGCTTTAAAGTGAAAGCGTTTGTTTATTGATTCGGTAATTCTGGAACGTGAGTAAAAGTACGTTAATCATTGAAGAGTGTTTATGCTTAAACTCGGTATTCCGTCATTCGTTAAATCTGAATTACGGAGCTGTTCGTGATTAGCTTATGTTTACTATGTTATAAAAAGATTGTGTGTTTTATAAAGGAAATAATAAGCGGCGTAAAATGAAATATTACCGCGTGAAATAATTCCACCAGTGAAATGAGTCGCGTCACAGGACTAAAATGATAAGGGAAATAGGTTTGCTATCCTATCAGTAGAATAGGCTTTTGGGAGAGTAAGACTTGGGGGTCTCAAAGTAGTTTTTAATGTATGATGATTGAATTCATTGAACGTTTCTGTAAACATACTCGAGTGAAGTTTATGAAGTAAGGTGTGAGTTTCTTAGCGTAGAGTGTATTATTTTTTCTTGCTATCCTAGGAGCAAATAAACGGGGGAAATGAAGTCTACTTCATATGGAAGATATATATATATATATATATATATATATATATATATATATATATATATATATATATATATTTATATACATAACTGTAAACCTACTTTTGGGCCACCCTGTATATATATATATATATATATATATATATATATATATATATATATATATATATATATATATTATTTCATGTATACACGTATAATATTATTAGGTGATATAATATAGTGTGCATAGATTTTCAGTATTTACTTCAACAGTGCTCAATACGTGAGAAGAGCCTAGTAGTAAAATATGAAAATACATTTATAGCAATTAAGATACACAGAAGCGTCCGCATTTCACATATATATATATATATATATATATATATATATATATATATATATATATATATATATATATATATATATATATATATATATACATATATATATATATATATATATATATGTATATATATATATATTTGATTTATAATTACGGATAACTTGTGTCTGCATACCATTTCTTTGATCTTTTCTAAATTCTTGATTAATTCTTAATGTATTCAAGAAAAAATACTGCCCAGGCATATATATATATACCTATACGGACTACCTATACGGACTATATACCTATACGGACTACTTGGACTCTTTCACTCACCATAAAGACTGGGAACCTCAGCTTCTCAGGGTTGGATCCACCCTAGCCCGACAGGAACTGGACCATTTCGGTAGCCTTTCATTTGTCTGGCATTAGTCATAGGTAGTCTTATGAGGTCCATCCTCACAGACCTTGCCTCTCCTCTTTTGCCTGGAGTAAGTGTATTGCTTATTGCCTGGGGTGCCCTCGCTTGGAAATTTCAGACGGGACTGCCCAGACATGACCCTCCCCAGCTTCTGGCCTTGTGCCGCATATTCCTGCGGTTGGAAGGAATTAAATACTTGGAACCACACCAGTCTATACTGGCAGTCAAGACTCTGGTTCTTTGTTGTATTATACTTTTTCAATATACTTGTTTTCTCTAAACTCCGAGTTCGTGTTTTCCTTCCGGTCCCTTTACAGAGTCACAACATTTTTAATATCCATAGAGACACACACACACATACACGCACACATACATATATATATATATATATATATATATATATATATATATATGTTTCGTGCTTTCTACACTGGTCAGTATGGAACTACGAATCCGTACTGCCGGTTGGGAGATTCGAACCCCGCACATAAGTATTATGAAGTCTGGCTTCAGAACCATTCAGCCAACGTGATAATCACGCTTTGAAATACGAGCGAAATACTATAATGTATCAAGTACTGAGATTCTAAGGAGAATTCCGATATATTATAGATACAAGGTGAATGTATTTACGACATATTTATTTACATACGTTCCAAGAATTCAACATGATTAACAGTTTCGTGTACGATCGTTTCTGAGACGATATGAAGTTTTATTGATATCAAATCTCTTCATCAGCAATTCCGAAGTTAAAACATAACATCAATACTAGAGTATAGTTTACTCCTAGTGATGCAGCAGTTCGATGGGATGAGGGAAGGTTAGGATGTGATAATTACAATCCACTTCTCATAGTATACAAAGCAATGAAATCAAACATATGAAGGTAGACAATTAAAAAATTTTCATGAAATAAATATACAAATATATGAGTATTTATAGCGAAAAAATATATAATATATGAATACGCCATTAATAAAATTGGAGAGATGTTCTTTTTATTCTGTTAATGGAACAATTTCAAGAAACATTATCTTAAAACATATCTCAATAGAAATTGAAAAAATTGAGAAAAAAACAGTAATATAACTTGCAGTTTAACAATTACACGAAATAGAAATAAATTTAATGATAAT